>CM040425.1:88262847-88976553 GCA_022702705.1 Papilionanthe hookeriana x Papilionanthe teres
GATGAAGAAGATTGATGATGTAGCAAAGCGGATTGGATCGTTTGGTGTGCCATCATGCAAAAAAGTAGAAGCATTCACGTACATCGGACCGTTTAAAGTTGGATTAATATGATGTGGATGCGCAGGTGACCTCTTTTGTTCCTTCCGGTTGTGCACGCATCGTTCTTAATGATTTTTGGGTTGATGTTGCCATTGTTGGTTTGTGTTCGTTTTTGCTTTTGTTGTTGTTTGTTTTGTTTTTTTTTTTTGTTTTTTTTAAAGAGGTTGGAGGGTCTTTATATTCTTTTTTTTTAGTTGTATTTGGTGCATAGCAGACTTCGCCTCCCTCCCTCGGATAGTAATTCTCATGCGATTTTTTTTCAACGTGGATTTAGTATGGGGTGTGTTAGAAGCTCTATTCTTTTTTCGATTTAAACGTGCAGAAGCTACTAATACTCTCTTCACCAATATATATATATATATATATATATATATATATATATATATATATATATATATATATATATATATATATATATTTATTTATTTCATGTTAAACAAAATAAAAAATTTGTCTTTAAAACACACTTGGATTAAAGAAGCGATAAAATTTTTTATGTCTAAAACTAAAATAAAATTTATTGGGTCTTGTCCAATTAAAATAATATATATATATATATATATATGAAGTTACGTAATTTTGATGTTTTCTTGATAGGAGAAGATGTGATAATAGAATTGTTTTGCTTCTTATAGATGTAGTAGAAATGTATGAATATCAATGAAGTGTAGCAATGACGATTGATCGATACTGTTTTTGAAATGATAATTAGCAAACATTGAATGAGCTATACAGATAAGGCAATATTTATCAGACAACAATCGATGATCGATAATGATATGGTGATAACATATAAGTTGGAGCAATTTGTGTGAATGAGTTGCATGATCAAACGATGACGGACAACTTGGGGTAGTTGAGCAACAATATATGAGCTATGGTAGTTGAATATCGATGATTACACAATGATAAATTGAGTTAAAATGGTTGGGCAACAACAAATGAGCTGTAATGGTCTGGCGATATTGGTCTGATGACAATGAATAAGATGTGATATTTAGGTAATAAAGGTTTAACGAGGACGATTGAGCAATGATAATCGAACGATATCAGTTATCAATGGTGATCATCAACATCAAATGACAAATAGGGCTCTAAATTTTTTATGTCTCTATGCTCTATCTTATTTCAAGCCTATTTTTTTAGAGAATATTGGTATAGCCGTTGTTCGTGTTAGTGATTTTGTTAATCTATAAGCTAATATCTCTAAATACCCCATTATGATGTTTGTTTTAATTATTAACTTGCAAAATTAGTAGTTCTATCATCTTCTCTTCACTAAATCTTATGAAGTTTCTAACATCAGTTAGAGTGTTTGATCTTGGCTTATTTGGACTTGGCGTAAAATAATTTTGGTGTAATTAAATATGTTTCATTTAAACGTTCATTTAAACAATAAATTTACTTAAATTAGAGTTATATGGCTAAATTTTCTTTGAACTTCTTTTCTTGACTAGTACATCTAAATTCATGATCGGTCAAAGAATTTTTTTAATGATGTGTTATTTATCATTATTTTTAGTGGTAACAAATTGTGTCTTTTAAAAATATATAAAATTACAGTTTTAAAGATATTATGACACCGAAAATAAAGTTATGATCAAAGCCATTGACCCGGTAGTTAAGCCAGTATATTAGCTCCATCAAGTGATTTGGTTAATAAACTCCAGTATCAAACAATCACAATTACAACCCATCTATTCTCCACTAATTTTCATATATACGTCTGATATGACACAGAACCTTTTGTAAGCTACAACCCATAATTCTAGTCCATCGACGGCTGGAACAATTGATATCATATGTGAAGCATTATAAAAAGCTTATAATGGGCTGTTAATGGGAAGGTAAACAAATTACATTACATGATAATGGCTCATTGTCACTTGAAGACAATTGACAATATCAATTCCATAGTTTGATATTCATATGACAATTATGATTCTGTTTTTCAAATGGACATATCAGTAACTAGGAAAAATGAGAATTCTATGAAATTGTCACCATAAATTTTAGAAGTGTTATCATAAAGCAATAGTTTATTCAATCCTGCAATCACTCTTCTCTCATTTTTCAGACAAATATAGCTTAGATAGCATTTACAGCTCTCAAGCAAGCAATGTTATCCTAATTTCTCTTATCATATTAAACCCTGAAATACAGGATTCCGGCTATTATTATTATTATTATTATTTGAAATATTTTAATTTTGAGCTTGTTGATTTTGGTGTCGATGATTCTTATATAAAGACCCAACAATTAGGGTTGTTAAAATGGTTCATTCTTTGCGAACAGCTCGTGTTCGGCTCGTTAAGAAGTTTGTGTTCGGTTCATTCGCTTAGTTAAAAAGTTGAACAGGAACAAAGATTTGTTCGTTCGTGTTCGACTCGTAATACTACTTATAAATTATATATATATATATATAAATTGGGGATTTTGTTACTAAAACCTTTGCTGGTATTAGTTCTTTCACTGCTGGGTATGATTTGTCTTGGCTTTGGAATAAATGGATGAAGCCTTCTATTTCCTTTTTTACTTGGAGACTGTTACATAATTGCATTCCTATTGATGATTTACTTAAGCTTATGGGTTTAAGGATTGTTTCTAAATGCTATTTTTGTAAGAATGATGAAGAATCTATTTTACATACGTTTATTAACTGCTGCTTTGCAGTCGATATTTGGAAGAGAGTTTTTACTCTTTGCAGCAGATCTGTTTCGTTTCATGGTTATAATTCCATTATTGAAATTTTTCAGGATTGAAATTGTTTGGGGCATGTGTTTCTTAGTAATATTCCTTCTATTATTGTTTGGTTCATTTGGATGAACCGTAATAGCATTAAATATGATGGTAATACTTCTAGTTCCTTTAAAGTTGCTGGGCAAATCCTTTCTTACATTTCTAAATGTGTTTCTATGGTGGATTTTAAATCTAATAATAACAGTTATATTGTTGCTTTGACTTCTAATCTTCAGCTGCCTATAAATTTAGTTAATGTTGCTGGTTCTAGTATTCACTGGTATAAACCTCTTGCGCCTTTTTTGAAAATTAATATTGAT
This sequence comes from Papilionanthe hookeriana x Papilionanthe teres, assembly GCA_022702705.1. Taxonomy (NCBI): domain Eukaryota; kingdom Viridiplantae; phylum Streptophyta; class Magnoliopsida; order Asparagales; family Orchidaceae; genus Papilionanthe; species Papilionanthe hookeriana x Papilionanthe teres. The sequence continues at coordinate 88,266,007 of CM040425.1, forward strand.
GCTTCTTGGAATTTTACTAAAACTGGTATTGGTGGGGTTTGTCGTGACTGGAATGGGTCGATTTTAGCTTGGTTTGATGCTCCTATTGTTACTTCGACGTCTTTAATAGCTGAAGTCGAGGCTATTATTCTTGCCCTTTTAATTGTTAAGTATAAGAAATGGGTAAATATTATTCTCGAAACCGATTCTTTAACTATTTTTGATATCTGTTCTTTAAATATAACCTGTCACTGGAGTGTTTTATTACATATTAAAAAAATTAAAGCTCTTTCAGTTGGATTGAATGTGGTTTGGAATCATGCTCGACTAAAAGGGAACTTGGTTGCAGATTGGATTGCTAAGCTTGGCGCAAATCTACTGAAGCCTATTGTCTCTGAGTTTGTCCCTCCGTTTTTAAACTCTGTGTTTGCTTTAGATACTTAGTTGTTGTTTGTTCTTAGTGTGTTTGTGTGTTGGTCGCAGTAGGGTGAGTTGTATTTTCTCTTTTTTGGAAGAAGGACCCAATTCTTTCTTTTTTGTGATTTACGTAGGGTGCGTGTTGGGACCTTCTTCCCGGTTTTGTACTTTCTTTTATGGAGCAATAAAATTGAGCCTTTGTGCTCTTTTATATATATATATTGATGATTATTATTTTTAAAAATTTTAATTGACTACAAGCTACAAAGATTTATAATCAATTAAAAATATTAATTAAAAAAATAGAATAAATATTATTGAGTTAGATTCAAATGATGTTTTAATATAAATATTCATTTTTAAATCTTACCATAACCCTTAACTTCTTATGGCTACGTGATTAGGATTGTCAAAATAACTTTTTGTTCGCGAACAGCTAGCTAAGCAAACGAGCCGAAGATAAACACACTTTTTGAGCTTGAAATATAAAGGAGCCGAACACGAGCTGAGTCTGGGCTCGCTCGTGTTCGGCTTGTTCACACCCCTACCAACAATAAGACTATATTGGCAAAAGCGGCGTTGCCCCAATCTTTTAGCATTTATTTTTCTCAAACGAGCTGACATCAAAGGATCCATTTTTCATTTAATTCAATGCAATGCACTCGATTTTACAAATAGTAGGCAATCCAATTTCAATTGCCATTTGCACTATGGCATTTGACTTTGTTGAACATCATTGCTATTGCAAAGCACATACAATATTCTTCATATAAACACGATCATATTTATCCTATTCTATATCTTCTACATATTCATAGATCATACTTCATCATATCCTCATAAAAACAAAATGTAAAAAACAAAAAAGGGATAAGAAATCTCACAGAGGCAACAAATATTGGAACTCAAAGTCACAAGGCAATACATCCACAATATCTGATATATTCCCATTCATCTGCCCTCTAACACACTCAGTAATAGATTTCCTCAAAGCCCCAGATGTGGGTAACAGACTGCAAATACACTCCAACATTGACAGCAAATCCTCAGCCATATCAGACATGTTTGAAAATAAGAGCTTTGGGATCTTTATCCTTCTTGTGGCGGTCACCGCTATCGAAGCCTGTAGGTATTCGACTTTCGATTTCTCTAGTTCAGCTGAAACACCATCTGCTGTGTAAATCTTCACCTGAACAAACAAGATCAGAACTAATTAATATATTTTTCTGCATAAAAGTGCTAAATTAATCTCCAAACTATTTTATTGAGAGCTAAGATAGGTTTAGCCCATAGTAAAAAAGTCTGGGAACTGCATTGGCATTTTTATAAACTTTGAGACAAAAATGACACACTGCAATGAATCAGGAATAGATTTTTGACAATTTCTCAACAGTGATCAGTGATACTAACAGCTGGAGAAGATCTGTTTCCAAAACATAAAGCAAATTGGACATTTGGTTCTGCCTGCTCCAAACCATACATTTTATCTTCTTTGACATCTCTATCGCTCTTTAAGTGAGTCTGTAAGGAAAGCTAAAGATTATTTTTGACTGCAAATATATAGAATTAAATGACAAAAAGTAATTTCATGTAATAGACTTACTTCTTTTGTGTTTGATGGCTGCCTTAGGATAAAATGCTCAATTGCTAAGGCATTTAACTTATTGCCTCCTATGTTAAGTACAGCCTGCATTAAAATAAGCGCATGTAGATGATACAAAGCAAACATTTAGAGGTGCAAAGGAGCCGAGTTTGAGCGATCTCACGATCTAATTGTATTTGGTTCATTCGCAAATTTGTTTATTCAAAATTAGCTATGTTTGAGATTGTTTGTGTTCAATTTGTTTTAACTTTGTATGTTCAGATGCAGTTTGGGTTCAGCCATTTTTAGCTATTTTTTTAAGAAAATTAAATTTTAATTTTCTTTAAGGAAATCAAATAAATATATGAAAAAATGAAAACAATACCACAAATTAACGTTTCAATAGTTAAAAAAAAAAACATAATATTAATAATAAACATTATTTATTTAATTATTTTGAATCAAAATGAACTGAATATTATTGCAAAATAGTCTGTTTAGGCTCAACTCGTGCACAAATCGACCCCAAATGCTTGTTAATGTTCAACTTGCCTACTCCAAGAATGATTCAAACACCAATATTTTAACAAATGAAACACGAGCTGCTCGAGAATGATGAACTTCTTAGATGGCCCTGTAATCATTTGAAATTCTTGATGAAGAAGGTGGCAATTCATTACCTTATTTCTTAAGCCTAGAATTTTTTCGGCATTTGAAGGCAATCCATGCTCCAGGAAACCCTAACAAGTCGCAACAGATTAGATTAGAAGCTATCAAATGCAATGAAATCTTGAATCAGGTAAGAAAATGAAAAACAAATAAATAGGTTGTGATCATACAGTACATGCATGACACAAATATTATGAATATTGATCCAGAAAGCCAGTTTCTGCTGGTGAGTCAATGATTTCAGGTTCACCTCCTGCAAATTGCTCATCAGATTCCTGAAATATGAAGAGATAAAATCAGAAATAAAAAGGAATTTTCAATAACTTTTATTCAATCTTCAATAAGTAGAAGGAATAAGATTTAAAATTTATAATATCATGGCACATGGCAATAAAAATTTCGAGGCAATCATACATAGCACTCGAAACATTGCTATTTACAAACTTAGCGCCCTCCTTCAACCATTTTTCAAATTCTCGCTCGAACAACAATACTCACAATAAAATCCCAACCCATATTTTTCATTTTCATCAAATTCCCAAAAGTTTGATCGTGTCAAGCATAAATACATTGGGTCAGTAGTTCCAAAAATCAACTAGTGTTAGTTCTATAAATAACAATGTTTCAAGTGTTATATATGTAATTATCCCTGAAATCTTTTGTTTTCTAATCATACTCAATAAAATATGAATCTTTAACTATCTCACTAACCTTAATTTTTTTAGGAGGGGCAGACAATTAGAGATGCCTTTGAGCTCCATAAAACTTGAAGTGAATACAACAAGGTTCTTATAAGGACCTATATCTCTCACCAAAGAATCCTCCATCTGAAATATTCCATATGGATCCTTCTGCAATGTCTCTCTGTTTAAATTGAAGCTCCTGTCCATTCTAAAGCTCGTTGTTCGCAAAATCGAGCTGCCGGATTTCGATATGTTGCTCAACTTTTCTATCTCCATTGTGCGAGATTTTCTCATCAGTCTCAAGAAAATGCATATAAGATATTTCAAGATTTTCTCTGATAAAATGTTGGGCTGCCATTTCTGCCCATTATTGTCCAATGGAGTTGTGCTCAGAGTGGGTTCATGAAGCAATTTTTGTAGAATATTAACGTTAGAATCTGATTGCTGGAAGAGAAAAGATAACAGTAATTACTTCACAAGTAATTGGATAAAAAGTAAAGGGCATTTACACACATACCGCCCATTTCTTATGTATTTATATATATAACACTTAAACCTTAATTTTTACATTAATAGCATCCAAATCTTTCGTGTTGCATAAAAAATATTATTATTTTAACTTTTAAAAAGTAAAATACATCTTTTCATGCATAAATAAGGTGGAATATACGTAAAATTGAAGTTTAGGTGTCAGATATGTAATTGCATAGAAATTGAAAAGTGGTGTGTACATAAATCTTTCAAAAGTAGATTACATTTTCATTTCACCCATGTAGGGCTTGCTTGGCATTCTTAGAAAGACATAAGGTATGAAACTTCTTTGATTAACAATGTTTATCATTATTACATAACATTTAATGCTGATTCAAGAACGAGAGAACCTATGATTGCTTAAACAATTCAAATATAAACGAGTAAAAAACCAAATTAGTCCCCCGATTATTAAGAAGTGTCAAATTTAGTCCTGAGTTTTAAAATGCTCCAATTTGTCCCAGACTATTAAAGGGTGCTTCAACTTGATACTAAATCATATTTTCCATTAAATTTAATAGTTCTTTTCAAGTTTTGAAGGGTAATTTCGTCTATTTACAAAATTCACGAATTAAACTCACCAATGATAATTCTATCATCACATAATTTTTTCATTTACATACATAATATTTTAAACGTAAAATAAATTCATTAATTAGTTTTTCAAGTTAATTTTAACTATTTTAGAAGGCATTCTCTAATAAATATTATTAAAATAAAAAATTCAATTGAAATCGAGTAATTCATATAATTTTAGATTGAGTGAGCTCTTATTGCATAATTCTTGATTATTTTAAAATTTTTCATTTAAAACAAAGTGATGACTTGTGAAAATATTTATTAATATAAATTAAAATTTATAACTTTTCAACAACAAAGAACAAAAGAGATTTACATGCAAACCACATATTTTTTGAATCATTAAATAAAAGATGAAAATAACCTTCAATTCATGCAGACCACCGTTAAATTTAGCATAAAATATGATTTATGACCAATTTGGAGCACCTTTTAATAGTTTGGGACTAAATTGAAACATTTTAAAACTCTGAGACAAAATTAGACACTTCTTAATAGTCGGAGGACTATTTTGGACGTTAGTTCTAATATAAACTTTCCATTTGACAAATTGAAATGGACTAGTAACCATGGTTAATTATTAACAAACTTATACAAGGTTATAGAAAGCAAAGTAACTTAAGATTTGTTTGGAGCAACTATAGCTGTTTAAAAAGGTAATTGTAAAATTGTTGTGCGAAAAACAACTTTCCACAAACTTTCTTAAAAGTAGCAAAAATTAGTGGCGAAATAGATATGTGGCAACAGTTTAAAAAGGCCTTTGCGATTACAAAAAGCAAAATATAAAAACAATTTTTTTTATTTAAAAATAACAAAATAGTACTCACTGTAGGACTTGGATGTTTTGGGGGCCTCTTTTGTGAGTCAATCATCCCACTTTTATTTGGAATTCTTTCTTGATTATTCCCCATTCTTTGCCTTTCCTTCCAGCTAGCTGTCTCTAACCTCTCGACATCGCTAGCAAAACCATTGTTAGTGTAAGCTCCTTTTATCGCTTGATTTATGAAGAACATAGCTTTACTTTCATATCTCGCCGTCTCCTCAAACACATTACTTCTTTGTATTTTTGTTGGAGAAGTAGATGGGCTATTAGAAGATTCAATCAAAGTTGTAATTTTTGGCTTGTTTAGATTGAACATTTTTGACTCTTGAATCAGTGATTCCTCTTTAGTGATAATGCTATGCTGAATCCTGCTTATTTCAGCTTCTAAGCGAGGTATCTCTTCTTCAAGCATGATAAGTTCTGCTAAGAGCTCCTTTGCCTGAAGACCAGCACTGTAAACAGGTTTATGTGTGGCACCGTTATTTAAAGAGATAAAAACTGAATTCATCAGTGTCAGTAAAAAAATTTAAAAATATATACATACTGTTCAATTAAAACAATAACGACTACAGAAAATAGAGAAATAAATGAAATATAGGAATAATTAGGTAACATTTGCCTTGCCTAAAACTCAATTAGAACTCACCTTTTTGGGTAGAAAGTCTGGAACATGGAGAGCAGGTGGAATGCAATTTGGAAGTAAAGCAAGTTCCAAAAATTCATGCACTTTTTCTTCATCACTGAGCATTTTTTGAAGCTTTCTTACCTGTCAGTGAATAATATGCTTATAATCAAGAATAAAAGAAAATCATTTCTCATTTTGCAAAGATAATAAAAAAGGAAACATTTCATGAATATATCTATCAGATGACTTATCCCCCTTTTTTCAAGCCTAAGTACAAGGATAATGACAATCACAAAAAAAAAAATAATAATACTAACAACAATGTAAAAAAAGTTTTTAGGATCTCAATAGTTATCTCTCATAGGTGCAATTACAAAAAGAGAAATGTTTTTATCGGTGGGGGCAAGATCCAAACCCAAAATCTTTACAATAATCAGCAACTAAGCTAGCAGACACCCAATGAAAAATGTATTTTTTTTGGCTAAATTGGCCACATTACAATTTTATAAATAAGCAAGTCTCACTGACTTTTCTTTTTTTTTTTTCAGGAATTTTGAGCAAGTTTTACTGTAAAATCGCACAAACACTCATAAATGCCACGCTTTGAACTACTGATCTTAATCATTAGATGTCAGATGAGAGCTGAAATTCCCATGTATGCCTACTTGACTAAACCCTAAGACAATTTGACCAGAGTAACATAACCCCATCATGAATGATACAAAATTAAGTAGAAATGAAAAGAAAAAGGTTAATGATACCTCTTCTTCAAGCTCTCGCCTTCTCTGCTTCCCACTTCCTGCCTCCATTCTCTGTAAGTAAAAATCTCTTTACTCCTAACCTAACAAAAATCTCATGGAGGGAAGCGAAAGAGAGTGAAGAAGAGCAATAAGAAGAAGGAATGTTGCGAATGTAGGTGTATTGGAAGCTTTGAGGAGAAGCGAGAGAAGGTGAGGGGACGCCATCGGAGAACAAAGGGTCATTTTCTGGAAGGCGGGAGGTAGGGAAACCGCCATGGAGGTCAGGTGGAGGAGGGGAGGAGGTTAACCGGTCATTCATTCCTTAGCTTTGAATCCCAGCTTCACCTCCTTTTTTTTTTTTTTTGTTAGTAGGGGTTTAGCTGCTTTTTTAGTCATGAATTTTGTTTAAATCCAATCAAATATATTTTAAAAAATGGAAATTAAATCTAACACTCTCTTTAATCAAAATTTCTCACTTTTCATTTGATTTTCGGCGAAAATCTAAATTTATTAAATCGCACTGTAGGATAGGTTTATGGGACATCATCGTCCCTCGTGATGGAACTTTTATTGCGTCCAGACGGCGGACTTAAATTTGCATCTGTCGTTCAATGAGAGAATTTAAAAAAAAAAAATTTTAAGTGGGCCCCACCCCATACACTTTTTGGGTGGGGCGGTGTTGTTATTGGACAGTGGACGATTTTGCGTCCGCCATCCAGATGCAATAAAAATTCTTCATGATGTCTGCAGACAGTTTGATAAATCTTATTTTATTGGATTAGATAAATATTGTTCAACGTAAAAATATAGTCTCTGATTCACGCCGAATTATTCCATCTGGAGTACGTACGCAAGAGTTGGGTGCGGACTTTTTGGGTACTGGATGAGTATGGATGGGTATTGATGGGTATTGATGGGTATGGATGTGTATTAGATAGAGTATTGGTGGGTATTGGAGGGTACTAGATGGGTATTAGAGGGTATTAGAGGGTATTAGGGAGAGATGCGTGCGGATGCGTACGTTGTCCGTATGGAATAATGGCTCCTGATTCACTAATTCGTTTTAGATTCATTCAATTTGTTTAAGGACGGGGATTATATACATACCATCTAATTCCTATATATTTAATTACATATTTAAGTACTTATATGTTAATTTTTTTACATTTATACCACCCAACATTTAATATCACATCACCATTTTTATGTAAATTTTGAAGCTTAAATGTTAGGAATGTGAATCCATAGCAATTGAGTTGTATGCTCCTTAATTATAAATATAGTCTCTGATTCACTAATTAAATTTATAGTATATTATTGCAAAATTCTAAAAATAAAAAAAAATTCATCATAAATTATATTTAATGTATTGAAACTTATGGTTCTGATCATAAAAATTAGGAATTTTATGTTTTTTAGCTCATCATCATTTTTTTAAGTAAAAATCTAAAATAAAATGTATATAAAAATATTATGCGCTCAATTTATTTCATTATTTGGTGAATTTAATTTTATAATTATAATGATATTTATTTTTAGTTTAATTTATTTAGTGAGATCAAAATCGATCTTGAAATTAAAATTTGAATATTTAAAATTTAAATATAAATAATCGAATTATTTTTGTTGAACCTTTTCAAGTATGTAGGGTTTCACATCGTTCGTGGATTCATACAACGTGTAAGGGATCTGCATAAGTAGGGTAAAAGAAAAGAACGAATATATCTTCTAGGCTTGAACCCTATTTTCCTCTAGTGAATACTTATTCTCGATAAGAGAAAGAGGAAGAGATTAAGAGAAGTCCATGGAGAGCCTAAGTGGGAGGACAAATCAATTTATATAGAAGAGAGGATATTGAATTATGAAATGTATAGTATGGAGATTATTCATTATGTCTTGATGAAAAGACTATGAGATCAATGTAAGACAGCTCATAATAATCAGAGGCATTCACCAGCCCTTTAACGTCGATCTTGACTTTGGTTGTTTGTCAATTCTAAGGATCATTAGTTAAGGGAACTAATTTAATTGGTTGGAGGAGCATGTCTCAAATACTGAATGACGACATATTGCACTTCTACAATTGAAGTTGAGCAGATTCATCATTTCGGCAGCTTGATCCGAAACTTCATTTGATGAGTGAAACCAACAAGCTAGTTTCGCTAGATGGTCATTACAGGCCATCAAGGTAAAAGGATGTGCGATTCATACCTGAAAATGTGCTCTAGGGTCAACGTGATACCTCAGAGGCCCACTAGTTGCAAATTGGGCTAAAAAAGCTTACATATCACTAGTTAGCCCATGGCGGCCTGTTATTCATATATATTTTAGTTCTCCGATTCTCTTGTTTCTTCGATAGGCAATTGCAAGAAGATTAGGAGAATGAAACGGCCTCAACATTCCACAATACTGAATCTTGACGCAATATTTATAAATATATAATTGGTAAGTTTTGGGCCAATATCGTAGGGAGCCTTAATGTCTTCGAAGATTAACCCGCAAGACAATTCAACATGCTCGCAATGATGAAAAATAAACAATGGTCTGATTACGCTCAAGGCTCGATTTTGAGTTGGGATAGGCGTGATGTCACCTTTATGGAGTTCATACTTTTCACATGCAGGCGTCTTAGTTCTTCTACACAGAATAGTCTTTTAACTTATTGCTAGCCCGAATTGCCCTTCACCTAGGGGTCTTAGCTCTCATATAGAGAGTGGCCTCTTAAGCCTTTAAGCAAGTATAAGACTCTTCTTCGTCTAGGAGACTCTTCTTCGTATAGGGACTTTGACTCCCCCATGAGATTAGTGGCTCGAACTAACAGATTGTGTATTTATTAGTCCTCTCAACCTATTAATATTTTGAGGCGTGACCAATAAAGGAGGTTGTTGTCAATTTTATTTTTATATCATTTTATCGTATTTTTAAATAAATCAAATGGGATTTCAAAACTTCTCTGCATTGGTAACGATATCGGTGGCACATGTCTGTTATAGCTTCAATTTCATTAGTGAATAACCATCACACGATTAGAAAGAAGATTATGGTAAGAGTGTTATATGAGTGTCATTATGCTAAAAGAAAAAAATATAACTTATGATAGAGGTAGTTATAAAATATTTGAAGTGCCAAGTTCGTGTTGGAGGGGAATAATTTATATACGGAGTACGCACGCAGCTCAGCATGTGTTCTCCCAATAATCCCGCAATACCTCTACAATAATCTATGAATAACACCGAAATGGAACCCACGAAGGTTATTAGAAGGTTATTGAGGTTATTGGGTTATTGGAATTAATACCTCAATAACCTGTCAATAACCTCACAATAACCCTAAATGAAGGTTACCGAGGGGTTATTATGTATGGAATTTTTCTCGTGTTGGAGCTTACAAGAGCATTGTGTAAATGTTGTGGGCTCAAAACAAAAGAATACTCGTCCTTGTTGCTAGTTTGAGCACCATTCAATTCAAGATTTTTCTTGATAGAGAAACTTACCGTCGAGAAAGAAAGAGTTCCCGGGGAGAAAATATTAGCGGCCATTCTTCATAAAAGAAGAAAGGGAAATCAATCCAAGGAAGTAGATTGAAAAAATGGGTCAAATCATCTGAGCGTCCTACCGAGAAAGCTTATGTCTCGGGTCCCCGTTTTGTCGAGGCAAAGGGTATTGCTCCTGACAGTGCGGTAGCATAACCTTCATTTAATACTTGTCCATAAGGGCATGTCCCTGTTGATCTGAATGATCCAAAGATACATCAACCTATTGATTTGTTCATGGGCTAAAAGAATCTAGCTTTACAATGCTTCCCGAACTCAGTTCAGGTGGTAAAGATATTATATTTCAGAGTTAAAATGAATTGGGTTTGAGAGAATAATGAATTTCTATGTGATCATTTCAGTCTTTTGTTTAAGCACAGGTGTATCTGTAGATCATCAAGCTAACCAAGTAGCTGCTTTAACAATCTTGTTGAGACTAGGGATAAGTGTTCCAGGAGAACGTGCATAAGAAAAAGAGGCTCATGAACAATTTGATGTCAATCCACCTTAAGAAAGTAATGTATCATTCCTCAACAAGGCCAAACTTTCTTTTCTCGTCGAGTATGATCCCTTTTTGCTTGCAAAAGTGCAAATCAAGAAGAGTATTTAAGGCTTTTAGAGTTGACGGAAGGCACTTTGCACATTCAAGAGGCTAGTTATCAATGTTTGTGGGGTGATATGAGGGACTAACTAGTTATGGCACAGGAGAACCTGCAAAAAGTGAGGGAGAGCGAACATGGACACCATGGATATTATTACTGACTTAAAGGCCATAAAGTAGATTGGCAACTTGGATACAAGGTTAGCACTAAAGACATCCATGAGACTCAACAAAGGTTGGAGGAGGTGAAGACTAGACTTGTTTTACTTACGTGATGTCTTGAGCTAAACTAGTTAGACCAATTCTTATTTGGTGGTAGATTGATTTTGCAATCTCTTCTTTAGTCTAAGTCCATTATCTTGGATGCTGAAAGGATCAAATTTTTTTTTTATTATTATTTCTAATTCGGTACATTAGTGTATAATAGTCTTTTATTTGTATTCACCGATAACACAATTGACTCACACGTATAATGCTAGAAATGCAAACTTAATCAGTTGTTTGATAGTCATTATGCCTTTTCTTTGCCCTTGCTTTGTTGAAAATTATATAATATAATTGCCAAATATAAATTTCATTGATAGGAAGATTATACAAAGGTTTTAGTGAGTGGTTCTAGGAACCCACTCACAAGGCATACAAGAACAAAAAAAGGTAACAAAAAGTACAATTGTACCTAAAAAAAGCTGGACAATTTCCCCAAAAAGATAAAAATAGTCCACTAAAGAGCTTCATCATAATGAGTGGGCTTTCCTCCCTCCGTGGTTCTAGAAAGGAAGTCGAGCACAAACTGTGATGAGGGTTTCCACCCAAAATGAGCAAGGCACACTCCTGTAAATTCCTGAGTTTATTTAGTCTTTTTTCTTCTTCCTTGTTTTGTAAACTTGTGAATCATCTCCCAAGGGTTGTCCCAACTTATCATTGAGTTTATCATCAATGGGGGTAATTTCTACTTGTTGCACACCTTGAACTTGGCACTCTGCCAAGGTTTGAGGGCCCTCAACATCAACAATAATTGTTTACATAGCATACGGAGCATCATCTGGCACCGAAAAGAGAGTATCCTCATTTTCAACAACATGAGGGGGTTAAGGTAGTGAGGGGTGACCCTCTGGGGCAAAATCAGTGGCAATATTCTCTTTATTTGCTACTTCCACCATAACAGCCGGCAGAATAGAGGCACTTGAGGCTGGTCTCAAATTAGGGTGGAGCCTAAAAATTTTTTCAAGTGCGTCCAAACATCTTACAACGGGTGTAATAGTATGTTCTTTGTTCCATGACAATCTGTTGTCAATACCCGTTATGTGTAGTGTTAAGCCAAATTTCTTCAATGTCATGTAAAGTGATATCTCTCTCCATAAGGATCCTGGCAACATAAGTCCTGGTTAGATTAAAAGTAGGTATGTCTAGTTTCATTAGTCTCTCAAGCATGACCCCAATGGAATAAAGGACCTGATGGTTGAAAAGATGCAACTTAAACCCAAGTAACTTAAACCATATTTGGTAATGTAGGTGGTTCTTAGTTTGGATCAAATTCAGGAGACCACTTGAGCAACTTCATAGTTTTTCCTTCTCTGGTGAGGTATTTCCTAGAAAAAATCCTAGCATAGTCTTCATCCGTAGTCAATTGTATCATCGCATGTCTCCCATCAAAGAGACGCACTTTCTATTGTTCTATAAGTTTGAGATCCTGAAAAGCTTTGCTAATAATCTATGCCCCAATTAAAATATTTCAACGAGTGTGAATTTGTAATTTTCAATCAGAGTAGAGGCTTTGAGGTCTGAAAAAATAAAAGCGACCTTACAACCCTTCCTATAAGTTCTCTTAACAAACGGACGGTCAACTTTCCCTTCAAGGGAATCATGATAGATCTGAGGAAAGACCACATGGTCAACAACCTTCTCAAAGTCTATACACTTACCAAGCGCCACAACAATAGATTCTTTGCCTAGGTACTGATTCAAGGGAGGAAAAATGATCATTGAAGCAACTAAGAAAAAAAGAGAAGAAATGGGGAGCTGAAGCAGAACTCTAGAGCAAAGGATTACGCTACTGTCGAGTTGAGTCAAGAAGGGAGACTAAGGAGGAGCTTTGATCCTGTCCTAGCTGAGTGTTGAAAATTTTTGCAGTATGTAAAATCGAAGCAATCGAACTAAGCCTCTGCCATAGGGAAGAAAGTCACGGGCTGAAGTTCGTGCAGATGACAAACCCGCAGATACGCAACCCCTTCCCGTCTTCGCTGAGAGGCGACAAAAATGCTTTGATGCAAAACTCTACTCTTTCGAGCAAGACGAAGAGATAGACATGATACTTTCTCTACCGGCGTAAAGGTATCGAGGGCTACTCCAGTCATCAAGTCGTGACTAGAGTAAACCCTAATAGAGCAAAACCCATCGTTATAATATACATATGTGTGTGTGTGTAAATATATATATATATATATATATATATATATATAATTTACAAATAGCGTCGACTCATTTGGCTATGACGAAAATATGATGACTATAGGGTTTCCTTTCGATGGCGTTGACGAGCTCCTTTGCTGAAGCTCTCGCCAAAAGAGGGGCGACGTGTAGGTCGAATATTTGTCTGTTTTCGCAAGCTTTTCATGATTCAGCCGACTTGCTTTAGTCGAAAAATTTCTTTGAGGACATTTGAAGCTTGAAATCATTAGAAAGGAATTCAAGCTAATGCGGTTAGTGGGGAGATGGAAGATTGGATTACTTGATGGAATATGTATTTTGATTCAATTAACTAATGATGAGGATTACACGACAATATTTGCAAGAAGATGGTTTGGGTTGATAATAATGCAATGAAAATTTTCAAATGGACAGTGGACTTAGATCCCAAATCTGAACCACCTACTATTTCTGTTTGGATCTAATTTCCAGGTTTGAAGTTCTATCTTTTTAATCATGAAATTCTTTTCTCAATTGCTTCTATTTATGGGAAACCTTTGACGATGGATACCTCCTACATTTACTTTGTTAAGACCTCCGGAAGAAAGGGTACTTTTCAAGAGGGATATTACTCAAACATTCCTGACGAGTTTTGGATTGGCTCAACTCGTTAGGGTTATTGGCAACACTCGGTTATTGAGCAATATCCTAGGTATTGTTTGCATTGATGTTTGTTTGGTCATTCTAATAATCAGTTCTATCACCTGCATCCTAATATAAAAACTTTGCCAAATAATGTCATATTTGAGACCTTCACAGAGAAAAATAATGAAATGAAACTAGCTAAGGATCATTTTGATCCACATGGCCATTTAAATAATGTGCCTCACTCTACATATTAGGTCTTCTGCTAGTATCCCTGTGACTGAGAATGAGGTCCCCATAGTCGGGGATCCTGTTATACCTTTGATTGAAATTTTGTCTTCTTATGTTGTTTTACCTTTGAAAGATAATGTGCCTGAAAATTTGCTTTCCTCAGATGTTTCACCTTTGAAAGATAGTCTGGATGTTCTGAGGGATAATACTAAAGGGGAGGCCCATATTGCAGGTATTGATGATAAGATGTTTGAGGCTAATGCCGAGCTTGAACATGAATGGTTGGTGCAAAAATAAAATAAAATAAGAAAAAAAAGCGAAAGAATTACTAATTACATATGAAGAAAACTTCAATTCTAATGGTGATCCACATCATCCCCACACCAGATTTTTTACATCTAGGAGGGGTGTGTTGAGACATAATGATTAATTTTATCGTCTGGAATATTAGGGGGGTTGCAGACCCTGGCTCCCTTAATAGACTGAAACATCTTTGTAAGGTCCATAAACTTTTGCTTTATGCCATTTTAGGATCAAAGGTGGTTAACAATAAAGATAAAATTCTCAAGAAGTTTAACCATTATCAAATTTTTTGCAATAAGAACAATAAAATATGGTTTTTCTAGAGGCCACAAGTTATTTTAACTATAGTTGAAGATGATGATCAATTTGTTCTTACTTCTTACTCAGTGAATGATTATCATGGTCAGGCAAAATCTATTTATGCTAGCTTTAATCTGCACGAGAAACACACATTGTGGAATAAATTGTCAAATCTTCATATTTTGGTCATTTTTGCTCCAAATTCGTTCCTTTTTGCATCTTTTTACTCTAATGTCCATAAATCAACATATCTGCAGCAAAACATCAAAATACTTTTCTTTAAAGTGCAATATTATCAAAATCTATATAAAATAGGTATGAAAATCTCAACATATTTTCAGTTGGTCAGTAGTACCCCGTGGTTTGATGGTGTTACTGTAGGTTTTATTCCGTGTTTTTATGGTGTTATTCATCGTTGTATCTTGTGGTTTGGCTGTAGTTTTTTATCATGTTATTTCAGGTGGTATCCCGCAACTTTGTGGTGGTATTCATGGGTTTATCCTCTCTAAGTTGTTTATGCTGGGGTTGTTCAGTATTGCGAGGGTATTATCCACGACGTCACCCATTATTTTGGTGGTAGTATTCATGGTTTTCAACTATATTATGGGGGTGTCTATATTCCTAAGATCGAAGGTCTTCACTGCTGGACATTTAACTGCTGAAACTTTTTTCCTCACTTTTTTACAAACATTTCTTCATAAATTTATTGAGTTTGCTTTTCGTTTTTAAGGATACAAGTAACTATTGGAGGTTTTGCACAGTATACTGGATAGAGAATTTTCACATCCTTTAATTTGTACTCCATCTTTTCACATTATATAATATTGCCTACAGGCTTTTATAATATATATATATCAGAGTGTGTGTGTGTGTGTGTGTTTGTTTATATGCATGCTCAGGTTCTCTTTCTCTCATTTTTTTTGTTAACTCTCAAATCATTTTTCCATTATCATTCCTGACTATTAAATGATTATGTATACCCAGTTGAAATTCGCTCATTTTGCTCTTATAGGTACGAGCATCAAGGGGACAATAGTGCCTGCTTGTCACATCAAGGAAGATTCGAGTGTCCTTTTTCTAATTTGCTAAAATTTTTAAAAGCTTCTATGGCATCATAAGAAAAAAAATTACTTTAAGTAGTGGTAAGTATGTTTTTAAGGTAAATCAAAATAAGTAAATAACACAATTAAGAACATATTGATTTGCATCTACCCTGAGCAGCATCATGCTACTAAATTTCAGAAATTATATGCAAGAGAATATGGCATATTTAAATTCTTAAAAAAATTAGATCTAATGCATATCACATTGATTTGTCTACTGATATACTAATTCATTATGTTATTAAAATTGAATATATATTTTCATATGAAGGAGTTAGTGACTCTCCACTTATTTAATCTTGCTCTTTAGTAGAAGATATAATTTCTCACTTATAAAGTCCATCTTTCCTTTATAAATCCATCATTCTTTGAAGTTGACTATATCATCATCAAGGAAGAACAATTTGACCTAGCTATTGAGGACCACTTTTTAGTTTGTTGGAAGAATAAACTACAATATGATTACAAATGACTGATCCACATTAATTGAGAGACTTTAGTTCCTCAATTATTAAGTGACATTTTAGATCTCAACTCTATGGAATAAAGTTTGATTGAGTCTAGGGGAGTTGATGTAGCATATCATAAGGATCAAATAAATGAAGGCTTATGTTTAATTACAAAAACCTACCCAAGCAAGGGCTTCTTTAAGGCTTATCATAGGATTTCAATCAGGAAAAAATAATTAAATTTTAGACTTATTTCTCAAATTTCAAAATTAGCATATAGAAGTTTGAATTTTCAAAATTGGAGGCATGTATGGGCTTTCCATTAAAAAGATTAATATTGAAAGGTTGTCACATTTTTAAATTAATGGACACACTTGTTTCCCTTTTTTTCTTAATTCTACTCATTTTATAAATAGGTCTAGTATATAATAAACTTTTTAATTTTGAAATTAAACTTGGGAAGAATTGCTTTTTGGTGCATGGTGGCTCAAGTTTTCCTTTTCTTTATGAGATTAGGCAATTATTATTTTTCTATTTTTAATTTTGGTTCGCTATTGTTTTAAATTCTATTTTCAATCTTATTAACATCTACTCAATGTTCTTAAAATCGTATAATATTATCCACTACCTAACCTATATCTTGCACCCACTCCAAAATTTCTCCTAAAGCACTCAATCAAGTCAGACAAGTCTAGAACTTAGCCTTGTTATCTATCGGTTGACATCCATATAAACTTCTCTAAACATAATCATATATTCTTAGTCTTGACTACATATCCTAAGGCAACCTTACATAAGTACTTATAGCCTATTAACCTACCAAAATTAAAATTCTCAAAGCGATCTTTAAAATCAGCCCAAACTAGCCAATTTCAACTAATCTTGTTATTTATAACACTATGGCCCTTATAATCCCACTAATTCCACCACAAACTTAAAAGATTCCCTTAAAAATTACAATAAAGATCCAAAGCCTTTAGCACTCTTAAATCTCACAAAAAATGTCACCCACCACTATCATTCAACACCACGAAATCTCATAAGCCAACATGCCACCTAAACTACCAACCTGTGAGAGGCTCTTAAAGCATAAATATTGCATTTTTGGTGGTAAATGAACTTGAATGTGTAATGATTTGACCTATCATTGAAAAAATTATGTAATATAAATGTAATCCTTCTGATTATTTTATCAAATATATTCATTATCTCTTGCTCGAACTTGCTCTAGAACTTTACTAGTTGTGTACAATCCAAAAATTCTCTACTTATTTATAATGCTCTAATATATATAAATTAATAAATAATTTTATCCTTAAAGTTGCACATTAACATGCAATTAATCTACACGTTTGTCTCCAATGATAATTAGTGAATTCTTGTAAAACTTGAGAACATCAACATCCCCAAAATCTTATACTAACATCACTACGAGCTTCCAAGGACTTACAATTTCCAAATAAATGCATACCACATTAGCTAAAGTCTTAAATTCACCAATATATATTCTAATATGAATAGCATCAAAATTTATATACTTATATTATCATTACATATAAATTATTACCTATTGTCATTTTATAATTGAAAAATAAGGCATACTAAAATACATGAGATGATAACAATGATTCAAATGAAGACTGTTTACTTCTTTAGCAACATGAAATGAGAAAAACAATATCACCAAAATATATATTAATTGTGCATATATCTTTTACCCTCTTCTCTTAAAGATCAAATGCATATTGCTTCCCCCTTCTTCAAAACCAAATCATCTCTTTTGACGTGTCATTTTATCTACAACAAAAAATTTCTTATTTATGCAACATGATTGTGTATACACACATGCATACCAAGAGTATTTTAACATTATTCTTCTGCTCATAAACTATCTTTCACACGCACTTTTCTTAATTAATATGTTAAAGTTTCCATATAATAATGTGTCACAAAGATAACTATATGTGAGTTAAAGTGCACATTAACGATAAAATCTAATCCTCATTATCCATATTCACATCGATACCTTATATATATATACACTTATTTCTAATAAATCTAGTTGAAGTGGCTATTGATCATGTGGATAAGTTAAACTTGGAACAAGTTTCCAATGTTGACACCTCTATAAGCTAAGGACTCAAGATCACAATCAACAAGCAAAATTAAATCATCATAATTTTTTTTTTTTTAATGTTATATATCCTTTTCTCTTATCATTGTTGGCATCTCCACACACCCAATGAATGCATTTATAATATCTTATTTAACAAGTTCATTGATTCATAGTTCTCTATATATGAAATTTCTAAAATTAAAATTTCTTTCAACCATTAAACCTTTGATCTCAAACTTTACTATCACCAATTTCAAAGTGCGCAGTGATGCTAAATATATTACAATGAGGGCACCAAATTACTTGAATGTAATCGCATAACTAGGATTAAGAAAGAAGCTCCAAAAGCAATGATAGAATAAAGAGCGAGCGAGACAATACAACTATTTAAACACTAAAATTTATGCAATTCAATTTAAACACTAAGTGTAATGATAATTTAATTTATATATATATAAGCCAGAGAGCTTTTGCTAATTACTTGACAAAGCAACAATGTATATTTTATTGTTAAATTGTTAAATTCACAAATAAAGCTTTATGCTTATAATTTAAAAAACAATTGTTCATCTAGAATTACCGTTTCAATAATGATTAGCATGAATGCAATGAGTATTTAATAAGAGGAACAACATGAACTGTATTTTGACTATTACGATAAATAAATAAATTATATATATATAGAATGACTGGAGACTATCATACAAACCCTGATCATCCCCAACGCACCACCCTCGCTAAGTTTGGGGGTAGAGTGTTACGTAAATATTTTGAGGACCACATCCTATACAGGGGAGATTCGAACCCGAGACCTGAGAAGACTTATGACCTTAAAGAAACTGCTCTACCACAAATAAAATGTCAATTTTCTGAAATATATATTTTCATGCTCACAATAAAATTGAGCCAACGCCAACTCTACTAAGTTTAGTTCAAATATTTGACAACAAAGCACTGCCTATTTTCAAAGGCTCATTTGACATTAGAAATTCAATTTAAAAAAAAGAAAAAAAGCTAAAGCTGCTTAAGTTTATTGTTTAGCTGAATATAACTAAACACTAACATAAACAAATTTCGAACAATAAACTTTCTTAATATTACAAACCTGAAAATTAAACTAAACTTAATTTGTCTTACTCATTTGGTAAATTTCTTTTGATAATTTCAGTGTCTTGTACTTTTATCCAAGCAAACTAATAAAAGCCTTTGTTTACAAATATTATAAATAATAATAATAATAAATAAATAACGCCAAAGTACACATTAAATACCTTACAAAAAAAATTAAAAAAAAATTCTTTTCAAATGAATGATGCGATTATCCAACAACGAAGAGTGCTATAGAATTGTGAGAATTAAAATTGAACAGAAAAAGCAGCAGTATCACATAATGTTAAATGTACAGATTTATAAACATATTTATGGCCTCGGCTCATAAGAATTTGCGGTCCATCTCTTATGCGAGGTCGTCATCACTTGATGATGAAGTCGGAATGCATGCAGCCACACTCATCAAGGACATGGAGGCCCATCTCTTTGTTGAGCTACTTTAGATGGACTGGAGGCTGGAGTCTAAGATGGTGAAGAAGGTGGAGGCTTGGCTGGAGGGAGGGTTGATATTGGGGTGGTGAAGAGGAAAAATTTTTGCATCAGAAGTTCTGATGCAGTTTTACATCAAGACTTCAATCAGTGTCTATCACGTATACACACAAACCCACTGATATATTAAATTTAGGGTCTGTCTGTACAAATTGCAGCCCCTGATTGGAAACCTAATACAAAACTATATCAGGACTCCTGATACAATAATTTCTCGGTGAAGAGACTAGATGCCAGCGTGGCAAAGGCCATCATGTCAAGCAACTTATAGAGGAGGAGGAGGAGGAGGAGGTAGACCCAGTAGATGAGTATTATTTTTCTTTTATATATATATTATAAAATCGCTATCCATTTACAAAATCTAGCACCTAAATCTTATATTTAATTCTCATCACATCAAAAATATTATTATTATTAACTTTTTAAAAATAAAAATTATATATTTTTTCATGCATAGACTTTAGTGTGAAAATACAAACAAATGCGCGCTAGCGCACTCGTATATTTTCATTTGAGTTGTGTAAATGAAATAGAGAGGAAGGCATCTTCATAGCATCATTTCTTGAGGAAAGAAACCATACAAATGAAGGCAATGAAGCGTGAGGCCAAACCATAAGCAAAGAGGATGATGACACACAGATACCAGTCATGAATATTATAACCGAATTTCATTAAAGAGCCGCATCTAGTAATCAACCACACGCCAGAATACCTGCAAATTTAGTACAAATTAAAAGCTGATTTTTAACAGTATAGAATATTGATTTTACCTACTTTTAAACAAAGTATTTATTTGATTTCCACATCTTTGGCTACAATGCAGCATCAAGAGGAATTATAATGGTGTCATTAGTTTGTATATGAATATTTTAGTACAAATAAGCATCAAATTTATATCACATTAATCTAAAATAGTAAAAAGGATCTGACAATTTTTATGGAGGTTTTGGGGTTTTATTTTGGTGTTTTCATGAAAAAAGTTGGGAAAAAGAAACCTACTCAACTGATTCAAGTGTCGATCGAAGACCTGTGGAAGAGTTGGTAAAGATTCCACTTAGAACTGTCTCATAAAGAAAAAATCTAAAATTGTAAGCATATTTAAAACCATCCACAACATGATCCCCACCCAATTTCAAGCAAAATTCAAATTATCAAAACTGTTAATGCAAAAAGATTAGTACATCTCCACTCTCGATCCTTATCTATTCAAGAATAATATCATTCATTTAAGCTGTTTTGTTGAAGCACTCCAACAAAACAGTGTGGCTGACCAAAAGAACACACATTTCCTCAAGATGGCCCATTCAATTATATTCATTAACAATGTACCTAAACACTTACGGGGGATGCAATTCTTACATCCACTTAATTCATAAATAAAATGCCCACCAGAGTGCTAAACTTTAACAAATCTCTCAGTAGCCTAAAAAAATCCTACCCCCATATTCAGTCTTTCACCTTTAACTTATCATTAAAAATTTTTGTTGCATCGCCTTTGTTCATCTACATCAACCATCCCGAACCAAACTTGATCCAAAATCTATTAAATGCATCTTCATGGGCTACTCTTCAAACAAAAAATAAATAAATACTACTCTCCAGAAACACTAAAAATTTAAAACTCCATGTATATCACCTTCTTTGAAAGCTAATCATATCACCCAAAATTTGACATTCAAGGGGAGAGTTAGAAAGAATATGTTGTGGATCCGACGACAATGAAGATAATATAGATTTTGATTGTGTGTGTTCAAAAACTTGTCAATCTTCTTGCATCTAGTTTATAATTTGTCGGATTTTGAATATTTTATCAGACTTCATCCATGTTAACGAGCATTCTCTTGCATAATGCAAATTTCATGTAGATCATTATCTGATATGTTCATTCTTGCCTGTAGAAAAGCTATCAAGTTCACTGCAAGTCCAGTGAACATTGCTTTTTATGTTCTTTTTATTCCATTAAACGCAAGCTATAATAATCCAACTTACTCATTGAAAGATTATGTTCGTGCTCATTGACAAGCTATTGAATCCCTTGTCCAATTTTGTGTTTAATTCTATTTCAATATTATTAGTATGATATTTTAGGTGTGAATGTTTATTCTTAATGTTGCATTTTGTTCTCAATTAAGTCACATTGACATCAAATGGCTTAAATTAATTTAGTTTGACGCAAGTCGTTCAAAAAAAAAAGTTCAACAGCCTTTCAACGTCTATCACGTAAGGTGGAAATCTGTGAGTTAGGAAAAACGCATATGATGGTGTAAACACCACGGTATAAAATCTTCATCTAACAAGACTAAGAAAAACATGTATAGATCTTCACAACAGCATAAAAGGCAAACATAAAACATGATTTTCCCGTCATACCATCACACCGAAAAAGGAGTATAGGGCTTTCACTTGCAAGAAAAAAAAAATGAAAGTATGGCAGGCCTTCACCATCACGCAAAGTAAAATGCATGCAAGTACTTATTTTTTATTTGGAGAGTTCACATTTTCAATTATACTTTGCTGTAAGACTGACATTGACAAAATGGGTTTGCATGGATTTCGAGAAAGCATAACTTTTAAGATTAGAAAGAGTGAGGGGCTGAGAAGGCTTTGTATCTCTCTTCGTTTAGAGAGAGAAAGGGAGATAGAGAGAGCTTGGAGGGAAGTTGAGCGAGGGATTGTGTAGGCAACAGTGTTCAGGGGAGCTAGGGTTGTTGCATATGGGTTGTGTGCGTGCTGCAGTGAAGAGAAAGCATGGTGTAAAAGATGGAGGTCGACTGAGGTTGGGGTCAATGACAGCTTAGTTAAGATAAGTGGTTGGTGTTGAAGGAAATGAACAGTTTTTGAACAAGAGCCAAGGATTGCAGAGGTCTGGTCCAAGGCGCGTGAGGAGCAGGGTGGGATGAACTTGCTGTACGTAGGAGAAAGGATCGAAAGGCTTTGTGGAGGGGATGAGCAGTCCTCAGTTTAGAGTAAACGAGGAGCTGCTGTTATGTGAGGTGAGGTTGCTGCGTCCTAGAGGAGACATAGCAGACTGAGGTGCTTGGGCTTGATGTTTGAGGATGCAAAGAGGGTAGGGAACTGATGGAAGTGACTGATGGGGCTGGTAGTTTGAACGTGGGTAAAGAGACGAGAGATTGCTTGGTGCTGAGAGTGTAGTGCGAAGCAGGAAGAATCGAAGAACTGATTGGGTTACATAGGTGAAGGAGAAGCCTGACTTTTACTGCAGTGGAGGTGAAATTGAAAGGGGTTTGTGGCTTGGGAGTCATTTGGCCTGCAGAAGTGCTTGCTTTTGAAACTGAGGTGCTAGAGAGGAGCAACGGGCCTAGCATTGGGGTTTCTGCATACCGGGTGAAATCGAATGAGGGGAACACATCCAGCATTTCACCATGTTTACTCATTTTGATTGTGAAAGGCCATCTCAGGTAAATTTAATGCCCTAGAAGCATTCGAGCAGTTTGTTTTATGAACGGATGTCATTTGGATTGCTTCAACAATGACCAAAACAGTTTTGAGTCTAATTTGAGCAATGTTTTGTTCAATAATGTCGTATTCATAGTGCTCGATCAAATTGGTCATGAAGGATCCTTGAGTAATTTCAATGCTCCCACTGCACCGGCATAGTCCTCGAAAGGAACATTGTTTGGGCAGCTTTGTCAACATTCGAAGTAATCTGGCTCCATTTTACATGACTGCATCCTAAATTCATTGTGTCTATCAAGGAGTCATTCTTGAGTAATTTTGGCATTCAGAACACAGCGGTATGATTTGTTTTGCACATGTTTTGGGCAATTTCATTTGTGATCGAGGCATCCTTGATTTGCATGCATCTTCTTCATCATCTGCCACTTTTGTCAAGATCGAACAAATATTCTTGTTAGATAGATATGGCCAAAGCTTCATTTTCATTTTCAATCTTTGTATCCAGATTTTTAATCTCCATGTGTTTATTGTAGGCATCCAAATAAAAAATGGGAGCAATTGTTGCTTTAAATAGAGATAATTAGTAAGTGACATTGTCATTTAGAGCGATTAAAATCTTTCCAACGACTCCTACATATGGTACTCTAATATGCTATACTTCGAAAAAAACCTCATATCATAAACTACAAATTATCAATATAAGGGCCTCATTGTGCCAATTTATAAATCTTTCTCCTTTAAATAGTTGAGCAAACTCGACTAGGGGAAAGATTATTTATCTTCACCTATAAAATATTGAAATAATTATTTCTATTAAATTTCTCAAATACATATTTGAAAGTGTTGACGTGAAGCATTGATGTAGTCATCTCCTAGGTTCTACCTGCGATTCTAATGTTGGTATGCAGCAACGGAATTGCCCAAATCACTCACTTTTGAGTTGAAAGATATCAAATGGAATCTAGGAAAAACAAAACTAGCACCACACATTGGGATTTGTGAATGACCAACATCCACAAAGACAGAAAGCACAAGTAATGCATAATAAAAAATATTGAAGACTATATAATGACAGGAGTAACAAAATAAATTGCTGGAAAAAGTCTGGTTCTTGTTCCTTGTGGTGGAAATAGTTCTTATGAGGCTCACAGTTTACCCTCTGCACTTGAGATATGAAGACCTTTCAGCTTTCAACATTCAATTACACTCTAACACTAAAATAATCCACTTATATTTGGTTATACATATTGTTGCCTGCAAGTTTTTACGTTGTGCATCCTCATCCCAAATTCCAAAAATCACGTAAAGAATAATACAAATTCTAAGAGGATCCCAAATTTCACATCCCCAGAAAGTCAATTGAATTATTTTACAAAATTCTACCATGAAATCGATCAATTCTATAAAAAATACTGCATATGAATTCTGAATGGATTGAGAAATATGAAATTTGAAAGTTCCAACTTTAATTAACTTTAATTAAACCTTAATTATACCCTTAATTCCGTCTCTACACTGTTCACAGCCGATTCCCGCACTTATACTGAGTGATTTAATTGAGCAGCTGCGATTTGGGCAGCAGCTAGGTACTATAGCATAGCCCACAACTGTTGGCTGCAATTTCAAGCTCAAGGGTGAAATCCAAGAATAGAAACCCACTCTTTCAGGCTATTCTAGACTTTCATTTCCTTCCCCTTGCTTCGGTTTTGATATTTGCTTTGATTTTGTTCGGTTTTTTATTTCCGGTAACCATCGGAGGCGCTTTGCTTGTGTTGGAAGTGTCAAAAATGGTTTGTGAGCTTCCTTACAAATTTTAGCACGAGATCAATGAAGGGAAAAGGGAAGATTGAGGTGTTAGAAAGAGTTGTGGAGTAGTTTAGGAGGTCTCGAAGCATCCGATTTATGCCGAGAAGCCCATTTAAGGTATGTTTTGGGCAAATAAATTATGTTTTCAGTTAAATCACAATACGAGCTAGAACTAAATGAGTTCTCATGATGTCTCCAAATTTCAGGTTGTTTATATGAGGTGACAAACTCGAGACAAGCGTGGAACTCGTTGCAGGACTGATCCGCAAGTTAGGTGAAATAATCTTGTGCTAATTAAAAAAAAAAATAACCCTCTATAAGTTTTATGTGATTATGTATTCAAAATTGTTGCACTTTGTAATACACGAATTTTGAAAATAAATAAATAAACAAATAAAAATAAAATAAAATAAAACAAGTGTCTGTTAGTAGAGACAAATCTATTCGCTGGAATTAAACCGCACACCTCCAACCCTCATTTGACCATTTAACGAACAAAGAAGGGGGAGGAACGTGAGTGAAGAGAAGAAAAGGAGAAATAAGAAGAACGGGAAGAAGAAAGGAGGAAGTGTCGGCTCTCTCGAGGGGGAAGGCCAACGTTCAGGGTACACCTCGTGCGTGCGTGTGAGGAAGATGAAAGAATCGCGAGTATCTCTTACATGTTTCAAACTTGATGCCTGAGGAGGAAGCAATTTCTTATCGGCGTTAAGTGTTGGGTCGCGTCGAGATTGAAGAGGAGGGAAGAAGCATGAGTTGCTCTATCGAGATCGAGCCGCATCGAATCCCTAATCGAAGAAGAAGAGTAAAGAGAAAGATGAAAGAGAGAACCAACCAGAACAGCAAGGAAGAAAGTAAACATCGTGTGTTGCTCTGTTGGGTTGCCACGTGATCGCAGCCGAAGAGGAATAGGAGGCACAATGCTAGCGATCAGAGGGAGAAGAAGACCCAAAAGCGAGCTCTGCGTGCGTTAGGGCTGTCAACCGTGCGAAGGAGAAGAAGATGACGCCTGTGCGGTACAGGAGCCTATCCTAGCGTGCGGGACGAAGCTCATTTTGAGCTTGGGGGTAAGCCGAACGTAAATTAAGATTTCAAATAAGTTAATTAAGAAAATTATATATTGATATATTTATTAAATCGATGGTAAGTGAGTTTGATTTTTATTAGGATCAGAGATGCGAAATTCCTGTACGATAGAAGTGGAAGAATCCTGAATATGAAGTGGTGAACTGAAGCCCATCGAAATCTTATTTTACGAGTCAAGGAAAATTTGTGTTAGATCTGTTATTAGAATTAATAAATGTTAATATGAAAGTAGTTTAATTGAATCCAAGAAGACTAATAAGCAACTTAAGTGGGTGATTAAGTTAATAAAAAGGTCTCTAAATAATTGCAGTGAGTAATTATATTTTCTAAATTCAAGTAACTATTTTTACTTTAAATTGTATGTTTGATTTCGTGTATGCCATAGTTCAACAATAAATACTTCATATTGTTAGACATAATAGATGTGCATGTTAGATATGATTAATTAACAATTTAGTTTGCGATGATATCAAATCATTGCATGACATTAGTAGAGATATACATATTAGTTTATTGTATGATCACATATGTGTCGCATTATTATTTAACCTTTAGAATCTACCTAACGTGCATATGTGGATTTATTTTGACTTATAGATATAGTAAGTTTGTATTATATGGATGAATAAAATAATTTATATATAAATGTTGGTATGTGCATGTTAAAAAAGATTCAACTCTTAATGGTACAAACAAACCACAACAGTGTACTCGCGCGCGTAGAGGTTTTTCTACCACCTAAGGTAATTGTGATAGTTAATACTAACTGCCATACAGATGAGATAATATCGGTTAGGGGCAAGTAGACGAAAGCTCAACTCCCTAGACATTTGTGAGGTATACATTGCTAAACGTTGTATCGATTGGATAATATCGGTCAGGAGCAGGTGAGGGTTTTTCCACCCTATACAACTGTAATATATAGATCGCTAACCACTATGCCAAGGAGAGCCGACGGGGTAATATCGATCAAATGTATGTTAGGTTTTATTGAAGGTGATCCTCAAAACAGACAGATGTGTATGTAAAGAGTATCAAGTAAAATTAAAGTTAAAGTTAATGCACATAGAAATTTAGAGTGTTTTCATTTAGAAAATGTCATTAATACATGCATTAATATATTCAAAGATTCATATGAAAGATTAGCTAGTAAAAGATTTCTTATAGAGAGATAAAATACCAACATGCATATTGATTTCTTTTCTTTTGATCACTGTAATTTATAAGTGTAATTACTCATTGATTATCTTAAGATAACTTATTATGTTGTCTTATCATTCTTGAGGTTTTAAACTTTTGATTAAGATTAATAGAAAAGGAGAAGATAACATGTACAAGAGACGAGAACAACAAATGAAAATGTACAATTATTTATTTTTGTTAATTTTAATTTATTTCTTTAGTGGCTCTTTCATGATCGTTCGAATCTTAAACTATTGGAGATAGAAATAGAATATAAGAAAATTGATATTCACCGTCTGATTGTCTGTTCCCGTCTTGATTAACCAAATCCTAAGACGAGTCGTGACACATTTAGATTTCTTGCATATTATAAATGAATACTTACTTGGAATGTATAAATGAATACTTGATTTCTATTTCGATACATATGATGTTTCTATATTATGATACAAATGAAATGTATATAAAATTAGTTGCATGCAGATATTCATTTTTTGTTATGATTCATACCTATGATATATTAAATGTCTGATTGTAGGAATTATGCTTTATAAAATACTTATGAATGTTTGTTATAAGTATTATGCTAAGAAATATCTCAAGGAATGGTATGGGTAAACTGCTATACATGGATGAGGTATTCTCAACTTCTAATATTTAGAAGTCGACGAAACTCTAAACCATTTTGATCATGTGACGACAGTGTAGGGAATCGTTGGTATCAGAGGAACTATTGATAATTGTTATGTCAGAGGACATAACTTTTATCGATAGTTTATATGACCTTTGAGGCTGGGTGACGACCCATGATGACTGCAACCCCTTTAGTACCGTTTCAAGCCCGTAAACCAACTTCTAACTGCTGTCCAGACCACGCTGTCCCCCTTCCAGTTGCTGTCCAACCCACATCATCCCTCCTGGGTGCTGCCTAGCCTTTTGGCTGCTGTCCAGACTACCTCTTATTGTTGCCTAGCCATCAACACATGTTCGAGATGCTGTCCAACCCTTCAAGGACACCGCTTTCTACTGTCATCCAGCCCAAAATCCTCTTCCAGCAACCGCAGCCGCTTCCCTGCAGCCACCACCCTCTTCCAGCAACCGCACCCCCTCTCCTACAACTGTTAGCCACCATCTAGACCACTTCCAGTGACCGAAGCCATTTCTCAGCGGCCGTCATTCCCTCCTACCACCTCCTCTCAGCCGCAACCATCTTCCATCAGCTGCCAACCCAGCCTCTGCCAACCTCCGTCCTCGTTGTCACCCGCGGATATCTTTTATTATCTATGTTGTTCGTGCTTTTTTGTCATTACTTCCTGCTTTTCAAATTTCATGTTTGTAATCCGCTTGGAATTTAAAAAAAAATGTGTTTCCGTTTCCTCCAGTATCAGGAGAGGCTTTTTCATTCTTTTAGATCAAAAAGTATATCAAGTTCACTTTATAATGTAAATGAGATCAGGCAGATTATGTACCTTTCTGCACTTGCTATTACAAATCCTTCTAGCGCCCACTTAGAGTAGCATAAATTAGCCAAAACTTTTGAATTTGTTTGCTGTGTAGCTATCAGAGTTAAGACAACGGGAAGAAGTGCAGACCACTGCAGAAAAAAAAAATCTATGTTAATTAAGGAAATAGTTGTAGATCGGGTAAAATGTCAAAATAGTCCACTAAATAATTACGAGGCAATTTTAGTTCTAGAGTCTAAAAAAATATCAAATTAGTCCCCAGAATATTTAAAATATGGCAAAAATTGTCCTCAGTTGGGACTTTTAACCCATATTAAAAAAGTCTAAGGGTAAAATTGACACTTTATAGACTAAGATTAAAATAACCCCGTTCAAAAAGTCAGGATTATTTTGACATTTTTCAAATTATAGATTGAAGTTTCAATAAACTCCATACTCACTAGTTGAGCAGAGCCTGGATGGAAGCAAATGGCAAAAATATAACCAATTCCAGTAACACAGTAGACTAGTGCCACCAAAATGACGTAGTTGTCCAATATTGATGACCTTGGGTTGTTGAAGAAATAAAACATTGAGAGGTAAACTATAGGCTTAACGAGAGTATTGAAATGGTCAATGGTGTCTTTCGACAGAAAATAAGCCAATGAACTCATGCCCGATGATCTCTCTCTCCAATAATGCAATTTCTCAGGTGAAAATGATCTCAAAGCTCCAATCTTGCATAAGAGAGCTGTAAGAAATGCACAAATTTTAATTGTAAAAAATTTGTGGAAATGGAAAGGGTTGTGTTAGTTTCACTTGTTTGTTCTATCACATGACACAAATCAAATTTCAAGAGGACACCCGTACTTTATGAAAAGATGCAAAGAAGCTAGGCTAAATGTCAGCCCAGATTGATTTGATTTGTTAAGAATTCTAACAGTAATTGAGTTGGTTGTAAGAAATAATATAATTGAATCAATTTAAAAGGCATGAGAGTTATCAAAATTATCATCGCAATCCCAAGTAAAGCAAATGAAAGCAAACTTGTCTACAAGCATACCAAAATCTTTATTTTTTAGATTAAGAAAAAAACATCGTACTATTTTCATTTCTTCTCTGCTCCACTTCAACATATCATTATTTTACACTCAAATACACACAAATATTATAGCTGTTTCAACAAGGTTTGCCTTGAATGGGATTGAACACGTTTTATCACAAAACAATATGATGAAAGCAAATTTTCGAGTGAGCAAAAATTAAAAATGATCAATTAAAATGTCAACCCATATCTCCTACAAGAATAAAACAGTAAGTGAAAGAGACTTGCTTAAGAAAGGAATTTAAATCAAATTAAACCAACAATACATGCTTGAGAAGTTAAGGAAAAGTTTTCACATAGTCTAGAGCAATCGACAGAACTATGACTTCACAAATGGAGTTATCTAGAATCCCATACAAGCAATTAGCTTGATGCACTGAATCTCTAAAAACTAAGTAAACCACAATTCCTGCAGTAACTTACACGCTTGGTTGCATATATTATTTGTAGAAAATGATTGGTCAACTAAACCATAAAATGTTGGGAAAATAATCCTGACAATCAGAATTTCCAAGGGTGATGTGCAACAAATCATGTTTCCAGCAAATTAAGAATAACTGAGTAAATAAGTCACAAAAGCTTGGCACATCTCCTACGTGAAATTCACAGTCGCATGTAATATCCAATGTAAGAGTTCATATAAAAATGTTTTAAAGCATTTTGCACCAGTTATTTATCAATTGAATTTAATTATTGAGAGCTGCAAAGCATGCATAATGCACTTCTCAAGCTACCAAATGTTTTGCAGATTACCAAAGACAAAGGCTGTTGACAAGTATGATGAACAGAGAAACTGTTTATAGCTTCTTCATCATATTTTACGAGGAAACTTGAGTCTTAAAGAAAATTAGCGACTAATGAATAAAGAGATTCAATAATTAGGATGACAAAGAGTTCTTATGAAAAAACTTAAATTCACTTACAAACAGCAATGATAGTATATATATAACCAGATGCTCCGAATGATTCATCACTCACTTTAGCAAGTGTTCCCAGGCAAACTCCAGCCAGACCTAAAATTAGAAAATCAATTCCTTGTAATCTAGCCTCACGTAAGCGCTGCTTACCAGCCCTGGAAACAGAATATATTGGATGTAAAACATAAGTACGATGTAGAATAAAAAATCAATCAGCATTTATGCATTAAGAAAAGAACAAACAGTGATTCATACGAAATCAATGTTTTGTTTTCCATCATGAAACAAAGCACAGGCAGTTTAAAGTGTAAATTTGTTGAAAAAAAATACCTTCCCAGGAAGTATCTGTATTGCTGGAGAATGCCAGGAGTGCTTCGACTAGATAAATCTTTTGCTTTTGATAAATTATGCCCTAAATGTTCTCTTCTAAGCTGAAATTCATCCTTGATGCTATCCCAGACTTCCCCAGCAGCTGACTGCTCACTGCTTCCACCCAAATCATTTGCTTCCCAGTCCTTTCCCAGCATGTCAGGAGTACTCAAGCTCCGCTGCATGTGAGGGGGTACATCATTTCCATTCAAAAGCATCCACCGAAGGGGGAGTTCTCTAACATTGATCCCCGGTGGCTTTACTATGCCCTCTAAGATATCGATGAAGTAATCTGGAGGATTCATACGCTCAGGAACATCAATCCCAAGGCCGGAGAAGTAATCTTCAACTTTCTTTACAGCCCCAAGATATACAACTAGACCACCTTTTGCTAGCAGTACCAAGTCATCAAACATTTTGAACAAAGTATAGCTGACATGGAAAATTATGCTAACATTACTCCAGATTATAGGAATGCTTGAATTTACATGTTTAATAGCCTAAAATGTCAAACCAATTCGATTATATAACGTTGGAGAAAAATGAACTAATTCCATGATGCTTCCAAAAGATAATACAGTCATGCAAACGATGATAATGATTAAACATTTATAGATACATTAGTTCATTCGCTATGGTTGATAGGCTATCTTTATTTGTATCCTGCTGTAAAGATCTAATTGTTCATATGATAATTTTGCATCCCTTATGTAAATTTCGAGGATCTGCTAAAGAATATGAGTGTATCCAGACAAGCCATTGTTATTGTATCATAAAGATGGAAACAGCTGTCAAACAAATCACCAACAAGTACACACATTGCATCAATAACTCAACAAGTACACA
Organism: Papilionanthe hookeriana x Papilionanthe teres; assembly: GCA_022702705.1. Lineage (NCBI taxonomy): Eukaryota > Viridiplantae > Streptophyta > Magnoliopsida > Asparagales > Orchidaceae > Papilionanthe > Papilionanthe hookeriana x Papilionanthe teres. Next base: position 88,298,087 of record CM040425.1, read on the forward strand.
CAGTACCAAGTCAACAACAAGATCTAATTGTTCAAAGTGGCTTTACACTTAGAGACAAAATACGAAAGGGTTGGTGTAGCTCCAGTTGCGGACAAGATTAGAGAGAGTCATTTTAGATGGTTTGGTCACATTACATGCTGACCATCTGATGATCTGGTTAGGAGAGTCGATGTTTTGCATTTGACTTATGCTAAAAAAAGTAGAGGTAAACCTAAAAAAACTTAGGCATTTTGTATAAATATGATGTTAATTTATTAGAATTAGATGAAAATATGACACTCAGCAGGACAGGATGGAGAAAAAGGATTCATGGAGCCGACCACACCTATTGGGATGAAGGCTTGTTGTTGTTGCTGTATATATTTTACTGAATAGGAAAATTTTTTAAACAGATATTTGGAGATTTCAGCATTCAAGCACGATACCAACTCCAATACTTTTTTGTTTTATAATGGTGGTTTCCGCACCATATTTGGATATTTGGGGACATCCGCATGATTGAACAGTAAGACTAAGAATGTGCTTAAACAGCTGATCAATCAAAGCGCAACATGTGATTAAACAGAAGATCAGCAATATAAAAATAGAAAGGAAGTAAATAAGTGATTCACAAGTTTAAAACTTAGAGACTGATTGTAATGCTGCATGCCAACAATTTGAGAAAATATCAGCCTTAAAAACATGTCAGCCTGTCATGGTACAGGCTAAGAATGTGCTGCAAAAAAGAGTAACTTTTAAACCACATCTAAGAGGCATCTATTTGCTTGGTATGATTCACTGTAATAAATGCAGCTATCCTTTGAAGAAATAATAAATAATTCATTAAAAAGAATAAGTAATGATGAATATCAATGTCTACCTTGGTTGATGGACCACCATACAAATGTTTACCCCTTCAAGCGCCTCACGACGAAGAGCTCTTAGAAGCAACTGAGATGAAGCGCTATCCAAACCAGATGTAGGTTCATCCAGTATCAGCAATGAAGGTTCCATCACCATTTCAAGCCCAACATTCACTCTTTTTCTTTGGCCACCAGAGATTCCACGCTTTTCCACTGTCCCAACAAGGCAATCTCGCACAGGTTGGAGTCCCAAAGATTCAATTACCCTTTCCACAACCAAAACTTTATCAGCCTTTGGCATGTCTGCTGAAAGCCTATTAAACATATAATTATAATCGAGTTAATGACCATGACAATTAACAATTACCAACTAAATGGAAAGAAAACAAGGAATGCTATATCATATCCTTCTTTTCAATTAGAGACTAGTAAATCAAAATGTTATTAGTTGTCTGCTAAAAAAATTAAGGTGAGCATTGAAATTGATTAGTAATGGAAGGAGTTTAGGGCGGGAAGGATGATGAGATGTTAGGAATAGTCTAGGAAAATGCTGACGGGGGCAAAATTTCATTGCATTAAAGAGAAAACAGACAAACAAATAAATTAGAAACAGATAGACTCAAAAGCGCAAAAAATTAAAATATTTCTAAAGGCAAATATCGATAAATGTGTCAAGAGTTTGTAACCAGTGTGGCATTCCGAGGAAAATCAACCTTAGATCCCATGTTTCAGGGTCCACAATAAAAATGATTGGAAACTTAATGTCCTTTCTAGCAGCAATTTTTTTCCTTTTCAGCCAAAGATGCATCCTCCGTCAATTAAAAGAGCAAACAGAACTACTGAACAACTCCATGTGAAACATAATGGCCAGAAGGAGGAATGGCAGCAGCAAACGTACCTCAACTCCTTAGCATCAAGTTCATATGTTTTTCTAAGCCATGCAATCATGGCCAGAGTTGTATTTGCCATTAATTTTGATTTTACCAAAACCTTCTGAAAAAATCATAGACATGATGACTTTATCTTCCCGTTCTCGTTCCTACCACTTTCACATTGATTTTACTTGCATTATAGCACCCAAATGATACATCTCTCTTTTCTAGTAACGTGATGAGAGTGTGCCACAAAATGACAACTTTTCAACAAAAGAAAATGGCAGATAGCACAACTCATAACATTACATGGATGCCAACAGATAAATCACAGGGACAAACACCAATTAAAATTTGATGGTATAATCACTTCCACTCCGTGGAAAATGAATTTCTTAGGATAGAAAGGACAACAAATGAAAAATACATAAGTGGAACAATGCTGTAGTTCAACACTTAGACTGTTGATAGTTATTATAATTGTTTCTCCATCACAACTCTACTGCTAACATTCTTCAGAGCATATCAAATGCAGTAATATCATGGCTCTGATACTAATAACTGACAATGTGCGCCGTTTTCCACCAAATGCTGGAGTTAACTTATTAAAATTTCAGTTAAAAGATGGTGGAGAAGTATAATGTAGGAATATAAATCTAAAGAAGTAAATTGTTGATGCGTGCATACAAAACCATTTGCATATATTCTACCATACCTGCACCTTGCACTGAACCATAGATTTTCTTCTACTGTCAAATTTCCATGCACAATATCGTCTTGTGGCACAAAACCAATGATTTTCTTATATGAGCGCACAGGCTCTGCTTTACCATTTATCAGGACTGAACCAGTCACATCACACCCTCTAGTCCTCCCAGCCAAAGCACTGAGAAATGTTGTCTTTCCTGCCCCTGATGGACCCATAACAGCAGCAACACGACCAGGCATTAGTTTCCCCGTGATATTCTTTAGAAGCTGCTTTCTACTTCCTTTCAGTGTCAGGGTTAGATTCTTGAAAGTAACTTCAACTACAGGCCTAGTTCTTATTTTATTATCAGTGGCCAAAGCAACCACTCCTGAAAAGGTCAAATTGTTGGTATTCTGTTGCATTGCCTTTTCTTTTTCAATTTGACCATATACATACTTGAAGATCTGACTACGAGTTTGCATTTGCTTTCCTTTGGGCGTATTCTTTTTCGGAATTGTTTCACCTATATGCACATTGAAGCCTTCACTGCTCTCAGGGTAATCCTCAATTGATTGCATCATTTGAGCAACATTAATCAACTCCTCATTCATTGATGTTGATGGTTTGGAATGTTTTTGAGACACATCTGAAGCATTTTGGTCGGAGTTCTTAAGAGACGGCTTTCGACGGAATGTTTGGGAAAGTCCAAGTGCATGCTTCTTTGCAAGAGCTTTAGCAGCTTTCCACCTCTCACGAGCTTGGACTGTTTCTCTGGCAATTCTTGCAGCAGCTTCTCTGGATTTGGCGTCTCTTCTCTCTCGGCTGGTTAGAATTTGGCCAGAACAGCTGTATATAATCAATAAGACCAAACTCATAGCAACCTATAGAAAAGTATGGAATGGTCAACTACTCATCTCACAAAGTCGCAAATCGACATTAAATTTGGCAAAAAAAAATATTCACAGTCAAGAATAATAAAAATATCACGCTTGACACCATAAAGATGTTATTCAAGTGGGAAGTTCAGCATGGATCTTCAAGACATGGTCTAAGGTAATTTCCGCAAGCAAAAACAGGCACTTCTTAAATATGAATAAAGTGGATAAAAGTCAAGTATCCACATGATCAATAAAGTGATTGATGTGACATGTGATACCTAAAATCAAAATAGATTGACCATTTCATGTTTTAATTGTGGGATTTAATCTACTATTTTGTATAATTTTCATCTTAATATATTCAAGCTCGTTCCTCATTTTTCACAAGAACCGTATTACAAAAACAAATATAAATGGACAAGGAAAATGTAACGAGTACACTGATAATTCTGCACAAGAACACTATTCTGGATACACGTATGGGATATTATTCAACACGCTCATTTAACTTGTACAGTTTTACCAAATTTATTTGATTTCATGACTAGACATTGTCGGCATTATTTTGGGTGTGGAGTGCCCGTAGAAAGCTGTCGTCCCCGGAATCGAAATCTCATCACCCGTTTCAGAAGGACGTTTAATTTACATATATATCTATATCTATATCTATATATATATATATATATATATATATATATATATATATATATATATATATATAATTTTTAGAAAAATATGAAATCAATCGACTCATATTTTTCGTAGTTTAAATGAAAGAAGACTTCACACCAAGCACTCGTATTTATCCCGAAAGATAAACACGAGACTCGATGAGAGGCTTCGATCAAATAAACTAAGAAATATATAACGTTCGTTTGGTCTCGCGAAACAATTTTATTTCGTTGACAATGATTCTCATATTTAATATAATGAATTAAATAGGGTTTATTTTTAGTTGGGTTCGGAAAAGCTTCCTATAAGGGCAAGCCCCTATAGTTAATTAAATTTTAAATGACTGAAATCACTTAAGAAAACATTCGATAAAAGTCAGGAAATATTATCTTCAAGGAGGTCAAAAGTATAAGAACTTTTCAACGAAAGTCGGACAAAGAGGTGTGAAAGAGGATTGGCTCAGATTTGGAACATTTTATTGTAGAATCCAAATCAGGAAGAACTAGGGGATGTCAAAGATCCGGAGGCGAATCTCGGTGACTTCCCAAGCTATCCTATGGTTTGGCTTCGATTTAGGGGAGATATTATTTAAAAGTTTCATCATGCCAATTTTATTAAATTAGGGCTTACATTTATGTGAAACAATCACACGAATAGCCTAGAAGATACGAAGATTTAGGTCGTAACGAACGACAACTTCAGAGTCCTAAGACGAGTTGGGGCTTATATTGTACAGCAGAGCTATACAAAGGCCCAAAGAGAATGTTGAAGATTTATGTCGCACTAGACGAACAACCTCGAAATCCTATGGGTTGTTGTTTAATCACTAAGGAATGGTTTAGCTAGTGAATACATGTTTTGCTATTGAAGATGGTCGTGCTGCCCACCGCACTAGCTCCAAGCTCTTTACCGTAACGAGTTTAAGTTTTCTAGGGTGGCAAGTTATGATGTCAAATCATGGCTCTATGGTTGTAGTTCTCCTAAACATCCTATATAAACATGTTTAAAGGTTGCACAGTGTGTAGCAATGTATATATACGTGAAAAACGATAAGCATGCGATAAAGAGTGTGGTGCAACGTGCTAAAAAAAACAGTAGCAGGTACAAAGAGTAACATGCTGTAAATATAAATAAACCTGTATACCTGGGAGATTCATTATTTTCTTAAATGTAGCAGGCTGGAATGCATCGCACAAATGAAAGTCAAGCAGAAAAAGAAATATCGTCCAGAAAACTCGAGAAAGGACAGCGAATGACTCACGGTAGAAAAACTTGGAAAAATAAATAACGATTTAAATAAAATCGTCAAAACCTCGGGAAAGTCCCGGAAAAAAAGACCACGAGTGCTTCACCAAAATCATATGAAAATCTGAAGAAAACCGTAAGCACTCGGGTCGGGGCTAGGCTCAGAAACTATGTAGTTATTCTCGAGGATCGTCGAAGCTACTCTGCCGTCGCACTAATGTATGTAGCTCGCTACTTCAACTGTAGAAGGTGTCTCTACTAAACCTAACTCAGGAGGTGTTCTTAACCCGTGACTTGTAATCAATAGTGGATAACCAAATTATAATATATTTTTAAAATTTATATTTTTAAGCATGCACGTGGATTTCGGGCATACAAAAAAGAGTTTATATCGATGTTTTGATTGTAGTAAAAATATATATTTGTTGTGAATATAGTATCTATTCTTATCAGTTTTTGAAAATTAGGGTTGTGCACGAGTCGATCACTTCGTCGGGTGTAGGATCACTAGCAATCCTACAGAAGGTACGAGTGCCCCGTCATTGCTTATAGCGGTGAATGATACCATCATCCCAGGTTCATCGGGGCCACTGAGTGGGTCCCGATGTCGTAGGATGGGATATCATTCCACTCTACCACCGGTGTGCTTTATCATCAGCACTCTATGCCCCAAAACAAAACCAAAACCAAAACCAAGAAAAGCGGATAAAAACAAACCAAAAGAGCAAAGGGGAAGGAAATGAGACTAACCCACCTCCAAATCTGATTTAAAAAAAGGGAGGGGCCCAAACGGTATGAGGGTTAGTCTAAAACACCCCTGAATATGGTTTGAGACATTTTCAAACCTCACACAATAAACCAAATAGAAGTGAGTCAAGAAAGACCCACACTAGTATTTCCAAACCGCAAATATTGCAATTTTCTAACTCCCAACTTCATTCATAACTCAACATATCACATAAGTGTAAAATCCTCCAATAAATCCAAGAAGAAGCTCAGGGCCAAAACAGAACAATGCCAAAGAAGCTCACGGCCAGAGCAGAAAGACAGGAGAAACATCCCAACATAAAGCTTTTAACACATAAGACAGTGAATGGACAAGTTCACAAATCCCAACTTAGCCCCAATCCTCTCATGTGACATATAGAAAAGATTCATCAAAAGCTAATTCTCAATTACCTCTCCCCATAAGCAAGCCAAGGGGAATCCAAACCATCCCAAGGTATATAAATGTATTCATCACAAAGCCATAACTGCAGCCCAACACAAAGCCATAGGGTTGAATCACCATAGGGCTGAAACCGAGCCAACACAAGGCCCAAACCCGAGCCATCATCAGGCTGGAACCGAGCCAAGCATGAAGCTAAAACAGGCCCAACACAAGGCCAAAGCAGGAAACCACCACAGGAGTAAAACCGAGCCAGTACAGGGCCTAAACCCGAGCCACCACAAGGCTAAAATCAAGCCCAGCACAAAGCCAAAAACACAAGGCTTGAAAAAAGAAGACATCACAGAATTTAAACCGAGCCAACATAAGGCTCAAATCCAAGCCATAGTGAAGCTGAAACCAAGCCTAGCACAAAGCCAAAACAAACTCTTTAAAGTTTAATGTATGAAATTTATACATTTGAAACATAGCCCCAATATGAAACCGAAGGCCAAGCCTCCACAAAACCCACCCAAATTTCCCTAAAGTGAAAACCGAGTCTTTCAAAGGCTAAAGAAAAATCTGGGAGCTCCTCAAATGCCACAACATAGAGCCATTATGTATTTTAAACAAGAGCACATATAATTCATCAAAATAAGCTCTCAGGTAAGGGCTAAAACAAGCAAACCAAGCTCCCAAACAAAGCCAACATCCAACCCTTTCCAAAGTGAATTACATAAGGGCCAAACTTGAGCCCCAAAGACATCCTCATGCTTTCAATATATCAAAATATAAGGCTAACCCATGCTTCAAATAAGAACCAACATATAATCTTTCTCAATCAATTCTAGCATGTATTTTTGAACCAAATAAAACTTAAAGCATTGAAACCAAACCCTCCATATGCTTGCAAGACCCAAATGAGCCTTCTCAATACCTCATGCTAGATAAGAATAAATGAAAAGCCATATGATACATATCCCAATACGCTTATAAAGAGGATTAGCGTGATCTCAAAGCCACATTCTGATATTTCCAATTTGCCTTGAACAAAAAGAAAATAGAAGAGCTAATAACATGCCATTCTTTCAACATCTTAAGCAAGTAATCAAATCCAACCGTAGAACATGCTCAAATTTATATCTTTAACATGCTTAAGTAATGAACATTCCCAAATAAAGCCACAATAGTAAGCTAGCATGCTGTTAGAAAGAAAAGAGGGAAAGAATCAATCATTTAAGCAAGCATACAAGCTACTCCATGGCACATAAGTGCCCAGCCGAAAAGCTAAACAGGGAGAAACAAGCCAAAACCACAAGCCATAGCCATCTTAGGCCAAACCGAGAAGAACATAGGAGAAAAAAAGAGTTACCAGCTAATGTAGAACACTCAAAAGGAGCAGGAAATCCAAGATTCAAACCAGCAGCACCTCCCCTCTCCTAAGAAAATTCGGCCAGCCCTAACTCCTCAAAACTAGGGCTTTTTATAGGCAAGAGAGAAAAGAGACGGGGAGAGAACCTGCAAGGGAGAGACATGAGGCTTCTGTTCACGTAATCAAAAGGAATAGGCCCAAGTGGTCCGGCTCGCGACATGGGATGCCGCAGGTGATAAGAATCGCGGTAGAGATAGGATCTGAACGGAAGATGGGAGCGTGTGTGTGTGGCTCGAGGAAGAGGTCGTAGGGGATGGGGCGCCTGTTGCCGCGAAGAAGATGGGGAAGAGAGAGGGAGAGTTCGGTCGAGGGACCTGCTCGTGCGCGGGAGAGACGTGAGGGCCGATCCAACGGGGAGGATTTAGGGCTAGGATATTAAGGAAAACATAATATATATATATATATATATATATATATATATAATAATAGTGAAAATATTATTATAATGATTATTATTATATATATTTTGGCATTTTTCTCCCGACGAGCTATCGTCGCAAAACAAACATCAATTGTAGGCAAAATCGACGTTCCGAACGCATCAGCGCAATCGATTTTGTCATCTGGGGTCGTTCGGACAATCTCGTCGACGGTAGCGTCGAAAGTGCGTCAAATCTGGCTCTTTCTGAAATTCTGACTTTGATGTCGATCATCCCGGCGTTCTGACTCCCGCTCCAGTCCACTGCAGAGAAATTGAAGGCGTCGAGGCCGCAAACTGAGAATTTATGCGTCCACGTGTGTAAGACGTGCACGAGATTGTCCTAATGTTCAGGGATCCTATAGGGACTCAATTTGAATTCCTGACGTCAACTTCGACCAGCTATAGACTAGCGGTACAGAATCTCGTGCAGGATTTTAAAGAGTAACGAAGTGGCTTCAGACTCTCTAAAACGAGGTGGGTCCCATCGCTAGGAATCTAGGATCGTCGGGGAAGCTCCTGAGGCTAGAATCCTAAAGCTAGGAGGAAAACTAAACCTCGACAAAAACGAGGTCAACAGACATGTCACAATAAAAAGCTACGTTTAAGGATAAAGTTTAAACGTGAGTCTATAATATTTTGATGAAAACTAATATGTAAGCCCGTAAGTAGGCATCTTGGATAGCATGCATCCGTAACAATTAAGAATTATACGTGCAGAACTTGAATTTTAAGCTCATGAACCAGCTCTATTCAACTCATTTAGTATGAGATATGTAAACGAATTACAAAAAGATAAAATCTTAAAGTATATAGCAGACCATTTGATTAACACCGTCTCTGGTGATCTAGTGCTAGATAGATTTAACCGTAAAATTTAGGCAGCACATTTGGAGGTAGAGATTTGTTCTCATGTCCGTGTTGATGGTGGGAAAACTTTTTCTTAGAATTCTTATTTTTTCTTAAATAAATTGGATTAAAGAGCCCATTTCTAGAAAAGAAAAAGAAAAACAGTCAACTTGAATTAAAATCATTTTCACAAGGATTTTAGTGTTAGATGGATTGCTTGTGTTTCTTGAGAAATAAATAATTAGGCTGCTACATGAAACAAATTCAAGATATTGTAAAGGTAAAGTGACAGGCATACCATTAACAAAATACCGAAGAGAGTAATATTTTGATTCACAGAATTTGGTTTACATGAGTTCTTCCTGAAGCACCCTGCATAATTATGCCATTGATGAAGGTAAAGCCCATAAAAATAAGTTGGGAAAAGAAAACGTTATTGAAGATTCTTCCAACTATAAAAACAAATATAGTAGCTTGCTAAATAACATGTTAAGGAGAGAACAAATACATAATAGCATGTTATATTTCGGAGTGCAGCACCTTGTCAATTTATAAGCAGCGAGCAAACCATAAAACAATGCTAGAAACGCTTCTTCAATAATTCCAATGACATTCAATTTACTAATGTCTAACTCACAACATGCTTCATGTTTTTGACAAGCATAGGAAAAATGTAGGTTTCGCATCCGATATTGAGAAAATTGAAAAAAAAGGATGCTTCTGACCCTTAGCCAAAGAAGGTTTCACATTAACAATGGAAACAGTAGTAAGACGGTAATTCCCAAGATATGAAAAAGACAAAATTAAAATTTCTCATTAAATTTATACCACATTTTCACATAACACAAGTGTTACTGAAAATAAATATATGAAAGTCTACATTTTATTAAAAACTATAGTAGCTCTAATAAAATAAATCATTAATTTATTCATTTATTCTATTTTATAACTAAATTAATGGTTCACTAAGTTTAATTCAGTGTAGATTCATTTAGCAAGTTTTCCCACTTGTCTGTACATGCAACAGCTGATGATGAGGGCTGTGATGGTTTAGCTAAGCCGAGGGAATAAAAGAAAAGAAGAAGAAAGAAAAAGACTTCAAGGAGAGGAAAGCTAAGGCAGAATCAGACTTTTTATGTTTTCTTCCGCAAAATTGAGTTTGGAGTTGAGTTGTAAGACTTGAAGTTTGAATGAATAGAGATAATTTCGAGTTAAAGATATTATTTTGAGATTGTTTTGAGGAAGATTTATTTTATTAAATAGAAGATTATCATAAATTAAGAAAATTAGGTTATTAGATTGTTCGCAAAACATCGAAGTTCCGGAGTGTTGGGTGCGAGAACCTTCACCACAATATTAACCTAGGAATTATGTTGATATACGCAATCTTTAAAAAGAGGGCAAGTGATTCATAAACATAATGAGGGAAATTTCAAATATTACTTGAAATTTTTCAAGCATATAAATAAAAATTTCTTCAAAATGAGCATTTTAATGATATTTAATGCCATAAAAAATTGTAATGCAACGTGATTTTTTCATGTTAAAATGATCCTGTGTTAATTTGATACTGTGAAAGTCTTATGATAAACCATGTCTATACAAATATTTATATGTTATTCTAATTGTTATATGATGATGCCTCAATTACAAGTTGATGCGAATTAATAACAACATTTGCATAAAATGCTAAAAATATTTATTATGATGAAGCAAAAAATAAAATAATTTATGGAAAATGTTATTTTAAGAGAGATACACTGACAAAATATGATGACTTATATAAAAAATGGCAAATGTTCTTAAGAGATACACTGGCAAACGTTATACAAATGTTATATGATAGTTCTAAGATTATAAACATATCAATAATAAAAAAATAAAGCTAATTTCATATAACCATGGACTAGCGTAGTGCATTCAATAATTTAACACTCAAAAAATATATGTTACCTCAGTAGTGGCATTTATGTTTACTGTTTATGACTACATCTTTTACTCGTGTAATTATCCAAGTATATTTTAATTCAATTTTGCTACACTAAACAAAGTATATCCATTATTAGTAACGTGCATATTAAGAGAAAAAAAAAATCAACAATATTATTAATTCATTTTTATGTGTTTGATATATATATATATATATATATATATATATATATATATATATATATATATATATATTAAAAAAAAACCGTAGGGCCTATATTGATATAAAAGCAGTTATAGAAGTTTGAGGAGAGGGTCCATGGAGCTCTACCCCTATGATACAATGCTTAACAAAAATAACCAAAAGATCAGAACAGAAAAGTTCACAAAACAAAGTCAAGAGTGAGAACGTGATACTCCGCTTCGTTCCTCGCGAACCATAAAGTAATCTCTTTAATGCTACTCCAGTGCCCTGAATCACCAAGGTATCATCAACTAGAAGTGTATCCCCAGGCTTCTTCTTCCATCAAGAATGATAAACTTGCTAATCTTCACCATCATCTTCTTCCTCTACTACTTCTTTTTCTGCTCCTTCCTCTTCCGATGACTGATCCATCAGATTCGTACCGGTGGGTTCGGCATTTGGTTGGGGATTTCTTCTTTTTCTGCTGAAAGTTTGGATGTATTTGTTAGAGCAGACGGCTAAAGTAGTCCCATGGATGGTTTGCTCCCCCACAGAAGAAAGTGCCACACTTCCCGCTTGTTCAGTAACCACTGTAGCCACCGGAGTAGCAATTTGTTCAGTAATCACTATAGCCACCGGAGTGTCAATTTGTGTAACCGGCTGGAGAGTCTCCCCAATGACCATGTCACCGAGATTAAACCGTTATCGCATCGCCGTCGCTCTATTCACTGCGAGCCGAGCAGCGTCGACTCCATGTCGGGAAGTCCCAACAAGAACGAAGGTCCAGAAGATCTTTTCCTTGAGTGAGGATGCAATCTATAGCAAGTGTCTCTAATGTACCCGAACATTTTGCAATGCTTGCAAAAGAGATGCTTTTTTCTTCACCACAGCCTCCTGCCAAAATCCATCCGCACCATCATTGATCCAAAAACGATCCACATCTGGAAGAGTGAAATCCCTCTCCACCTGAACCCTGGCACCACCTGGCGAGACCCTATTAAAAGTAGATGAATCAACTTTGAGAGGAGTACCAAGAGCTTGGCTTATGTTGTACAAGGCACGTCGATTGTACAAATGAAAGGAGAGTCCCGGAAGATTGAACCACATAGGAATAATAGGAGATTCCTTAGATGGGTCAAAATCAAGAGTCCATTTGATAAGCTTCATAAGGGTGCTAGCAACCAAAACAGATTGTTGAGCAAAAATTCTCGCATAATCTTCTTCCTTTTGTATTCAAATAAGTAAGTGTTATATGTATGTATGTTAGAATTATATAAACTCATCAGATATTATTAAGGTTATTGCAAAAGAAAGGAGCATATAACATTACAGATAGGTAATCCAATTCTATCCCATATCTTGCGTGTTTTGGGTGAGGTTTGAATGTATCCTAGAAAAAAAAACGTACACAATGAAAATTAAAGATTGCTGGTATTTATGAATCATATAAGAAATTCAATAGAAGCTCTATAATCAATTTTGATATTTCAATTATGCATGCTCTGGTATTAACAATAATGATGAATCTATTAAAAAATTTGATATATAGTGTATCTTTGTAACGAACTAGATTGACTAGTTTTCAATTCCATTCTTATTAATGAAGTTAAGACATGTGCTAGTGGAAAATTTGTCTAACTGAATTGTTCGTCACTACTATGTCATATGTTTGATTGGAAGGAGTCAAAATAGGGACAAAGAACTAGGGTAATTCCAGAAGGAACCATATAATATAACATGAAAACACATAAAAATGATGCACATATGGCTAGTACTTCAAAAAGTGTTCTTGAGACATTTAAAATTATAGCTCACGAACTTATTAAGGAAGTTAATTGAAATTAATAGTTCAATAGTTCTCAAACTAAGATAAAACTTTGCTCTTTCATTTTTCTACCTAAGTGTGATGATAGGAACGAGACAACTTCCATAGAGATTAGGGCAAATACAATATTTTAGTTTATCAACACAAAACAATACAACCCGAATACATAAATAATAAACATAGCCAATTAGAAATTTAGTATTTATATCTCATAATAATAACTAATAAATAACTAAATTGCTCGTTTCATGTTATGCCTAACATAAGTCTTCAAAATATTTTGGCGAGCTCGGAGTCGACTTGGTAGAGTACGAGGCGAACGATGTTGTAGTCAGAAATCTAACATTACTCCCCTTACAAATAACATCTTGTCCTCAAGAGGCAAGAGAGGAAATTCTTGCTGTATCAAGTCGCATGGCTCCCACTCTGACTTGAGTCGGGCTCTCTCCGTCAACACTTGACTGAAATAAACGACGACTCATTGATATTGCATAAAAATTACACCTAATTCATAGCCTGAGGCACCATCTTCACAACGAATGGTTACAGTGACGACAGAGATCAGGTACCGCCATCACTGGTAGGGTTGTCAAAAAAATTCGTTGTTCACAAACATTTCTTGTTTGGCTCATTAATTAGCTCATGTTCAATTCATTTGTTAAGCAAGCGAGCCAAACACAATTTTTTTAGCTCAATTTACAAACGAGTCGAACTCGAAAATAGATTTGTTCATTCGTGTTCGGTTTGTTTAAGCTCGAAATAATTCTAGCTAAATAATTATTATTATTATTATATATTTATTTATATAAATGTTATATTGTATTTAAAAAAATAATAAATTTAATTATTTACAATGTTATTTGGGTAATATAATTATAAAAAAGTTTAATTTTAGGAGTTAAATATGTAAATACATAGGATTTGAATGGTATGCATGTAAATGCTACTAAGATCCCGCCCCACTTTTAGGTGTTAAGAATTTTGAATACATACCATTTAGCTACTATGCATGTAAAGTCTCCTAAATAATTTAATTGGTCCAACAGCCCAAGTGTGAAGCGTAAGTGAGATTGTGGGAATGGAACAATGGGGCGTCCAACATCAAAAAGTTCGGAATATGACAGTGAGAAAAGCTCTATAAAAAGCAATAGGCTTCTTCCATGCACCCAAAAAAAAATGTTTATCAAGATAGTGAAAGTATAAAGGTTCAGTAAAATAAATTATTTTATTAGTTTAATAATAATAAAATAATTAATTATATTTTTTAAGTTTATTAAATGCGTAAGTTTTTGAGCTGAGTCGAATGCAAGCTAATTTCTGAGAAATAAATTTGAATCGAGCTAAACACAAATAGGCCAGCACAAGCTCTTTCGAACACGAGCCGACACGAACAAAAAAAAACGAGCCAAAAACAAACAAGATTTTGGCTCACTCGTGTTCGGCCCGTTCACATCCCAAATCATCGGTACACTCATCAAGATTTTCTTTAACTTCTCAAAAATTTGGACCCCAGCTTCCCCCCACTAAAAGTTATTCTTCTTCAATTACTCTGTCAACGATAGTGGAATCAAGCAGTACCCCTACATGAACTTATGTTATTATATTGTAAATCCCAAAAATCATCTCAATCCCTTCAATGTCTTAGGTAATGGCAAATGTAACATAGCCGCCGTTTTCGATGAATTCGCCATCACCCCGAGTACTGTTAATACTTTCAAATGGAAAGTGTGATCATCAAAGGAAAGATTGCATAACATCTTAAATTTCTCAATAATCCATGAAGGACCCTTCCGCGACTAATGGAAAAAATTGCTATGTAAATCTCCTTCCAATGTGTTTCAAAAACGCTCTAACAAACGGTCTTTAAATTATTCTCATATTCTGATTGGATGATGATATTTTCTCTAATGACACCACACTATAGCCTTCCATTCCAAACACATAGCCACCGCCATCAATTTTTCTACTCCATTTGTTTATTAATAACAAAGTATCTCTACACGTGATAAACCCAACCAATAGACATCCTCTCCTTCAAAGATCAGCATCTTTAGCTTCTTTGTGTGAGTCACCTCCAAATTTCCTCGATCGAAGCCCATTCCACACATGAAGCGGGGGTTGAATTCCCTTCTTTGCCCTATATTTATTTTCATTCTTCCATAAGTATGGTTCACCCCATAATCAGCTCGCTTGTTCCCATATGCTGATGAATCTTCTTCTGCTCGGAAGGTTGTCGCAGTAAAGGCTCTAGCGCAGTTGGATGCATCCCTCCCTGGGGCCTCACCAGCCATGGTTCCCTAGTCTAGGTCGAAATACTTCAAATCAATCTTCTCTAGCCATGAATCACATGTCATCCTGTTTTGCCTGTCGTCACTCATTCCAAACCTCCATATGTGCAATTTCTCTATATACTATCCCTCAAATACACTCCCGACACTTTTGCTCGATCTCACATGCTTTCATTTGTTCAAGCCATCTGGAAGTCACATTTTTCCTTCAAAGTGATGCCACTAAACTCTGCTCCCGATTCTTTCACACGATCTTGCAGTTTCAGATATGCCTAAGGCAACGACACTGCTTTGATATCATGGCCCGGCCTAATATTTGGAATTAACCAAGACCGGAACAGAGAGTAGGATAGTGAGAATTAAATTTTCAATATTCATTTTCTATAAAAAAAATCACAAATAAAAGATTCATTAATCAAATTAAGTTAAAGCAAAATATTTAAAATTATCTCGTTACTGGTTGTCCACATCTTCTATAAATATTTTTCCTTTTATCGCTCATATTTTAATCATTTAAATAAATATGAAAAGTTAGTTTAAAAATAATAATGAGTTAAACAAGTCTGCAATACTCATACTCATAAATTACACTAATACAAGAAAAACGAAAAACAATATGTATATCAATAAGCTTTTAATAAATCAATATTATAAATTAGATGTTATTCAATGAATCTTACTATATCAGTAACATATTTATATCATTTTATATTTATACAATCGTTACAGAAACACCGTTTAAGAATTGTGTCATTTAAGGTATTTCAATATCAATATCATTTTTTATTAACATACACAGGTGGACGCCCCGAATTCCGACGTAGAACAGCTCCCCAAAGGGAGCACTTCAAAACCGCATGAGCCGAAGCCCAGCAAAACTACGCAAAGTGAGCGAGGACCCGCGATGTCGAGAAGGCAAAAGAACTCGTGGCAGGGGGAGGGATTGCGAATTTTCGCAATTCAGTTGAGCTATTCGCATCGGATCTTTCCTGGGAAGTGTCTGGATTTTTATTATCTTTTCCACCTCTTTCATCTTGTGTAGAAGTAGAAGGCTATAAATAGCAGTCCCCTGAGTGTGTGGGAGGTAGTTCTACTTGAGTTATCTTCTAATCTCCTATGTAGAGTCTCTCCCCTCTTATTAGGGTTATAATCAACATGTGGTACTTCAGCTATATCCTAGCACCACCCCCACAATCCCCCACTTTACCGCCACCCCTGCTTTGATCTCACCATCCAATCCACCTACAAATAACCACATAAAGTCCCCTACCTACCCAATGGCCGCTCACCCCGCAGATGTTGCTACCGTCATTGAATCTCTTCATATAGCTCTAGTTAGGAATTTGTCTTTTCTTGTATTTCTCTTTTCTTTGATTAGTGTTGTATCAATATTTTTATATTAATAAAATTTAACTTTTTTTGAACTAGTTCCGGTATCATTTGGTATTAGAGTCAGACTCAACCTAGTCCTATCCTAGGGTTCCCCAGCACTCGCCCCTACCCAATTCACCTCCATCAACTTTTCTACTTTCAATTCCCAACTCTAGCCATGCTACCATTGAGAGATACATCAGGCTCTACTCGGGAAGAGATTCAACATGAAATTCATTATCTGCATTAGAGATTAGCCGAGTTAGATGAAGAGAACCAGGAAGAGATTACCTTCGACTGTGATCGAGAGAGCCGTAGGGAAGATAAGAACGAGGATCTTAATCTATTCCACAGGGAAGATCACAACAACAAAGAATATCAGCCACACCATTGTGGTGTCCAATATCAAATGAGGCAGAGAAAAGACCACTTTTGGAGGTCAGAGGGACTTTAGCATCAAGATGGACCTCCCAGAGTTCGAGAGAAGCATAGAACCCGATGCGTTTATTGACTGGATGCAAATAGTAGAGCGAATCTTCAAGTATAAAGACGTATCAGAGAACAGCTAGTCAGGACATGTTCCTAAAACTCCATAAGTTCCAGCAACAAGACTTATCAATTGAGGAGTAAACGACCAGTTAGATCACTTGCAGCTAAAGTGCGTGCTGACAAAGCTAGAGGAGCACACGATCATCAGATAACTCGGAAGTCTAAAACCCGCCATTAGCAATCTGGTACATCTACAACCATACTGAACGTTGGGGGATGTCCAGACGCTAGCCCTGAAGGTGCATAGATAGTAGAAACAAGGCAGACAACAATAATCGTTCAGACCACCAGCTTCAACCAAGCAGTCACCTGCAACTGCTACAAGCGACATGGGTACCTCGAGAGGAAATAGCAAAATTGGACAAGAGACTAAAGGCTTGTTTGGCGCAATGCAGCAATTTTCAATATACTGGTGCTTGCTCTGAGAAGTCATTGCGAAGTAAACTGTGTGGAAGTCGATTGTCTGTTTGGCTCACTTGTGTGAAAACAATATGGCGTGCATTTTTTCGCACATATGATCAAATTGCCTCTGTTTGTTAAATCTGTTTAAAATTTTTAATATATTTATGTGTATGTAGGTTTAATAATCGTAAAATTTAGCCAAATAATACAGTTATGCACAGAATTACACAACAATTTATATGGTTTGGTCAAACTGACCTACATCCACGGGAAAGAAATTATATTTCTTTATTACTGAAATAGAAAACATGTACATAAGTTCCAATTTACATATTATTTCAAAGTAACTGGAGCATATCTCTTTGGATGATATGTATGTTTTGCCACATCCCTCATGAAATTAACCAATGATACATAAAAACTGACAATTCATGTTTGATAAGCAAAACTAGTAGATTCATGTTTGAATAGAAAAAGAGATACACATAGATGTGCTAATGATAGATATATCATGGCTGAATATATTTCACATATTGTGCCCAAAGTGAAATTAACCAGTACTGCAAGCAAAACTGGTATATTCATGTTTGAAATGAATGGTAGCTACACATTAATGTGCTAATAATGGATGCATCCTGACAGAATATATTTCATATACTGCACCTTTCCTGATATTAACTAGTGTTGCAAGAAAAATGATGGTTGTACAGTTTTCTGGACATTTTGAGGGCTATTACAACATATGCATAACATTAAACATTGCAAATATCCATAAAAAATAACCACGGAGAGACAACAGCAATTTATGTGGTTCGGTCATATTGACCTACATCCACGGGGAAGGAGTCCGACACTATTTATTATCTGAATGACAATAAGATACAAGGCTTGCTGTATACAATAATTTCTGTACAGTACAGACAACATGAAAATCTATAACAAATAAAAAAAAACTTGCTGGAAAATTGAGGCCTGCAATTTCTATCATCTACTGTTACTTCATTTCTTCTCTATTGTTTCATTTGTACTGCAAAATTGAGGCAAGAAAATATGTACTGTTTCATTTCAACACAGTTTCCCTCTGATGATATGTATGCTAGCAGAATATCTTGGCAGAATATATTTCACATCATGTGCCTAAAGTGAATATAACCAGTATAGTGATGGCTGGAATATCTATCATCTCTTTCTACTTCAGTTTTTTCTCAAGTCTTTCTATTGATGAAATACACTTTCTACCGATAGTTAATTCTCAGTGAAATTAATCAGTGCTGCAAACAAAACTGGCAGATTCATGTTTTAAAAGAAAGGTAGCACATATTGAAGTGTTAATGATAGAAATAACATGACAGAATATATTTTACATCATTTGCTTAAAGTGAATAAAACCAGCATAATGATAGCTGAAATTTCTCTACTCTCCTTCCACTTCAGTTATTTTCGTGTCTTTCTATTGTTGAAAAATATATTCTATCATTACTAAATTATTCAAGAAATTAACCAGTGATGCATAGAAAACTGGCAGATACATATTTAAAAAGAAAGGTAGATACATATTGATGTGCTAATAATAGAAATATTCTGACAGAAAAAATTTTGAAACATCTGCCTAAAGTGAATATAACCAGCATAGTGATGGTTGAAATGGCTCCACTCTTTCTACTTCAGTTATTCTCGTGTCTTTATATCATACGTAAATTTTTCATAAAATTAACCAGTGATGCATACAAAAATGGCAGATACATGTTTGAAAAGAAAGGTAGCTACATAATGAGGGTTGAAATGTAAGTAAACAAAAAATACTATTCATGATTTGCATATTCTGCTTGAATAAAAACTGGCAGATTAATGTATGCAAAAAGAGATAGCTACATAATGATGTGCTACTGATACAAAATATAATGGCAGAATATATTTTGCATACCGTGTCTCACTGATGGGTGTAATTTCTCTATTCTCCTTCTACTTTAATTCTTCTACTCCTTTTTTATTGTTAGATGGGAACTTACGTAGAAATAAATTGCATTTTCTGCTAGAATAAAAACTGGCAGATTCATGTATGAAAAGAGAGATAGCTACATAATGATGTGATACTGATACAAATAAAATGGCAGCATATATTTTGCATATTGTGCCTCACAGATAGATGTAATTTCTCTATTCTCTTTCTATTTCAATTCTTTTACTCTTTTTTTATTGTTGGATGGAAACTTACATATCATGAATTGTATTTTCTGCTAGAATAAAAACTGGCAGATTCATGTATGAGAGATAGCTACATAATGATGTGCTACTGATACAAATATAATGACAGAATATATTTTGCATACTGTGCCTAAAGTGAAATTAACAATACCACTGATGGGTGGATTTTCTATACTCTCCTTCTACTTCAATTCTTCTAATATCTTTCTATGGTTTGATGGAAAAATACATATTATGAATTGTATTTTCTGCTTGAATAATTTCTGACAGATTTATGTTTGAAAAGAAAGATAGCTACATAATAAGTTGCTACTGATATAAATATCATGGCAAAACATATTGTACATATTGTCCCTCAAGTGAAATTGGATGGAAATTAACAATACTACTAATGGGTGAAATTTCTATACTCTGTTTCTACTTCAATTCTTATACTCTCTTTCAATTGTTAGATGGAAAAGTACATACAATGATTTGCATATTCTGCATGAATAGAAACTGAAAGATTCATATTTGAAAAGAAAGATAGCTATATTATGATGAGCTATTGATAGAGATATCCTGGCAGAATACATTTTAAATTCGGCGCCTAAAATGAAAATAACCAGTATAGTGATGGCTGGAATTTATCTACCCTCTCTACTTCAATTCTTCTACTTTCTTTCAATGGTTGGATGGAAAAATACATATTATGAATTAAATTTTCTGCTTGAAAAAAAAAACTGGTAGATTTATGTTTAAAATGAAAGATTGCTACATAATGATTTGCTAATGATAGAAATGTCATGGCAAAACATATTGTACATATTGTGCCTCAAGTGAAATTGGATGGAAAGACGGAAGAAAAATATTGATAGAAATACCGATAAAAAACGCATCCAAATAGGACCTAACAATACTAATGATGGGTGGAATTTCTCAACCCTCCTTTTACTTCAATTCTTCTACTTCATCTCTATTATTGGATGGAAAAAACATACTATGATTTGTATATTTTTCACGAATAAAACTTGACAGATTCATGTTTGAAAAGAAAGATAGAAACATAAAACTGAAAAGAGAAGAGAGGAGAATTGAGGAGAAGAGAAGATCGAACAGAAGTAGCACCTCTAGAGGAGGAGAAAAGTCGCACATTAATCTTGAAATTACCTTTTCAAACTATGGCAGAAGAAGAGGCGTCGAGTTCGGGTGCGGGGAAGCTCGAGGGGCAGCGGAGAAGAGGAGAAGATTTGCAGAATACCTACAAACACTAGGGTAGAAGAGGAGGCGTTGAGTTTGGCTGCAGGAAAGCTCCAGGGGCAGGGCGAGAAAATAAATAAGAAAGCGGAACGGAAGCTGGGACTGCGGGATAAATCCCGCGGCCCACTTCCGACATAACTTCGCGACGATTCACCGCGAAGTTCCGACCCAAACGACGAAGCGGGAGGAACTTCGCGGCAAATCACCGCGCCGCGTGATAAAAAACGCATCCAAACAGGCCCTAAGAGGGCAGAGCAGACTGAAAAGAATCAAAGAAAGGTAGTTCCACCAACATAATGTCTGCCAGGAGTGTTACTTATGCCACGACTAAGGTCACATAGCATCCGGTTGCCCAACAAGCCGAGTCGTCACGCATGGATTAAGGAGTCGTCGAGGAAGTCGATGAGGAATCAGGGGAGAGTCCAGAAGATGAGCTTCAGCTCCACGGAGATGAAGGAGAAGCAATAGTTGTGCGGTGAATGTCATAGTTTGAGCCCGAGCGAGACCAATCTTGGCTAAGGCATAATATTTTTCGCACCAAGTGCACTTTCAAGGGGAAGGTCTGCAACCTAATCATAGACAGTGGGAGCTACGAGAAAGTGGTGTCCACGCTCATGGCAAAAAAGTTAGGATTTGACACAAAAGCATCCCCAGTCATATTCTCTTGCCTGGCTGAAGAAGGGCAATGATATACATGTAGATCAGCAGTGCCTATTTGACTTCTCCATCAGAGAACAACTACACGAACAAGTATGGTGTGATGTAGTTCCCACGGATACCTGCCGCATTTTGTTAGATAGGCCTTCGCTGTTTTATCTTGAGACTCAACACAAGGGGTTCAAAAATACTTATTCTTTCAAGGATGGGAAACGTATAGTTTTACTACCTGCTAAGATTACCAAAAGCGGGGGTGATACAGAGACAGCATTAGTTCCTTGTACCATTTTCCTGCAGTCGGTCAGAGTTGCCCCTGTAACACTAGCATTAGATTTTCTCGAAGGAAGCTAAGAAGAAAGAGAGGTACCAGCACTACTGCAACCATTGATACATCACTTTCAGGATGTTATGACTGACAGCTTACGAAAGGGACTACCACCAAGGGACATTCAGCACGCCATCGACCTTATACCAGGATCCATATTGTCAAACTGACCGGCTTACAGATCAAGACCTGCGGTGTATGAAAAACTACAACGGCAAGCGCAAGATCTCATTGCAAGGGGAATAGTCAGAGAAAGCACCAGCCCGTTAGTCAGAGAAAGCTCAAAACACTGGATTATACACACCACTTCCAGTACCAGAGGCACCGTGGGCGGATTTCAGCATGAATTTCATGCTAAGACTTCCAAGGACTCGAAGGAACAAGGATTCCGTGATAATTTTAGTAGACAGATTCTCTAATATGTCCCACTTTATAACCTATCACCAGACACTAGATGCCTCTTATATCGCCGATCTATACTTCAGGGAGATTGTAAGGTTGCATGGGATTTCCAAGGCCATTACATCCGACAGAGACATCAAATTCCTGAGCCACTTCTTGAGGACACTATGGGGAAAGCTCGGCACCAAACTCTAATTCAGCTCGGCGGCACATCCACAAACAGACGGACAAACATAGATAGTCGGAGCCTCGGTAATCTCCTGAGGTGTTTTGTGGAAAGAAAACAAAAAATAGTGGGATCTCATCCTGACCTAAGCTAGATTCGCCTATAACCGATCCATAAACCAAACTACATAACGAACTCCCTTCGAGATTTTGTACGGGCACAATACGCTTACGCCACTTGAATTGGTATTGCTTCTGCCATCTTCAGAAATTAGCAAGGGCACCATAAAAAGAGTTCACGAGATCCAGAGGCTCCATGAAGAAATTGGCAAGAAAATTGCTAAGCATAATCAAACATACCAAACACAGACAAATAGATCTAGGAAATAACGCTTCAGGAAGGCGACCTCGTGAGGAATCGATTGACAAGGGAGAGATTTTCCACGGGATCATTTGAGAAGTTTAAGCCAAGAGTAGATAACCTTTCAGAGCACTTCGAAAGCTGAACGACAATGTTTATAAGATCAACTTGTCTGGGGACAACATTTCGGCTACATTCAACGTCGCCAACTTAACACTATACTCTGAAGAGCTTGGATCTTCGACAAACGAGGTCGAAGATTTCCCAACACTGGGAGACCGAAACCGGCGCTTGGAATGGCGCTCAAATTCGAGCGCAGAACAACACCCAAAAGGGGGCGCTTCGAAAATGTAAGGCTTCAAAACTATGCAAAGGGGCGGGGATCCGCGATCTCGGGAAGGTGGGAAAACCCGTGCTCGCAAATTCTCACGATCCAGTTGAGTTATTCGCATCAGATCTTTTCTCAGAGAAGTGTTCTGGATTTTCTTGGTTTCTTCCATCCCTTTCATCTTGTGTGGAAGTAGGAGGCTATAAAAAGTTTTCCCCTAAACGTGTGAGAGGCAGTTTTACTAGAGTTGCCTTCTAATCTCCTGTGTAGAGTTTCTTCTCACTTGTTAAGTTTGTAACCGACGACAAATGGTGTTTCGGCTGTATCCTGCTCTGAGGTGGTGTTGTAAACTTCAAACTCTTTCGTTACTACTCATCGACCCATTTTCTCTACCACTCTCCTAATTTTCTATCACCCCCATACCACCACCACTCTACCGCAACCCCTACTTCCTCCACTATGACGCCATCCAATCTACCTACAATCAACCACGCACAACACCCTACCTACTTGACGGCCTCTCACGCCGCCAGCACCGCTACCGCCGTTGAATTTCTTCTTATAGCTCTAGCTAGAGATTCGTTCATTATTGTATTTCTCTTTTGTTAAAGTTTACTTTTTTATATTACGCAACATCCTAACTAGTTTTGGTATCACAAGTACATTAAAGTTTCTCTGCTGGTACCATAAACGAGTGACTCCATCATAGCGAGCCAAGAATACAAGGTACAATAAAAATCACTTTTTAATAATAAATATTCATTCTCAATTGCATAGTAATCAATATACCTATAAATCATTCAATATTTATGATAATTTAAATAATGATATGCATATGTATCATTCCTACAATATGAACAAAAATTTCACTAAATGCAAAATCTCAAATTTACAGTAATTTTAATATAACTAATGATAGTACTAGTAAATACATTTGATCTTGAATAAACAAAATACTATTATAGCATAAGAACATCAATATTCACCGCGATATCGATTAATTTGTTATTTGATTTGTCTTTGCATTGACTTCTCTAAATTGAAAATCTAGCATAAACATAGTATTTATATACCAAATTTTAAATAAATTATTATTTTATTTAGTTATTAACTTTATTCATGTATAAAATTTTTATATTTTATTTTAGATAATCCCATTTAAATTTTCTATTATATTTATATATATATATATATATATATATATATATTAGTTTATTAGATCTATTAACTTAATTAGAGCTTACCTCATCGTTTGAAGCCTACTCCACATGAAAAAGCTTCTTCCTACCTCTGCGCTTGATTTGATCCACTGCACACGAGAGCTCGGCTTCAACTCCTTTCGCACGAATCCAGGAACTCGACCCTTCTTCCTCCTCTGTGATGCTTCTTCCTCTCTTCTTTTCCGTTGATTAGCTAGGGCACGGTCGAAGCCCTTACCCGTAGACGCACGTCTCACCCTTCCTCCTCTGCGCGTGATGCTAGTCTCCTCCTTCGCACGGAGGCTCCTTTCCCTTCGATCGGTCGCACGACACCAACGCCAACTTCTCCGTTGTTCGATGATGATGCCAAGAGATCTCGCTTACCTTCTGCTCGACCACGTCCCCGTTGACCTCATCTTTGGTGAGGTTTTTCTTCTCTCTCCTTAGAGTCTAGGGTCTAGCAATAGGTTTTCCCTATTTAACCCTCCTAGAGGAATAGCACCGAACCCACGCCATTTAGAAATTCAAGCCACCACATTACTCCTTCAAGACTCGTATGGGTGGTCCCGAATCCTCGTTATTTCGTTGAGTTGATTAGAACCGACATATGAAAGTCGAATTGAATTCTCATAAGGATAGAAGCGGCCCGAGAGAAACCAATTAGTGACCCGAACACTCACAAACGTCGCAACTTGCACACCACTGAACCACGCACGATGTGACTTAAATTGAGTCAACCGTCGACGAGCTCGTTCGGACGACTCCAAATAACGAAATAGATAGAGCAAGTGCGTTCAAGACGTCGACTTTAGCTAAGAAGGACACCCATATTGTTATGGTTCTGTGTGCGTGCAAACGGCACAAAGGTCGATGCGTATTAAATTTAATTAAAGGATGTGGATTTAGGCTTAACTCGAGTTCGATTCAGACTAAACACGGCCCAATTATGTCGGGTAGGGCCGACAACCCAATTTGAAATTTCAAATTTCAAATTTCAAATTCCCGCCTAAATTTTCCTTAATTAAATTTAATCAGCCATTATTATTTTTGGATTGAGCTGCATAAACGAAAATCATTTAATTCCCCGAGTAACGTCTACCTCAAGATTTACCGGCATACAAAATTCGACTCCTTCCTCTCTAGAAGCGAGGATCCCATTCGCCCCTCTTCCTCACGCAGAAAAAGCACCTGCTTCGCCTCCCCCTCTTGCGAGCTCCCTCTCCTTCTAGGCATTCGGCACCATCTCCCCCACCGAAATCCAGCACCCGCCTCCCTCTTCCTCTCCCGATCGAAAATTCGTCGCTCTCATCACGCCAAACAGCCGCTCGGCTCATCTCCTCCCCTCTGCACCAAGGGCCTCGACCGCTCCGCCCAGAAACCCTTGCCTACTTCACCCCCCCCCCCACCCCCCCTCCCACTCCGCGGCACCGAAGCCCTCACCTCTCTTCCCCAAGCCAAAATCTCTCACCTTTGCCTGCTCCTCTCAATGGCGACTCCCTTTTCCCCTCTTCTACCCTTCACACCAAGACCCCGCTCGGCTCTCCTCTCTGCACTGAAGCCCTCGCCTCCTCCTTCTCCTCATTCGGCTCGACTCCTTCTCTCCCTCCGATCCTTCTTCATGGAAACGCTCGAGCTTGCGTCTTCCCTCTCCACCGAAACCCACATACAAGCTCGACTCCTCCTTGGCCTGGCAGGAATAGGGCAGCCCTAGGAGAGCCAAGAACTTGAGGTCCCCCCCCCTCCGCCCCGCCCCGCCCCGTTCTTTCTTCGGATCATCTAAACTATGAGTATGAATTTCTCCCCTCTTTTCTAATTTAATGGCAAATATTCCTTTCTTCCCTCTTCTAGTGTGAATAGTGGGTGGATATTTTTTTCCCTCGTTTGTTTAGCCAGTGGATTTTGCAAGATTTTCTCATCTCTATATTTGTTCTCAACCTTAAAAGAAGGCTCTATTTTCTAACTTACACTACGTGCAGTTCTTGAGTGAGCATGAGTTTATCTCCAAAAAGAAGAAAGATTGATTAATATCTGACTGTTATAATTGAATGCCTGCCGATTATTTGAGCTATTTCTGGTTTTTATATGTGCGGATAATTTTTTTTTTTAATATAAATTCGGGTCTGCATATTTTTTTACATAAACCCCTCTTGATTAATTATGATTTCTTTTGCTTTAATTGGCTAGAACTCGAAATCCTCATGGTTTTGACCAATGAAAAGTTTGGGAGCTTTCTTTTAAATTTTACTTCGAGGAAACACGAAGTTGAAGTTTATTTTTTTTGTACCTTTTTTTTTAAGAGAAATTCGGGAACCTTACTTGAACTACAGAGGAGATCCATTCCTCTTATTTTTCATAATTTGAGAGACAAACATTGGCTTGACTGGGAGGTTACAAGTGATTCTAATGAGACTCACTAGTGCTTTGTTACAACTGTTTGCAATGTAAGCGATTGGTGTAAAATTTTGTGATTATTTGGTGGTTGTGTTACCACTATCCTATGCTAACTAATTGGACTTTTGAGAATATGCATGTGTATTATCGATTCTTACATATTTACATGTATAATCCTAATATTCAATCGTTATGCACATACCACTTTGCCTACGCATGTAAAGGTGTTATTTCTTTTGAGATCTCAAAATTTGGGTGGTAAATGCATGAGTGGTACATATGTAAATGCTTAAAAATTGTCGGATATGTATGAAAGTATCCTTTTTTAGGCTGTTCTATGCACTTTCTGAAATGGCTTGAATGCAAATGTTTTTTTAGGCGTATGATTACTGATTTGGGGAGCCTTTAAATGCGCTGTTTGGGGCCTATTTAAAAGTGTTGTATAAGTGTTGTAGTAGTGTTGGAAAGTATTGTAGGGTGCTAGAAAGTGTTGCGGAGTGTTGTACAAGTGTTGTAGTAGTGCTGGAAAGTATTGTAGGGTTTTGGAAAGTGCTATGAAGTGCTGTATAAGTGTTGTAGTAGTGCCGGAAATGTTGTAGAGTGTTGAAAAGTGCTGTAAAGTGCTGTAGTAGTGCTGGAAAAGTGTTGTAGGGTGCTGATAAGT
Source organism: Papilionanthe hookeriana x Papilionanthe teres (assembly GCA_022702705.1). NCBI lineage: Eukaryota > Viridiplantae > Streptophyta > Magnoliopsida > Asparagales > Orchidaceae > Papilionanthe > Papilionanthe hookeriana x Papilionanthe teres. The sequence continues at coordinate 88,325,614 of CM040425.1, forward strand.
AGTGTGAGGTGCTGATAAGTAGTGTGAGGTGCTGTAGAAGTGTTAGTGAGGTGCTGATAAGTGCTGTGAGGAGCCGTTTAGGGCTATTTAAGTGATAATTTGGCGATTTTGGGAGCTTTTGCTTACGGTTTAGAGTTGCTTGTAGGGAGCATCTTTGCCCACTGTTTTGGGTTTTACTTGATTACTATTTAAACACCCATTTGAGTTGAGCCACTCGCCGTTCTACTCCTCTGTCTCACCGATTTTGGGAGTTTGGTCAGTCTCCTATCTTCTTCCCCGTATTTTATTTTTATTATTTTTTTTAGGGCGGTGATAACAGTGTTTATGCGTGCTAAAGCGGGGAAATAGAATGGTATCTCCTGCATCGATGGCTTTCAATGAGGGGAGAGTAGGGTCGGTGATACCATTCACCAACTCTCGGTGCGAAGTAGCCCCCTAACTCTCTTAGATTGTCAGGTAATTCTAGTCTGATTGAAGTAAGCAACCGGTGAACTATTTCATTTATTCACACATTTACACATATACTATACTCATTCACACATTTACACAGATATACACTCCTTCACACATTACACATACACTACTCTCCTTCACATGTTTACACGTACACTACTCTCCTTCACGCATTTACACAGATACTACGCTCCTTCACACATTTACACAGAGACTACGCTCCTTCACACATGTACACAAATATTACACTCCTTCATACATCTACACTGGTACTACACTACTTCAAACATCCACACAGACACGACACTCTTTCACGCATTTACATAGTCACTACATTTCTTCATATATTTCCACAGATAAAAATAATAATAACAAATAATAATAATAATAATGACGAAATTACTTTGACTGTTAAATAAACTTTGCATGCATGAAAAGTTAAATAAACTTTTGACAAATTTCTATAAAGATCCGTTGATTAATTGTTTTGATTGTGGTCGGGAGTTACCCTCATAAGATTGTTTGGGTTGGTAGCTTCTATGTAAGTTGGATTATAAAGCACACAGCCCAGCTATGAGCCCACTCTGACTCTAACTTTATAGGTCCTCTTCGAGCTTTTATGTTTCACTTGCTCTTTTACATATGTATGTTAATGTTTGATGTGCTCATTAAATCTTTAGCTATACTTGCTTACTTTTACCTGTGATACTGACACATTTGCAGCAGCAGCAAACACGCCAAGTACGCATTTACAGTTCATTTACTACAATTTTATTGTTTTACTGTCACTTTACTATAGTATGCATGCTTTACATTATCTGCAAATAAAAAAATAACCTTTTGAAAATTAATATACATTTTTAAACCTCTTGAATGCACTCAATCCACTCCTTTTGGATTTACGAGAATCTCTCAGATAAGCTAACCTACGGTTGCTAACGATAATTCTCCGGTCTAAATAAATTTAACAATTTATTTAGACCAAGTAAATTTAAGAGAAAATAGTAGCGTCAGAATGATGGAACCGTTAGATCTTAATATGTGTCTCTTAACATAAAAATAAAATCCCCCCAAACACTTAAACAATAAACAAGGTACAAACATAACGCATAAACTTTGGAGTTGCTACTGTGTCGATGAGCTTAGAGCGGACTAAAAGTAGAGGTGGTCGTCATTCTACTACAGCAAAATAAGTTTAAACCAGCTAAATATTCCTAATCTAAATAACAATCCATAGAACTTCGAGGTGGTTCGCCCAGCACGACATAAATCCTCACACCCTCCTTAGTCCCCTACACAAGTTCAACTCGCCTTAGGTTCCGAGGTTATCGTAAGTGCAAACTCGTCTTAGGTTCCGAGGTTATCGTTCGGTATGACATAAACCCTTCTATCTCTGCGGGCTATTTGCATAATCAGGTATTATGCAAGTGTAAGTCTCAGATAATAAAACTGGCAGGATTGAACACATAACATTTTTTTTCAAAAACGCAGCCACACAATATAATAGTTTGGGAAGATACTGAGGTTTCTCCTCAGGATCTGTGACGTCCCCCTACATTTTCTTCTTTTTGACTCCTAAAATAACTGCTCCCATTTAGCTCTTTTTAACTTGCTTTTCCATGTTCTACCGTGAAAACCTAAACCTTGAATACATGAAAACTAGTACCTTTGATCATTATTGTGAGTTTTCTAGAGTGACCTAAGTCATTTGGAATGTGACTAACTATAGTGGCTTGCCCTTATAGGGAACTTGGAACCCAGGTAAAATAAACCTTACCTATTTTTTATATTAAGTAGGGGAACTTGTAAGTCACACGTAAAAAATTCGCAGACCAAACGAATATCACAATCTCTTATTTTGTATGATTGGGTTCATCGACGAAGTATATACTTATCTTTCGGGAAGGTGTATTATTCGCAGTATCGGACACGATTATATAAACTATATGACAATCGAGATCCATATAGTCTCATTTTTTTTCAAAATTAAAACACATTATTTTCAAAATATAAAATTATATACCTTTTTATATTAAATTAAATCATCCATTCAAAAGAAAGAAAGAAAAGTTGACCGGCTGTCCCCTCCCGTGCCAGACAGTAGCATCTCTTCCCTCATCTCTACAGGTAAGTATATCACATTTTTATAGAACGAACTCCATCCTAGCTTCCGCCCCCTCGCTTGCACTCCCCTCTATTTGATTTCCCTGACTCCTCATTTCGGTTCTCACTGATGTTCGACTCTTTGATTCTTCTCCCAGGTAGATGAAACGGAACATTACACTTGATGTTGCGCAAATCCTTCAGTTGCTGATGTTTACATCCGCTCCAGACGACGTCACTCGATCCCGCAACCGCTAGCGACCGGTTTACATGAAACTTCATGTTCTTCATCATTTCTTTCAAGAGCATGAATCTCCCCTCCATGGACAAGAACCACCCCTCCATGACCGAGAAACGTTCACCCCTTTCGGATCAGATTTGGCCCACCCCTCCCTCTAATTTCTCCTCTAAAACATCTATTTTCTTCGCTACCATTACTCCTAAGAAGACTTTTTATCTTGAAGGAGGAAATCATGTACGCCATGATCCTGTTGTTGGCTTCACAGTTAGCTTGAATCGAGACTGCACACTAGGTTCAGTGACGAGGGAGACATGCGGCTATGAAATCACAAAGGGGGGATGTTGCTCGATCGGTTTTGTTGTGGTATGCGGAACTTTAGTATGTCGCGATATTGTCGTTGGCTTCTTAGCTAGCAGGAAACGTGGATTTCCACTAAGCCGTGATTCCGACTATGAGTTTCGGTCACGAAGGTGACACAAGCACGCTACGATCCCATCATTGGCTTCAGAGCTAGCTCAAATCGCGACTGAACGCCTTTACTCCCAGGGCGTTGCTCTGATACCAATTTGAGGGGAACGAGACAACTTCCACAGATATTAGGCCAAACAAAAAATTTTACTTCATCAACATAAAACACACAACTTAAATGCATAAAGGATAAACATCTCTCCCAAACCCTAACCTGATATTCAAGATAACAATCACACGCATAACCTCAGCCTAAACATACTAAGCCCAATCTATGCACCATGGTAATAACTAACAAATGACTACATTGCCCTTTAGTCCTACAACTAACATAACTCTTCAAACTATTATGGCGAGTTCGGCGTCGACTTAGTGGAGCTCGAGGCGGTCTAACACATGGCTTAGGTATCATGACGATAATGCAGAACCAAGCAAACTACTTAGATACATTTTCCAAGAAAAAAAAACAAAATGCAAAATGCAGCCCATAACAAAAAGACGACAGAATCAGAAATTTTGAGATAAACCTGACAACCAAAACTTGCTGAAAGCAAACAGAGGATAGTTAGAGAACAAAAGAACAAGAAAGTGCAAAAAAGAAAGAAACAAAAGAAATAATTTTAAAATTTTTATGTGCAAAGAACTAAAAAAACTTTTAAAGATTTTATATAGGTTTCACCTTTAACAAGCATACTTCTATTAACTAGCAACTAGAAACTTACTTTTCTCTGACATAGATCCCATCCTGCAATAATAGCTGCCAAAATAAAAAGGAATGGATGATTAGGTGTAAATACATTAATTAGGGGAAATAAAAAATCAAACAGTTCAATCAGCATAAAGCTTGATTAGAAAATTTTATTGACCAAAAGGAAGTACTGACATAAGAGTTAGGAGTTGTAAGATTAAAGCAGTACCCACTACTGCAAGAAACTCTTCTAATTGTACTTGGGCAAAAATATCCAGAAGGGCAGAATATTTCACTGCTACTTCGAACATCTGCCCATCTATCCGCACCACCACAGGTATGGTTTGTCTGCCCAGGAGGCGGCTGATAGTTGTATCTGAAAAAAATGGTCAAATATTTTTCTCAACAGGAGAGAAAAACAATAGCAACAGTAGCAGAAAGAAAGGTGAACTTACGGATCACAAACTCCAGTGGATGCATTCAATTTGGCACGTGGGCAATATGCGCCTAAGGGACATGCTTCATTGAATTCAAAGGAACAAAAATATATACAGCGTGTTAACAAATTACCCAGAATAGATTACTTGGTGTTAGCTATTGGGTAACCAAAGCAGCACTAAAAATCAAAGCAACAACGAAGACCACAGTATTCTTTGTGTATAATAGCTAAAAACATAGGTCGCCATGCATGATTTTGGCTACAAATGTTTAAATTTACGCTTCAGATAAGAAGCCCAAAATTGATGATAGCTAGCCCAGTCACCCAAAAACTGAGCATATGCCTAAAAAGGTAGCAATTCAATTTCTTTTCACAGTTCAGATAGCTATACTTTATGTTGTTGAATTCATCATGATAGAGACCAATCATACATGCATCTAAATATGTTAAGGGTTACCCTGAACCAGAAAAACTCGCAAGTTAAAATACTCCTTCGAATGAGAGCATCAAGTTTTATAGTACATCTATCTGCAATTAGTGCTGCAAGTAGATAAAAACGCAACTATTACTCTCCTCTTTACAACATTCAGATGAATAGATCCAGATCTCCTGTTAGCAAACTATGACAGCAATCAACTAGACTTGCTCTTGAATTTCATAGTTTTGGATATTTGAAAGCCTGAAGATAGATCCAAGATCTAAAATGAATGCATTAATCATTTTCAGAGTATATCCGTCAACAACTAACCCTTACTGATAAAGCTAAATTGTCATTATTTGTCATGAAGCCATTGAATAGAATCGCATTAATTAAGGGATACCTATCAGGTTCAATACATTCAAAATCCAACCAAAATTTTTGAATTAATGTTAAATTTTTTTGTAAGATTTTGGTGCTGAAATCAGAAAAGGGAAGAGAAATTTCAAATTATTTTCAGTACTTACTATTTAGATTATTTTAAGATTAAGTCGCGTTTTAAAAGCCCTAGGCTTTTTTTATAACTCAAGCATGCCAAAAGGATAAGTTTGGAAAATTATTTTATAAAAAATTTTAAAATTTTCTTTATATATATTATTATGTATTGATATAGATTCAACATTAATAGAAATAGATTTACTTAGGTTAATTACAGTAAGGATGAATTCAGAAATAGTGTACTTAAATGGAGAAGAACTGAGAAAGTAAAGGTGTGCTGACATAAAAAAAGTGGTAGAAGATATAGATTTAAATTTTTCTCAACATAGATACATACATATATACATATATACATATATATATATATATATATATATATATATATATATATATATATATATATATATATATATATATATATATATATATCTGTGTGTGTGTGTGTGTGGTAGCGGCCCTTGGCGTAAATCCCTTGGGTCAAGGGTTCAAATCTCACCCATTAAGGAGAATTCGAATAGCACATCGACTGGAAGGGGGTCCACCTCTCGGCCAATTCAACCTATAGGGGTTGATCGTCGGTCTCCGACTGTCATTCAATCTTTCGAAAATATATATGTGTGTGTGTGTGTGTATGTGTGTGTGTGTGTGTGTGTGTAGATATATTTATATACATATATAGATATATGTATATACATATATATACATAAGTGGATATATAAGTAGAATATATAGGATTAAATAAAATCAGCAAATTTAAAAAGAAATGATAGGTAACTTACAATTGAAATGCTAAATTTAACTTATAATAGGTAAATAACATTATAAAAATTAGTTATAGGTTATAAAAAAACCTAGTTATAGATTAAATTCACACATGTAATAATCAAATTAATTACTGATAAAAAAAACTTAGATGATATTATAACAGTTAATCGAATACAATATTTTATTATAGGTATATCAAGAAAAAGAACTTGACCAGTAAAAGACATCGGACTATTATGAACAGATAGGTAAATATATTATTATTTCACATTAATTATTTTTATTTTTGGAACAAACACAATTAATTTTTACCTTTTTTAAGTGGGTTTTAAAAAATGTTATAAAAATATATATTTTTATAATACACATATAGACGATGACTTCTAGCATTGTCATTGTCGGGTCCCAAACCTCAGATGCAAAAAATAAAACATGTATTAGGTAGTCGACAGCTACAGTAATATTTGCCAAAAAATCATGACATGGATTCTTTAAATCCTTGTGTAAATGATAAAGCATCCCCTGGAAGTGATGTGTTATATGTGTGAATACAATGAAAAGTGTGCAACTGTTCCACTAAGCAAGGGTTTCCACAAAAAAAATAAATAATAAATTGATATATTTCCCAAAGGCATTTGCAGTTTTCTCAATATTTATACAATAGATTTATAACTCTATTTTCCATTATCATTCCCAAAGTACATCATAACCAGTGTTTCTAGGGCCAACTAATCTGTTATTCTCCAAATTCATCATAAATGATGTTTCTAGGGCCAACTAACCTTCTATTTTTTTATTTGATGGAACGTAAGAATCAAATCTTCACGTTAGAATTAGTCACCTTAATCAATAAATCCTAGTCACGTTAATCTATAAATCCTCGGTTTCCTAAGTCACCCACATTAAGATTATTGCAATTTCCATTAGTTCAATATATTCATATCCTGTACCTCGCATTATCTTCATTCATGGTTTCAAGGGGTGAGGCAGGTAATTAATTCCAATACTATGATAGAAGACTACAATTTGCAGTAAAATGAAGTCAAATGTGGTTAAAAGTTAAGCTAGCACCAACATGACAATGGAAGTAGAATAAGTTGTAAATACAATAAGTGCTTTGGGTATGAATCTAGTATTGTAGATGTTATGGATTGCTCTCCACCTTAAATTTGGATTCTCAACATTAAATAATGCAATTAATAAAGTAACCATATATATCTATATATATATATATATATATATGCGGCGTACCCCGACTTATTGGTTGGAATCCGTGGTGTAAGACCCCTCAGATCGGAACAAATATGACATGTGGACTCCGTAGGTGCGGAGGCCGGTAGCAGGGCGCCACGTGGCAAGTGGGCCCCGCCACTATACACTGGCATTGGTCAGTATTAATGGTGGCGGGGCCCACTTGCCACGTGGCGCCCAGCCACTGACCTCTGTATGCATATGGAGTCTGCATGTAATATTTTTTTTCGCTGGCGACATTAGCCATGAGGAGGGTAATACTCAAATTATAGGCACATTGGGGCTGCCTGGAGGCTCGACTAATAGCCTCTAGCCATTCCTTTAAAATCTCTCTCTCTCTCTCTCTCTCTCTCTCTCTCTCTTTCTCTGTGTGTGGGCGCGCGTGCGCCTGTAATTTTGACTTCTAGCTTGATGTACTTCAGAATAAAAAAAACTTTAAATCTGTACATACTTCGAACGATTCAAAATAATCAAATTAGTCGGTGTCGGTACGCACAGAGATATAAAAAATTTAAAACAAAAACAGTAACAAGTGTTGTGAATTACAACACCAAGAATATATAAGATAGCGGGGGATTAGAATCTCATGGAAATTTTAGCAAATGAATATGCTGAATCTGAGTGCAAAAATAATAATACAAACATGTCTTGAAGACCAACAGATTGCTACATACATGCATATCATTGATGTAGAATACAGTGCCGAATGTAGGAAAAGATAATACTAAGTGAAAAGTCAAGGCTTTTGCATACATACGTATCATGCAGGTAATCCCACGAGGGCAGAAGAAACCCTCACAGCAAGGACGGCAATTCTGGGTTCTAGAAGGAATGTTTACGGAATCTTCAAGGGAAACATTCTGATCTTCAACAACACCGCATGCCCATCCAGGCTCACATCCAGAAACCCAAGAAGACGTATTGCAGTTTGTATTAGGCCTCAAATTATTTTTTCCCCCATTAAAAAATAAACTGTTGAAGTAGAACTTAATTTCCGCTGCTGTGCAGATTCGTTGTGTTAAATCCCCTGTCAATCCAATTAAATACAAATAAAATAAAGTTCACCTAGGCCACCATGTAAACAAGCATTTTAAAATAACTTCTAGCACTAAAAAACTGAAATAAACAAATAACAAGGAAATACAGAGCAGAGTAATAGGATAAGGAATATGTCAATCGATGCCTAGCCCAAGGCCAATTTGATCTTTTGTACGATTAAGAGCAATTTAAACTTTTATTATTATTATTGTTGGATATAAATAAATTTATTATGTTTATAGTTTATGCATGAGATAGTTATTGTGAGTCTTAGGTTTAACAGTTGGGAGATATTTCGGGAGATATTTCATACCTCTCAAATTGTAGAAATTGGGAGAGATCACCTGTGAATTGTAGGTGCTTATGTCAAGTATTTGTGTTATTTTACATGATTAAGGGAAACAATTTGGTTTGCCCTAATTTTTATGAACAATCGTGTCAATTTCTATCATATCAAATTTGGTAGCGAAGCTTTGAGATACTGGGAATCGGAACGGCAGAAAAAGGATTGATCGACTCAACGGAAGCCGCAGCAAATCGTGGCTTATTGGGCGACGATTTTAGCATCTGAGCAATAGCATCGCTTTATCCAGCGTGCGTTTGGGACGTGATAGTCAGGATCGGCGTATTAAGACTCCAAACTCTCATTTCTCTCTTCCTTCTACTCCGTCCAGGAAAAGCAGTCGTGACTAGAACTAGCTGAGAAGACAGGCTGGGAAGCGGCATGCAAAGACCTGAAACTCGCATCTTTCTCCCCCTCCCGTTCCGTTCTGCAATAGAGCCATGAGTTAAGCTGGTGAGGAAGGCGACGACTGGACCGCATCTTCCGTTTCCTATGAAGACTGGCGAGATCGTTGCAATACAGAGGGCGGGATTACAGCTTACAGAGCTATGCCTTTTCCTTCGTGAAGCGTCACACAAGGCAGGTGTACAGGAGTTTGTTGGGGAAGCAAACAACGGGATGACTGTGTACAGAACGTGATACAGTCGCAGTTTGAGCCTTTTTGGAGAGCCAACGGGGTCGCGATTTGAGCCTGCTGAGGAGCCAGCGAAATCATATAGGGCAGTGACTGAAGCCTGTGACACGATCGAGTTTCTAGTTATCCAGAAAACATATTGGATCGAGGCTTAATGGGGAAGTCTGTTACGGGTTCGGGCGTGCCCTAATCTTGATCTTAGAAGTCAGTGATCATGTCTGGGATCAAGCTTGCCCTAATTTACAAGACGTAATGGCAATAAAATAAAAATAAAAGGTTTAGAGAAGAAATTGGAGGAAGAAGAAGGGCAACATAGATAGAGAAGAGATTTTTTCCACTGACAATCGATTCAAGACTGAGGAAGCTTATTTAAATGCAATCCAAGAGCCCATCAGTTCAATTAGCAAACCCTATCCAATGGTTGACCCAAGATTCATTAACTAAATTGAAAGAAAAAGAGATCTAAAGAGAGGAATATGAGAAAAGCATCCACCATCAAGAACCTCCTTGCATGCTCTGATAGGAGATAGATTAGAGATTTCAAATGGAAGCGATTGCACCGAAACATGGAGATGTGGGGGTTATGGAGCAAGAAGAATAAAGAAGAGAAGTAGGGAGGGAGTTTTACCTTCGATACACGCGGGAAAATAGGGAAGTTGGGATGGTGACGCTAAGGGTAGGAAGTTGAAGTTTCTGATCTTTGAGGGGGAAGATTCGCATGGGTGGGTGTATCGGGTTGAGAGATACTTCGCGGTGAATGAGCTAGATGGGAAGGAAAAACTTATGGTGGTGAGGTTATGTTTGAAGGGGAAAACCTAGCCTGATTCCATTGGAGGGAGACTAGATATCTGATCCGCTCGTGGGAAGAATTAAAGTATTGTTTGTTGGACCGTTTCCGAGATATTTGGAAATGAGACCTACACGAGCAATTCTATGTCATGACTTTGGAGTGGACTATCATGGAATATAGGATGAGATTCAAACGGTTGTAAAGACGGTTGAGAGGGGTTTACGAAGCAAGATTGGAAAGGAATTCATGAAGGTCCTAAAGCCCAATATTTAGGCAGAACTTTAACTATTGAGACTGCATGGATTGAGAGAGATGATGGAGTTAGCCCAGATGACGGAGAACAAGAACCAGAAGACGAAGGCTAGCACAGCAGCAGAGATGGAGCACCACACCAAACTGCTACAACCACGAATATACCAAAATTTCCAATAGTGGAAGTTCAAAAGGAGGCTGCACAAGATAGGAATAATGGGTCGCGACTGGGAGCGACAATTAAGCACCTTACACAGACACAAGCAAGATAAGAGAGCCAAGAAGTTATATTTTTCATGTGATAAAACGTTTATCTCAGGACATGGTTGCAAGCCGTGGGATGCATTACGTTTAGCACGAATTATGCAAGTCGCAGTTATATGGGGGGCCTGGATTCCACGCTGCGGCTGAATGGAAGGGACCACTTCACGCCCGTCTTGCTTGGAACATTCTTTCACAACGAGGTACCCTTCATAAATTTCTAGCTAGAAATTACAGAGAAGATTTATGGAATTATCACAGTAATAGGGGGGACCTCATTCGCCTGGAACATTTTGAGACATGGAGGCGAGGAGCTTAAATAAAATTATAAGGTGGCCGGTCACAAATGGTGAGAACATCAATGTCCTGACGCAAAAATGGATCTTGGATCATCAACTCAACTTATGGCCAACCTTTATCAACACTAATATTGAAGAAGATGCTTCTGTTGCGATTTTAATTGATAATCAGGAATGGAATACAAATAAACTCCAAGGCTTCTTTGGAATGGAACTATGCAGAATTATAATTAATCAAACAATTGAGAGGAGCCAGCCAAGTGATACACAGGAACTATGCAGCTAACGGGAAGGACTATTACAGCCAGTGCTTTCCAAGCAGATTACGGGCACCCAACTGTTACGCATGGGTGGCTCGCCAGGTAGAAATTGCGGCTCAGAGAGAAGGTTTTCTGAGAGGATGGACGCGATCCCAACCAATGCTTGAGTGGTTGGTAGAAGGTTAACCGAATCTCAAAACTGCATGTGGGGCTGTAATGCCGTGGAGAATTGGGAGCGTATCACAAGAAGATGTCTTTTTCTAGGTGTTTTTATTGATAAACTCAAGAGATGGGGATTTAATATTCAGAGGCAACAAAAGTTTTCACAATATCATCGCTCAGTTTATAAATGCCAAGACTGCTGATATCACTTCAGCAGGGATTTTTTGCGGTTCAGTTTACCTTTGTTGTGGCGCAAGGAATGCTAAAAAGCATGGTAAATGTCATGGGAGCCCCACTACAATTGTCTCAAATGTTTTGGAGACATCTAATCTCGCTCCGACTGGCATTATCACTCGGGACGAGCAAGCAAATTGATGGTTGTTGAGGGTTGCAAGTTGCTCCATTGGGATAGTACTCAAGTAGAATTACAAGCTGTTTATCTTGAGGATATTGTGGAAGATTGGATGTTTGAAAGCAAGATTCTCGTCATTGAGGGGGACAATTACGATGTGATCAAGCTTCTTAAAGAGATGATGGACAAGAAGATTGGTTTCTTACTTAAATTCAAACAGTGGTTTCTTAATTTCAAGCTAAGCAATATAGCTGCCCATACTTGTGCAAAGAAAGCTTGGAATAGTGACTGTGTTTTAAAGAATGTACATGAGCAAGATCCTCTTTTTTATTGTTTTACAAGAGATCCTTGCCAATCTTGCTAATGTCCACAGGACATAGCCTTTTTTGTCTTTTTTGAGCCCTTTTGGGCTGCATAGCTTGTATGCTTCCTTTTATTTTTGACTTTTAATGTAATATGCACTTTTCAAGGACATCTTTGTAAGGATTGAAAATTATAAGTTCTCATAATGCATGACGAGGAGGTAGAGAATGGAGAAATAGTGGAGGAACACTCACTTTTTCCCACCTTAAAAACATGGTTTCTTTGCCTAAGGGACTAAGAAAAATTTAGTCTTTTATTATTATTATTATTGTTTGGTATAAATATGTTTATTATGTTTAGTCTCGGTTTTATGCATGAGATGGTCATTGTGAGTTTTAGTTTTAGGGTATGCGAGAGATTTCCTACCTCTCGAATTGCAGGAATTGGGACGGGTCGCCTACCTATCGAATTATAGATGCTTATGTTGCATTCATGTTGTTTTTGATTATTAATGAAAAGAATTTGTTTATCCTAATTTTTTTAAAAGATCATGTTGATATCTTCCTCGGATCGTATCACAATACAAGTAGTAAACTATAATGCGTATTGCATTAACCTCCTTCGAGTAATACAGTACAATGTATATATAGCTCAAGTGAGAATCAGCAAATGATTACAGAATCAAAATTAGTTAGTGCTGAATAATGAAGATGTAACTCAGTTGATATTGAATGGTGTGGATGGATATAAGTACAGTTCGTGCATTTTTTCAAATGAGCCCTTATCACTTGTGCTTATTAATCTATTTATTAGCCCCGTCAAATTGACGAGGCATTGGCACTATCAACTTGTTGGCAAGATGAGTAAACTTGGAAGCTGGAAAAGATTTGATGAAAATATCAGCAATTTGATCTTGAGTGGCAATTTGAAAGACAGTGAGCTGATTGGCTTTAATACAATCCCAAATAAAGAGGCAATCAGCATCAATGTGTTTGATTCGTGCATTAAAAATGGGATTATTTGCAAGAGCAATAATTGAATTATTATCACAATACAAAGGTGTTGCTGTCAGTAAATCAACATGAAGATCTTGTAAGAGGCAATGTAGCCTAAGAAAATCAGCACATCCATCGCTAATGCATAATATTCTGTCTTAGTGGAAGAGCAAGCAACTATAGGTTGTTTCTTTACAGAACAAGAGACCGGCGTATTGCCAAGAAATGCATAATAGCTAGTTGTAGACCTGCAATAAGTTATCACTAGCCTAATCAGAATAAACCTGAAGGTCAAGTATATGATTTATCCACCCATATAATGTGCTAGTTTTACTAAACATTTGGATTCCATGAAAGATGACTAGAAACTAATGAATCATACTAACATTTGGGATCTTATTATTAAGAAGTTTGCCGTAAATGGATATTTAAGATCAGGCATGACTCAAATGACAATATCGAAAGTTATAATGCTAGGCTTGCTGTCAAAGGTTTTACTTAGAAAGTTGGCATTAACTAAAAAATATATTCCATCTTGTATCTAAAAAACTCAATCAGGATTGATATTGAGATGATGATTTATTATAATCTAAAACTACAGCAAATGGATGACAAAACAATGTTTCTAAAAAGAAGTATAGATAAAGAAGTATATGTAGACCAACCCGATGGTTTTTTAGTTAAAGGGAAAGATAACATGTTGAGTAAACTTAAGAAATCAATGTAAGAACTTAAACAAGATCCCTGACAATGATAATTTAGGTTTGATGATACTAATACATCTTTTGGATTTAAGAAAGATCTCATCGATTGTTGTATATATTAGAAGATTAGTAAATCTACATATTTTAAAATTTGTATGTTAATGATATATGGTTTGCATTAATGATTTTGGCTTATTATATAAATTAATAAATTTCTCGCCAAGAACTTTGACATAAAATTCGTAAGGCATCTCAGGTGAATTAAATTGAAGTAGTTCATAAAAAATCACAAGGATAGTTAGAATCTTCTAAAAGCAAATATATATTAATTAAATTTTAGACACGTTTGAAATGAAAAAGTACCTTATAAGTCTTGTTCCAATTCAGAAATGCGTATAAATTCAGCCTCATGCAATGTCCAAAAAATAAATTGATACGTAAACAAATGAAATAAATTTTTCATGCAAATATTATTAAAATCTTGATATATGCTTAGACTTGTGCTTCATCAGACATTAGTTTTATTGTCAAAAAATGATGGGCATGATTCAAAATAATGCAAACATAGATCATTATAAGGCTGCAAGTATTGACATACTTATAATGAAAAAAATATTATATGCTCGTTATAAGAGATCTGATCATTTTGAGGTGGCAGGATCTTTAGATTTAGATTTCATCGGATGAGTGGATAAGAAAATCACATTCGATTATTTGTTCCTTTTACCTAGAGAAGCAATCTTATGGAAAGCATGAAATAGTCTATTTGTATTGTTCCCACTATGGAGGCTAAACTTGTGGCATGCTTTGAGGTCAATGTTCATGGTTATGACTATGGAACTTTAGTTCAAGACCTTGAACTGTCAAGAAAATCATCAAGCTGCTAAACATTTATTATAATAATTCCACAACAACCATAATCCTTATTATTTTTTTTGCTTAATGATGTTTTATAATGTGACTGTATAAACAGATTTAACTTATATTATTTGCATTATGATTATCATTAACTCATGTCAGCATACTGATGTAATTGGGCCAAGTGGGAGAATGTTAAAATTTTTTATCAAGTGTCCTACATTTTCGACAAATTTCTTTAGTGGCACATGTGATATTAAGGTTACTTTTTAATTAATAACTGTGATTCAACACATTAGTGGCTAAATTCCTATTTGGTCAAGTAATAAGCATGTTTATAATAGCTAATACTTTGATGGAAAGTGAATTTACATAGAAAGCCTAATATCACATGTTAGCATGCTCAATGTTAAACCTTAATATATACTAAAACCATAGTCAACATAAACCAATATCAATCCACAACTATTTATAATACTAATTAGGCACGCTCGACTCGGGACTTGGAATTAATCTAGGCGGGAACAAACGGGTCGGAAGTTCAAATTAAGTTTTCTATTATTCTATTTATATCACTTACACATTAAGTTTCAAATATTAATTGAAAGAACTACTAAATAAAATAATTTAATTAACATATGTAAGTTACCTTTCTGATTACTAATCTCGTCTTCTATATACATTAACTCATCTGGAATTCATCTTATACAAGTTTAAACCTGAAAAAAACATTAAAATAATATGAGTTGTCTAAAATAACCTAGTGGAGCAATCACACTTCCAAAGTACAATAACTCAAAAAAAAATGCATATTGATTTTTCATATTTCATTATAGAATTCATAAAATAATATAATGCATGTATTCTTGATATTTGGTCACTGAAAAAAATCTAAACTCTATGCATTAACTTTAACTTTACATTTCAAGGTTTAATCTTTTGGCTTTTTTTTTAAATTTTATATTATTAACTTTCACATATCTCAGGAGCATCATCAAACATAAACTAATGCACCCTGACAAATATTATCCCGTAGACACAGCAGTTCGTGACATAAATTACATGATTGTCTGAGGTGGAAAATTGTTTACTCGCCCCTGACCAATATTCATTCGTCGTAATCTAACATCATAATTATTTGGGGCCTAGTATAACATCTATGTGCTTGAGTATAGCGCGTCATCTGTTTGTACCATAAGGAGGTGAGTATGCACATATAAACATTCATATATACACTATTCATTTTTCATAGCATAAATTGTCTTATGAGGCTTTGCATTTATCTAGTAATGAATAAATGCACTCTTACTAAATCTATATATCATGCAATAATTTAATATCTTCCTAAAATAAATTATTATGCGACTATTTAAGCAACATTTTTAACAAGCGTATTTCATGACTAATAATATGAGAACCGAATGTAGTTTAATTCCATTGATATAATCCATAATAGTGAAAAAAAAAATTGTAAGCAGAATAAGAAATATTAGTGTAACTTAAAAGTATAATTGCTCAACTCGATCATTTGTTCATGATTCTTATCACCCAAACCTCTAATGCACGAATGTCGATCCTGATCTCACCCAGTCATTTAGTTTGATTGGTCGACTAATTTTAATCACTAATATTAGTTCTCACAATTTAAGTTAATAACATTTAATTTATAAATTTAACCAAATAAATGTTCTAGAGAAACTAAAAAATCCTAATCATACATTTCCTTTCCTTCTTCTATTAAAATCAACAAGTCTAGTCTACAAGTCTTACAGAGCAAAAGTCACTCAATATGTGGGTTTCTATCATTAATTAATAAAATTCATTATAAAAAATTAATAATCAATAAAATTAAATATTATTTATTAATTCATTAATAATCACTAAACAATTTAAATACAACTCAATATACAATTAAACCTAGAAAAAGAAACTTTTCACTTACATATTCACTCGAATCTTCTTCTTATGCCACGCACGCAAGCCTTCTCTCATATGAAGCTCACTCCTTCTCAAACCTACATCGGATGCACGCAATGATGCTCCCAAATTTGAGCTTCAGTTCGGTCTTCGTTGCTCGAGCCCGCAAACCGCTCACTTCTCTTCTTCGTAAGAAGCCTTGCCTCCTTCCTTCCCTTCTCTCACACACCAAGGCTTCCTCTCCTCTTCTCCTTCTTATTTGTGCATAAAGGATCACTCCTCCTTCCTCTTGCTAGAACCCACACCAAAGGCGTTCAGTTCTTCCTTTTCTTTTGTACAAGGAACCATTGATGCTCCTCTTCTGCTGCTCGAACCTAAAAGTCAATTGTCACAGCCCTAATGCTTCATCACCCTTGCCTACTCGACAACGCCTCCCCCCGCACAAATCCAACACAAGGCATCCTCTTAAACGTTCATGTCGGAGCTGTTTGATCGAGTCCTTTATCTTCTTTGATTCCGCTTAGCTTCTCTCTCCCAAGAAATCGAAGTCTATTGGCTGTAAAGACATTCCGCTACTACGCGCGCATGAGATACCTCACCTCTGCCACTTCATCTTCTTCTTCTTCCTTCTCTAAGTCCGCTCTCGTTCTCTCAGTCGGTTTGCTTCTTTGCTTTGCTTCGAAAAGGACACTCATCTCTTTAAGACGAAACAGTAGAGACATTTCGAATCAACACAAACTCCCTAATTTTTTTTATTTTATTTTAGATGATTACAAATTAATACCATTCACAACTCCAACAAACCTTTCATACATTTTTCCTCAATATATATTACAGCAATTATTGTGGTATTACTCATGACGTCTCAAAATCAATGACAGCCATTAAAACATCCATCTTTTCCTCTGCATTTTTTCATTAATTTCTCATAATAAACAACAAATTCATAGTTAAAATTCCTAGCCTGAATTCAAATTGCTTCCTAGATATCAAAGATTACTTTTCAAATCTGTATTCCATTACTCTCTCCCACATTGCATGGTATGACTTCTAAATTTGTTTCTCTTATAATTATTCTAATATGGTATATACCCTTTGTTCTTAAATTTTGATATCAAAATATTTCTCCCATTATTTGGCATCCTCTTAGTCTTTAACATTGAGAGCCTGAAACATTAAACCTTAACCAAGTTATTGCAAGATTGATAATAGCTTAACAGGTAATGTTGAATAGTCTGACTGAGTCATATTTCAATTGGTTGTTCCAACCAATCATCAAACAAAAAATTGAAAAAGTAAAACACACTAAATGTTAACACTTGTGGAAAAATATTAAATTAATAGTAACAACAGTCCTTTGGATTATTTACCTACCAAAGAACAACTATTTGGTGTATTCTCTTGCAATAATTCTTCAAATAATGCCTAAAAAGAGAAATTTGCGTATCTAACCAATCCTGTATGAAGGTCAAAGCATAGATCTTATTGAGGTCAAATCAACGGTGATAGTCATCCAGATCGCATTCCATCTAAAACTATCAAAGAGATCATGTTCAGTATTCATCAAGTTGAAAAAAGTCACTCAACAAAGTTGAAAGCGATCAAAATAGCTTGAGATTTATTCGGAGTTGGTTAGATTCCGTTTTAGACATTATTTAATGAAGTAACTGGGGCCCCAAGGAAATATGAGCTTAATTAAATTGATAGTATTGATTAAGAAAGGAAATTCAATAACATTCAGTGAAATTTTCAAAAAGGGTTATAAATCAATGTACCTATTCATAATACAGAAAAAACATGGGTCCTAAGGCCAGTGAATCTTTGAGTTTAATCCCGACAAGCAGTTAGCTCTACCCCAAAAGATTAAATTTTGGTTAAAAAATTTTTTACCATGAATTATCATACCAACTTTGATCCCTTTGATTTACCCTCAACCACATTAGAAAGAGTAGTTGTAAACCCACGTCACAAATTTTATAATCATCATTGATGGCGATCTACAAGAAAGTGGTGCAGCAATAGGCATATAATAACGGAAATAAAAAATTTGATCTGAACCAACTGCGACTATTTGATTTAACCAATCAAAGTCAACCAGAGCATCAATGGACTCAAGCAAAGCGCCATTGAAGCAAGAAGAATGTAGGAAACCAACGATTATCAATAAACTTTCTTTTAAACAAAATTTACAGTACGCGGATTCTGTTTATATCGGAGGAAAGCCAAGAAAATGGAATGGAATAGTAGTAGTTTGTGGGTTAATTGAATTGGGATTTATGTAGCTGCTCAAAATCAGCGGATCTAAGTAGAACCTAACAAATTTCAGCCCAGCTGCACTACTAAACAATAGATATCATACCGTTGGTCTCCGCGATGCAATCAGACACAAACTCCAGATCCTTCGAGAAATTAAACGCTCCGTTCCACTCCTTATTCCTGAAAACCAAAAACCTCCAGCATCATTCCTGTCCCGGAAGAAAAGAACAAGAAAACTAAGTGCGAGGGAGGGAAGCATCCATACGGATCCTTGATGCAGAACCCGAGATGCTGACTGATCTCAGCAGCGAAACCCTCGCTAAAGTTCGCAAAACGGTCATAAAAGACTTTAGTGAAGTAAGGCAACGCTGCCGGAGACGTATTCGTCCAGTCAGGGACGACACCTTCGTCCAGACACCAGATGGCCGGGATGCTGCAGAGAAGAATGGTGGCAGCGAGACGGAAGATCGCCGGCATCTCGAAATCTCGTTTGAGTTCCTGGAGAGCTCAGAAGAATGAGTGCCGAAGCATTCCGGCAGCCGTCGAAGTGGATTTGCGAATTAGGCGCAGGATAATACCTGCGTTGGCGCGTAAGCTAACGGGAGAAAAGTGAGAGAGATTGCCGGCGAGAATATAGGGAAGGCATACGACAAGGAGAGTTGATGCAAACCACTAAACTTGTGTAATTACATCTAAAATATAGAAAACTTTGCATGCATAGCAAATAACTCTTATGTAATTACATGTATCACACCTAAATTTATATATATATTAAAGATGGTTGATCTGCGGAACCGCCAATCGCTCCTGTCTCGCGATCTGTCAGGTCTGGGTTCAACCATTGCGTCTAACCACTCGACTACCACTCTCATATAGCATAGTCATCTAGGAGGTGATTCAAACTCAAGACCAGAGGGGACTTATAACGGACAAAACTGATGCTCTACCAACTGATCAAGGAACGCGGTGCTACACCTAAACTTTTATATATTTATATGTATTTGAGTGTCGCGCCCAAATAAAACTGATAAACAAAGAGACTATATGTTAGAAGCTCTTCTGGATATAAGAGTGAGCCCAATATTTACTTGAAAAAGAAAATTGAAATTCTTAAACTAATTGGTATTTGGCAATCATCATAACTCAGAAACCAAATCTCAGTAGAAAGTTAAGATCAAAGTAATAGAACACAAACTTACCTGCCAAATCATATTAAAATTCTCTCTAAAATATAGATTATAAATAAATATATTTAATAGCATTTTAATTGAGGTAAACCAATGTTTAGTTGAAAACTAGGAACCACAGAAAAGAAGCAAATGCAAATAAGATAGAGGAGAGATTTCAATATAGTATGAAACTCATCATATATATATATATATATATATATATATAAACATATGCAATACAAAATATATTTCACTTTCACGCAAAATTGTGTCGGACTACAATTACATAACGACAGTGTGTTTGTCTCGCCATACATCCTCAAAACACAAAAATACTATTGTGTTTGTATTCAAATATTCGAATAATATCATAGTACTGATCGGCGTATTTAATCGCGCAATGAAGCCGGCCCGATTTTTTCGACAGAAATAAAGTCGTGGTTGTATTCAAATATTTTGCGATTTTATTGGAATATTCCCCGATTTTATTGTGTAGTATTCCGGTAATACAATAAAATTGTGGAATATTCCAATAAAACCGTGAAATATTCGAATACAACAGCGGTTTTGCGTACGCAATAATTTTTGTATTTCACAAGCGCAAATATCTGCCAAAATTTAAGAAAATCTCATTTTTATAGTGCAGAATTAAAAATTGAATATTTGTAGCCGGCCGACTATTCAAAATTGAGTTGGATGCGTGCCTCCTTGACTGATTCTACTGGAACAAGTCGGCCCTATTAACAATACATTCAGCAGTCACATTAGTTTCTTTATTATAATGTTGTCATAATTATCAATAGCCAGTATGACCTTACAATGCAACTTCCTCTCCTCCCATTGAAGAAAAAATTACGTCCGATTAATTAAACATGTAAACGACGACATGGATTGTGCCATCCAGTACATTCAACGGTGCGATCTGATCCACATCATTACCCACACGTCCATCGTTCTATCGACGGAACACGGTTGCAGAAAATTGTTGAGGCTTGAACATGATTTGAATCAAATTCAAATATCATTACAACTAAGTTTGCATTAAATATGTTCAAATCATGAAATTCTTAAATAGTTTAACAACTATAAGAAAATTTTATATACAAAATAGTCAAACTCAATTTGATTTTCTATTATTTAACATTAATAAATCAAGAATGCAGAAATAATATATAATCAAATTAATATTTTAATTTATATGATTTTTAAGTTAGCGAAACGCTCCCAATTTGCATGGTAACAGTATTAAATTTAGCTGTATGTCTGTCAAATTCAGATATCTATTAGAGAAAGTCAGATGAGATTATCTTGATTAAAATTTAATCAAGATAAAGTCTCAAGATTATTGAATTTAAAAATCAAGATCATTTTAATATAAATTTGAATCCAGAATTGATGCATTCCACTCATTTGGAAGCTAATATAGTCAAATCATTATATTGAATTTTGATTAGGATATTCATATCTATTTTTTCAATATTTTTTCTAATTGAAATTGTATAAATTTTAATTTTAATTCTCTCAGGCAAAATAAATAAATATCACTAAAATAAACCCTTTTTTTTATTATTATTTTGGGGCGATTACATACAGAGCTGATCAGATTTACGGTAGTTGAATAAAAAAAATTTAAAAAATTTTAAAAAATTGTAATTTTACAGGTGGAGAGAGCACAAGTGTTACAGTCGCATACGGATAAAAGTTGAATATTTGCTTCGAATAATGAAGTATGTCTATAGGGGTGTGTTCGGCTCGTTTATATTTCGAGCCAAAAAAGTGTGTGTTTGGTTCGTTTGCTTAAAATAAGAACCGAACGCGAGCCGTTCACGAACAAATAGTTGTTTTGATAATCATAAGATGTTAAGGATTGGGGCAAGATTTAAAAATTATTATTTATATTAAAACACCATTTTAATATAATTTAATAATTTTTATTTTATCTTCTTAATTAATACTTTTAATTGATTATAAATCATTGTAGCATTGTAGTCAATTATTTTTTTTTTTATTACACACACATACACACACACAGATATATATAATTGATGAGTAATATTTCGAGCCAAAACAAGCCGAACATGAACGAACAAATCTTTATTCGTGTTCGACCCGTTAACTTAGTGAAAGAGTCGAACACGAGCTTCTTAACGAGCCATTTTGACATCCCTATATGTTTGAATATTTGGCTGAGATAAATATATTGGTAAATTTTAATTTAATTTTTTTGGTCAACATAATACCGTCTTTGTTTACTCGGTGCATCATTTCTTTATTTTTTAATTTTTTTTTATTTTTTAATGTTTATTATTGTTAATTTTCATTTGGCAATATTCATGTTTGATAAAATCTCGATTAGGGGCGAGCATTTGGTCAGTTTGGATTGATCGATTTTCAGATTGGACGGATTGTAACCAAAATCCACATTTTAAAGAATTGAACCAATTAATATTTTGATAAAATTGAACCAACCAAACTAAAGTTTAATTAGCTTTAAATGACTCATGAACTAGAAGTTATTTGTTTGCTCGAGTTTGGTCGTGAACAAACATTAATAATTAGGTATCTTGCATGCATTATATCTATTTAATTTCATGAATCCTGCATTTAATTTTGATTTTTCAGTCTTCCTATTATTATTATTTGGTTTTTTTATTTAAATAAAAATTGAAATTGAACCAATAACAAATGATCGTTAAGCATAGATATCCGCATCTGGAGTGTTTGGGAAGTATTCCATCATTACAATGATCAATGCAAATTGAGAGTCCTTGCTCACACAAACTTTTAGCCGCTCCTACATGGAGCTCCAATCGCTCGAGGCCCCCCTCCGTCTTTTTTGAGAAAACGGGGGATGATAATTTCCACTTTTTTCCAACCGCTAGAGACCACATCGCCCTAAAAGTTGGCGTCATTGTCCGAGAAAGTAGAAGCAATTGTCAGAGCTCCTGCAACTGTAAAAGGAAAACTAAAAGCATAATTCAAACTACATACCCAAAACTTGACACCATTCAAAAGGGGTGTAAGAGGCGGAGTCCTCACCGGTCTCTTACAGTCCTCCACCCATGGAGGAAAAGCTACCCTTTTGCGTCTTAGGTTGACTCCCAACTTCAGCCAGTGCTTTTTCCAACCCCTTGGGGAGTCATAGTCCCCGCAAGAGTCTAATAGACATTCCTTCCTTTTGGGCAGGAATGATTGCCTCCAATGGGTGTCCCAAAAGATGATCGTCTGTATGTTCTCCAAAATCCTCCGCGGCTCCCTACTTTAATGAACCTATAGAAAAACTCAAAGACCCAGTTCAATCTTCATTTCTCCTTGCTTGCGACCCTGCACAATTCTCTTCTTGCTCAACTCTCCTGTGAAAGTGACCGGTGTTGCTACAAGCGTAAATTTTCAAAATGTAGTTTCAATTCAGTTTCATAGTAAGATCAATTTAATAATTAAGCAGTCACTCATATACGCAAGTATACGTATCGTTCAAGTAATACATGGCTCTAGTGGAGTCCTGGTTATCGATCCTACGAGGAAGTTTGAAACAATTCAAAATGTAGTTTAGCAATGAAATCCAATACTCAATTCACAATGCAAATTCAGACAATATTTAAGTTGCTAATGTAATGGTTGCTAAAAGCTAAGTTAACTAAAGTTACTTTCTAAATTAACTAACACAGACTAATTTTGTAGTGAAAGGTTTAAATATGGAAAAACAATTTTCCCCTTACAATGATATTATGATGAGTGAATGATATAGATTGATAAAGTTTTGTATTGTGTCAAATAAGATCATTTATATTCTTCACCCCCTTCAGAGTATCCCCTCTTTAGAGTTATGTAAAAAAATTGGCAAATCATAGGCTTAGTCCCTAAATCCATGGTTAGACTGGGAGGATACTGGCTCTCACTTCAGCGCTCCCACTTCCCTTCATCTGAAGGCTAACCCTAGCTTTAGTTACCAAACACTATGACCAAATTGGGATTTCAGCCTATCACCCTAAACTCTCTAATTCGACGCCCATCAAAACACATTCTCCTATTTATTTGCACTCAACTCAATGAACTATGTAACTCATTCATGGACATTAAATGAATTCTCCACTTTTGTTGTAGAACACTTAGTCCTTTCGGATTGAATATTTCACAACAACTTTCAACAATCTAATTGGCCAGATCGAAAAGTAAACGAAGTATAAAGTGAAAAATCACCAGAATTTCTTAACATTTAAATGACAAATCAAATCTACATCACCACTTCACCACATCACATTACAAGGAGAAAGACAAAGAAAACTACTCAAACTTCATGAGGAACATACAACAAAACATGGATTTTATATATAAAAACAAAGTCATGCAAACCACAAGAAGTAAATACAACTTATCTCAATTTATTTCCCAAGCAAGTCCCTTAAAGTTTATTTGAATTCTTTTTTCTGTTCACAACAACACTCAATTCCCTCTTTAGAATAGTAAGGAAGAAAGAAACTCCGTCTTTTCTCATTTTCCTACACTCTCTAGAGAAGAATCCCTCACAAAACAAGACTTCTACACACTATACTAACTTATACACCAAAACCCTAACACACTTTACTCTCCCTCAAAAGACACTTCTTCCCCTCTCTTTTCTTCAAAAGGGTCTCAATAATTGTCTAAAATAAGTTAGAAACGAATTTCTCAACAGTTTCCTCAAACAACCCTTCAAAAATCATCCAAATGCATTGAATTTGATCTCCACCAACTTTGGGCGTCGTCGGCGCTGGATAGGTGCGCTATTATCGAATTAATTACAATGCTCTCTGGATTTGGGCGTCGTCGCACTAGTATGCTGAATTCTTCATTTTGCTTTTTTTTTGCTCCAAATTCGTTACTTTTTCTTTTCTTTCGCTCCAAACACCTAAAATCATCATACCTGTAGCAAAACATGAAAAATACATTATTTTAAAGTGCAATATCACCAAAAATGGGTACAATTTATATATAAAAAACTGACATATTTTTGGTGCATCAGAAAGCCTCGCCTGCTTGTTTCCGCTTCACATCGGGTTTGTGAGCCTTCGCCAAAATATCACTCATTGCTTTGAAAAAAGAATTGTGTCATTAAATGCTCATTAAAAAAAAATAATAATAAATAAAAAACCACTGCTCATAAAAAAAAAAAGAATAAAAAATAAAAAACTGTTGCTCATTAAAAAAAACAATACCTCATTAAAAAAAAACAACTACTAATTAAAAAAAACAACAAAAAACTGCTGCTCATTAAAAAAAAGACAGCTCAAAAAACAAAAAAATAATAAATAAAAAAAAACTTTAGATATTATTTTTCAATTTTCTGGCTAGGGTTTTCAAGCTAAATAAAAATTAAATTTGTCCCCAACCTCCCATATGAGACAGAAGACGACAACCAACTAATTTTGAAACATTTTCTCTAATATATAAGAATTTTTATTATTTTATTTGCATACAGGTAGTAAGAATGTTGCAAAAAAAGAAAATGAAGTAGCTCTAGACCAAGATATTTTCGGAAGACGAATTTGATCTCGCCCTAAAATAAGGGGGCAACTCATACGCCACCAACAAATTTTTATCATCTAGCATGAATCTCGAGACAATACTTTGAATAAGAAACATTCAAATCTCAATAGAAAGTCATCCAGAGCTCTGATTTCAGTAAACTTATTGTCAATATGACCGGCTCGATGAGACGAACCAAATGATACAAAAACTAGTTTAATCCGAGTCAAATCAAGATCATATCAAGTCATTAATCCATTCTTAGAATATTTTCGGACACATTTAGAAGGACAAATAAATGCCGACACTAGCAAGCCTATACTTAAGGGCCTGTTTGGTTCGGCTGCAGCTTCTCAGCTTTCTTGACTAATGCTATTCCTAGACTAAGCATATGCTGAGGAAATTAGTTGTCTGTTTGAGTCATATAATGAGGAAAACAATACAGGCGAAAAAATGACTAGACTACTTCCGTTTATTAAAACAGTTTGAAAATTTTGATATATTTATATGGTATACAGTATTCTGCAAATGAAATTTTTTAAAAATTTTATATTTTACATATACAAATTAATAAATATAAATTATATTTTAAAATTTTTATATTTTTAAATATATTGTTCAAATTAATAAAATAAAATATTTAGGAGACTTTATGTTGGTTAAAGATATTTAAAGAAGCTTTATATATTCATATTTTTATATATCTATATATTTTAAAAGTATTAAATTTTTTTTTATCTATAAAAGTACGTCTTTTTTTACATATTTTTTATATATCTACATATATTAAGAGTATTAAAAAAATATCTTTTAAATCTATAAAAAACTACTTATCTTTATATTTCTATCTATTTTAAAAGTATTAGCCATACTACGAATATATAGAAACAGTTTTATCATGAAAAATTGGCTACCATCTGTTATTTCAATTTTCTATAAAGAAATGCTGAAATGCAAAATAATAAATTGAATAAACTATATGAAGACAGTGGCAATTTACGTGGTTCGGTCATATTGACCTACGTCCACGGGAAAGGAGCAATATATCTTCATTAATGAAATTTTTGAACATGTACAGAGCTACAAATGGGTTGTCAACAGCTCAACCCCGTTATAACTTTAAAAAACATAATTTACAGCTCATTCCACAAGCTATTTCCCAAAAACAGCAATATTTCTCATGCTCACCAAAAATTCCCATGCTTCTTAACTTAAATTTTTTACTTCTCTGCCACCTTACCTACACAATGAGCATTAGAAATAGTTTTCTCATGCTCAGCATCACTGTAGGGGCATCACTGTAGGAGCATTAGAAATATGACCATCACTGTACAAAATTTTATAAGGTATTTGCATGTGGAGAAGATGTAATAGAAACATCCAGATCAACCCAAATTTGGTCTTTAGATATCAACTGAATAAAAAATATTAGATGCATTCTAATTGTTTGAATGCAACGAACTCCTAATTGTTTGAATGATCAAGTTGATGGAACTACAAAATTCACCCTGAACAAACACCAACACTATCTAGAAATGATAATCTAGCAAATCAAAAATGCCTCAAACAAATAACAATTTATCAAAACTGAATTAATTTAGCACTCACGAATCACAAAACCGAGCTCAAGTAACAAATCAGAATTGCCCCAAACAGACCTTAAAGGATGACCTTCAATGTCATCCATTCAATAAGCTCATGTAACAAATCAAAAAGTATATAATTCAAAAAGTCCAAGAATCAGACCATCGAGCAATGTCATTCTTCAATTTTGATTTTTCCTCTAACCCTCCAAAATAAGATTTTCGTTTTGCACCCAAAGTAAGTGCATAGAATGCATAGTTCAGCCTCAGAGAGAGCATAACAAAGGCTCCATTAATTTCATTTTGCACCCAGAACAAACAAAGAGAAACCAAAACAAATGCTCCAAAAATTTCATAGATAAAAGTTGAATTTTAGGCTTAAAAGGAGATATAAAAAAAAATTAATAGAGGAGAATGATATCAAGAGTGAGGGGGCATTGTTTCTTTTCCATTTGCCCCATCATTTTATAGAAAGAGTGAGGAAAAAACTTGAGTAAATATTGCATAAAAGTTCAAACCAAATCTACCACACATCCACCACACCCAAGCTACCACACATCCACCACACAGAAACACATCCACCACCACTTATATAATTGTAAGCTTAATAAGAAGAAGAACAAGGTTCCATTCCATGCCAATTTTGACTGAATACATATGAATTCTGAAATGAGCCAAAAGCCAATGTATAGTAATTCCATTCTCTGTTAATCAGACCGCCAAAAGCTAAAACAGTTATACATTGCAATCCTTATGCATCGAAATACAGAAAGCCATGAAGAGCGAGGGTATATGCAAAATAACATACAGGTTGAACTTTATCGATGAAACCGAACACTTTATTTAGGTCAAGAGGCATTTAGGCCATGAAAAAAAAAAATTCTAAGCAACTGCGATTTTCCATTTTTAACAAGATCATCTCCCTATTTTGCACCTACTTTGTGCTACGAACCGTTTATCAACAAAGAAAGATCCAGAGAACGAGATGGAGGAAACTAGAAATAGAGAAGGAGAGGGGGGCGGGGCCTCGGTAGATCGAAAGAAGTTATCTTGGATTCGTTCGCGATCGAGGAAGAAGATGAGAAAACGACTTCGGGGGCGCAAGTACCTCTAGGGAGAAAGGGAGTTCGGGAGGGGGCAGCGCAGCGGAGCGAGGGCAACGATAGAAAAAAAAAACCTCGAAGCCAATTGAAAGCCGTGGCTGCGGGGTTTATCCCGCGGTCAGCTTTCACCCAGCTTCGCAACACTTTGCCGCGAAGTCGCGCTCCCGTAGGGCGCGTTGAGCGAATTTTCGCGGCGCTGCGCAGCGCCGCGCGATAAAACGCCCAAACAAACGGGCCCTAAATCGAGCGTCTCGATAAGACGAATCCAACGAACCTAAGATCACTCAATTCCAACATCGTTAAGGCCATCAAATGCCCCTTAAACGCCGTCTGATCAAGGGAAGCCCTTTGGACCGTTCGATCAAAATGATTGCATTAATTGCTCCCAAACTCTATAAATAGACCTACACCCCTCACATGAGGGGGAAGAAGTCTAGAGAGAGAGCTATAAGCCTTAAGGAGAAGCTGCAGCTCAATATCACCCCCGACCGTCGCCGACCACCTCCGACCTCCGTCGCCGACCACCGCCGACCTCCGTCGTCGACCACCATCGATCCTCGTCGACCACCGCTACCCACCATCATCAATCACCACCAACTAGACGCTGTAATCTGAAGAATATAATTACCCTTTCCCGTTTGTGGGACAAATGATTTCTATAATCATCAATCAATAGTGGATTTTTGCAACTGGGTCAGACCCCGTGGTTTTTCCCTTTTACGCGTTTTTCACGTAAAACTTCTGGAGTTGTCACTGTTTATTTCTTTTTTATCTGTGTGCGTGTGATGAATTCTCGTACAAAGCTAAGATGATAATCAGTTACTCTACCGCCGTGAATTTTCTAGCACGCATCAGGAATGTAATTAAAATTCTACATTTTTAAAAATTAAACCAATTAAAATTTCGATAAAATTGAACCAACTAAATCAAAATTTAATTAGCTTTAAATGATTCGGTTATGAATGAACCAGAAGTTATTTGTTAGTTGGGTTTTGGTCGTGAACGAACATCATTAATTATGTACCTTGCATGCATCATATCAACTTAATTTCATGAATCCTGCATTTAATTTTGAATTTTGATTTTTTTTAGTTTTTTAGTTAAATAAAAAACAAAATTCAACAAATAAAAAAAAAAAAAATCAAAGATTTAGGTTTAAAAAATAAAAAAAACTAAAATTCATTTTTGTGATAGAATTGAATCAACCAAACTTAATTCGACTCAGTATAGTTTTTATTTTTCTATTTTGATCAAACGAAACAAATCGCAGTCTTGGTGCTTCTTGTCGTAGGGCGTTGAGTTCGTACATAGAGTTTAAAATTATTAGAAATATTTTCTTTCGATATTAATATTCCCATTCAAGATAAATAAATTGGAAATTTATATTATTAATTATTGTAATTTATACTCAATATGAAGTATGTTCTCTTTTTTTGTGCTTTATTTATTTCTCTATTCTCCTGCTATTATGTAGGCATATTTACAATGGTCTCTTGAGATTTTGTCATAGGATTCTTGCATGTATATTGTTCTCACATCAGTTGTCTCTTTCTAATCAATTGTAATTTTTATCCTTAGAACCCATTGTTGCCACCCTCCCTCTTTCTCTCACTTAAGAGCAGAGTATATTCGCAATCGTTAATGCATAGACGTCTGCGTCTGGAGTGTTTGGGAAGTATTCATCATTACAATGATCAATGCAAACTAGGAGTCCTTGCTCACACAAACGTTCAGCTGCTCCTTCTGCATGGAGCTCCGATCGCTCGACGCCCCCCTCCATCTTTTTCCAGGGGGCGGGGGATGTTGATTTCTATCTTTCTCCAACCGCTCGAGATCACATCGCCCCTATGGGTTGCCGACAGTGTTTGAGGAAGTAGAATCAATTGTCAGAGCTCATGCAACTGCAAAAGAAATACTAAATACATAATTCAAACTACATACCCAAAACTTGACACCATTCAGAAGTGATTTAAGAGGTGAGTATTCAGTGGTGTCCTCCAATCCTCCACCTATGTAGGAAAATCCACTCTTTTGCGGCTGAGGTTGAGTCTCAACTTCAGCCATTGCCACCCCGACACCCTTGGGAGTCATAGTCCTCGCAACAATCTGAACGAACATTCTTTTCCTTTGGGCAGGAGCGATCGCCTCCAATGGATGTCCCGAAAGAAGATTGTCAGTATGCTTTCCAACCTCCTTCACAACTCCCTAGTGTAATGAACATAAAGAAAACTCGAAGACCCAGTTCGTTCTTCATTTCCCCTTGCTCACGACCTTTGCACAATTCTCTTTTGCTCAACTCTCTTGTGAAGGCCTCACTTGCTGGTTTTCGCTTCCCGTTGGGTTTGTGAACCTTCGCCCGTATATCACTCATTGTTTTGATGAGGGTATTTTTGTTGGCTGATGGCGCTCCCTCACCAAACTACGCGACATTCTCGAAAAAAGAAGAGATAAAGGACACAAACCCTCCTTGCCCTAAGGCCTATTTGTAATGGTCCGGACACAGAAAGCCAAAAAAGTTCTTTATTGCACAATAATACCATTTGATTATTTTATATATGTTAAAAAGACTCGAGTCGTCTTGTACGGTGCAGCTTCTGAGGAGCAAGAGATTGGAGAACTAAATATGTACATATAAAAATATATCAGCACACATATCAAGGCAGATGAAAGGCTTAGGAGGATAATATTGATGATTAGGCATAGCCGTTGACGACTGTCTTGAGCTCGATGTTGGCAAGGAAGATGTCTTGTTCGAGCGATCGGCAGAACATGACACGAGATTTTCCGTAGGGCGGAGATCAACCCTAAGGACAATTGATAAGTGACTCTCTTTCGGATTAGATTTCGAACAATTCAATGCTCACCTGACGATCGACAGACTATTACCGGTCGGATCAGTCCTTTGATTTTATTATATGCTAATAATCATGTAATTACCAAAAAAATCCCTCGGAAAAATCAATGATAAGGGGTCCAATATATACTTTTATAATGCTGAAAACTATGTCTATACATATGGGGTCCATATCATAAATAAATGATAGATTCTCTTTTATTATGTTCTCTCTCGCTCTCTCTGATCACTTCATAGCAGAATATTACATTCCTTGGGTATGTTTTCCGGACACTTTTGGATTCAACGAGCTCATATACAGACCACTATGAATTATGTATTTACATATATATCACTTAAACTTCAATTTTTGCATCCATATAATCTAAGCTATTCATGAAAACGTGTACTTCACTTTTTAAATATTAAAATGATGATATTTTTTATGTGATATGAAAGATACGAGCGGTATAAATATAAAAATAAAGTTCAGGTATTAGATATATAAATAGATGGGAATTGAATGTGTAAATGTAAATGGCCCTTAATAAAACTACTATCTCATGATATTTACCTCTTAATTTACTTAGTTAAGATGGATTTATTACAAATTAATATAATAAAATGTCAATATCATATAAATCACCAATCCTAAAATAATAATAAAATAATTTATCTCAAAATTTCAAAAAATTAAAAGTGCTGTCATTTCAAATATTAATCAATATTTGGAGCTAACATAGGCTTGATGAATATTTGTTTGAGAAGACCATGAAGTTCTATTTGATTGAAAATTTTCTTTTGTTTGAACTAGCATGATCCAAAGTTCTTCCACAAAAATGATAAATTTTCGTTGTTTCATATCGCAACTGGTGTTCTCCATTTCGACGAATATGACTTTCGAAAGAAATTTGTGGAATGAGGACGCTGCTTCGAATGAAGCCTTAGGCGGCGAGCCGATCGTCATACGCCGCCGTGCCGCCGACACCTTCTCCTCCGAAAAGCTCCATCCAAGAACAATTGTTCTTCTTCCATTCATGTTGAATAACAATTTAAATATTATAATTCAATCATAAATATTTAATTTTTTTAAATAACCAAATTTTAATTAATTATAATTCTAAATAAATATTTATTTGTTTAATATTTAATAAAAAAGATAAATCCTATTAAAACTTTACTGTTCATTTTTTTTGTAGAAATAATATAATTTTGTCAGTAGTTATTATTATTTATTTATTTATGTTAAAATAGATTTTATATAATTGGCTAATCATTTATTTATTTAAATCTTCATTTAAAAATACATGTTAAATAAACATCAGAAGTATGTTTGCTTTTTGCAATCAAATTTAATTACAAATCCTTGCACATTTTCCTTTATACGGTGTGCGAACACTCAGTAGATTTCAATAATATGTCGTTACGTGTGCTATATTGGACTCACAACATCAAATATTTAAAAAATGAATTTTTTTACGTTTGACCAGGCCCGCAACAACTCAAATGCTTCGAAAAGGTAAAATAAACCGTTTGGACTATCCAGAAATATAATTTCGAAAAAAATTTGAAGTTATTTTGAGGTTATTGAATTATTTTGGAGTTATTTTGTATTTTTTTTTGAGTTATTTTGAAGTTATTTTGAAATTATTTTGATGTTATTGAGTTATTTTGGAGTTATTCACCCATTTGTTTAGTTTGCATGGGTATGAATTTTTGTCATTTTTTATCGGGGATGTTGGGATGGCCATCTATTCTAACTTCTTCGAATAGACTAGAAAGTTTGTTTTTGTGTTATATTAGGCTGATTTTTTGCATTATTTTTTATATCGGTGTTAACCAAAAATGATGTGAAAAATAACTAAAAAAAAAACACTAAAATAACTAAAAAAACTTTTCTGAATTTATATTTCTCGATAGTCCAAATGACGTTTTACATTTTCGAAGCATCTGGGTCGCTGCGGATTGGGTCAGGTATAAAAAAAATTATTCTTTTAATATTTTATGAGGTGGGCAGAGTGTAACACATGTAACGACATATTATTGAAGTACGCACATAAAGTTGAGATTTTCTCCACATGAAAACACCGAAAGCTGCAAATTTCAAGTCACCGCCCATTTTCATCTATTTTTTATCTTTTAGGTTAAGATAGAATCATAACTTTCAATCTTTCAATCATTGAGCTTCCATGAACTATATAATTTAACCAGCTTTAATATCGATTATGCCAAATAATTTTCAGACAGAATTAAATGGATTTATTAGATTTAAATATAAATTTATTAAATCTCACTTATGTTTAACTCTTTTTTGTTGCCGAACTATCAAATAACTCTTTTATGTATTTGATGTGTTGCTGACAAATTTTTATTATCATGAGCAAATCTCGATGCTTTTTTAGCGAGCAACGTGTCAAATTTAAATTCAAGATCATCTAATCCTAATATCAAAATCTTTATAATCAAATTGAGCGTCTTGATAAGTCGAAACTAATGACACAGAAATTGATCCAATCAGTGTTCAAAAAGAGACCGTATCAAATGCTTGAAGTGTATATAAATGCTTTGGTGTTTCAATTAGAATACTAAAATATCTCAAAATTTGTTTATTTCTATTCAAATTGAGTGTCTTGACGAGAATAATCCAACAAGCTCAAGATCATCTAACTTTGAGGTTTAGAGTTAAAATTTTAATTATTATTAGAAAATCAACGTGCTTTGGGAGATTAGCCAATTTTAATAAAATGTCGCTCTAAAAAACTATAAATAGACTCGCATTGTTCACTTGAAAGATAGAAGAAGAGAAGAAACTGAGCAGAATAAAGCTTAACCCATGAGTGCCCAATGGTTATCATAATCACCTAAGATTGCAACCAATAATTAGATTCCACCGTCAGTCATCAGAGGTCACTATTGATCATCAGAGATTGTAGTTGACCACTAATTATTGTCGACCACCACCAACATTTGCTGTAGTCAATTGAAACCATTGTAGTCACCAACTTTAGCTTTTGCATTATGACAATTATAACCACAAACTACGACTTTTATAATTAGCTATCGTTTACATAGTCAACTGACATTGTTACATCACCACCACTATTATTGTAATATGATTACAACAATTATAGTCTCAACTTCCCTTATATAATTATATATGTCAAGCTATTACAATGCACATATGATTTCGATAACCACAACTTTCCTATTTTTTTGAAGAGTAAATCTCGTACTCCAAATTACATACTCGATTATTTTAACTGGGTCAAACACATGATTTTTTTACTATCAACTAGGTTAAAAAAATTATTATTTTTTAAATTGAAATATATGTTTTCATATATGAATATATGACACAATTAGGGCTGTAAGCGAGTCAAGCCTGAGCGAGCTCAGGGTCGGTTCGTGTTCGGTTCGTTCGATACTGGCTCGAGCTCTAAATCGGCTCGTGTTCGAAATGACTCGTGAAAGGTGTGTTCGTGTTCGGCTTGAATTAAATATTTTTGTTCGTGTTCGGCTCAAAATTGGCTCGTTAAAATTAATTGGAAAAAATATATGCATAGTGTCGATTCGAACACTAGACCAAATGAATGGAAAAAAAGACACATAACGACGTTACTGCACGACGAATTATGATTTAAACTTAAATATAAATATATAAATAATATATATAATAAATTATTATATAAATAATTATATGATTACTTTTTTATTTAGAGCTAAAACGATCCGAACACGAGCGAACAAAGAGTTTTTTTGTGTTCGGCTTGTTTGTAATACGAGCTCAAAAAAATTGTTCGTGTTCGGCTCGTTCGTAAACGAGCCACGAACGAGCCGAAAACGAGCTACTTCACGAGCCGAACACGAGTTGTTTCACGAACAACGAGCTTTTTGACAGCCCGAAACACGATATCTAAAACATTTAAAGGGCATTTACATGCATATCACATAATTCTTATGTATGTACATATCTAATGCCCACACTTTCATATTTACATGGTTATATCTTTACTATCACATCAAAAATAATTCTACCACTTACTTTTTAAAAATAAAATAATATCATGCATTGGAATGTAAACCATTAGTTGGTAGACATGTAAATACCAAAGGTAATCATGTAAAATGCTCAATTATAATGTGGTTTTTTGAAATTATTGTGAATTTTAATTTCAAATTTTGCATGATAACTACTACAATTTTACCACCAAATTCTTTCACACCATACTCCCCATCACATCGCTATCTCTATGTTTCTCGGAAGATGAAAGTGAACCAGGTGATTTAAAACAGCTGCCATGGAATTCATTCTCTTGACTTTGTTGATCGGTCGTTCTGAACTTAATGGCCTAGTGTTTGCCCGTGTAGTTCACCCGCGTCGCTTTGCGCCGTGAGAATCAGTTCCAGGAAGCTGAATTTTCCACATTTCGCTAATCAGTCCGAAGAAGTAAGTTTTTGATTCAGTACTACAGCTTGAGTAGGGTTTGATTTCTTATCTTTTGTTAAGATTGATTAGGAAAGAAGCGAAAATATGGGGTTTAAAATGGAGTTTTAGGGAGTTGGGAAAACTTCTTTAATGGATTGTAGAGGAAGTTTTTTGGGATTTTAGGGTTTATCTTAGAATACATTAGGATGGATTTTTTCTTTTTCTTTTTCTATTGTGGTTTATGTCATTCGTGTTTGTTATTCTTTGTATTGGATGGATGTGACACAAGCAACTGTAATATATAATGACTTGGTGTGAGATAGGTGCGAATTGTTACTTTCTTGTATTCTATTTTAATGACTTTTGGGAAATTTATTAGGTTATTTTATTTGTACTTTGGATGTGGATTTTGTATTGATATTGTTCTTTAGATGAGATGGTTGTTGAACAAGCAAAATGAAAATGGAATGTTGGTTGAAAAAAAAAAACAGGAATATAGGTTTTGTATGGGATGTTTGTTGAACAAGCTAAAGGAAAATGGATCATGATTTTTTTGAAGAAATGGGTTGAAACTTCCTGCATGGTACTATATTAAGGAAATTGAAGATATTCTTTTTGCTGTTAATTAGTTTTATGTTATGTTTGGCTTTTGATTTTTGATCTGTATACCTATTCCTTGCTGTTGGAGCAGAGAAATTGAAGTCTTTCTAGCTAGCTAATTTTGGTCTTCATGCATGTTTATTTACTATAATTTCTTCCTAAGCTGTTTTACTGTGAATTTCTGTTATAGCAAAAGAATTTTGAGGTTTCTCTTTCAAATTGAGTCCATGAAGTGTTTCCAATTCTCTAATGGAGAGCGGAAGCATAAATCTCAAGTGAGTAAGATGACATCGCGCTATTCAAGCAGCACGGCATCAAATGATCAAGATACGAAGAAATCTGTGTCAGACATGAGTACAGATTCAACAGGGAGATCTCAATTCTCAAGTTTTTCTCAGAAGTTAAATGATCTTAAGATATTCAAATACGAAGAACTGAAAGTTGCAACTCGGAACTTCAGCCGCTCGCAGATGCTCGGAGAAGGCGGATTTGGATGCGTGTATAGGGGGACGATCAAGAATCCTGTTGGTCTGCATGGAAATATTGAGATTGCTGTTAAGAAACTAAGCCGCATGGGATTGCAGGCAAGTCTTGGCTAGCTCATCGTATAAATCATCTATTTTCGTGAAGCAAGATTTTCATAAGGAGCGCATTGGATAGTGTAAATAATGTCTATAAGCATGTTTTCCAAAACTTTAATCCAACAATAGAAGGTCTACTATAGATAAGCTTCTTTTTTAGGGGAGGTTTGATCAACAACAAAAAGAGTGCATTGCATTCATTTTTCAGAAGTTTTAAAAATTCAAACGTTTAGTTGGAAGAAAAATAAACACAATGTAAAATTCCAATGTATTTGGAATTTGCTTTTTAGATTTGAACGAAATCTAAATGCATTGCTTTGTTAAAGTGATGTCGCCGCCCACTGCTATTGTCCGCGGCTTGCCCATTGCCACAGAGCATTGTTGTCGCTGCCATTGCTTGTTGTTGCCGCCGCATTGCCTGCTTCTGCCGCCACTCTCTTGCCGCATTCAGAGCTGCTGTCGTCGGTGCTGTTGCCTACAGCCTTTCTCCTCTACCAATTGCCATAGCTGCCAGCACGTGGCCGCCGCCAAACTTGACGTGTTTATCTTGCATTGAATTATTTTTTTCTCTAACCAAACAAGAAAATGTAAAGACCTGCATTTATGTTAGAATGAACCAAACAATTCTCAAATATTCCAAATACAATACATTTCTTTGACACCGTATTCCTTTTTTAGCAAACCAAACAACCCCAGTAGTTCATTCTGCATTGTGCATTCAAATTCTGATGACTACTGCAAGAGAGCAGAAAACTGATTCTAAAATGATGATCCCAGCCAGATGAAGAACATTAGCTATTTTCTGTTTGTGTTTTATCAAACAATGTTATTTAATATTTTTCATCTTTTATACCCTGGTAGTAGTTCTGCAAAATATAAATCCACCGGACCTCCAAAATTAACCTATGTAATGGGTCTCGACATACATGCCAGCCTTATTAATATTTGTTTAGACGTCAAACACCTCTGTAGAAGGTATTTGGGCATTTCTTAAAAGGAAATGTTACAGCAACTCAAGCCTCTCATTCAACGCAATTCTTATATATTTAAATCTCGAACACCCAAACATTCATATTTATATGTTACACCCAAATTTTTAACATCACATAAAAAATATCACAATGATTATCTTTTTTAAAGTGAAATACGCCTTTTCATGCATAAGTTTATGACACAAAGGTGTTATAAGTGTAAATGTCAAACTTTGTGTGTTACATATGTAAATACATAAGAATTGTGTGGTATATATGCAAATTTCTCTTCTCTGTCTCGCCAATCTAATGAAAAAGAGCGAAATCCTTGCAATCTTTGTTAATCTGATTCTTACCCCTCCAATTTCAGGGACACAAGGAATGGTTGACTGAGGTAAATGTTTTAGGTGTGGTTGAGCATCCAAATCTTGTCAAATTAGTTGGTTATTGTGCTGATGATGATGAAAGAGGAATTCAGAGACTGCTTGTTTATGAATATATGCAAAATAGAAGCGTCGAATATCACTTATCACTAAAAGTATCCCCCACTCTTTCATGGGGCATGAGATTGAAGATAGCTCTTGATGCTGCTCGCGGTTTGACGTACTTACATGAAGGGATGGAAATTCAAGTACTTTCTTCTTCTTTCTATTTATTTTTGTAAATTAATCTTCTTATTATGACTTAATTAGATATTCTGTTAGGAGATGGGGAAAATTAACTTCATCTTCTTCATAAGGGAAACCAATTAGGGGTGTAAGTGAGCCAAACCAACTTGGAGCTAGCTCGATAAGTGGCTCGTGAAATGTGTTCAATGAGCCAACTATCTAAGCTCCCCAACTCGACTCGTTAGCTCTTGTGCCAGCTAGTTTAAAAAATAGTTAATATAAAATATACTCATTATTTTAAAATTCAATACTTTATCTTGAAATTATTAAAAATATTAAGAGAGTGATATTTTACATTTTGCATTAAGTAATTTTTAATATTTATCTCTTAATTACTCATTCAATTTATCATTTTATTATAATACTACCATGATTTAATATTGTTTCATAATAAGAGCCGGCTCACACTCATAGGATTAAGCTTGAGCTTAAGCTTGAACTCGATTAATTAATCAAGCTTAAGCTCAAACTTAGTATGGCTCGAGCTCGACTTGACTAGTTACAGCCCTAAAAGCAATATATGATTTGCAACATAATCTTGTTACGTTGTAATCACATGCCTAAGCTGCTTGGTCATGAATTTCCCTGACACTTTTCAACTAAAATGATGTTCTTTGTAAAGATGATAAGATGATTTTAATATCTTTATTTTAGAGAACTATAACTGGAGAATTTGGATTCTTGAAATAACACTTTATTCAAATTTATAGGAAATCAGAACCATTTTTGGTATTTATATGTGTCAAAAGTTGTAGATAGAGGTCTTTTGCATGGCTTCTACACTATCCATTAATTTTTGTTCTTTAGTAACGTACTGAATATTTCTTCTTTTACAAAAAGTAGTTTTCCATGACTCTTGTTGATGGTTTATTCATAGATTATTTTTCGAGATTTCAAGCCCTCCAACATTTTATTGGATGAGCATTGGCATGCAAAGCTATCTGACTTCGGCTTGGCGAGACAAGGTCCGACAGAAGGATTGACTCACGTTTCAACTGCGGTGAGTACAGTTAAATGGCGTTAATTTATAGGCTAATTTACATACATACCACTCAATTCCTATGTATTTACATATCTAACACCTAAAATTTAATTTTTACATGACAACTTATCTATGCATGAAAAGGTGTATTTCACTTTTTAAAAGTTAAAATTGTGTTTTGTGGTATAATTGTAAAAGGTTAAGTTTAGATATTAGATATATAAATACATAGGAATTGGATGGTATGTATGCAAATGCCTCTAATTTAAAAT
Source organism: Papilionanthe hookeriana x Papilionanthe teres (assembly GCA_022702705.1). Lineage (NCBI taxonomy): Eukaryota > Viridiplantae > Streptophyta > Magnoliopsida > Asparagales > Orchidaceae > Papilionanthe > Papilionanthe hookeriana x Papilionanthe teres. Next base: position 88,365,055 of record CM040425.1, read on the forward strand.
GCATTTTATATTCTTGGCATTGCAATGTGTTATGCTGATATTAATCTTTTGGATAGTGTACAGTGCTTATCGTATAGCATGAATATATGATCAGTAATTTTTATTTGTTTATGATTCTTCTGATATGAGGGAAATATCACATTTGGTTTTCTCATGAAGAGCTACTTTCTTTATCAATTTTAACTAAAAGTTGGATTCAATCTGGACGAAATTGATGCATTCAGTCTGAAGTGGCTGATTGTGTTTAAGAACTCTTCTAATTTTGTTTTCTTATATTTTTTTAATTGATGATGTTTTATTTGTAATTCTTTTAGTTGGTTTTAAAGATGGCTCAAACATTTTCCTTGTGGTTCCTTGTTAAGTGTCCCTAATAATTCACCTCATTTTTGAGTAATAACTTTATACCAAACTAGGCTCTAATACCAATTTGAAGTAGGACAAGCAATGTTCTAGGGCTTCTAACGCAATTTAGGACAAAATGCACAATAGAACATACATGTAATTGTAATTCATTGGTTACCAATCTTTACTTAATATCTATCCCTTTTAATCTCCACAGAGAAAAAATAGTGAACAGACTTTAGATTTTAGTAACAATCAAGTTCATACACATAAAAAGTATGATGGCATTATACTCGAAATGCAAAACTAAGAATTAAACAAATTAAAATAAGAACAAGGATAGAATTCATGGTAAAGAAGAACTAGGCCTCATGCTAGTACAAATAAAAAATAAAAGTGATCCTAAACAAACATATTTAAAAAAAAAAACAAGAACAGAGAATAAAATTGATTTTAAACTAGTGAAACCTCAAAGAGTCAATCATGCAGGTGGTGGGAACTATCGGCTACGCAGCGCCAGAGTACATTCAAACCGGCCGTCTCACTACAAAGAGCGACATATGGAGCTACGGCATATTCCTCTACGAACTTATCACCGGCCGCCATCCCATGGATCGAAACCGGCCGAAGAACGAGCAGAAGCTCCTGGAATGGATCAAACCTTATGTGACAGACGAAAAGAAGTTTCCCTTTATCTTAGATCCCAGGATTAAAGCGAACTGCTCCGTGAAGTCTGCCATGAAACTTGCTGCTGTGGCTAACAAATGCCTGATTAGGCATCCTAAGTCAAGACCAAAGATGAGTGAGGTCCTCCAAATGGTGCAATGTATTTCTGATGATGAGAAAGCTGAAGAAACTGTGCAAATTCCGAGGAATGCGGCCGAGGAGGTAGCAGTAGGATGCAGGAAGAAAAGAGGAGCGGACTCGAAGATGTCTTGTGGAGGATGGGCGTCTAAACTCGTTAGAGCGAATTGAATCCATGAAAACTGAATTCTATCCACCTGGAACCTTTCCATTAGACTGCAAAAGTTAGCTTTTAACAGCATACGAATATTTTTTGAGGGTGCAATGCTTATATTTATATCTGCTTTGCTCTACATTGATGTTTTTATCATATCCTTATAGATCGAACTAGAACTATACTGCAGAAAACATTATATGAACTGTACTCTTATAACCTCGCATGGAGAAAGCTGGGAGGCCTGGAAAATTTATACGGATCTTAAATGATATATATGAACTATTTGTACTGTACAGTCAAAGGAATTTTCAATGGTTATTTGTATGTAATAATTTTCTTCTGTTTGTTTTTGTTTTGGAGGAAACTCCAAGATAATGTTGTATTTTGTTTTGAGCCTTTTTTTTTTGTAAATCAGGTAGGATAATATATATATATATATATATATATATATATATATGATATGTGCTGAGAAGATCCGCGGTAGTAAAGTAATGAATTATTGTCTTAATGTTGCAAAAAAACCCAACACATACTCAGGTAATTAGAGAGAAGTAGGACGAGAAACTTCGACTCTTTTTGCTTGTTGTGATATAATATATTTCAGTTTCCCTCTATGATTCAATGCATTATAGATTGGTTTGAGTAGTAATTGTTTCTACATTACTTATTAAAGTGTAATTCTTCCTTCAAGTAATAAATTCTGGATAGAACTTTTTAGAAGTAACAGTTTAGGGACATTTACAAATATATCACACAATTCTTTTCTAATTACAAAGGGAGTGTAATGTAATTTGGAATGTAATAGTTTTGCATTGGAGACATTCCATCCATCAAAAATAGTAATTTTTCTTCCATAATTTTCTAAGAAAGTCATATTCATTCATCAACAAAATGGAAAGCAACAGTCTTGCATTAGCTTTTGATGCAACAAGTAAATTATAAAACTAGTCATCATTCTTCAGCTTTCGATTATAAATAGATTATCATGCAAAATATTAACTTATATTGTTGCAAATCATGATGATATGAAATCTCTTTTTGCAATTAAATTGTCCTTTAAAGTTGTTGAAGAGATTCATCACTTCATGGAAATGGATATGAAGAGAATGATGTAGCTTTTCATAAAATTATTTTCTTACCCAAAGATAGATCATTGAAATGTTTTTTTATTTATTGCAGTAACGTAGCCATTATTTCAATTTTTGGATATGCAACTTGATGTAAATGGGCACTTGGTTATAACCTTTAAATTTGGTGGATATTGGACCAATGTTAAAAACCAAAGAGGAATAAGTAACGGGGGCAAACAAAAAACAACGAATATTCAAGAAAATATGTTGAGTCTTCATTCATTAAAAGAAGAGATTAAAAAGATTTGTGGTTGACTAATCGTGCATCATTTCAAATTATATTATCATATTATTTGAGTTAACCAAGAGGATTACAACTTGCTTGCAAGACGATGATCTTCTTGTAAAGAGTAAAAGTTCAAAGGAGAGAAGTCAAGTTGAGATTATATTATAACTCAAGAGAGTGAGGAAACGATTATGCACTCATGAGATGTTGTTCCAAGAGATGACAATAGAGAATGACATTATTTGAATATAAACTTAGCTAATTCGTGATATATTTTTGAATGATAGTGGTGTCGACATCCCAAAATATATGACAATTGATGCGTCCCTCAAACATGAATCTCAATGTATTTTGGATTGAGAACTTCCCAAATAAATATAAGAATTAACAAAGACCTAATTTTTGGCAAATTTATAATCAAACAGAATGTCTAGACAAAAACGAACCAAACAACACTAAAAGTAATTCAATTTAAAGCCAATATGAGCCCGGATCAAGCATTTGGAGTATACTGAAAATTTTGGGACATCAATTAGAAGATCAAATTATCTACAAGTCTAAAAAGCTTATAGTTAAATACAGTGTCTCAACGAGATGGATCCAAGAAACTCAAGATTGCTTAATTTTGATATATGCAAGACATTCAATTACTTCAAAAAATATAAGATAAGCAAGGAGAAGATCTGTGGTCATTTGATGTAGTGATCTAGATTTAGTAATGTTTACGAAGAATGTCACTTGAAAATTTTATAAATAGATCATTACCCTCTCCGTGGGAGACAAAACTTAGATTTTCATGAAAAGTCTCGAGAGAGCTTTGAGACATTGAGGATTCCTGAACTCCAACTGTCCGTTGTCATTGCATGATCGCCACCACTGCCATCGATGTACCAACGTCATCAAACTACCAATACTCAATCCCCGTCATCATTAGACCATCCGTGCATGATCTTAGCTATCACTAACATTGGATCACCATAGCAAATCATCATAGTCGAAGAACCATCACTCGACCGCTATCATTGATGGATCATTGCAGTCGATCTCCATTGCCATTGCCGATCCATCTTCGATCAATTGTTGTTGTCAAGTTGCAATTACCCGACATCCATCATTATCACAAACCACGGTCACATGATCATCACCACTACAGGGTCACTGCCATCACTATCATCAGATCATAATCATTTGATTATTATCACAGTATGACCACCGTCATTATTGGACGACCATCATAAAGACGCTATCACCATCACTTAACCATTCTATGAACACATCATGTAAACCTCTCACACTCTTATAACTTTGTCTTCCTCTATTTAACTGATAGGCGAAATTTTATAACTCTCATCGATAAAGAAGAATGAATCATTTTAATCAGGCTAGGCTCCATGATTTTTCTCTCCTCAAATTTACCACATAAAAAATCTTGAACGACTCTTGTATATTTTATGTCATCATGGTATGTTTAAGATCTTCATGCATGGTTAAACAATAATCTCTCATACTCTAGCACAATGAATTTTTTTGCACACAACATTCAATACTATCATTCTAATTTTGAAGATTATATAAAATAATAAATGAAAAGTTATAATTGATAGGAAAAGCACTTTTTCTCCTATGCGGGAGATAATTCATTCTCACATTCCTCACATCTCATCTCCTCTCGCATGCAAACAAACAGGGGTGTAAACGAACCGAACACGAACGAACAAAGCTTACGTTCGTGTTCGATTCGTTTGAAATTTAGTTTGTTTGAAATAAGCTTGTGTTTGAAATTGTTCCTGAAGACATTGTTCGTGTTCGTTTCTTAACGAACGAGTCGAACGCGAATCAAACGCGAGCCGGACACGAATTGTTTGAGAAGCCAATATGGAAGCCCTAATATTAATATATATATAAAGAATGTATTATATTAATTATATAATTTATATTATATAAATATATAATATCTATATTAGTACATTACTAATATAGTATATTAATATATTATTATTATTAATTTATTATATATTATAAATTATAAAATTTAATTTTTTAAAATATCATAAATTTTTTTATATATAATTATTTTAAATTATTTTATATTTCGAACAATAACGATTCAAACACGAACAAACCAATCACTATTAGTGCTTGGTTCGTTTAACTAACTGAACGAAAAAAAATTTCGTGTTCGTCTCGTTTACTTATCAAACGAATCAAACACAAACTCCTTGACGAACCGAACATGAATTATTCGCAAACAACGAGCTTTTCTGAAAGCCCTACAAACAAATTCAATTAAATGCAAGACAAATTGCCACCTGCAAGATTTTAAAAGGGGATTTTAAATGCATGGCGCCCAATTCACATGCATTTACAAATGTAAAAAATTAAACTTCCATATTAAATTATACATCACAGAAATCTTTAGCACCAAATAAAAATACTATTAAAATCAAATTATATAAAGTAAAATACACTTTTGAATACATATATTTTGATTTGATTAAGACACTAAAATGCTTAATAAGAAAACAAAAAATTTTTGGTGTTCTATCTGTAAAAACATGAGAATTATTTGACATGTAGGTAAATCCCCCTTTTTTAATGATGAAATACATGGAAAGTGAATCCAATGTCCTCAAGTTCTCTTCCAAGAAAAAAGTTTGATTATTGCCTGTCACAGATTAATCAGAATGTTCCACTAGAGATAAATGATGCAGCAATAACAGCTTCTGTTATGAGATTCATCATAGTTATAGAAAAATGAAGTTAGTTATATTTGGGAACTAACAGAATGCTGCATTGACAATGTATCCAATATCAGAAGTAAATGAGAAATTCTAGTGGAGAGTGGAGTTCACTTGGACGTGGGCTTATTATGGAAAAAATTTTTCATACGGTGTGCGGACTCAGCTCTGCATTGCAGACTTCATTAATATACTGTCATGTGTGCTACACCGAGAGGTTATTGAAGGTTATTAAAGTGAAACCACGGAGGTTATTAGGGAATTAAAAGCGGTTATTGGAATTGTTCTGCAGGGGTTATTGAAGTAGAACCGCAGATGTTATGGGAGGTTATTGCATTGTTATTGAAGTGGTTATTGGAATTGTTTTGCGGGAGTTATTGAAGTGGAACCGCGGAGGTTATCGGGGGGTTATTGCGGCGTTATTGGTTGATATCCCAATAACACCGAAATAATTCTCCAATAATCTCTGCGGTTCCACTTCAATGACCCACTAAAAAAAATCTTTTTTTTTAATATTTTATGATGTGAGTCTGGTTTAACACACGTGTCGGCTATTAATAAAGTTTGCATGCAAATTGCGTCCGCACTCCGTATGAAAAAAAAAAAATTTCTTATTATGAAAGGAATGATGAGGGCTTGTAGTATTTTATTATTATTTTTCTTATTTATTTTATCTTATTTTATTATTATTTTTTTTTTTACACTTCTTTTTTTTTTCTTTTACTTTTTTTTTTTTTTTTTTTTTTGAAATGAGGGCTTGTAGTATTTGAAGATGGAATGGATGTGGTGAGTGACTTGAGAAGGAGAGGATGTTATTAGGGTTGAAGGAGGGCTATCATGCACTGGAAATACTTCATGAACTTGTCATAAAGTAGGGTTTGCCTTTGTTTAGAGTATGGAAGAGAGGTGGGAAGGTGATAGAGAGGATGGTAGAGGTTGGAATGAGATGTCAAGAGTGATGGAAATCGAGAAGTGGACCTTGGATTGCCTTGCATGGAGGAAGAATTTGAGAGCACCTCAATAGGGTACTCGATGCTTCACGGGTGAGGCTAGGGTTTATGAGAGTGAAGGAGCGAGATAAGGATGACGAGATGTATTGCAATGTGACTAAGAATCTCATGGAGATGAGTTTTAGTGTTGAGGAGGATAAGGTGAGAGTAAAATTTATTACCATATCTTGGTTTTGATGGTTGATTGTGAAGATGGCTGATGAAGGGTTGTAGTGAAAGGCAACAGAGTTGTGTAGGACAGAAAAAAACTGAAGGAAAAAAAAAACCTTGCGCCATACCAAAGGAGCAAGTTGAAAGCAAGCTACCAAATCTTCATCCTAGAGTTCGTGCAACCAAGCAATAAACCATGAAGAAGATAAACCTATTTATTTTCATTTAACATAAGATGCTATTATATAAGTTTTACACTCATTTGAACGATTATAACGTAAGGAAGACGAAAATCCAGAGGATGGAAGGTGGTTGGCCGACAATTCCAACGAGGTAGAGGTGCTGGATCGTTAGTTTATGTAAGTGGTCCCTTGAACAATGGAGGAAGTATTATTGTTTGGTCTGAACATCCTTCAATATGTGGGAATACCACATGCATGTGCTTCTTCATTTAAACCCTTCCTTGAATTGGCTTCGCCGACTTGAATGAGATGGCCAACTTAATTTCCTTGCTTGGCCAACCCCTTCCATGTGTAACTTCAAGGAATCCTAAGCATTATTACACCAATAGACGTCACTTAATACACTAATAAAGTCTACATTTTACAATCATGACATTCAAATTTACAACAAATACAATTTTCACATGAAACACTAACATAAAAATAATAAAAATATCGTAAAGCTCTTTTTAATATGGATCCTCTTGATGTCCTACATTGCATAGTAACTGTGTTAGAAATATACTGTTATTCTGCAGGTATCAGAGTTGGCAAGATAGCCATAGCTTCTCCATCCATAAGAAGAGCGTGACTTTTGAAGCATTTTGTTCTGAACTTTACTCTGTCACAAAATCAGAAAGTGGACGAATTTAGGAAGAAATGCTTTAAAACAAGGGACTACTATTCTGTTGGCCTAGTTTGATTCCATTTTTATGAATTTTGTTACTGTTTCTGACAAAAAAGTAGGATAAGAAAAGTTTTTGTTTTTGTTTCCTAAAACAAGTAAAGTTATCTCTTAAAATATTTGGAACAATATCAACCAATATATTCAACTCATTCAAAACAAGAAAATATTTTTTTAGTGAAATTGTGAAGCTAGAGCAAAACGGAAATTTCACTTCAGAGAATTTGCCACAAAAATAAAACCTAAACAAGTAGAAAACAAAACAAAAAAGAAATAATCTGATAAAGAGTTTTCATTAATTTGAGCGGCTGATAATTGCCGGCGAATCCATTAAGTTTTGAGAATCTCTTAATGCAGTTAAGTTTGTTAGTTCACAGGTAATTGCTCCCATTAAAAGTAAATAGGGACCTTTACATACATAACACCTGATTCTTATGTATTTACATTCCATATCGCATAAAAAAATACCACTATTTTAACTTTTAAAAAGGTAAGTACATCTTTTCATGCAAAGACAAGGTAGCACATTTGTAAATATTGAAGTTTAGGTGTTAGATATATAAATACATAAGAATTTAGTGGAATGCATGTAAATCTTCCAATAAATATAAAGGTTTAAGTGCCTTTCCAACATTTCATAATGAAACTAAAGTTGCAGCTAACTCAGATTCAGCTAACGTTATGATGCTTATAATCCAATAAAAGCTTCAACGACTTGCAAAGAGCAGAGATGCATTGAAGCAAATACTAAGGGAAAGAGAGGAGGATAGTGCTTAGGTAGATACATACAAGTATTTTTTCTTATGCTCCCTCATGTTTGTTGCTTGCACTTCAGCAATCACCTCATCCTCAATGTAGACTGGCAGCTTAAATTGCAAAGTTTGAGAAGCATAAATTGCTCCTGGCTACATGGTAATTCAAAAATAAATGTTCGCATATAGAATATGCGATATATATATATATATATATATATATATATATATATATATATATACATATATATATAAATAAAGAGAGGGTAGATCCAGGTGTTCAAATATATGTATATATATATATATATATATATATATATATATATATATATAAAGAGAGAGAGAGAGAGAGAGAGAGAGAGAGAGAGAGGAGAGAATAATTCAAGCTTATAGGGAATATGAGGAGCTACTCGGTAACTTTGGAAGAAAAAGAATTAGAAGCTGGAAGCAAACATAACAGAAAATGATTGGAAATTTAGCATATAATACGTAGTAAGATATTTGTTTCAAAGCTCCTCCCTATTGTTCGTTTTAAAAATGTCAAGGACCTTGAGATAAACCAAGATCTACTCCCATCTGTTGCATCTCAGAATGTTGCAACGGAAAGTGTAGTAAGTCTAATAATTTCAAAAGTAGATTCATAACAAAGGAGATTTGTTGACTCCTAACCAGTTTATTGGTTGAAGAATTCAGCGTGAAACAATCTTATGTTAGAATAAAAAAAGTAAACCATGAAGATCTACTTTTTGCTGCAGAAAATCATTACAGAAAAGCAATCCAATTTTTAAGCTAATTAAACAATCTAGGATGTCAAAAAGGATCATATCAATGCCTTCGATTTTTATGGGCTAGTTAATATTTTTCATTATGTGCATCATACATAAAGCCCTTAACAACATCACTTGTTATGAAAATAGATGAAACGGTTGGTATCTGAATGTGATCGGCAAGCTAAGAACGACAAAACACAGATAATTTGTTCAAATTTTAGTTCACTGCAATCTAGTTTCCAATGTAAATTCTTCATTTCAATACAAACAGTCAAAGGAAACGAGTAATAGATTATAACATAAGATGTTAAGTGTCTCAAAGATATCCTCTTGCTAAGCCAAGGTTCAAAGGAAAAATAGCATAATGCAAGGTCATTCATTAGGTAGGATCCATACTATTTAGTAGCATTGATTTATTAGGTAGGATCCATACTATTAAGAGGAGATTACAATAGAGAAATCCTATGGTTATTTGTTTCATTATTGTCCTGTTTGGACCTATTACAAGTCATAAAACGCAAAAATCTCTGATTTCTCTTAACATGGTATTAGGGCTAGAAACTCTAGATGCCCGCCAAGTTAATTCCATTATCCTCATATCCCTATCTACCCAACTTCATATCCAAAGCCCATAACTTTCCAGTGCTTATATGTGTTACTGGTGACCTCCGTATCACACATGACGCCTACTGCGTGCTTCATTGTTCCAACTGATTGGTTGCAAACTCACATCATACGCCAGTCTGCAACCTCAAGTGTGGTTTCCCATCCAGCAAGAAAGTTGCATCATGCGCCGCATTGATTCATGCCCCTAGTTCTCCCTCGTTTCACTCACCAACTTGCATTGCACACTGTCCACAACTCCCTCCCGCACCATTATCTCATGTTTAGGGTCGTAGTTGAGTCGAGTCAGCCAATTATTTTAGATTAATCTTGGTTACAAACTTTGTATAAGTGTACGCCTCTACAATTAATTACATTTTAAGAGGGGAATCTCCTAAAAAATTCCTAGTTAAGGCTATGGTTATGTCTTTATAAATTTTAAAGTTGAGTTTTCACGATTGTTACAAGGGATTTCATATGAAAAAGATCATTATTGAATTGTTTTTAACATTGTTCAAAAGGAAAAAAGTTGGAAGTACTTGGATACTGAGAAACTTAGTGTCACTTCCACTATCCTATGGTTAGGTTTGATGATTTTGAAATTAAAATATTTATTTATTTGATTTGACATTTTATTATAAAATTAAGTGTTGTGGATTGGACTTGGCTTAGTCATATTATAAGTTGTTCAAGTTTCGCTCAATTTTGAGCGAGTTTTTACATTTATGTTCATACATGACTTGTTTAAATTTGTTTATAATGTACTTATTTTGTACTTAATTGAACGAGTTCTTCAATAAGTTAATAAACAAATTAAAAATCTAAAAGAATACTTGGCTTTTCATATAAAGTTATTAATAAATAATTTTACAAATCTAAAGAAAATGAGCAATTTAATAAATTTTAAAGTAGTTTCTAATTTGTTTATGCTTATTAAATAAGATAATATATAAGCTGCAAGTAGCTTTCTTGTTATCAAACAATATAAATAAGTACAAACAAACTAGTTCCTAGAAATAAAAAAAAATGATGAATTGCATTAAAATAATATGCATATTAATATTAAATTATCATCTATTTTAATTAAATGTATAATTAAATATATTTTAATTAATAAAATTTTATTTAAATAATATTATAATATATAATTTAGTTATCATCGAGCTTACTATAAATCATTTAAGAGTTTACTTATTGACTAATAAACAGGTTTCTTGAATGAACATAAATAAATGAGTTGGATCGTGCTAGCATCATCCATTTAACCTTCGAGATTTTTAAAATAGATCAAACTTATTTATTTACTAATTTGAGCAAACTCAATTGTATTAATCGAGCCGATTATGAGTTTCTCATCAAGTGCATTTGTTCATCTATAGCACTACTCATTTCGTGTTTCACACTACCCCGCATCAGATGCCACCAACACTTGCTTCATGTTTCTCCATACTTGACCCATCGCTTCGTGCTTGCATAGTTCTATAGCCTAGTCCTAGTTTTGCTCTACTCTATTGTTTCCACTTTGCTAGTGTTACAATTAAAATATAAAGCAAGAGGGAGTAAACAAGCTTACCCCAAATTCGGTGAGGGGGAGCAATACTTCTATATTATACTTAGTAGTAAGGGAATTTAACCATAAAAATTTATGTTTTATATTTATGTCTGGCCTTTTCCAAAAATTGTGGGGTGAGAGCCACCCCCAGCATTTTGTCATTGCTCAACACGCATAAATATCACTGCAATATTAATCTCTCTCACTAGTCCTTGCTCACTATTTAAATCATACGTCTAGTTGAGGATTTGTAGGCAAACTTTTCTTCTTAAACTTCTACTTATATGAGATCATAGTGTCTTCCTCACTTAATGTGAAACTCTCCTCCCAGGGGCTAACTAGACCCTTTTTCAAGGTGGACAAATATATATATGCATATATGTATATAATTAGTGTTTCAAAAAAAAAAACTAAAAAGATAATTTTATTAAATGTATAAAAGAGAACTATAGCTAGAAAATAATGTAAACTTGTAGGAAAATATAAATAGATTACGGTAAAGTTGGGTTTTTTATGAGGATCGGGCCAAAATCATAAATTGAGGGTGGGAAAAATCCTAAAAATCTATGTTCTCCTAAAAATCATATTTTATAAAGGAATAAAACATTTGAATGTGGTCATTTGCTCACCCTTACTACAACAAGGGTCTGCCCATGATCCTCTGCCATCAATACATCAAAAAAATTAAGTTTGCCCTCCCTCACTACAGCATGGGTCTGCCCGTGCTCCTCCACCATCAATACACAATATATCTATCTATATCCATATCTACACACACACACACACACATATATATTTCCTCTTATGATCAAAGAAAAACACTTTCATTTTCTTGCCGATTCACACAACAAATTCATCATACTGCATAATCTACAGCTCATATTAATATTGCTAGGCTCTACAAATGGAAAGCACCTTAGTATGCTTTTATCATTTAACCATTAAACAGTCTTGAACCTTCCATATTTCATGAGGGTGCCAATGGCCTGATATTAAAAGTAGACCATAAGAAAGTTGTCCTCATAATTAGAGGTAATATACCTGATAATTTGTTTCCTTGTTATATCCACTTTCCAATTAATAAGCCACTTACAAGTCATTAAGAACCAAACAACCGAGGTGGAAAGCCAAAAATCTAAGGACAGAGTCAACAATTAACTTTAGCATGGATTTCCCAGCAAGGAATTGCATTGATTCTCCATTGGCAATCACTGCATTATACTAAACAAAGAGAAGAAGCCGCATTAACCATCAATGCTTAACTATAAATGTGCTCGGAATAAACATACAGCAAATATTAGCTAAATTATTAGAAAATAAAGATCCATCTTCGCTTATCTACTTGCAATCGGCAAAACCATTATGAGCTCAATTAAAATAAGCCATTTTAAGAAAAAATTGAAAACCTACAAAGTTGGAGGATATAACGGAGGGGAAAAGGGACGCGACAAGCATTCCATGAACGATGCAGCCTCCATCGAACCCACCAATCTGCCGGGCGAAATCGGGATCGTAATGGACCGGATTCAGGTCACCGCTAACGGAGCCGTACGCCGCCACGTCGGCAGCGGAGAACCGCCGCGTCATGCGCAGAACATCGCCGACTTTCAGCTGCGGCCGAGCTGCGTCGTGAGAAGATGAAAAGCAGCGAGCGGGAGCGGCGCAGCGACGAGGAAAGAGTCGGATCAGACCGAGTGCTGGGAGACATTGGGTGAAGCGCATCGAGGAGAAGGGCGGGAGAGCCGTAGAACAAATGAATGACTTATGGTCCGAGGCTGCTTGTAAATTGTGAGAATTATTGCGAAAAAAAGGGAAAAAATTTGTGTACACGGAAATTACAAGCTCGTTATAATTTCCTTGGACCTACTGTGTAACTCACTTGTAACCTACGATCTTGGCAAGAAAACAAATCACAAATCACAGTAAAGAAGATGCAAACACAAGAACACAGACAAACAAGAGGATTTACGTGGTTCGGTCTTTTGACCTACATCCACGGGAGGGAATCGAAATAATCCACTAAGCGCAGATAAACAAAAGGAAGATTTCAGCTTTACATTCATGACTTCTTCAAATCCAAGGCCTCCAAGATGCACTCCTCACCCCCTACAAGCTAGCCCCCACTCATTGAGTTCTTTTCACTCTTAGAAAACTCACACCAAAAGCCTCTCCTCATCTCATATATTTAATAGATTAGATTACATTATAATATTATAGAGTAAATATGAGGTGAAACCTTCGAGGATCACATGGCTTCCACATGTCCTTCCACTAGAGTCCTCCATTGCATGGTTTCCACATGTCCTTTCAAATGTCCTACTTTCATCGCATGACCTCCACACGTCCTTCCACATGTCCTCTTCTAGGGTCTTCCACAATGAGGTGACACCTTCTATAGTCAACAATGGAGGTTTAAATTATGGAGGAATTTACAAGAGTCATTACTCATTTTAATGACTAATTGGTGTCAAAATAATAATTTGTATTAAAAAATTAAAAAAGTAAATGTTTATTAAAATCAAAATTTAAAATAAATGGATGATATATTCATTTTAAAAGAAAGAACGAGATTGTGTATTGGTGAAACACAGCTTCTCTTTTTAGTGAAATTTGTTCACCCCAGGATTGTAGCTGTTATCTAAAATAATTATCAAAAAAATATAATTAAATATTTTAATGATATTTAAAATATTAAATTCTGTATATATAAATATATACTGATCGAGTATTTTGGATGGCTAAAGAGGAATCATGAGCAAGATGGAGATTAGTTTTTTTCTCTGATAAATTTGGGGCAGCTGTAGTGTATTAAAAAAATACTTTGAAACTATTAAAAAATAATTTGATTTTAAAAAAAGTTGCAGAGACTACGACTATTAAAATAGCTCGTTGTTCGTGAACAATTCGTGTACGAATCTTCAATAAGTTCGTGTTCGATTCATTCGATAAGTAAACGAGACGAACAAGAATAATTTTTTTTGTTCAGTTAGTTAAACGAACCAAACACGAACAGTGATGCGTTCGTTCGTGTTTGAATAATTATTGTTCTAAATATAAAATAATTTAAAATAATTATATATAAAAAAATTATGATATTTTTGAAAAAATTAAATTTTATAAATTATAATATATATAATAATAATAATAATATAATAATAATAATATATTAATATATTATATTAGTAATATACTAATATAGTTATTATATATTTATATAAAATAAGTTATATAATTAATATAATATATTATTTATATCTATTAATATTAGATTATCAAATTGACTCACCGTTCACGAACAGCTCATGTTCGGCTCATATTCGCTCGTTCGTTAAGAAACGAACACGAACAGTGACTTCACGAACAATTTCAAACAAGAGCTTATTTCAAGCAAACTAAATTTCAAACGAACTGAACACGAACGCAAGCTCTTCGGTTCGTTACACCCCTAGTGGAGTCTATTACATTTATTATTATTATTATTATTATTATTATTATTATTATTATTTTTTAAAAGAAGAAGTGACATCACAGTTAAAAAGTTATCATCATATCTAATTAAGACCGGTAAAAAAACACAGATTTCATTAGCAATTTTTTGAAAAGACTATCAAGACAATTTATCCAAATATCGTGTGTTGCTATACAACCGCCGCATCATCCTGACAAATCGATCCTTCACCACCAAAGGCCACAAATTTTCAAAAAAAAATTAAAAATTGTCAGATTGACCAAAAATTTACAATAAATAAATTTCAAGAGAAATAATGCGTGCAAACGACAAATATTCAATTTTTCATTATTTTTTAAGGCAGAAAACAGTAAAAAAAATAAATATAAATATTGGACCAATTTTCAATGTAAGTGTCAGGACCCAGCAAGATAAACTTTAAAAATATTTTTTCTCTCTTTTTCTTTTTTCTTTTTTTTAAACAAGAATCAAGAAAATAATTTTATTTCTATTTAATAATACGCCGGCTGACAGCAATGCCCATAAGCTCCAGAAAGCCAATATATACATATAATTACACTGCTATATAAATTTCAGTGAAGGATTGCAGAATTAGCTATAGGGTTTATTTTTATTATGAGAAATGGCCAAACATAAAGTTATGCAGAGATAAAGGAAGATAATGATTAAAATAGCAGCCCGCAGATAATGACAATAGACAGCTTAAAATGATAAAAAAAAAATAAATAAATAAAAATGTGAAAGAAAGGAACTGTTATCTGCTTAATTTAAGCTTCAATCCAATAGTATTTCTGCAAATAAGACAATGGTCAGTTTAAGAATCTTACGGTGTGTGAGATCCGCCATTAAAATACGATAAGACTTGTTTTGATATATATTGTCCTTAGGCTCTCTCTCCCTCTCTCTCTCTCTTAAACAAAGATTATTTTCATTTTAGATGGATATATCCATAAAAAAAATGCATAAGAAACAATAGATGGTTGGAGAATTATAATGGTAGAGTAATGAATTATTATATTAGCATTGCACGAAAACTCAACACATAGGTGATTACAGAGAAATGAAATGAGACACTTTGACTGTTTACGTGAAAAATCCTTAAAAGGGATAAATTTATTCGATCTAGCCCAATTGAAATAATTCATTATGAATGACCAGCATATGTGTCTACTCTTATCGTGAATTAGTGGACTGTTATAAATGCGTAGTAGTATTCATCCATAATAGCTGTAGTTTGGTTGTGATGAATGTAGTTCTTGATGATAATGTGTTGATATGGATGTAGTTGATTGCTATGGAGGCAGAACTTCGTTGTTAATAGTGGTTGTAAGACTGATTTGTCATATATGTTGTAGTTGGAAGTGGTGGTAGTAGTTGGTCATAGAGGTCATGGAAGTCATGGTAGTTGGAAGTTATGGTTGTTGGAAGTCATGGAAGTCTCAAATTAATGTGATTACTTAATTAGTTTAAATTATTTAATCTTAGTTAATTAACCTAAATCCTAAAATGATTTAGGGCCCATTAGGGGCAGTATATTTGGTGCGGTGGCATTTTCAAAAAACACTAGGCCTGTTTGGGTAAATTGCGTTTTAGTAGCTTACGCATTCTCAAAACGCTGATATCTGAAAACAATTTTTTAGCACTGCATTTATCTAAGTGCGGTGGTAGCTTTCTGACTGCGGTCTGACTTTAAAAAAAATAATAAAAATTATAATAGCCACCACACCTAATTTATTAGCAGATTATTTTAATCAGCTTATTAGCATATTATTCAATAAGTTGTAGGTGCCCCAAACATATCCTTTATTCTAACCATGATTATTTTTCACTAAGTATAAATGATGGGTTTATGATTTAATTTGTGATTTTAATAAAAAATCATCTATCAATGCTCTATAAATAAGGGAGTATTTTCTCTAATGAAAGTGTCTTTCCAACAAATAATTCCATTTACTATGGCTTCAGGTAGTCAAACCCACCTTCGACTTGAGAAAATTATACATTGCCATGCACTCATATGAAAATACCAAAAGACTATGAAGAACTAATTTAGTAATTCACCATATGTAACAAATAGGCAATGAAGGAGCAATACATCATCCAGACTAACTCAATGAAAAGATCACTTGCATCTGAACAGCTATATACCCCTCATGAAGCCAAACAAAGCCCTAATTATCATGAAAGAGCACTACAGATTGAAAAGAATCCCATCAAAAAACAAACTTGACAAATTAGGGTTGCAAGTAAAATGTTTGATGAAATTGAATTATTTGATAAAATTCTGGCTCTATGTTGGGTTGTTGGTAGCCTTGTGTAATCGAGAGAGACCAGAGGAGGAGGAAGCAGCGAAGAGAGACTTAGCTTAGCATTGTGGGTGAGATGCTAGGGAGAGGGCAGTGAAACAACGACACCAGTAAGAAAGTTGAGTGAAGGGATAATCTGATTTGGGTTTGTAAAGCTGGAGCGAAACATAACAGAAGCGTTTTCACAGTTTTATTTGTGTAAAAAAGGAGAGTGGACAGTTCACCGGTTCGATTGTTGGGCCATCAGTTCTAGCCAATTCAATGCAGAGACAATTTTTAGTCCTGATACAACACCAACAAATTTTCATTATCTAGCATGAATCTCGATGCCTGACATGAATCTCCAAACAATATTTTGAACGATAAACGTTCAAATTTTGATAAACTATCATCTAGAGCTCTGATTTCAACAAAGTCAAACTGACCGACTCGATCAAAAGAACCTAATGACATCAATGTTAAGCAAATCTGAGTCAAATCAAGCCCTGATCAAGTCATCTAACCGCTTTTAAAAGATTCTCAGACATATTTGGAAGGTCAAACATATGTCAAATCCGACAAGTTTATATTCTAATCGACCGTCTCGACAAGATGAATATAACGAGCCCAAGATTGTCCAATTATAACATCATTAAGACACTCAAATGTTCATTAAACGCAGTCTCATCAGAGGAAGCTCTCCGGACCATCCGATCAAAATATTTCATATTCATGCATTAATTGTACCTTAAACATTATAAATAGAGTCATACCCCTCACATGATAGGGGGACTTGAAGCTTCATAGAGAACTTGAAGTTCTGAGAAGCTGAAGTCCAGAACCATCCCGACTGTCGCTGAACATTTTTGATCGCCGTCGACCACCACTGGCCACCATCGACACTCATCAACCGCTACCAACCACTGTCAAGCACCACTGACTATCGCCAACCTTCGTTGACAGTCATTAATCACCACTAATCATCGTCAACCGACACTGACTGGAAGCCGTCAGTCGATGTTGTAACTTGAAAAATACCGTTAACCTTTCTCGTATACGCGATAAGGGGATTTTTTAATCATCTACTAATAGTAAACTTTTACAACTGGACCAGACCCCGTAGTTATTTCCTTTACGGTTTTTCCACTTAAAACTTCTAGTGTCACAACTAATTATTTTTCTTTCATCTGAGTGTGTGCTAAATTCTCGTGCTATGCTAAGACGACCATTAATTACTCTATCGCTGCGAGTTTTCTGGGATCAAGCCGCACCAGAATCAAACTATCAATGCAAAAAAATAACACAACGAAAATCGCGCATGAATTAAATTTAAAATGTTAGTCTGACCTATTAATTTGATCCGACAATATTTAATTCAAATGTGAAGATTTGCAAAGCAGCAGGTGTCGCCCTGCCGCTTCCTACTTACAAAAATGACCTTTCTACCCTCGTCCGTTCACATAATTACTATCGTGGCATCCTCTAATTTCGCAGTACAAAGAACGAAGGAGAACGTGCCTTGCAGTGGCGATGCCGTCTCTGAACTATGGAAACCGCGAAGTTACTGAAATGGCGGACAAATTCTCTGCAAGTAGTTAAGCTCTGAGTTTCTAACCCTAACTTTTACTCCCCTGTCAAGTTTCCTTAGGCTTTCTCCAGGTTTCGCTCACGTGTTCTCTCTGTTTGCCGAACACTGTTGAGTAAAGACTAGAGAGTTGCTACATTGTTGGGTTACATTTCAATCCGTTGTCGGATAGAGGAATCGGTGCTTGTTGTGTAAAGTTTGGCTCGTGGAACGGTCCTCGCTGACTGTTCTGTGATTTTTTGGGGTGCTTGATTAGGGATGGCTGAGAATCCGAAGCTTCTGTTCATTGTGGTGGTGGATGAGAGTGAGAAGAAAGGGGATGGAAAAGAAGGAAGCTTCAAATATACGAGACCTGTGTTGCAGAGTACGCTGCAGCTCATGGGATGCAAAGCTCGGCATTCCTTTAAGGTTGATATTTATTTTGTTTTTCTATTTTTGTAGTTGTCTTTTATAGTTGCTTTTGAGTGTTTGAGATTTGCTTTGATTGGATTGTCTGTATTCTTTTTGGGGATTGCAGTATGTTTTTTTAATCATCTGTTTCGTCTGACTTGTGTAGAATTTCGTGTAGATTGCCTTCTTTTGATTCTATCTTATTTTTGATTTTCTGAACCAGGTACTTCAGTTTGTGCAACACTATAGCATTTTAAATGATTTTCATTGCTGTTTATGATGATCTGTATTCTCTCGAGTTGTGGCAATATGCTGTTTTCTTTTTACAATGTTCTGGGTTGTATGAATTTGGAATTTAATGTGAATTTCTAACTTATTTTTTTCCGTCCTTTTTATATATATATTTTAGATCCGCTTTAGTTTGCGAAGCTGGATAGAGCTGAGTTTGAGATTTCAAATTTGAATCGAACAAACATTGAGGCATGGCATTGTGCTTACTTTGCAACAGACATAGGCACATGCGCTTGATTTTTTTCTCTCTGATCTTCTAGTTGGTGTGCTTACATACGCTATCTGCTAATAAAAATATTCTCAGTACTGTTGTGCTGTTTGTGCGCCAATCAATCAGTTTTATGTAAAATTGTTAAAATGTTAATTTTTTTTCAAGTATTTAGATATTTGCGTTGACCATTGGTTGATATTGTCTTCAATGATTCTGTTGAAAATGTACATAAGTAGTGTCATAAACCTATGCCTGAAAAGGTGCATTTCACTTTTAAAAAGGTAGTGATGGTGGCATATGTTAAAGATTTACTTTGCCCACTAAAAGCCTTCATTAACATTGCTTATAAACCTCCACATCTTCCTGTCTTCCTTCCTTGTACAATATTATGATTTTAGCTATTTGAACTTAATTGGAATTCATTTATATTGCCAGATTAGCAGGAGGGTCTTTGATGTGATGCGAAATAATCGCTCCATTGATGGCTTCACTGCTTTTGGGGCTAATCCATCGATATCAAATATGCCTGAAATTAGATCTGATAAAGAAAGCAGTTTTGACGTGCCGAGGAAGAATTCCATTGATGAGAATGTGGAAAAAATAAGTTCAAGGCAATTTGAGCTGTACAAAAGACACGCAACTGTTGTTGTCACTAGACAAACTTTCTTGAATGTTGTTTGTGATGCACTTTCTGTGTACAAGTACGTCGGTCCCAATCAGATGGCTGATTTACTTCTGGCATGCAGGTAGAAACATTATCTGAATAACTTACTTTATTCGCAAGAGATATTTTACCTTTTGTACGTGAAACCTTGCTTGTTTTTGTCAGTTAACTGTATGAAATTATGTGCATCTTCTTAGATATCTTTTATTGACGATGTTATTTAATTGATATTGCCAAAGTGTTAAATTTCACCTTTTAAATTTTGTCATTCCGATTTTCATTAATCTTGCTGGGGCACTCTTCACAGTATAAAAGACATTTCTTACTGCACATTGAATGTGAAAATAATAAGGTCATTATCCTTTTGAAATTCTAACTTTTTCAGTTTTCATGATAAAGTTTGCATCACTTGAATGGTCTTTTATTTAATATGTCAAACAGATGTGATCTGTGCCATGGTGGATATCAAAACTTGTACTTTCGAACTTGAGGAAAAATTTCCTCAATTGAATAGTTTTCTCATTGAGGCAATGTGACAGTGTAAGGAGTTTACGGGTAAATCTGCTAGATTCTATGCATTTATAGGGAATTTTTTAGTGTGTTTTTGGATGTTTGTTTTCTATTTACAATTGTAGGATCAATTATCATTGTTTCACATGACTGCCTATTTTGTTTGTTGCTTCAAGATTCCAACTATATGTAATTATTTGCCAATCTTATTTTAGGAAAAAAAACTGTTATGTGGTATGAAATAATATATTACTTTATTTTACTTCTTATTTTTGTGCATGGAAAAATCTAGTGATGGTGCATACAATATGAGATTCCTGCGTTTTTTTTTACAGTATTTTGAACAAAATTATTGTTGTGCTTTTGAATTGCCTGACATGTATTGACCATTCTAACTGATTTTTTTTTAAATTATTTTAGAATTCGGGAGAGAAAGCAATCAGTCACAATTTTTTTGTGTGGCACCAGTGGGTGTGGGAAGTCTACACTATCGGCATTGCTGGTAATATGTTCTAATCTATCAAGAAAAGAGTTATTTATGCATTAAGTTTTTTGGAAATTGTTTGCTTTCATTAAATAAAAGCATCTCATAGATGCTTTTATTATCTGGATGTCATTTCTTAATTTTAGTTGAATGTGTTTTGGTCCATCTCATATTGGTCTTGGATGGCATTTTAGTTGTATAATTTTCTTTTTTTCTTTTCTGTGTTTTATACCTTTTACCTCAAATTGGTGTAATTTTTATACCTCAAATTGGTGTAATGTGATTAAGCTTTGAACACTGATCCTTGCTAGTAATGTTTATACCTTTTACCTATAACTTTTTTTGTTATTCTTTTCTAATCTATCATCTTTTTGTATTTGATTAATTCATATTCATCTAGTCGTCATGGTGTTTTTAACAGAATATAGATGTTGTTATCATAACTATTATATGGATTCGGATGAGCATAGTATAGTTAATTCAAATGAAGAAATAAGTACACACTATCATGAAGTATGGATATTTCTTAGTTTTGATAATATTTGTTGCTGATGCATTTTTTATCTGCACCCATGTAGACACAATTTAGATCATTAAAACAAGAAGAATGCTTGCATTCTGTGTGAGTGGTGTCAAGTCACTTTTATGAGAGCTCAAGAGAGATCAATAACACAAAAGGGGAGTCTTGATTTTTCGAGTGATTTTGTTGATATGCCTGAACCTTCTATAAGGTAAGCTGGGAAGACTTATTCCTTGCTTGAGATGCATAGGGGCTAATCATTATAACTTGTAGATCAACTTCTTGATAAGTGATTAAGAGAGAGAGAGAGAGAGAGAGAGAGAGAGAGAGAGAGAGAGAGAGAGAGAGAGAGAGAGAGAGAGAGAGAGAGAGATCACACTATGGAGAAGTGGTGGAGGAGAATTGCCATTGGGGGCAAGAAATAAATAAAAGTACAAATCAACGATCATGGCAAGCTTGACCCTCTATGTTCCTTTGACCTGAAGTTCTCAAAATTCTTGGGCAACTAAGCACTAAAAGTGAGGTGAAGCATTTATTTGTTGAATGCATCACTCACAATCGTCGTTCCAGATGAATTGTTTGCTTTTGGAGAGCCTTAAAAGTGTTGCATATTTTTTCCCTGATGAAGTGATAAAATGACTTGAGCTATCAAGCTTCTTGAACATCTTGTAAATTTCTCATACTAATTTTGTTGATTGCATCCCTATGATTGCTTTAATTTTGTTGCGATCTGCTTTAAAACATTAAGCTTGCCTTAAAAATTTGTCTGTTCTATTTCCAAGCATGCACTTTGTGAGATTGAACCTCATTATATCTCTTGAGTGAGAGAATATTTTGGCAAGGATGACAACGTGATTGTCATTGCTCTTGTTTTACCCTAAAATATCATCATTTAAGTGGTCATCATCTCTATTACTCTTCACCAAAGTATCATTGATGTATGCGTAAAGATTTCATTCATGTTGAGCTTGGGAGATCTTATTCATCAACTTCTAATACATTGTTTTGACACTTTTCAAACCATGAAGTATAAACATTATGTCACAAGAATTATTATTCATAATTAAATAGATTTCGCATAATTCTTTCTATTCATTTTTTTTATGATATCCCGAGAAAACATAGTGATAATTTTTAGTCATAGGAATCCAATGATAGAGTTCCGTGAAGCATTTATGTTTTATATTTGGTAAGAATTATTATGGTACATCAGCGATCTTTTTGAAATTTAAGCACATCTTTTAGCCATCATTAGATTTCTTAACCATAACATATTGGAAATTAACTCGGGTTGATGCTCTTCTTGGACAAATTCAACTATAGCCAAATTTTTACTTCTTAGATAACAACTTTGATCTTTTGGAGGGGGTTACGATAGCTATAATCAAATTTCCTTGCTTAATATATATATATATATATATATATACATATAGTTCTGAAAAAACGACGACAATAAAGAGAAAAATCGGATCGAGAAAAATCGCAAACCAGAAAAGAACGTACAGATTTACTTGGTTCGACAAATTGCCTACATCCACGGAGCTGCAAAGGATTTTATTAGCTTGAGGATTTACACCGTTGATCTCCTCGACAAATACAAGAAAATCCACTTTCTCTCTTCCTCTCTCTCTCTCTACTCGAGAGCCACGTCGAGAAGAAGAAGAAAAACCGTGGAGCAGCCTTACAGTGTTATTCTTCTCGTAAGCACACACCGAAAGGCTCCTTTGGTCCCGCGCTCCTTTTGCTCCAGCCGAGAAGAGTAATTCAACGGTCAGCTTTGGCTTTTGCCTTTTATAATAAGCACAAGACACCATTGAAGGAAATAAGAAAATGCGGAGACGCGGTTCCACATTTAGGTAGTAATTAGAGAAGTGATTATTAATTAAGCTTTCTTTTAATACTTCAGCATGAGGCGGGACGCGGAGGAAGAAGCGGGAAGCTCATGTGAGAAGGCTATGTGAACCAAATAGGGAAAGGATTTAATTAATTACAAAATCATTAATTAACTGCCTTAATTAGGAAAAACCGCCCAAAGTGGACTTGGTTGCTTCACAACAAATCTCCCACTTGGAGATTGTGACACTGACTGTATCGTCCACTGGCTGCATCGTCTTTTTCCTCAAACTTGATATCTTCCACCTCCACAACCAATATCTTCTGTCTTCACACTAGAAGACCAACTGAAGTCGAACACTTCAGTTTCTCAAGAGTAACACCCCTAGTCGAAATATCAACGTCAACATAGTCTTGTAACTCCAAGCTCATTCCTGGATTACTCTTGTATCTGCTTACAACTCCTACTGTATGGGCAATATCCTACTTCTTTTGAAAGCTCTTTTCAACAAGTCTAATCTTGTACCTGTTATTGACATCATGCTCAGTCTTCACCCGGTATAATTACCTGTTGTGCAATGCCTTCTTCTCTGGTGTTAGTTCTGTTAGTTCCCAAGTCTGATTCCCTTGCAGGAAATTCGTCTCCTCCTACATGGTCAGCTCCCACTTGCTCGAATTTTTATCTTGTAAGATTTCTTTATAGCTCTGACTCGTGTGACCAAGCCTGCAAGGCCACATATATGTCGTGCAAGTTTCTAGGTCACTTATCCACTTTTTGTCTTCTCATTATGTATATCTTCAAGTGGCACTTCTTGTATTCGATAAGATACAACACATAATATTCATACCATTGTCATACGTGGACTTTATTGTGAGACGATGGGTAGGTATTGTTCTGTGGAACGAGCTGAGGCTTTCTGAAGATATGATTATAGATTTATGATGCTTTTAGAATCATGAAGTTGAATCATCATGTTTCATAAACATCATAGTTTCACTAGCAAACCTTCTGGGAGGCTCCTCTCTCCTCGAAAACCCACTAAAGAACTCTCTAACGATCGAAAGTTCTTTTATCGGAGTCTCATCCACTCAGATCAGCTAGAAACGAGGACATTCACATAACTCCTTATGTCAAAGAAGATTATGAGAACATGATAATGATTTATTTTTGTAGAGATGATGATGGAGTCATCAAAGATGTTCTAGAAAAGCAAAGGAGTAGTAGAGGAGGTAGATTAATGATTTTTAAAACTTATTAAGTCCATTCAAGCTGTGATGCTGAGCTACTTTAAGGGCAACCCCTATAATTATTGTTTGCATTGCTCCGATAAGCTTGATGGGTCATTTAGGTGTTGTATGTTGGTTTTCTTGAAGTCGGTTTTCATCTGATGAGCCAAAACTCTTTCAAGGATCGTCCCTTGATCAACCTCTCAATCAGTTTTTTTGCATTCATTTGTGATGCTTATGATTGTTGTTGTGTAAATAAAAATTTAGTTTGTATCTGGTCTTGTTATGCCTCTTCATAGTTGTGGGCCATCTGAAATGCCCCCTTTTTTTGTAATATTGGTGAGTTACTTATTGAACGATGGTGATCGAGCTTTATAAAAACTCTCATATGGTGCAACAAAGTGGTACCCTCTAGGGGTGGCATGATGGTGCCTTTTGTAAGGACCTTTGTGATGGGAGAAATTGGTCCACCTATTCCTCTTTTCCATATGAGAATTTGTTTTATTATGGTTGCTATCACCTTGACGCTTTCTCTTCTTGATAGTGTCAAGGATATTATTGGCGAGTTACTCAGTCTTGTGGCTACAATCTTCAGTATTGATAAATTTTGTGGCTTTTTAAAGCAGGTTTTTTATGGCTCGGGATGAATTCCTTGCAATTGGGAAGTAAAAACTATTGGGCTATAGACCTAGAATAAAAGTTGGCCAAGTATTTGTTTTCGTCAACAATGCTCTATGTGACCTCGTCGAACCTTTCACAAACTCTTGAAGGTTTTCTCCCTCGTTTTTCTAAACACAAAATAGTTACTGAGATGTCTTAAGAGGTTTTTCGGATGCGACACATTGGGATGGAAATAGGTATGAAAATTTCTCAGTAGATCTAATATTAATACTCAACAAAGTAGTGAACCGTCTCCGGACTGTCTTTGAAGGTATTGATAAGCAAGCAATACCTAACTTTATCCAAAAAAAAAAAACGAATTGTATTGAGGCATCATATTCTTTTTAATTGTCCAAATGATCTTAACTGCATAAGAAAAAATTATTAAAATTCACTAATTTTTTCTAAACCTTGTAAGAAAAATCTTAAATTTCAGGGTGGGCAATTGCCGACCCTGGACATAACTTGGTTCTGCCCCTACCTACACATTCCTCCTCCGTACTATAGTTAGTTGTATGCTTTCCACAAATGACTCCCAGGATGTGAATGAGTAAATAAAAATTCATTCCCAAAGCTGTCAAGGGATAGCACGCATGTTCAGGTTTGGTAGCAAGGGAGATTAGGAGAGTACCATGTATGGATTATTCTATGATGAGATAAAAGGGAAGAGGTTTGGTAGCAAAGGAGATTAGGAGAGTACCATGTCTGGATTATTCTATGATGAGATAAAGGGAAGATCAATAACACAAAAGGAGACTCAAGGTATTTATGGTGGTTTGGTCGATAAATCTACATCCACTGTGAGGTCATTTCAGAAGATTTCTTCCTTGTTTAAGAGGTCAAGCTATATGAGACAATCTGGCCAACTTGCATGTGCACCTTCTCAAAAAGAGACGAGAGATATTGAAGAGAAAAGTAACAACTGGGAGGAGCTTATGATAAAATAAAATTACAATATGGAAAAGTGAGTGAGAAAACTTAAAATCAGATATCAAGACAAATTAATTCTTCTACATTGAATTGCCTTGAGATCTTTTGGAATTGTTAACAACTAGCCTCTTAGCCAGCCCCTTTCATACAGTAATGTTAAGTATTTCTAGTAGTTATGCTCCTTGAAGTTAGGATCAATCATGATGGCAGTTTGAGGGGTTTAAGTCAAGTGCTTTATGACAACTCGACGAAATTGAATGCCGCCACATGTGATGATATATCTATGATCAAGGGAGAGCAAAGGAGATCGAAGATCTTGGTCTGTTGGGGTATCGAGAGGTGCATATGACCTGGGATGGCAGTTTTCTTTTGATGAAGCAACACGTGAAGAAGTATCACAGAGTTTGAAGGAGAGCATCTTAGGACAAACATGTTTAATGAAGCACATTATTTGATGGAATGTCATATTTCCATGAACCAATGTCCATGAACTCTTGTGGTATAATGCATTGGGATTTGTGCATTAATCTTCTCAAAGAATATGCCCGATGTGAGTTCGAGAGGAAACAATGGCTTCCAAACGTTACCTAAACTCTTCCCAAGATAAAGCTTTCTTGAGATGCA
Organism: Papilionanthe hookeriana x Papilionanthe teres; assembly: GCA_022702705.1. NCBI lineage: Eukaryota > Viridiplantae > Streptophyta > Magnoliopsida > Asparagales > Orchidaceae > Papilionanthe > Papilionanthe hookeriana x Papilionanthe teres. Next base: position 88,391,878 of record CM040425.1, read on the forward strand.
TTCTTGAGAGAGGAGCTATCAAGAGGAAGAAATTAGATTAAGCGATGGTCAAATCTATCATAAAGATTTTGAATGCATTCATGGTGGAGATAGCCAAATCATATCTATTGCCTAGGATGACGGGGTGTTATTTTATCATTTATTTTATAATTTCTCACTAATCATTTTATTATAAGTTCTTCAATTATTTGATTGGCTCACTCCATGTGAATCATCTATTATTACTTGATTATGTAACCTTTTTGTCGATTGTTGGTAATCTAGTTGAAGGTGTTAGAATTATATCTCATGCCTGATTAATTCCGGTCATATTTTTATTCTATTTTTCCAAGTTTTTCATATTGCCTTCCATGTTTCATAGATATTATTTTGTTGGAAGTAATGTTATTTCATTGCTATTTTGTAGTTGTTAGAAAATAGGCTAATATATTGATTTTGAGACATTTACTTATCATATTAACCCTCTTTGATGGTTGAATGACAAGGTTTGCCCTTGAAATATGCATCCTCGTCATCATTCTTGCATGCTCAAAGTTTATCAAATCCACTATTTCTGTAATTTAAAATTTTATATTTGTTACAGGGAAGCAGATTAGGCATAACCAATGTAATTTCTACCGATTCGATTCGCCACATGATGAGAAGCTATGCAGACGAAAAAGAAAATCCACTCCTATGGTCCTCAACCTATCATGCTGGTGAATGCTTAGATCCGGTGGAATTTGCTAAAGCAAAGTTGAAGAGGAAAGCAAAGAGACTCGCCTGTGCTTCCCAATCTTTTCTTGCGGAAGAATTGGTTGATAATTCCACAGCTGGTAAGTCTGTAGGAAAATCACCAGATGGTTCTAGGACAGAGGTAATTAGTAAAAAGCAAATGGCTATTGAGGGTTTCAAGGCACAGAGTGAGATGGTCATTGACAGTCTTGATAGATTGATTACCAAATGGGAAGATCAAAATCAATCTGCTATCATTGAAGGTGTTCATTTGAACCTCAATTTTGTGGTGGGTACCAGCGTATGGTTGCTCAACATGATTTATTATTGTCCTTTTTTGTTGCATTCATTTTTTTTATCGGTTAAAAAAAAGGGCGGCCGCTTGTATTTGGCATATTTAATACCTAAACTTTGATATTTACATATTTCAATTTTAAAAGTTACTAATAGTGGTATTTTTTATGTGTTGTTAATGATTTGAGAGGTATGCAATATCAACACAATTTTAAAAAAGTTAGTAATAGTGGTATATTTCACATAAAACATGGGCATTTATATACATACCACACAATTCTTATATATTTACCTAACACTTTAAAATTTGATATTTATATGTATATCACTCAAATCTGTAACATCACGTAAAAAATACAAATATTATTAGCTTCTTTAAAAGTGAAAATAGACCTTTTCATGCATATGTTTGTAATGCCAAATTGTTATAAATGTAAATATCAAACTTAGATGTTAGAGATGTAAATACATAAGAAATCTGTGGTATGTATGTAAATTCTCCAAAAAAAGAAAAGGGGAATTTACATGCATGCCTCCCAGTTCTTATGTATTTACATATCAAACACCTAAATTATCATATTTATTTGCATGCCACTCAAATCTTTTTCACCATATAATAATATCACCATCGCTATCTTTTTAAAAGTGAAATACAACTTTTCACGCAGTTTATAACAAGGTGTTACAGGTGTAAATATCAAGCATTGGGCGTTAGATATTTAAATACATAAGAATTTTGCGCTATGTTAAGATTAGTGCCATCAAGTAGAAACTATATTTCTTTCATTTCTGCTTACGATTCTCTTGTTCCTTGGGTGCTAGACAAATTTGTTTCACTTACATATATCAAATAAACCGGTTCAAAATTCTCATAATTATGTGCTTTTTTCTATCAGAAATTATTGAGTTGTTTTTTACACTTGGCTTGAGTTTTTTTTTTCTCATTTTGTAGATGGGACTCATGAAGAAGCATCCTTCAATAATACCTTTTATGGTTTACATCACAAATGAGGAGAAGCACAAGGAGAGATTTGCAGTGCGCGCCAAATACATGGCACTAGATCCCTCAAAAAACAAATATGTAAAATACATAAATAATATAAGAACGATTCAAGATTACCTCTGCAACCGTGCTGATAAGCATCTGGTGCCTAAAATAAATAATACTAATGTTGACCGAAGTGTAGCGACGATTCATGCTACAGTTTTCAGCTGCCTAAGGAGGCAAGAGGCAGGCGAGAAGCTGTACGATCCGGTTACAAATACTGTTCCTATAATTCATGAAGAACACAGAAATCAATGCGCTGCTAATTCTCTTAGTTCCAAAAGAATGTTTCAGCTGATACAGAGATTAGGGTCTTCGAGGCATCTTATGGCGCTTGTTAATACTGACGGCTCCGTTGCGAGGACTTGGATGTTTGATTCTATTAGTGGTAATATGATTCCTTCGTCCAACGATGAAAGCTGCGAAGAAAGCAATGTGTTTGGAGGTTTGCAGATTTGTAAGGCAGAGCCTGTAAATCTTCAGTTTGGAAATTTTGGGATTAGTGCTTGGGCTAATGATGCTGGTGGTACAAGTTATGCTGGAAGTATTGATGATTCCAGAGCTGATGGAACTGATTCTATGAGCAAATACTACTCTTCTTGCCCTAGCTCTCCTAGAATTTCAGGTGCTTCCAAAGAGGTAATGAAGAAATTATTTCTTTGCAAATGTAGGCTTTTTTCAGATGCCGCTTTAAATTGAAATATATTTTTTGCAGTCATTACATATATCTTAACTAATATTAAACTTTTAGGTAATAATGGATATGTGTTGTAGGATTTCTGCATATGCAAACCATGTAATGTGTATTTGCTTTCAGTTTTATGACTTCTGCATATATGTCCTTAACTGTAATCTCTGAGTACCAGTAGTATTATTTGTCAGCGGCTTGATTTACTTTGAAGCCAGAACTTTCCTAAATGATCTCTTTTTTCAGTTCTTCTATACCGGATGTTTTGCGATTTAACTTTTGAATGTCTTTGTAATTGTTGCTTTTTTTTTTGGACTGTTTTTGTTCATGACATTTGAATTCCTTTGCCACGTCCTTATCCTTTTTACTGGATGTGTATCCAATTCGTTTTGTATATCTCGCCGTATTGGCTTGCGTATTTTGGTGCAGTTAGACTGCTGGTTTTTTCACTACCAAACTTTGTAGTATTTAGCTTTTGTCCACTTGTCCTGAATCTGCAGCTTCTTGAGAACTGGATTGATGTTATCACTGAACAAAGAGCCTTATTTATAGTTGTCTAAGATGAATACTACAAGAAAGCATAAATGAAAGAAGCAAGGCTTTAAAAGAGAATAAATGAACACACGCACACATACATACATGCATATACATACATGCATACGTAAATATGTGTATGTGAGTAACGTGACAAGATTACCTCGTACAAATATATAGTCGACACAATCAATTGACATTAGTGAGTATTTCCATTTATAAATGCTTAATCTAAGTTTACAACAACCCTTTTCTAGGAGATTTTTTTAGTGTATTTGAGAATATGAAGAACATCCTCATGTTTTTTGTTTTTGGGTTTTACATATTTTGACATACAAGTACAACTACAAAAAAGAAATATCCAATCGTGTAGCTACTAAGTAAATTAATTTTTCAACAAATCTTTGGTACTTTGATAGATTTTCAAATGACATATACTTACCATATATGGTTTGTTTAACTACGTGGATGTCAATAGATTTACCAAAATACCACCTTGACTGATTTACTGGTTGCTTTTGCTCCCCATCTCTTTGATTACAACCTGAGCAGGAATTAAATTATTTTTTTGGATTAGTATTGTTGATTATTATAATCTGAATTTATTTATTGGTAAATTAGATGCTCTATTTTTTTCTATTCCCATTCATGTAGTGATAACCTTACAGTTCAACATGAAAACTGAAATATAGCTGTACATTCCTTGGGTACTGTAAGTATTCTTCTACTCTTCATTGATTTTCCTCAGAAGCAATTAATGCCATGTTATAAAATTGGCTAGCTATAAGATAGTAGCTGTCAAATATACATCCATTGTTACATTGTATATATGTTTGTATATAAACCCATGCTTTTAACTCTAGTTTGCTATCAATCCAGCCTATGGAAGAATTATCTGTATATGGAAGTGGAAGTGAAGATGAAGCTGATGAACGACCTGCTGCTGACAGTGAAGACGATCACATGTACACAGAGGACATCCATGAAGAGGTATGGATTATAATTTGTGGCACATATCAATTGTTGGTTATTTAGAACCTTGTGAACCATTTCATGTAATTCCTATGTTTTTTACTCTGGTTCAGGCATGCAAATGAATTTAGAACGGGAATTATTTTCCTAAAACAGCATTGTACTCATTTCACCGACTAAAACTCACATGAAAATTTTACATTTGTTGGGTACCCCACCAGCTACAAATAAACTGACCAAGCTAAGCAGGTTTTTGTTTGAGCTCAAGCTCAAGCTTGAGGTCGTTTATTAAGACCTTGTTCAAGCTTGATTCTAGTTCAGTTCATATAGAGAGCTTATTATTGATCAGCTCGTTTAATAAAATGAATGAGCCATACTCGAGGTTTAATTGAGTTTACGTGAGCTTTATATAAGCAGCTTGTTGGGAAAATGAACTGAGTCACATCAAACAATGCTCGGTGAACCTAAAAGTAAACATGCAATTGATACTGTTTATGAAAGAGTTGTAATCGAGTCATATTAGAACTTGTTAAAATAAACATTCAAATGATACTGTTTATGAAAGAGTTGAAAGAGTTGTAATCGAGTCGTAATCAAACTTGTTCATGAGATTGATATGATAATGTTTATGAGCATAAGTGAACTGAACAATAAGTTGTTCAAGCTTGTTCACTCAGTGATCAAGTACTTACGAAAGTGTTCAAACTCACTCGATTAATTAATGAAATTCTCCTTTCATAGCATAGTCAAGTTTAAATTGTTGAATGCACAGTTCATTTGCAACCCTGTTCCTAGACATTCTCCTGTCCTCTAACATTTTATGTAGATACAGAAACTAAAATTCTTTCATCATATTCCTGCACACAGATGAATTTGTCTTAAGTTCAAGCTATAAAGTAATAATATATTTTATTTGATGGATGCTAAAAGCATTATCTATGGAAGATTAGATGGTGATGATATATTTAGATCATTTGGGCAGGTATATTAGATAATAGAGTAAGGGGTTAGAAGATGCACCGATAGGGAGTGAGATATTTATAGGCCGAAGTTATATGACTAGAAGTTGTAGAGGAGTTTGGTCTATTGTTAACCCTTAAAGTAATTCGATGGCATTAGGATGCAAAATGTATAAAGCTGAATCAATAGGTGTGATAAAGCTAATTATTGTCACGATCTGATTCGGGGTTTAGAATTAACTAATACGGGTACAAACAGTCAAACAGTGGAATTTAAATTTTATATAACTAGTATTTGACAAATGAAAGGACCACCGAAGAAAGTAAATTAAAGCAACAAAATTAAATTTACCTCATTACAGATTGTTTGCGACTTCTATAAATATTTTCTTTTCTATTTCTTATCTTTTAATCAACTAACTACTCATGAAAAGGTAGTTTAAAAAACAAATAATATGCATGTCAATGAATGCTAACACTCAAACTATATTAAAATAAGGGAAAAACAAATAATATGCATGTCAATTAAGCATTTAATAAATCATCATAAAATTTTTGATAGTTTATGAATATGATAACTTACGATATTTCATGCTATTCAATATATTTTACTATACGATAATATCTCTATATTATTTTATGTCTGTACAAAATTGTACCAGTTAAAATATTTCAATATCAATATAATTTTTCATCTACATGCACAGATTCTTTAGTGTTCCCTTTCTAGTATCATAAAGAGATGAGTCTATCCTAGCAAATCATGACATGCAAACATATTATAACATATATTATCTAATAATTATCATTTCATTCTCATTTGTATAACAATCAATTTATTTGTACACAAATCAGTATCTATGGTAATTTAAATAATACTGAGTATACTTGTCACTCTAATAATATGAAAAAAATTCAATAGAACTGATACGCCACCAACAAATTTGCATCATCCGACACGAATTTCCAGGCAGGGCACGAATCTCGATGCAATATTATGAGCAAGAGACATTCAAATATTGATAAAAAATCATCCAGAGCTCCGATTTCAAAGAAACTTATAATCAACCGACAGCTCGATAAAACGGACCCAACGATATCAAAACTAGTCCAATCCGAGTCAAATCAAGCCCAGATCAAGTCATTAAACCACTTTTAGAAGATTTTTGGACACATTAGAAGATCAAATGGATGCCGACACTAGTAAGCCCATACTCGAATCGAGTGTCTCGACAAGAAGAATCCAACGAGCCCAAGATCACTCAATTCCGACATCGTTAACCCTTAAACGGTGTCTGATCGAGGGGAGCCCTCTGAACCGTCCGATCAAAATGGTTGCATTAATTGCACTCAGAACCCTATAAATAGATCACAACAATCACATGAGAGTGGAGGAGGTCTAGGGAGAGCCTGAGACCTTGAGGAGAAGCTGCAGCTTAGCACCACCGTCGATCGTCGTCGACCACCGCCGACCGCCATCGACCTCCGCTATCGTCGACCTCCGTCACCGTCGACCTCCGTCACCGTCGACCTCCTTCACCTCGACCACCGCCCACCGCCCACCGCCCACCGCCATCGACCACCTCCTACCGCCGTCTACCACCACCGACCGCCGTCGACCACCGCTGACCTCCGTCGACCACCGTCGACCTCTGTCATCATCGACCTCCGTCACCGTCGATCTCTGTCACAGTCGACTTCCATCGACCACCGCCTACCGTCGTCGACTACCACCGAACTTCGTCGACCTCCGTCACCGTCGACCTCCATCAGTTATCTTCAATCACCACCAACCAGACGTCATCCGTTGACATTGTTGTCTGAAAAATATAATTACTTTCTCCCGTCTGTGGGAGAAGGGATTTATGTAATCATCAACTGGGCCAGACCCCGTGGTTTTTCCCTTTACGGGTTTTTGACGTAAAAACTTCTGGAGTCGTCACCGCTTGTTTCTCTTTCATTTGTGTGTGTGCTGAATTTTCTTACAACGCTAAGACGATAATTTGTTACTCTATCGCCGCGAATTTTCCAACACGCATTAAGAACCATAAATCATGGGTATTATGTGCTATAAATATAACAATAATAGTAAGTGCATTTGATCGAGAAGAAGCAAAATGTTACTATAACATAAAAATGTTAGTACTTACTCACCTCAAAACCGTATGACTTGTCTCACGTCTTCTAACGCACTTAACCTTGTCTTCAATAATTAGCTTCCTATGATATAATAAAGAATAAAATTTTAAGCATATCATTAATTATGTTTAATCAATCCTTTAGTTAATTATGACATTTTAATTGTTGATTAGAAAAGTTTATTTAATTATTCCGATTACTTTAATTTGAATATCAATACTATAACTTAACATCGTTGATTTGTATTTTTATTCAATATCCAATGAATGTCCCTCAAACTCAACTAAGTAGATGTAAAATTTATTTTCATTTTTTGATTAAATTTTTTATACTATTATTATTATTATTATTATTATTATTATTATAAATTATCTTATTGCATATATACAAATTTCATAAACTATATTATTTTAATTAAGATTTCTATTCTTAAACTTTAAATTGAATCATTGAAATTAATATTAAATATTATTAATCTATACGGAATACCTTTCGAAATAAAATTCTAACCTTGTTCTCGATCTTAATCTAAAATTTCTGTTACTTGAATCCTGACTTAATTAAATTTTATAATTAATAATTAATAATTAGTTATTAATAATATAATAAATTAATAAATGAATATTATCAAAACTCTTACCTCACAGTTTGGTCTCCGCACTTCCCGCACGCAGACTCCTCTTCCCCTCTTCAGCTCAACAGCGGCGTCACACATAGGATCTGTTCCCTACGAGAGCTCCTTCCTCTCTACAAAACCACAATTTTCTTCTTCTTTGACTCATTTCTTTAACTTCGATCGCGGTTCGACGCACACAACTCACAAGCAACCTTCCTACTCTTTCATGCGAGCCTAGTATTGTTTCCCAAACTTACTCGAAGTCACCTCCTGCACCAAACCACGGTGTCCTCTTCTCTTTTGCACGACCTCTACTCTTTTTGTTGTTTTCCTCTTTCATTGATTTACGTCATTTTATAATACGAAAGTACACTTTCGTGTTCCAGCTTGTTCGCTTCCTCTCCCACTCTTCGACTCCCTCAGAGAGATGAAATGAGGCATCACAATTATAATGATGAATATTACATGTCTGCAGTCTATACCTCTTTGAAAGGAGCCATTATTCCATACGGAGAACGCACGCATCCTCACGCAGCTCCGCCTAATACCCATCCAGTACCCTCCAATACCCTCCAATACTCACCTAATAGTCAATACCCAACCTTCAATACACATCCATACACATCCATACCCATCTATACCCATCCAGTACCCATCCAATACCCAAAAAATCCGCACCCAACGCTGCGTACGTGCTCCGGATGGAATAATTCGCCCTTTGAAAGAGGAGAAAAATATAGTCCATCACTTCATTATGATAGATCACATGGGAAAGCAGAAAGTTTGTAGGTAGGGTACTATGTTTATCTTCACGTTGGTTTAACCTGTTTGATCATGTTTAATTGTGATTTTATATTTTATTTTATTATAACATTCTGTGTCATAGGTTGTTAAAAATTTGATTGTTGAGTCAATCCCCAATCCCTATTCAAGATTAGCTTGAAGTCATTCTGTCCAATATTGAGCTGAGCCAATACTTGTTAAAAACTAGCTTGATTTGATCTTGATTTGAGTCATGGCATTGTTTTAAAGCACTTGAGAGTTTAGGTTTTAGATATTTAAATACATAAGAATTGCGTGCTATGCATGTTAATTTCCCTTATAACTTCAAATGGTTGCAGAATATCCATTGACATTTCTAGGCTAGTTTATCCTCAACTATCAACATAGTCTTTCACGCAGCTGCCTTAAACTACTATGCTTTGAGGCCAAATGACCGCCGCTAATTTACTGCTCTGTTTTTTTAATAATTTTTGTGTATAAGTGTATAATTGCTATCTCACCCTTATGTATTCTGGTCCTTAAGCTGTTGATCAGTTACAGGCTAATGGGGATATATGTGGATAGAGAAAATTGTCAATCTATTTTCTTGACTCCTGCAGGAAGTCATTTTAGCCCCAAAATTTATAAAATGTCAGCTTACTCCCCATATTCTTTTAATATGAGCTGAAATAATCTCCAGAGGTGACTATCTAATTCCTAATTCAAAGAGCTTGGGGACTCGTTTGATACTTTTATAGACTCTGGGACTAAAATGGCCTCATGTAAACAGTCACTGGATTGTTTTTCACAATACTACGATTATTGTTTTTTATTTTTTTTCCAAAAATTACACGAGCTATAAAAAGTTTCACTATTTCGTTTTGCGGCTATTTTCTTTTTCAGATGGCGGGTTCAGTAGATGAAGAATCAACCAAGTCAGATGAAGAGTATGATGATTTGGCCATGCTCGATGGCTTAGAGGATGGCTATTCTTCCTCAGATAATGAGCCACCAGCAGCTAATTGCAAGAGGCTAACAAATGGCAGGCTTACCGAAATTAATTCATTTAAGAAAATTGAGCTCTTGGAGCTGATACAGAAATATCAACAGAGCCTGGATTTGTTCTTCCAGAATAATGAAACTTTGAACCAGGCATGGAATTCTCACTTTAATTCTGATAGAAATAAGAGTCCGGATTTGTTTTGAACAATATTTATGGCCTCTCTTCAATAAAAAGTTAGAAAAAAAAAACTGATGGTATCAAATAATTCCATTTAGTTTTTTTCTGGTTCAATTCATGGTTAACTTATTCACTGCTGCATTCCAATTTTGCTGAAGATGACATTTGTGTGAGGTTAGGTAAGTTATTATGGAAGTAATTTTGGAGGTAATTATTATTTGTGGCATTTCCATACATTCCAAAGAATTTTTATGTATTTAGATGTCTAATAATTTGATTTTCATATTTATATGCAAGCACTCGAATCTTGTCATATAAAATATACTATCACTGCCAACTTTTCATGTATAGATTTGTGACACTAAATTGTTATAAATATAAATATCAAATTTGAGTGTCAAATATGTAAATACATAAGTATTGTGTGATATGTATGAAAATGCCTCAAATAATGGGCCGCTTGAACGCCTCATCAAGGACTATTTTTTGAAAGATATCTACACATATATTCTTTTTATTTTCTTCTTTTTATTTGCTTCGTTTGTTCTTACATTTCCTCGCTATGTTCTTCCGAGCATAGGCTGTGTGGAAAGGAAGTTCTAAAAAGGTAAATATGAAGAGGCCTTTCATTCAAAACAAAAAGGGGCACGAACAAGGGGTAATTTGAAGTTAAAATTTTCCTTTTAAGCTATTCAATATGCTTCAATTTTTGTGTCTAGCCACCAATTCTTAAAAATGCATTCTTTGCTATTCTTAGTCACTCCTTGAATTAATATATCTTAGAATTTTCTTAGCTTAATTACTTTTGCATTTAATGCATCTTGGAAGATTAGCTATGAAAAAAAAACTCACAAGTCACCTAAAAAACATGAGTGTTCCTGTAGGAGCGCAAGCTGACAGATTTGTATAAAAATATAACAAGATAGTTGTTAGATCTAATATTGATATGAATGATAATGATAGGCTTTTACTTTACATGCAAACATGCATAATGAATGCTAGATATTGAAAATACTAATATTGGGGTACCATATTGGTGACAAACATTTCATTAGGCACAATGGTGATTTTCTTAAATTTGGTGAAGCCATTTGAGGTGATTTCAGTTATGATTGCTACTTCTAAGAATGAGTGATGAGCTTTCTTTTGAGTGATATAGAATGTTAAACAAAATATTTATATATGATGCATGCTAGAAAATTCGTGGTTGTAGAGTAATGGATTATCGTTTTAGCGTTGCTCGAATATTCAACATGCACTTAGATAAAAGAAAGCAACTAGTAAAGATACCAAAATTTTTTACATGGAAAACCCATAAAGGAAAAAAACTGAGGGGCTTGATCCAGCTGTAAATATCAACTATAAGATGATGATTAAGAAGACTCCTTATCTCACAGGCGGGAAAGTGTAACAAATTCTCCCGAATTACAACGTCAACATGTAAATGAACTTGTTGTAAGGAATGGGGGGCGACTGATAATGATCGACGCGGCAGCGGAGGTTGATAGCGGCTAACGGCAGTTGGTAGCGGCCGACAGCTGTCGTCGGCGGCGGTCACCGGCTGTTGACGGTAGTTGAAGGTGGCAGTAGTGATGCTGGATTTCAATTTCTTCTCAGAGACTCAATCTCTTCATCAATTCTAAAGCTCTCTTCCCTCCTATGAAAGGGGAGGGACTCTTAGAGAGTTTTAGGTGCAATTAATGGAAGAATATGAACCACTTTGATCGGACGGCTCAAAGAGTTCTCCTCAACTAGACGACGTTTGATGGACATTCAAGTGTCTTAATGATGTTAGAATTAAGCAATCTTGTGTTTGTTAGATTCGTCTTGCCGAGACACTCGATTCAATTATAAGCTCATCAGACTCGACATCTATTTGAGCTTTCAAATATATCTGGAAAGCTTCCAAAAGCGATTTAATGTCTTGATCGAGGCTTGATTTGACTCGAATTGAACTAATTTTAGTATTATTGGGTTTTTCTTATTGAGCTAATCAGTTTGACTATAAGTTTGTCAAAATCGGACTTTTGCTTGACTTTTCATCAAAGTTTGAACATTTTTTACTCAAAAGAATATCCTGAGATCTGTGACATACCTTGAGATTTATGAAGGATGTTGGAAATTTGTTGATGACGTATCAACATACACGAAAAAAAAATGGAGTGATAAGTTATATTATTAATTTCCTTATAATACAAGTGATATAAGTAAATATTTATTGAACAATTTGTCATAGATGATATGCTCTTACATGGCCGTGCATTAAAAGGACTACAAGTAGGCTTATCATTTCTTTTCAGCGTATTAACTTATATGGTGGATTTTGTATAACATGCTCGCTTTATTGCACATCATCTTATATTACACATGTGTATTTGGTTTAAACAAATGCTAAAAATAAAGAGAAGAAAAGATCGAGCACTGTAATTATTTTTAAATCCTGCATTGATTTATTATGAATTAAATTAGATTTAGATTGTCGGTGTAGGTTTAGGTGCATCTAAGTATATTTCACCATGTTTGTCATCCTAATCTATTTAGGGTTTAGGTTCACCTACTATCCTCGAATGATAGAAGGACCCTTTGGAGGGATACTCTTATTCATTTCATCCAAGTAAAGTTGATCCAGTTAGTTTAGCTCTAAGGTCAGACTGAACCTATTTGTCTCTCATGTTGACTAAACCATTTGGGTTGTTCTCGCGGAACATGTGAAGGTAATGATAAATAATTAATAATTATTATTTAAATCGACTACTAATTAATAATTAATTAATATATTATCAAATTAATTATAATTAGATAACTTAAACGTTATTATTTAATAGTTAATTAATGAAAATACATATTAAATTTTCATTATTAGTAAACTTATAAGTAATCATTAATTAATATACTTAATAACTACTAAATTATTATTTTATAACTATTATATTATTGCTTTAATTAGTAATTTTCTTAATTAGAAATAAAATTAATAAAATTTAATAATTAAATTTTATCCTACTACAACAACAACAACAACATAAAAGCTTAATCCCACTAAGTGGGATTAGCTAAATGAATCTTTTTTTCTCCATTGCGTCTTATTTAGTGTCATATTTTCATTTAATTCTAATAAATTAAGATCATTTTTTATACAACAAGCCCAAGTCTTCCTAGGTGTACCTCTCTTCTTTTCTTAACATAAGTCGAATCTAAAACAACTACACTTAATCAGATTATCAGATGGTCAACGTTTAATATGACCAAACCATCTAAGGCGACTCTCTCTAATTTTGTGTGTCTTTGGAGCTACACCAACCCTATCACGGATATATTCATTTCACATATTGTCTCTAAGTGCAAGTCACTCATCCACCTAATCATTCTCATCTCGGCAAACACTTAACTTAGTATTATGCTTCTCTTTTAAAGGCCAACATTCAACAATATAGAGCATTGCAGGTCGCACCATCATCTTATAAAATTTTCCTTTCAATCTAAGCGACACTTTCCAATCACACAATAGGCCCGAAGCATTCGTTGGCTTCAACCAACCAACTTAAATTATACTATTAACATCCCCATCTATATCACCATTGTTTTGAACAATAGACCTGAGATATCGAAATCATCGACACATTTAAATAATTTGATCACCCAATGTTACAATCAGTGTAAAATTTATCAGATAAATCATTACATAAAATTTTGTCATAATGTAAAAAGATTAAATTTCCATTATAACTTTTTATTATAACAAATATAATAATTTTTATATCTCAATAATATTTAATTGAATATATATATGATTCACACACACACACACTGACACACACACATATCTATATATATATATTTTTTCTTTTTCTGTCTTAGCATTTTCCCAGTCCCCTCCTCCCTGCTTCGCGAGAAAAATTTGCGTCCGGTGTCCGGACGCAGCTCTGCGTCCGGACAACGGGGATATACCCCATATACCACCCATGTACCACCCATGTAACTCCTCTGCAAGTTGGGTGTACATGAGAGGTACATGGGGTGTGCTCTCACAGACACCGGAGGCACTCTGCTTTCGTTGTCCGGACGCAAATTTTTTTCCCGCTTCGCACAGTCGCGGCGGGATATCGGCGTACAGAGGCCCGAAACTCCCATCTTTTTCTCCTTCCCCACTGCTCCTACCCGAAACCATGGAGGCAGATGAAGAAGGATGGTAACTTCACGTCTTCCTTTTCGCGCTGATCGCCGGTCCCGTATTTACTAAATATGGGATTTACTGCCGAAATCAGTAAACTCCGGATTTGTGAAGTTTGCGGCTTTAGTTTGTCCAAAAATAAAATAAGTTAATTCTAAACTTTCTCAACAATATAAGCAAGCGCTTTAACAGCAACAATACAAGAAGTGATCACCAGAGAACAAGAAGGTTTGAAAGCCTGGAGCTTGCCAAACACAGAAACAGTCATTATAAGGTATCTTCGAGGAACTAAACAATATAAATTTTCTTTTATTCATCATTAAAGGAAGCATAGAGATGATCCATAAAAGCCATCTGACCGAGAGATTGGTGGGCTTTCATGTAACGCCTGGAGAATACTAATTAAACAAGAACAGTAGTTGCATTTGCATCTTTCTGTACAAAATAAGCACTACTCATTGATATTTGGTAACTTTTAGTGCAGCACAGTCATGCTTCTTCCACAACAACCCCATCCGCTACATCAAAAACTAGAGAAGATGGACAAACCATTCCTGTCACCGTGGCACACTCTACAAGGTGAGGGAAAATGCCAAAACCTTATTTCGCCTCAATTTAGAGATACAAACAACTGAATAAAGCCTGTTTGGGGTAGCTTATAAATGCGGGTGGCGTTTTCAAATTGCTGCCTCACCGTTTGGAAAACACGTTTCAGCAGCTTATATGAAAATGTGATTGAGTTTTTACACTAAACGTAGGTCTCGGGTCGAACCCCGCAGTCGACCCGCAGGCTGTGTTTCTGGATAAGCTGTTTACCCTGAAACGCCTTAAACAGCCCTAAAGTGAGCTACCATGAGTTTCCTCTCGGGCATGTAAACTGAAAAGTTTAGGTGGTCATATGTACGCAAGTCCCCCTATCTCCCCTTCCTTTATTTGAGAACATAAACAATAAAATCATATCAATTAAAATAAGCAAATGAGGAAAAAAAAAAAAAAAAAAAAAAAGAAACTAAGTTTATTCTTATGAAAATTAAATTTGCATTTGGTCAGTTTAAAAATTTGATTTATGAATCATTTAAACTAAATCATTTTAATTGTTTTGTTTCAAAAAATGAAATCAACTAAATCATTATTCACTTAAGTTAAACTTTTATTTAATCAAACCAATTTTCGTTGAACAAACAACGTAATTACCGCACACTTACAAGCAAGCACACAATGTTTATGTATTTACATATCTCACAGCTAAACTTTCATATTTACATACAAAATACACAAAATAATATTACTCCCCTCACTTTTTAAAAGTTACATATAATTTTTAATGCATAGATTTAAAATACTAAAGTGCTATATATAATGAAATTGGCTTAATTTAGATTTTGATCTGATTGATTTTATTAAAGTAAAAGAAATCAAACCAATAATTAGAAAGAACAGGAAAAGAAAGCTAAAATGATTAATAATAACTGAATCGGTTATTCAACAATTGAACTAAATTATATTAAAAAAATCTTAATTTTCATATATTTTAAAGTTAATTTGATGTTAATTATGCTAACCATGCATTGATTAAATTTTTTTTATTACTTCATAGCTAATTATTATTGTAAGCAAATTTTACAGAAAATTAAATTTTTTCAATTAAAATTATTACTAAACTCTATTTAGCCTGCAAATTGTTTACTTTTTTACTATGATCAAGTATGAGCTGATTAGCTATTTTAATTTTACTTAATAAAAGCTAATAGTGATTAAAAATTAAATAATAGCTAAAACCATAATTGTCCCAAACAAGCCATTAAATACTAATTACTCCTTAATTTATCATCTGATGCTTATATGCCCCAATCTAATACATAAAATCCTTAAAATCTTAACTATAATTAACTAAAACTAATTAACTCATCTAATCCAATCATTAAAATTTAATATTTTTAAATAAAATAAACAAAACACTAACCACACAAACAACCGAATACAAAATGAATCAAACACAAAACACCCCATTCACAAATACCTTCCAAAACAAGCAGAAGTTTAAATAAATAAATAAATTTTGGAAACATTAAGGACTCAACTGTAAAAACAGAAGTACCAAATCCACAGAAGCAGATTATTACAGTCAAAAGATTGCAGCTTTGTTCTCTACAACATTGGTTACCGTTACACATTCTGCTATCGTTACACAGTTCAGAAAAATCTATATATATATTTCTTACGGCCAACCCATCCTAAAGTCGCCATAAACCCTAAATATTTGTCACTTTGATTACACCTCATTCACAATATACATATTGAAAAACTAACAGAAAACACCAAAAAAAAAGTTTTATTTGCATATGCCTACCATTTATTTACACACAGCCTGCCATTGTTTTGCTTCCACAATCAGTAATGGGAAGAAATTTCGGCTGCATGCTGTGTGGTAGACTTTTAAAGTTCTCTATCTGTACAAAAATTCCTCCCCACCTTCAATCTGAGTTCTTGATCAGGAACTTGGACTCATCCCCATCCTCCTTTCTGTAAGAACAGATTGATGGGTTTTACAGTGCAGGTTTTTGTAAATATTAATGGGCAGAACTGCGAAAGAAGAGAAACTTTTATTTATTTATTTACCTCCAGCAGCAATTAGTTTCTCGACTCGTGCGACGATGTGCTTCCCATAGGTATACTTCTTTAATGCATTCAAGTGGACTTTGATGCGTGAGAGTATGAGTTCGCGGTTCTGATCGTCGCAGGTCTCCAAAACTTTTTGCACAACGTAGTTTGCAAATTGGTCCTTCATCATTGCCTGCAAATTTATTTTCAAAAATGGAGATTAAAATTTACATTTTTATGCACTTTATCCATGCATGAAAATATGTACTTCAATTTTTAGAAGTTACAATAGTGATATTTTTGATATTATAGTAAAAAATTGGATGGTATATACATAAAATGTGAAATTTAGAGTTTAGATATGTAAATGCATAGGAATTGGGTGGTATGTTACGTAAATGCCTCTAAAAAAGGAAATTTTACATACATACCACCACATAATTCCTATGTATTTACATATCTGACACTTAAAAATTTGATATTTAAGATTATTTTAACACTGGTTTCGATAACCTATGCATGAAAAGGTGTATTTTACTTTAAAAATAGTAAGCAAAAGAATGATTTGAGTATTATGCATGTAATATGAAAGTTTGGGTATATAAATATATAAGAAATTTGTACTGTGTCTGCAAATGCCCCTAAAACAAATCCTTAAACAAACTGGCTGAGAGTGGAAGAAGGTGAATTCTTAAGAAGATAGCTATATAGATCACAGCCGGCATTGCAGCCTGGTGCTTGCCTTGAGTTTAGCCAGATTTCTTCGTCACGACCTTCATAACCCATATTTTTCATTTTTTTCAAATTCTCAATGGTTTGATTGCAGCACTCGTAAATGCATCGATTCAGCAGTTCAAAAAATCACCTAGTTGCCAATTTTGTAAATAGCAATGTTTCAAGATGTGGATCTTCAGTTATCCTAGAAGGTTAAGTGGCGCGCCAGTTTAGCTGACCTACGCTTCCAGCCTATGCTGGATTGCTCCATATATGGGGAATTGTTGATACTCACTCGAAGGGTCCAGCGCCTGCAGATGCCAATTTTACATGGCTTCTAGGGTGTGGATTCATTTGCTCAGACTTGTCACTCAATCGAGGTTGTCTATAGCCACTCCTACTAGCCTCACAGGGGTGAGCTAAATTCAACAGATGTGGATGATGAGGCTAATAACCTTCCAGGATAACTGAAGATCCAAATCTATAGTATAACCATCCAGCTTGTAGATTGATGTGTATGTAATTCACCCTTTTTATTATTTATAAATATATAAAGCTCAGCAGCGCTATATGCACAGATTGTTATCATTTTTCTCATTTCCTCGTTAAAAAAAAGGCGAATATACGTGTACAGAAAAGAAAAAGAAGAAAAAAAAAGAACTTATTACAAAGCTTGAAAAAGAAAAACAAACCTGCAAAGGCTCATTCTCATCATTGGGACCAAGCATCTCTTTTATTAGAAGAAGACGTTCCTCAGGTTTACCGAATGTCAAGCATTTCTCAATAACGTTAGAAGCGAATTTCTGTTGACTCATCTTTACTATTTGGCCTGCGAGCTTGCTGATTATGGCAGACCGTTCTTCTGGTTTTCCATGTTGCAGGACGTGCTAAATTAATAAAATAAAACCTCAATTACTTTTTTCCAAGATATCCAATAATTTCAGTTATAGAATTACGCAAGTTCAGTTTGCAATGAAAACCCTATTGAGTCAACATCCACATAAGAGATAAATTCATAGAAACAGAAAAAGTTAAGTCAGCAGTAGAAAGATTTAAGAGATGCTCCAACGATCATCAAGCACAAACAACAATGCTGAATATATATATCTATCTATCTATCTATCTATATATATATATATATATATATATATATATATATATATATATATATAAATATAAAATATATGTATAAAATATATGTATATGTGTGCGTGCGCCGCATTCCTCGTCTAGGCTGCATGGCGGTCACTATAAGCTCCTCTCGGCGAGGATTCGAATCCCCCGTGTGCGTGGGGAGTCGAATTACAAGCACATGCGCATCGTGCCTCATCATAAGTATCGTAGCGCACGAGAAACCCTATATATATATATATATATATATATATATATATATATATATATATATATATATATATATATATATATATATCTATCTATAGTTAAAGATCGATCACAAAATGCGTTTGCAATCCACCCGTGCGCTATCCAAGCGAGCCTCGAACCATTACACATTTTGCCAACCAAAGAGTCAACCGGTTCACACAACAATGTTGAATTTAATATATATATATATATATATATATATATATATATATAGATAGATAGATAGTCATTCACTTTATCGACTAGTTAGCTCCACTATGTAGTTTTTAGTGTTTGGATCTTAGTTACACGTGACAATCAATTTAAACTGAGCTGATGGAGGATGGAGGGGTTGGCATCATTGGCAACATGGTTGGTGGGGTCCACGGTTTCGAAGGTATTGACGTAATGTATCAAGCAATTGGATCAGCATGGTCCCATTGGTTGTAAGTAGGGGTATGAAAAATCTAACACACCAATTCAAACTGAACTCAATTAAAATAATCCTAGTTTAGCTTGACAAGTATAATTTTCAAGTCGGATTCGGGTTAGGAGTATGTTAGATCGGCACATAAGGGTAAATTTATCTTTTGTTAGCCTACGGGCAATTTAGTCTTATGTCATTTATTACGGTTTAGGCCCCATTTGGGATAGCTTATAACAGCGTGCGCCGCCCGACTGTTTGGTTTTCACATTTGGGGCGCGGTTGTAAAATCGACGTTTTGGTTATGCGAATAATGCGGCCTGCGGGATGAACCCCGCAGGCCGCGTTCAAGCCTTAGAGATTACTCTGCTGCCCTCCCGTGATCGCGATCCTGCCCTAACAGCTCCGAGTCCTTCGGCGATCGCTCTGATAAACTCATCTTCTTTAATTCTTTCCTTGTGTGTGATGATGCTCGCATTCTCTTCATCGTCGGCGCCGGCGCACTCGCTCCTTAATCTCATACGTGCCCATAGATTTGTTCGCTCAGGGATCGAGAGAGTCATCATTTGAAACCGATCGGCGGAGGCTGGTGAGCTGGTTGGCGCTTTCGAGAGAGGCTATTTCCCGAAAGGATATGGTGGGGACGCTGGTGGATTTGGCCAGTGGTGTGAAGGCTGGGAGGAGAAGTCCAGAGGAGATCACCGTGTTCAAGTCCGTTGGAACTGCTGTGGTTGATCTTCTTGCGGGGCAATTGGCTTATGAGACTCATATTGGAAGCAAATAACCTTCTGAATCTGATATCGTGCCTCTATTTGTTTGATGTTATCTGGAGGTTGAAATCATTGGTTTGGTTCTTATTACATTTGGAGCTTTTTGACGGCTTATAGCTAGTTCAGTTCTGTAATGAGATGCATTAGTTTTCTGAATTATATTTGGATAATCATTACTGCTGCTACTCATCTTCTAAAGTTCAACGCAGTATAAGAATGGATTACTCCTTTAAGTTATAAGTTTTTTTTTTTTTTGTTTGGGATTATGTTACATTCTATTTGCTGCTCTTTATGTTGAAGTCCATTTAATTTGATGAACATAACCAACAAATATCTCTGAGGCTCTAATTTGATTTATTGTTTGAGATTATGCTTTAGCCGATCAAATGTGGATGTTGGGTTTTCTGTTAATAGTTAAAAGTTGGAAGATTGTGTAGAATTGTTTGAAGATTAGAAGCAATAGGTAAAAGTTGAATATATATTAAAATTGGAATGAATTTGAACAGAAATATTGTGCGTGTCAGGATGATCATTCATCCAAAAAAAGCTGCAAATCAGCTATTTTTCAAACGCACAAAACAAACAGCTAAACAACTTATCCAGATCAGGAGCAGATTGGTCATTTATCTAGAAACAACTACAAATCAGTTATTTTTCAAACGTACAAACCAAACATGTAATCAGCTTATCCAGATAAGTTGTTGATCAGCAACTTATCAGAATAAGCTGCTTATCTGGAGAAGCTGCAGCTGCCCTAAACAGACCATTAGTATAAATAGGGCTAAGATGTTTAGGGTTAGGTTTATGCAAAATATTGTGTATTGAGTCTTAGGTATAGGGTTTGTGAGAGATTTCTTACCTCTCGAATAACACGAATTGAGAGAGATCGCCTACCTCTCGAATTAATGATTTAGTTTACGTGTTCTTAGTTGCATTATTTGCCATGAAGAAATAGAATATTTGTTTTGCCCCAAATTTCTGCATTGATTCCTATCAATTGATATTATCAGAAAGGGGAAGCGACCGACGGTATCAAGGCGCAATACAGGGCGTGGGAAGAAGCTGACCGAATCGTATCAAATTGGATTGCACAGGAGCATCGCTTTAGGACCGAACTCATGGTACAGTAAGATTGTGGGAAGTCACCGGATCGACTCATCCTTCGAGATTTGACCTCGTAATATAGTCGTGATTCGAGGGAAGCTAGCATACATGCAAGTGATAGCCGAGAGGTCAACAAAACGAGGGGATCGCGGTGTGCAGTCAACACCTTCGTGGCCTAATATCTCGAAACAACTACGATTCAAGCTACCTAGGAAGGATCACAACAAAAAATGTTGTTTTGTGACCTAGTCTCGCGAAACAGACACAATTTGAGGAATATAACGGTACAGATGCAATCAATTTGAGGTAGATCATGTGGTTAGAATGTGCTAATTCAATAACAAGTGATGATCGAACCTAGTGATGCGGTTTCGATTTTTTGATCCGAAGTCCATCGCTAAAAATCATCCTAGGGGAAAATAGATGCTCTAGAAAAGAAACTGGAGAAAGAATTGAGCTACATCAAATTTGAATAGACGAGTTTCTCGTCGAGAGGAGCGGTTCGAGCAGAGAGATTCACGGCCCTGAAATAAATGATTGAAGACGATCATGGTGTTTCACACAAAACCGCCTCCGTCCACCGCGGGAGTGAGCGCCATCATCGAGAACAGACATGAGCAACAACAATCAGAAGAATTTGAACAACATCAGGATAACATTGTTGTTGTAAGCGAATCGAGAGTTGTGATATCAAGCGAAGAAATCAACAGCGGACTCGAGCGGCAAGACTTGAAAAGAAAAAGAGCGACATTTGAATGACTGGAACAAATGGAAGCAAACATAATTGAACAAAGGAGTCGGGAACAAATTCGAGTGAGGCAACATCTGGAAGGGATTGCATGATATCGTGAGGTTTATAACAAGCATCAACAAACATATTAGGATTACATGCGATTTGGGACTGGAGAAGATCGCTTCAAAGAATTTCTTCTTGAGACAGGGAACCATGTTGAGTGGGACCTCGACATAGAGCTACATCCAACTATGCCAGTGCCTTTTGTGGCGGCAACCTTTCAGATGGAGACAATTTTAGAAGTAATGATGGGAATGAGACAGGTGGAGAAGAGTAGTGGAGTTTATAAGGGACTGATTTGGACACCACAAAGTATTCAAGAGAGAGACAAGATGGTGACGATGAAGAATATGATAAAGGCGATTTAGGATGTAGGGCTACAATTCTTGATCAAGCTGAATAACAGTGAAGAGACACTTGATATTGTTGGGCTTAATCAAGTTGAATAGCAGTGAAGAGACACTTGATACTATTGGGATATGTGCAGACACGATCCACTACTATTTTAGTAGAACTTAAATTGTTAATTACTGCTGTTAATTAGCTTCCTAAGTAAGAATCCCACAACTTCTCTCGGCCTCCCTTCTTCTCACGCGGTCCCTCACGCAGAAATGCATCCATAGGATTTGCCTTAAATGGCTTTTACGCCTCTTATAAAAGGCAATGAAAACCTGCTCTCATCTAACCTACCCAACTCCTCTTTGGCAGATGCATAAAAGAAAAAGGAAAGGGTGCTGCTTCCTGCTCCTTCCTTTTTGGTTTTCTTTCTTGGTTTGTGTAACAAAGAATTGTTTTTTCTTCCTTCACGTGACTTTGAGAGAGAAGAAAAGAGAGAAGGGAGAGGAAGAGAGAAAAAAGGAGTACTTTCTTGTAAACGTTGAGGCGTTCGACGGTGTAATTCCTCAAAGTAATAAAATATTCTGCAACTCTGTGGACGTAGGCAACTTGTCGAACCACGTAAACCTGTCATTTTTCTGGTGTGTTTTTCTCGATCCGGTTTTTCGCTTCATTGTCGTCGTTTTTCACAACAGATACAGAGTTGACAGAGATTATGGTGATCGATGAACTACTATATGAGTTGTTTGGGGCTGCAATATTCTCCAAAATTGGTTGGAAGTCAAATCATAATCCGATTCAGATGTGGTTAAATGATGTGCATAAGATGACATTTTGAGACGAGGGTGGTCACTACAAATGTCTGATTACATGTAATGGATTGCTAGATGACACCACATAGGAACCAATGCTTCAGCAACAGTTTCATCTTTTTTGCCTTTAGGACAATTTTCTTTTGGGAATGGAGTAACGCTAGATCATCACCTAAGGGCAAACTTGTCTTTTATTAGCCTACGGCCAATTTAGTCTTTTGTCATTTATTATGATTTAGCATAAATATGTTTAATATATTTAGGGTTATGGTTACGTAGAAGATTGTATTTTAAGTTTTAGATTTTAGGTTTGGGAGAGATCGCTTACCTCTCGAATTGTAGTTGTTTATCCTTCATTCTATATCCCTAGTTGTTGAGATGGCTTTACACTTAGAGATAAAATGCTAAATAAATCTATCAGCGAAAAGGTTGGCGTAGCCCCAGTGGTAAACAAGGTTAGAGATAGTAGTTTTAGATGGTTTGGTCATATTAAACGTCGACCATCTGATGATTTGATTAGGAGAGTAAATGTTTTAGATTCGACTTATGTTAAGAAAGACAAAGGTAGACCTAAAAAGACTTGGGCATATTGTATAAAAACTGATATTAATCTATTAGAATTAAATGAAAATATGACATTTAATAAGACAAAATGAAGAAAAAGGATTCATGTGGCCTACCCCACTTAGTGGGACAAAAACTTGTTGGGACCATAGTTATATTGTTCACTTTGGAGAAATAAAACATTTATTTTCCCCAAATTTTTGTGGAGTTTACTATCAGAATCCTAATTTATTTATTTTTCAGGTCGGGTTTGGGTTGACCGACAACCTAAATTAACCCCACTAACCTGAAATTGACTCAAAATCAACCAACTAACCCAAATTGACCCAAGTTTGACTCAAAATCAACATAAATTTGACTCAAATAGCTATTATGTATAATACTAAAAGAGTTATAATGGTTAGGTTTGGGTTAGTAGGTGAAAGCCGGTTGGTTTCAAGTTGAGTATTTTTTAGACGGGTCAATTTCGGGTCATGCTTTAACACCCCTACTTGTAAGAGGTTATGATGGTAACACAGGGAGTTCGATGTGGTCATGGTGGCATCGTGGGAGAGGTCGCAATGAATTCCGTAAGTCATGCAATGGGATCAGCAAGGCCTCCAAGCTCAGGAGGCCTGCGTTCAAGGTCACGGGAGAGATCATGACGGGGCCTTCTCACTTGCTTGCTAAATGTATTCCGAATTAGCCCGAACCAACAAATTCAGAAAGAATTAAAAATGAACTAACTTGAGAGTTTCTGATTCCTCAATACATTACTTTCAAACTATTTTACTTTCGAACAATCACTCAAAAACTTGAAAACAGCTACACTGAAATGCATTATACTCAAAACCATTCCAACAAAACGCCCCAAAGTCTGATTCCATAATTTGGTTGAGACGAGTTGTGTAAACCATATCAAACTATAATAAGCTTAATAGTACCATGCAATATCATTGTGGTCATCAGATTTTTTGTTAGTAGTAATCATGATCATAGTGTACATCCTTTATCAGTCATGCTACTAGTTCTAAAATGCTTCCATTCTCTTCTTACTACCTCTTACATATAAGATACAGCCTTTAACTTTGTGGCATTTCGTAAAAAGAAATGTTTTAAATGCAAAATTTAATATTTCATTAACGAAAGGAAATGAATATATTCCAACAGAATATCACAATAAGGCCACATTATACAAGTTCTGGATCAAACAAAACCCTCAAAGCATGTTTTCTATATACATTCAAAATGGCCTCAAATATAATCAGATTATAAAGTCCCATCATGAAAATAACGATAGTGAAAAGAAATATGTTTCATCATCATGCATGAAATAATTCCTAATAGAAAATATGCAATTAAAGCATAGGATTGCCAAAAAGAAAAACACTATTAAAATATAAAATTTATCAATAAAATAAAATAAAATAAATAAATAAGGGATAGAATTTCAAAACATACTTGAACCACATAATTTCCATATTGATCTTCAGCCAAGGTACAAACAGATTGCAGTATCTCATCCATCATAATGCTTTCTGTCTGTGCATCAGTACAGTGCTCCAGAACTCTCTGAAAACAGGCAGAGAGCTTCTATCAGTAATCACATAGTTATGGTTGTTTCCAGACTAAGAAACTAAAAAAAAGAAAAAGAATAAAAGGAATGAAAAAAGAGAAATTAAAAAGACCGAGCCAATATCTACACGAAAATATAAAACCTGTATAACTCTGCAGCCATAGGGATGGGTAGAGAGTGACACAACTTGTCCATAAAATGCAGAAATAATAAACTGAATCCTTTCTTGAGGAACACATTCGATGCACTTCTGAATAACGTGGTTGCCATTTTGATCCCGAACGCATTTCATAACCGAACCATCGAGCTCAGATACAATTTGAGTTTGTTGTTCTGTGTCGACGACTTCCAAAGCCTGCTTGAGGCCACAACTAAGTGAAATTAGCATTTAAAAGATGCACATAGACACTAACATATCAAAGCGTACAATGCCTGTGCTTTATTATCTATAAAAAAAAAATTGACATTACATTTACATGCTAAGCACTGAAAATGAGGTCATATGAAAAAAAAACATACTTAATTTATCAAGTATTTTAAATATATGAAATCCTTTGGAGAGGGAAGATTGATTAGGAAGACTGTATTGGATGGATTCTATACTTTTGAAAAAATGTATCAGTTAACAGTCTCCTTAACTCAAATATTAAGCTTTTCGATTTTACATAACCGCGTTTTAACTCCAACCAAGAAATTGCCAGAAAGGTAAGAAATTAATAAGGTCGGTGGAAATTAGCGGCAAGGTTGATAAAATGATAGTTAATAACAATCCAGTAAGCACATTTTTTTTCCCAAGATTATAATTCATTGCCCATAAAAAAATTTCATAACAAAAACAGAAGTAGCATTTTTTCACTCTCTCATGCACCAAACCTTCCCAAACAACAATTTTGACAACAAAAAAATTTGAAAATACTGAATGCCCTTTGAAAAGATTTTTCTTTTTAGCTTTCTATAAAAAAGCACAATGATTTTAACAAGTGTTCATGAATCCCCATAAGCTCATATAGCTTGAACTTTAAGGAAAAAAAAGATTTATTGCATCCTGGACCTCCCCTTTCGAAGGATCTACGGCCAACACTAGCCAGTAAACCTGATCAGTAAACTTGGAAATGAAGGATTTAGTGCTATATGATAGATTTCACCTTTCCCAGCTTCCATCATGGAAAAGTTTGCATCATATTTATCAAGCCTACTAATCCTGATAATTTCAGAAATGAGAAAGTTACATATTGGGTAATTTACCTCTATTTCATGCCAAGCTAACTTTCATAGTGATTTTATAGTTCTAAGATCAATAAAAGAATTCTCTTGAGGAATAGATTCCTAGAGTACTGCATCAATTAATTTTGATAATAACTCTCATAACAATTCATGAACACCAAATTTAATAAATCCTATCCTGATAATTAGGATATTAAAAGTAACAAATAAATAAAAAAGACATCTTTTGTACATAAACTATAAATGTCCAAATGAGGATTGCCTCACAGCTACTAACTCAAAGAAATGAATGATTGCAAGAGCTATGACAAAATATTATGCTACTAGAAGGCCTCTCTCCACTCCATGACTACCCTACACACTCTAAAAAAGTAGACTTTTCTCAGACCTCGCATTTTACCTCATTAAACTCCTCTTCTTGTAAGCTCTCTCTCTCTCTCTCTCTCTCTTCGATTATTGGTATCTCAAAGCTATATTTCTTCTTCCACTTTCAATCATTATTCAATAAGGACCCTAAAGTTCTCACTTTTTATCAAAGTTTGAGAATGACATAAGTGAAGTGTATCAAAAAGTTGTTTCCATGTCTACAAATTATATCAATGCGGACACCTCTATTAATTCGGTGACACAAAACATCATAAATCCGGTCCACATATGCCTTGCAAAATAACTAGAAGTAAAAGAATCCTACAAAAAAGAGAAATTTACATGCATACCACAAAATACTTCTGTATTTACAAATCTAACACCCAAATTCTGATATTTATAGTTGTAACACTTTGGGTGGGTTCATAGAACTGTGCAAGAAAAGGTATCCTTCACTTTTAAAAAGATAGCGATGGCGGTTTTTTTCATGTAATCTTAAAGATTTGAGTGGAATGCATGTCAATACGACTGTTTAGGTGTCAGATAAGCAAATACGTAAGAATTGTGTGCTATTTATGTATATGCCATGCCCCAAAAATAAAACATAGCATAATGGGTGCGAAAAGCAATCTTCAGACTTGCAATAGCACAAATGTTATTGAATAAAGCAAGGGACTTGCAAGAAAACAAATCTAATTGCCTCATAAATCAGATGTCCATAAGAATAGAACCAAACCTTCTGAATAACTCTGCACCCATACATTTGAAGACTGAGCGCCAAAACGTGACCAAAAATTTGACTGGCAAGCTGACTTCTCTGGCTCCCTGTACCATGTTCAAAGAACTGACAGCAGAAATTAATGTTAATTACATGTATCTAAAAGGGGAGATATGAAGAGTCAGGATACAATTTCACACCTTTTGTATTACATAATTACCAAAAACATCAATCATTAAAGCAAGAGCATGCGTGAAGATCTCCGGAAAAATTTTATTTTTTTCTTCAATGGAGGCAGTTTCTAATTTTTGTTGTATAAAACGGCTACCGTACTGATCCGTACTGCATGTTTGAGAGGAAGGTTAGATTATCCATTGATGAGATTCGCAAAATCAGTGAAGAAATGTGCGAAAAAATTATCATATGCAAAAAATATACGATGGGGGGAATGAAAATAGATTGGGCTAAAGAGATGCATCACTTAAATATAAAAGGGAAATTTACATACTTAGCACACAATTCTTATGGTATTTACATATCTCACACCTACAATTTCATATTTACATACACAGCACTTTGGTGCTTTAAACCTATGCATGAAAAAGTGTATTTCACCTTTAAAAAGTGCTAACAGAGGAATTTTGATGTGATATTAAATATTTAAGTGCTATGTGTGTAAATATGAAAGTTTAGGTGTGAGATATGTAAATACATTAGAATTTTGTGCTAAGTACATCTCGTAAAAGAAATAAAGAATATTTACATAAAAACCACTTAATTCTTATGTATTTACATATCGAACACCTAAACTTTAACTTATATATATATGCCACCTTACCTATGCATGAAACATGTATTTCTAAAATAATGAAATTTAAAATGTGAAAGCAAAGATGTGTTATAAATGTGAAAGCAAAGTTTAGATGTTGGATACGTAAATACATAGGAATTGAGCGACACATTTGTAAATATTGCAAACAAGTAATACCTGAATTGAAATACATGATCCACAATATCCGAGAGCTCAAATGACCTAGTCTTATTGTTCTTGAACTCTTCCAGTAATGATGATGCTCCAAAACTTTCCTCCATAATACCATTTTCGTAGTTCCATAATCCCTTCGGTACCCCTACCGAACTCCGCGCCATGGGCGGTAACCTCGACAGTCGATCACTAGGCCTTGAACTTCCGGCGCCCAAAGAAGAAAGAAGACCAGCAGATAAAGAAGCTGATGGATACTGCATGCCTAAACCTAAACCAGAAGCCCCATAGAAGCCATTACCCAAGCCGCCATCTTTGCTTAAGGATCCTCCATACTGTAAATTCTGTTGTACAAGCAGTGCTTCAAGATATACTTTTTGATACGGAGTCAAATCTGTAAGTGAAGAACTTAGAAGATTTCCTCCTAGAGTAGGGTCATTTAAGTTTCCAGAAAATGGAGAGGTTGGGCCAGAAGCTCCCTGTAAGTATTGTACATATAATGGGTCTACAACAGATACCGGGTGGTAGCCTGATCCTTCTTGGGTTCCTGTGCAAGTAAGGCAAGGCAGCAGCAAGCATATGTTATTTAATTGGGAATTTTACATACTTAGCACACATTTCTTATTTATTTACATATCTCAAACCTGAACTTTGATATTTACATATAGAAAGATTTACATGAATACTGCTCCATTCCCATGCATTAACATATTTAACATCTAAACTTTAATTTTTTAATATATGCCACCTTACGTATACATGAAAAAGGTGTATTTCACTTTTTAAAAGTTAAAATAGTGGCATTATTTATGTGCTATGAAAGATTTAGATGGTATGAATGTAAAAAGTAAAGTCTAGGTGTTAGATAAGCAAATACATAGAAATTGAGTTGTATGTATGCAAATGGCCCTTACATATATAGCACTTTGGTGCTTTAAGCCTATGTATGCAAATGGCCCTTACAGATATAGCACTTTGGTTCTTCACTTTTAAAGAATGATAATAATGCTTTTTTTTTTTATATATGCTATTAAAGAATTGAATGTTATGTGTGTAAATATGGAAGTTTTGGTGTGGGATATAGGTAAATGCATAAGAACTGTGTGCTATTTAAATGTCCGAGTATAATTATAGGGACATTGACATAGATAGCACCCAAATTCTTATATATTTACATATCTAACATCTAAACTTTGTTTCTACATTTATGCCACCCAAAATTTCTATATCACATCAAAAGTATCACTACTATGATTTTTAAAAAGTGAAATACACCTTTTCATGTACGGGAAAGGTTGCATATATGTAAAAAATAAAGCTTAGATGTTAGATATGTAAATACATAAGAATTGAGTGGTATGTGAAAATTCTGTAATTATAAGGCACCTGCATCAAGATGATTATTCAGGATCGATGGGACGCCGTGATTGAGAAGGTAAGCATTTGGATTGATTTCAGTGAGATTAACATTTAAGGAATCCGGTTGATAACGGCCACTAGATCCTGTAAAACTGGATTTCCTCGCAGGAGCCATTTTCTTCGATAAATTGCTAGATGGTAAACATTGATGCATGTTCATTTGTTCATTTGAGCCCATTGCAGATATATCATCTTTAAGAAAGCCGGAGTTCTTGGAGAAATCATTGCAGGCAAGTCCAGGGATTGAGGAAGTATTATACAGATCAGAACCATGAAGAAATTTGTTTTGTACAACATTATCTCTATTTCCTATTTTATTGGACAGATTCAGGCCAGCCAAAGCAGCTGCTACATCAGCGTAATCGGCTACCTGAGTTGGAACTCCGTTGAAGCCATTGGACGCATTTTTTGCGTCGACATCAAAAACTTGACTTCCAACAGAGGGGAGGCATGGGCTTGATGCTCTACCAATGATTAGAGATTCCGGGGTTCGACTTATGGTTAGTGAAGGGTCGACCGCAGATGCAAAAGACTGAGCAGCTTTAGAACCGAGGCTTTGAGCCCTAACAAGTGCTGGTGAAGTTCGTCCGGATCGAATTCCTTCCAAAGTTCCAATGGCATTTTGACTGGGTGGACGTGAAAGTTTTCCAATTACATTGGTACAAGAATGGTTCAAATCTTCCTGCAAATAAAAAAAAGTTCACATTGGTGAAAGAGATAAATAAAAAAATTTAGAGCAAAACATAAGAGAACATGATTTTGATCAGCTATCAGAAATAAAGATCATGAAGACTGAGGTACACTCTATAATGAATATTACGGTGGTAAGCCATTGTTGTGGTTTGAGTGAGATTGAGCTAGTAATAACAAGGATTGTTTCTGCAACAAATTACATCCTATAAAACATCCCAAATGCTGTTGTGTTTTACTATCTTTCATAATGTTGTTATATATTAAATTTTATATAATGAATATTATATTAGCATGGTATAATGTTAAGAAAGATACATATGATGTTACTATGAATTTGTGATCGATATTAATATTAAACAAAAATTTAGTATAAAGCCAAACATATCATATCTTCCTTTTTCTCAGTACCTTCCTTTTTCGTAGTATGTCTGTTTCTCCCATCTATATCATGACATGTTAGTTTTCCATGCCAATATTTGCGCCTCACGGAACAAAATTGGAAACTTGATACTCGAAGTCTTCATTATTCAAATTTTAGGATCATAGAGCATTATGGTTCAAATTCAAAAAAAAAAACAAAATCATCTATAAACCAAAAAGTGGCCTCTTTGCAAAATCTTAAGAAGCGCGATAGCAATATGAGAAAGCAATCATTGAAATGAGGTGGCATTTATGCTACTATCCGCATTCTACAACATGAATGAACAAAAGCATGAAATCCGCAGAAATCACAAAAATTAAAAGACTGCCAAAAACACAAGATGTATAACTCTTCACATATTGCACAATGTAGGAGTTAATCTCTATTTTCTATTAAAATCTTTTTAGAAACGCACAAAGCGGTGCAGGAAACAATCAATTAATCATCCAAAGATACTATGTAAGAACACATTAACAAGAATTTTCAAGCATACTCTATGGTTAAATTGAATGAGAAGAAATACATCATCCAATATTTCCAGAGAAAGATGTAGATTGAAATAGAAAAGCAGATAAACAAAAGAAAATTAAACTGTGACACTGTCCTATGAAATTGGAACCTCACATTAGACTCTCCAAAATACAAATTGTATGCAAGACTACAAAAGTTAGCAACATTTGCTGAAAATAGAGGTGAAGAATGAAAAGGAACGCAGCAGAATGGCTTAAAAGCAGACTTTTCTTTTATAAAAATGATACTAAGCTTGCTTCAAAAGATTAATTATAAATGCATGTAAAATACATCATAGTAAAGTTATAAAATGGAGCTGCTAAATCAAGAACAAAGAGCATCAATCAATTTCACCACACAATCCATGTTAAAAATATAAATTAAAAAAATGACAATGCATAGTTCTGCAAAATCCCTGCAAAAGCCAAGTTTTCTATCCAGTGAACAAGCCAACAACGAAAGCAGAAAAAATCCAGCAACAATTGAAGAAATTATTAGAAAAGAAATCAAACCACCTGCAGAACATCAGCGAAGCTCCTTCTCCTTGTTCCAAGGCCACTCTCAGGCAACCCTATCAGACCATCTCGTCCCCTCTCCAGCCATTCCCCACCATGCTCCATGGATCCCTTCTCATCTTGCACCGAAAGACTGGGCTGCATAGAAAAAAGAGAGCGGCTACTTCCATCACTCTCAAAAGATGGCATCATCCCCCTCCGATCACCAATCCCTCCTAAACCAGACCCACCAGACCCAAACCTCTGCGCCACACGCCAATCCTCCTTAGACAGCAAAGGAGGAGGCAGTCGTGGATTCAGATTCTCATTAGAGTAGTAGTAAGACATGTAAGCAAGTTGCGATCGCATCTCCTCCTCCAACAACTCATCCTTAAAGTTCTGTCCCTCAAATCCAGCGACTTCTGACCGGCCAAACAAGCTCCCGATGGCGTTCCTCGACCCTTCGACGGTCGGCGGAGCACTCCCGCTGCGATAGACATTGAGATCCCTCTCTCGATTAATGGATGCTCGGCTCTGATGGTGATGGTGATGCTTCTGCTGTTCGCGAAGTAGCGCCTCTATATCGTTCTCAAAACCCTCCTCAAAACTCACCGAAGCCATTTTTACCACACTCCGCACCCTAATACAAGGAGAACCGCCATGAACAATCAGCATCAAACGAAAAACAAAAAGGCCATATTTTTAAGAACGAGAAGGATCAAAATGTCCTCACCTTCACGAGATTTCAGACATCAGATCGGTCATAAATGGATGCCAACAGCCAAACTACCTGATTCAATTCAAAAGATTTGATTTTTACAAGGAAGACGAGCAGGGTTTCAGAGATTATGGATCCCTGCGCGGATTCAAAGAAAAATAATGCGCACAACGGATCGATCTAGGCTGTCGGAAATTGAATCGAGCGAGGGAGAGTTATTCTCCTTGCTGGAGAGAAGGTGAACGGAAACAGGAGAGGGTAACAAAAATAGAATGTACTGGAGAATACCTGACCGTTGGATGGCCATTGAACGGCTGCTGAACTTGCAACGCGGACCAAATTGGTTTGCATGCGCTGGGGGACGCGATTTCAGTAAAAATAGAAAATTTTTATTTGGCATTTATATCCATAACTTCAATTTCTTAAATATTTCCATATTTTTACATAATTTGTATATTTATTTATATAATATTTTACTTTATTTTTTTAAAACAGCATATAAATTTATTATTATTGACTTGGGGCTCGTCTGGGACAGCTTATTTGGTCCTGTAGCTTTTTGAAAACGCACCTGTCCTATTTAGGTAAAGTGCGTTTTGGCAGCTTATGCGTTTTTAAAATACTGAAAACAGTGTTTTCACATCGCACCAACCTAGGTGTGGTGGGAGTTTTCTGATTGCGGTCTATTTTTTCCAAAAAAATAAAAATTTGTAATAACTATCGTATCTAACTTATCAGCAGATTATTTTTAATCAACTTATCAGTATATTATTCAATAAGCTGCAGTTGCCCTCAAATATATCCTTAATTAAATTTTTTTAAAAAAAACAGACACCGACATAAATCCAATAACTTTTGATATATTTAGAAATTTGTCTGTAATATTTTATATTTATTTATTTGATCTACTAATGTTTAAATAGTATAAAAAGTATGATTAAAATTAATTTATTTAAAAATGTATAGTAAAAATATTGTAATATTATTTAAATATATCTTTAATGTGATAGATATTATTTATATAATATAATATCTTATTATTGACTCAATAATTTAGTTGAATCAACCTCAAGCGATTTAACAATGATCCGTCCAATGTAAATTCTCACCCCCCCTAATTTATTGTCATATTATTTTAGTAAAATCAAAGCAAAAGCTCATTTGAGGTCAATTTTTTAACTAAACATTAACGTATTCAAAAAGTTATATGAATGTTTGGCTTTTTTTAAGAAAATAAAAGCAATTATTAACTTATATGTGATTAAAAAATTAATCCATTTGTATAGGAAAAATGGAGGTTCGCAGGCAATGATGAGACGAGTGACTAATCAGATGAGTGTTAGCGACGGAAGGCTTTCTGGGGTGGTTGAGAGCCGTCGTAAACAAGCATTGGAAATGATCATCAAATTTTAAGGAGTTAGGAAAGCATTCCGAAACCCTATAGCGACAAATGTGAAGTTGAGTTGATCTGAGGCTGAGCGATCATGATTGTAATGGGATGAGTAACCCAAGCCACAAACACATCAAACCAAGCCGATGGATCGGAAACTCTGAATGAACCATCTAACCGAGGGCAAGAATTCGACGTCGAGTGATGAAAAAGAGGAAGCCCTCGACCGGCCGACTGATGGTTCAAACGGCCAGAAGAATGTTATGGGCAGAAGTAATTGAATAATTAACAGAATCAAATCCTTCAAATCTTCGGTATTGATAAATTGTTCGGCAGAAATCTAGTGGAAATGACGTAGAATTTTGTCGGAATTTGTGAAGGAATGATGCGATATGATTTTTGACTAAATGTCAAACCCTTATAAATATGACATATTATATGAAAAGAGGAGAGGTATTTTTACTTTTATCAAAGAGTCTTTGTCAAATCTCTGATATTTCTTGTCCCTTTCTCTGAAAGAATTTTTCTTCTCCTCCCTTGTGAGGGTATTATATTTTTGGCGTGATCCGAATACAAATCAAAGTTCAACTCCATTCAAACATAATTTTGTATGTATTTTTTTAGTAAAAAAAATTACCGTAGATTCAAGAATATCCAAATTTTGTTTCAATAAATTTATAATAAAAATATACTTTTTAAAGAGATAAATCCAAGGACGCAAAAAGTGGTCACATTAAAAAATTAATAATATTAATTGAATAGTATAGTGAAATAATCTCTTAATATCGCATGTTTATAGTTGCATCGAATGTCTAGATGAATGGTCTATAAATGATAATATTACTAATTTTAAAATCATTTAGACATTTAAATATTAAATACAACAACAACAAGAAGCCTTTATCCCACTATGTATGCTCAGCTACATGAATCATTTTTCTTCATTGAGTCATATTGAGTGTCATATTTTCATTAATTCTAATAGATTAACATCATTTTTATACAATGTGCCGAAGTCTTTTTAGGTTTACTTGTGCCCTTAATATAAGTCGAATCTAAAGCATCTATTCTACTAATCGGCTCATCAGATGGCCGACGTATAATGTGACTAAACCAAATAAGACGACTCTCTCTAATCTTGTATGTCACAGGAGCTACACCAACCATTTCATGGATAAATTCATTTGGCATTTTGTCTCTAAGTGTCTATCCATTCATCCACCCAAGCATCCTCATCTTTGAATCACTTAACTTTGTTTCATGCTAATATTTTAAAGGACAACATTCTATGCCACAAAGCATTGCAAGTCTCACCACCATCTTATAAAATTTTACCTTGTCTAAGTGGTATTTTTCTATCACACAATAGGCCTAATGCATTCCTCAACATCAAATAACAAACTTGAAGTATGCTAATAACATCCCCATCTATATCACCATCACTATGAACAACATAACTTAATGATTTTATCACCCATAGTTAACAACTTGGTCACTAGAGCAACTACTACTAAAATTACATTCTATTCCATTAATTTTAGATCTACTCAAATCAAGAGCTTTAAAATTCAATGTAAACCTCCATAATTCAAGTTTTTTCTTGACCATTTTCTCTATTCTTATTCACAAGAAGGATATCATTAGCGTAAAGCATACACCAAGGTACATCCTCCTGCAGATGTCCATAAGAGCATTCATAACTAAAGCAAAAAGACATGAGGCTTACAGCTGATTCCTGATGTAATCTAACTGAACTAGCAAAACAATTGGCCAATCCTCCTTCTGTTAAAACGCAAGTATAACATATACAAGTATTTCAACACTAAAATTTCATCAAATTAAGCATGAATCTCAATGCAAATATGTGATCTAATAACATTTTGAATAGAATTTGCCACTATACGAACTCTGATTCAATAAACAGTCCCAAGAAGTTGTTTTTCATATTCCCAAGTCGATAGCCTATATTTTATAATCCCGCCTTCTTCAATTAGGGGAAAGGATGAACTTCCATAGTCTTTATCTTTAAAGTGGATTAAGTTCAATGTTTTAGGTCCTATAATTTTTTCCCCTTAGATTTTATGTATGTGTATGTACAAATATTTGTAAAATATCAAGTCTGAAACTTTTCGCTATACCATCAAAAATTTTTCAGTACGAACAATTATATCGCTCTATTTATGCCATGTAAATACATTAAATATTTTTTGTTATTTCATAATAGCATGTCATCACTATATAAATATATTCTTGACATTATATTATAGGAAATGCAAATTGATAATATTCTATATACTACATGCTTCAAACTTTGTGAACTTATGAAAGGATTCTTGGCCTAGTCGTCGAAGTAGAATATTGTTACTCGAAAGTCACATACTTGACTCATATATTTTATAGTTTATTGCTAAACATTCTAAAAAAAAATTATATCTAAACAAAACATTTAAAACAATATCTTTGCCGAAAACTTCTTAAAAAAATTTCTAGCATAAGCACACAAAATTTATATGCATAATTTATATAAAAAACTTGTAAAAACAAACTAATAGACCATAGTTCTCTAAAGCATATTTGATTGTCTCTAAATATTCTTATTTTATTTGATGAATAACATATTAAAGTGCCCACCTTTTCATTGCTTAACTTTCACCAAAAGTGAATTGTAGTATCAAAGTTGAATGTTGATTACAATATTAAAATTACATAATTTTAAAACGTTTAATTATTTAATAATACAATTAACCATAACTTTAACACTGTTATTGACAGGTCTCAAGGTTTGGATGCAAAAAAGTAGGGAGTTATGTTAGATAGTTGATATCCAGAACTAAAATTTGTCGAAAAATCATGACACGATTAACTACATACTTTTCTTCGAATTTGGTCTTCAGGATTATTTCACTGCAAATATAATAAGAAGTGTCTAACAAAACATAAATTTCCTTTACAAAATTTATATTTTGAAATGTTTGTTAATAATCCCAATAAATTTAATAAAAATACCTTTCAATAAATTATTTTCTACTAAGTAATATTAGGTCATTTCATTTTCTTCTCAAAACAATGACTAATTTCTCCTCCATTATGACTTTTCTTATATTATAATAAAACCACTCATTTTTTCAAAACTTGGCTCATATATTATACAAGCATCAAACCTAACAAACACACAAGAAAATGATCACTATATATTTACACATCTAACCCCTAAATTTTAATTTTTACACATATACCAACTTATCTACGCATAAAAATGTATATTTCACTTCTTAAAAGTCAAGATAATACCTCTTGATGCGATACAAAAGATTTCAACAGTGCAGACATGAAAAATAAAATTTAGATAAATGCCCCTAAATAAAAAAGTTAATTTCAAAAACATTAAGCCAAATTACATGAAAAAATGAATGATTAGTTAATAAAGTCATAATTTTTTATGTCATCAATTGAATCATTCAACCAATTGATGAAATATTTGTGTTTAATTAAGTTGAATAAGACCACCAAAGAAAATAAAACTATCAAGTTGAAATTATAAACTCAATAAAGCAAATTCTAAGAACCATCTTTGGACTTGTTGATGACAATAATAAACTAATTTTAGTCACTATCTTGCAAATGACACAATTTGGAACTTATTAATATGCATTATATTGTAAAAATTCAAAGATTCTCATGTTGGAGAAACTAGATGCTTGACTCCATATATTGTTAGCGTTTGATTTAAAAATAAGAAGAAATAAATAAATAAATTATGGAGTGGAGGTGGGCTAAAAGAAAATGAAGGAGATGGAACTTTTTTTTTTCTATTTTTTATTGGGAATATTTACATACATACCGCTCAATTCCTATGTATTTACATTTTTACGCACGTTATGTTACTGTTTGTAGTTTATTGTGGTTCGTGTTTGACTCTTTAAGTAGTTCGTATAATCGGGCTGAACACGGATAGTTTTTTTAAGCTTGGATTATAAAGGAGCTGAACATAAACAACTATTTGTTCGATCGTGTTCGGCTCGTGTTAGCTCGAAATTAAAAACATGTATATTCTTTATATGTTTTTTATTTATAGAGAAGTTTAAATTATCATAGTTTGTGTGGTCATGTGATTCTACGTTCTTAATTGCATAAGCATGATGTAAGTTCGAATCCAAAGCAGTACATATATTTTTCTAATTAATTTAAATGAGCAAATTCCAATTCAAACATGAGCAAGACACGGGTAAGAATATGTAAATCGAGTCGAACATATGCGAACGATTTCGAATACGAGTTAATTTCAAACAAGCAAAACACAAATCAAGCTTGAGCTCGCTCAAGCTCTGCTCGTTTACAACACTATTCAATGGGGTTATAACTGTCAAGATGTCTTGTAAAGATAGCGCGCTGTCGTAATTGTTTGCCGAGCAAATCACATTTCAACTCCACTGGTGAGTGAAGTGCCCGAGAAAAGAATAAATAATTGCGTCGTAATATCCTAAAAATGACACAAATCATTCCAAATAAATAAATAAATAAATAAAAATAAAATTGAGTACATTTACTTTTACTTAATCAACTCATCTTAATTGAAATACATTCCTTTCACTAACTCAACATTTTAGAAAGTACACATTTTAAAAATTATCTAACCAAAGCAACTCATTTTATCATATTTTCAAAATATTTTATGAGGAAATCCACCATTATTCATAAAGAAAATGTTGATGACCGCCAGGAGTTCTAATGTTTGTTTGATTGAATTTAATTTTTTTTTTAGTAAATAAAGTCAACTAATTGATGTCATGAAAAATTTTATGAAATATGTCTCATAAATTTAGTTGAATAAAGTAAAAAAATGAATATTTCAATAAATTTTTTTTCAAAAATTTTTTAATTAACATAGTGATATTTGAGAAGACAAATTGATCAATGAGACCCAGATCGCATGATTGCAATCACCTTTTGACCCATAAACCGATCGAATTGGTTTAGTTCGAATAGCTGAATAGGGCTATATCTCACTCCAATTTGTGCTTAGTTTTTATGTGAAATTTCAAAGCCAAACTTCTTCGTGTCACCATAACCTCATCACTGGATCATGTAAAATTTTCTCTTTAGCAAAGAGCATATTTCAATATAAATTAAATGCCGCTCGCCGTAACTCTTTGGTAGTGCAGCCTAATGTTTCAATCTCGCCTGAGTGCTCCGCCTTGCAGTTCGGGATCAAGTGCTACGCACATGAAGGCGGCTGGGCTCGTATCATAGCATCCGACCATTTTTACTAAAAAAAAATGACACCAAAAATTTTTTATTTTTATCTCTTCGAGACCAATGAATCCACATGAAAATTGAAACTGATCATCATCATCATCAAATCATGATGATAAACTATGAAGGATCAAACATACAGATTTTTTATCCGTCAGCTTTATCAACTTCTTGATGTCGATAATTATTGAAAACATTGCAACCATAGGGCAATAATCAAACCACAATTGTCGGTCATTAGCCGATTAACATGCTTAGCTATGGCATAAGCAAGTCAATCAAATGAAACCTAAGTGCAAGATCATCGAATCACTTCTCTATAGGGTGGAGGCACAATCTATGCATTTGTTATTGATAAGTATGCATGATATCTAAATAAGGGCCATATAATCCCCTCAAAATTTAGAAATATAGCTCAGTGAGTTTGAATGCAGTATTTTACTCTGCCACTCTCTATATCTTTGATAAGCTCTTGACTTATAGTATGAATGCAATATGTTACAGATTTAGTAATAATAAAATATTTATGGCATAGTAAAATAATTGAATTGGTAAAAGCAGAGTCATAGATTCTTTATTATGTTATAGAAGATGAGTTGACAAATTCTGCAATAGAAGGAAAAAGTAGCTCAGGTTAGCTCGAAGCAAGGACTTTTTAAGTATTTCAATTTATTTATTTTTGAAAATATTGCTTTGAATAACATTTGGCCAAAGGGTTTTTTTTTTTAAAAGCGATATAATATAATAGTGAGCATCTTATGATGACTAATAATCACATTGATGTCCTCAACTTAATTTAGAAAGTGTTGAATCATGAATTGTCTTTTGGAAATACATATCTCGAGAGTTAGAGCCGGGAGAAGGAGGAGAAAGAGAGAGAGAGGAGAAATGCGTTAGGAAATTCTCGTTAGAGAGGCCGGGAAAAAGACCTCAAACCAGGGGCCGTTTATTCATCCTTTTACCTCCTATTTATCAGACTGTATTCATACAATTACAGAAATGATTGACGGTTATAGAACTGCCCTTAATGCAATCAATGTGATGATTTAATACTAAATTTGTATTACAATTTGAATTTGGATATTGTGGTAATCAGTCGACTGATGTATTTGAGTTCGATCGACTAAGGTGATCGGTCGAGTGGCGATCACGCCTGTCGAAGTAAAAACTGGTTGGCTTACTATCGATGCCCTTGCAAGGAGTTTAGGCGGTCGCGACTGCAGGCGAGGTCCGCCGATTGAATCCCCTGTCACAGTATGCTGCTTGACATCGACAGAGCGGTTGTTCATTGAACGGTTGACTTAGGACATGCTCCTCTAATCAGTTGCCTCAATTGTTTGGCCACCAACCCGAGCCAATCAATTGCTTTAAGATTTGTGTTGACAATTTTAGTCCATACATATTAGTTCCTCGAGATTTCATGTTCCTTAAAAGTGACATCTACAATGAGGACAAAGAAATTATTAATAATCAGTGACACTAAAATTAATAAAATTAATTTGACAGTTAACTTCCTTTTGGATTTTGTGCCCCCCATGTTCTATAAATAGAGTCATGGGCTTGGCATTGCATCCTTTGCCACCATTTTTTCTTAAATAGCCGAGGCACACTAAGGTTGATTGTACAAGTCGAGTTGACATGGACCCAAAAATTATGGCCACTTGTCACGGATAAAAAGTCCCACATCGGCTAGGTGTAGGGCCGAAAAACAGTATTTAAGTCCTGCCACCCACCTCTTTAAAGAGATTTTTTGGGAGCGTGATAAGTGGTATCAGAGCAGGGTACTGCCCGCCAGGTATGTGGACTCTCCAAGGTCCAATGGGCCCCTCAGTGGAGCTGATCTGTGATGAGGGCGTCACGTGATTGGGTGGAGGAGAATGTCACAGACAAAAAGTTCCACATCGGCTATGTGTAAGGCCGAAAAGCAGTATATAAGTCATGGGTTACTCACCCCTCTAAAGAGCTCTTTTGGGAGCGTGACATACTGCTGGCTTCTGGGCCACAACCCTTGTAAAGAGGAGGAAAAGTGTGAAGAAAGAGTAAGGTCGAGGCCTGAACCTGCTCCAATCAACGTAGTAGACTCGTTTGATGGCATTGTAGAAAGGTCGCCGAAGAAGCTTCTCCAGAAAACTATGGCGTGAAGGCCTGACGCAAACACGATTGTTGAAGGCTAGCAAGACCGGACCAGGAAAGAGGCTGAGGTCGAGGAAAAGGAGCCGAAGGAAGCAACGATCGTCGGTTTTTCCCGACCTTCACCCTGGAAAGGAGGTATCTGATGGCAAGTGAGGGATGGCGTTTCGAGAGCTATCTCCGAAATGAGCAGGATTTTAGGTATAAAAAGAGTCTCCTTGGTTATCGACGGTT
Organism: Papilionanthe hookeriana x Papilionanthe teres; assembly: GCA_022702705.1. Taxonomy (NCBI): domain Eukaryota; kingdom Viridiplantae; phylum Streptophyta; class Magnoliopsida; order Asparagales; family Orchidaceae; genus Papilionanthe; species Papilionanthe hookeriana x Papilionanthe teres. The sequence continues at coordinate 88,433,539 of CM040425.1, forward strand.
TTTTTTAACAACTTTGTAATGTTATTTGTGATAGAGATGAATCAATCGGTTGGAGGGTCGCAAATGCAGTGGGCCTTCGAAGGGCATTGTGGGGTCCACCACCACTGCAAGGGTCAGTATGCAGGCTTAATTCACGGGGCTTCTGCCACCAATCACCTTGGAAGGGCAACGACCACCTGACCCCTTGCCCACTACTGACTCTCAACAGGAGTGATCAGGTTGGCGGCCACGTTCTCTCGGATCCATGGAGCAGCAGATAGACATGATCAAATCCTTGGTGGTGTTGATCAGTTCCTCAGAGGGATCGGCTGAAGGTTCGGTCGTAGATACTGTGCGAGAGTTATCAGTCCGCATAACAACCACGGACTCAGAGGTAGCGGCCCCGAGCGGAGGTCGCCATCTTGTGAAACGGGCTGGCCAAGGCATTGTACTAGTTGGCAGCGCTTCTCTATTTGACTAATGTGGGTAAGTTCTATCACAAAGCTGACCGGGTGGATCAAATTAGATAAGGCAGAGAGATGGTCCTTCGAAGATTGAATCAAAGGGGGCTTGTCTCCACTGAGACTTTAGAAGTCCCGTTCATAAAGCGTTTTGTTCTATATTTGTAATAATGTTATTTGCAATAAAATGACATTTAAATAATTTCAAAATGATGTATGATGTTTGGTATGACACTTTTCACTATGTGACACTTCGTTTTACTCGTCCACATTATAAATAAGGCAAGGAATCGCTTTCGCCCTTTACACGTTCTGATTTCTTTCTTTGTGTCTTTAGTTTTTCTTCTTTTTTTGTCTTCTGATAACCAATTGTCCTCTGAGATGGCACATAAAAACTTCCCCACCCCATTTGGCTCCGTCGGGGGTACCGATCCTTCGTTCATGACAGATGACAATGTGAAGGAGTTGCAGAGGAAGTATGTTTTTCATGACAGTGTCATTCATCAGAGGATGTCAAGGTCGGCGCAGGTGAAAAATGACGTAGGTAGGGATCTTGTCTTCTATCGAGACCAATTTAAGCACGACTTTCAGTTGCCTCTATGTGATGAGCTCCAGAGTGTTTTCAATACATACAGGGTTATTTCGGAGCAAGTACTGCCAAACTCCATAGCCGCAAAAATAACATTCGTTCTTTATTGTCTTCTGGAGCATATTTCATGATCGATCGACATGTTCAAGCACTTTTTCTCATTCAATGTTGATAAGGAGGGCTTTGCCATGTTTTCAGCGAGCAAGGAACTACACCTGTTGGGAGTGGTTAATAAGATAAAGGACTGGAAGAAGAAATTTCTGGCCGATTCATATTCTTACGACTGGGGTATTCGAACCAAGTCATCCGAGCGAGTGGTGGATAGGTCAAAGTCTCTTCCATCGATTATGACATCGCAAGGCGATACTGACCGGTTGTCATTTCTTAGTCCCGCAGTATACCGCTGAGGTGACAGTTACTCGCGTGCTGAGGGGCAAAATGACCAAGGAATAGTGGCACCTCTCAAATATTGATGAGGCAATTAATCCACTGAAAATTTGATAGCTTTTTACTATCCATTTTATACCTGTTTTTGATGATATTGCAGTTAAAAAAAGGTATTTTTCATGATTTCATGCAGGTACAATGATTTTAGGCCTTTGGAGCAAAAAGAAAACACTGTCGTTGCCGGTCCCAAGCCCGGATGTGAAAAGTGGAGGGTTGCGTTAGGTAGTCGACAGCCAGCGTAAAACTTGTCGAAAAAATCATGACATGAATCCTTTTGATCATTGTGTAAGTGCTAGGGCGTCCCCCGGAAGCGACGCGCTGTATGACCTCAATACAGTGGAAAGTGTGCAAGGGCCGCTACACCGGCGCCCGGGTGTAGTGTCAAGTAAGGGGTTCCCACATTACTGACGGATGCGGTAAAGAAGTTAGTCCATGATACTGAGTATTAGGATAGGATCCCTGGAATATAGGTACTCTCAATGGTAAACTAATGGAATTGGTTGATATTATGATCCATAGAAAGATAAATATCCTATGTATTCAAGAAACTAAATGGGTTGGAGAAAAAGCTAAGGAGATTGATATCTTAGGTTTTAAACTATGGTTTTCTGGTAAGAGTCGTACTAGAAATGGTGTAGGTGTAATTATAGATAAGAGTTTGAAAGATAATGTTGTCAAAATTAATAGAGTTGGAGATAGAATTATAAAGACTTAAGATTATTATCGATACTAAGATTTTTAATATTATAAGTGCTTATGCTCCTCAAGTTGGTTTAGATATAGCTCTAAAGATAAATTCTGAATGATTTAGAAGACTTAATACACTCGATACCCTCGAAGAAAAAATTTTTATTGGAGGAGATTTAAATGGACATGTCGGTAGAGTGGTAGAAGATTTCGAAATATTCATGGTGGCTACGGTTATGGAGCGATTAATGAAGAAGGTAGAACCATTTTAGATTTTGCTTTAGCGTATGATTTGATTATTACTAATACTTTATTCAAGAAAAGAGATGAACATCTTATTACTTATAAGAATGGATCTAATAAAACACAAATCGATTATTTTCTTATGAGAAGAAGAGATCGTCGAGATTGTAAGGATTGTAAGGTTATTCCAAGTGAGCAATTAAGTACCCAACATCGATTATTAGTTCTAGATTTTAAGTTGAAGAGTTGTAAAATAAAGAATACTAGGAATCAACATCGTAGAATAAGATGGGGTATCTAAAAGACACAAATAAAATTATTTTTTTTGAGTTTTCAAGATTTAAATATTTGGGATGTTCATGAAGACGTGAATGTTATGTGGGAAAAATTAACTAATACTATTAAACAAGTAATAAAGATGTACTTGGAGAATCAAAAGAAAAGTTTCTATAAATAAAAATAGTTGGTGGTGGAATGATAATGTGCAAGAAAAGATAAAATATAAGAAGTTATGTTATAAAAATTGGTTTAAATGTAAAAGCGTAGAGAACTGGGAAAAATATAAAACGGCTCGTTAGTGAGTGTAAAAGAATAATCGATGACGCTAAAAATTTTGCTTTTAGTGATCTTTATAACATGTTAGATACTTAGGAAGGTGAAAAATATATGTATAAACTAACTAAACAAAGAGAAAAGAAAAGTAAAGATTTAACTCGAAGTAAAGTGTATTAAAGCATTGAAAATCAAAAAGTGCTTTTCTTAGAAAAAGATATTCAACATAGGTGGGTGAGTTATTTTGATAAACTTTTTAATGATGATGCTGAAAGTACGATCGACCTTAGTGATCTTAATATCGTTAATAATAATAAAACTTTTCATTTTTACCGTCGCATTAGTAAAAAAGAAGTTGATGAGGCTTTAAAGAAAACTAAGGGGGGAAATCTCGTAGGACCCGATGATATCCCAATTGAAGTGTGGAAATGTTTAGGTGATTTGGGGGTTTCCGGCTCACTAAACTTTTTAATATTATTTTAAAAACTAAAAGGATGCCCGAGGAGTGGAGAAAGAGCATTTTGGTCCCCATTTTTAAGAATAAAGGAGATGCACAAGAGTGTGCAAATTATAGAGGAATTAAATTGATGTGTCATACTTTAAAATTATGGGAGAGGGTAATTGAACATAGGTTAAGACGTATTACGAAGATTTCTCATAATCAATTTGGATTTATGCCGGCAGTGTCTACCATGGAAGCTATACATTTATTGAGAGGTTTGATGGAGAAGTATAGTAGATAATAAGGAGGATCTACATTTGATTTTTATCGATTTAGAAAAAGCTTACGATAAGGTTCCTAGAGATGTTCTTCGGAGAGTCCTCGAGAAGAAAGGTGTTGATATAACTTATATTCAAGTCATTAAAGATATGTATGCTAGAGTCGTTACATGTGTTCGAACCGAAGGAGGATCGACCAAGTATTTTACTATTTCGTTGGTTTACATCAAGGATCGGCTTTAAGCCCATATCTTTTTGCTTTATTTATGGATGGTCTTACTCGGGCATTTACAAGAGGATGTACCTTGGTGTATGCTTTTTGCCGATGATATCCTCCTTGTGGATAAGACAAGAGAAAAAGTCCAGGAAAAACTTGAATTATGGAGGTCTACATTGGAGTCTAAAGGTCTTCGTTCGAGTAGAACTAAAACCGAATACATGGAATGTATTTTTAGTAATAGTAGGTCTAAGTGACAGTAGTAGTAACTTTGGGTGATCAAATTATTAAAAGGTGTGAACGATTTAGATATCTTGGGTCCATTGTTCAAAGCGATGGTGATATAGATGGGGATGTGAATAGTAGAATTCGAGGTTGGTTGGTCGAAGTGGAGGAATGCGTCCGGCCTATTGTGTGATAAGAAAGTACCACTTAGACCGAAAGGAAAATTTTACAAGATGGTGGTGAGACCTTCAATGCTCTATGGTGCTGAATGTCGGCCTTTAAAAGAGAAGCATAATATTAAGTTAAGTGTTGTCGAGATGAGAATGATTAGGTGGATGAGTGGCTTTACTCTTAGAGACAAAATGCGAAATGAATATATCCGTAAAAGGGTTGGAGTTGCACCAGTTGACGGATAAAATTAGAGAGAGTCGCCTTAGATGGTTTGGTCACATTAAACGTCGACCACTCGATGATCCGATTAGGAGAGTAGATGTTTTAAATACAACTTATGTTAAGAAAGGCAGAGGCGTACCTAGGAAAACTTGGGCTTATTGCATAAAAAATGATCTTAATTTATTAGAATTGAACGAAAATTTGACACTAAATCGGACACAATGGAGAAAAAGGATTCATGTAGCCGACCCCACTTAGTGGGATTAAGGCTTTGTTGTTGTTGTTGTTGTTGTTGTGGAGCAAAAAGAAGCGAAAATGAACAAATTTGGAGCAAAAAAGAACAAAAGTGCATTTTATTGAACTAGTGCTGAACGACGCTGTCACCAGTGCCGAACAGCACCAGTTTTCAGAGAGTTACAACATTTTGGCGGAATAATGCTTCGAATAGCTTTCTTACTAGCGCCGGACAGCACCCTATCCTAATTTTGAACTAGATTCAATGTATTTGGCCGGATTTTGAAAGGTTGCTTGAGGAAACTCTTAGGAATTCAGTTTTGGTCGAATTTAAACGCTTTTGGAGTCAAATTTCAAAGGGGGAAAAAGGAAGAGAAGAGTTTAGAGTTTAGGGAGAGTTTTCATTCCATTTTATGTAGAAAGTTAGGTTTTGTGTTTTCTCTTCTAATGAGTGTGAGAGGAGAGGGAAAGTGAGAGATTTCTTCTTCCTTACTATTCTAAAGAGAGAATTGTGTTGTTGTGAAAAAAGAAGAGGAGTCAAAGAAATTCCTTGAGATTCGCTTGGAGAAGAGTTTGAGATAAGTTGTCTTTACTTTACTTTGTTTGTATGACGTTATTTTTATATATAAAATCTACTTTTTGTCATCTTTTCCGCATGAGTCTTGAGTGGATTTCTTTGTCTTTCTCCTTTTCATGTGATGTGTTGATGTAGTGAAATAAAAATGATGTGCCGATTTATTATGGAGAATTTGTGATGACATTTTCACTTAGAACTTCATTTACTTTTTGATCTGGCCAATTCAATTGTTAAAACTTGTTGGGAAATATATGTTCCGAAAGGATTATGAGTTCCATAACAAAAGTGAAGGTCGCATTCAATGTCCATGAATGAGAGATGTAGTTCATGGGGATTGAGTGCAAATAAATAGGGAAATATACTTTGATGGGTGTAGAATTGGAAATTTCAGAGTGACATGCTGAAATCCTCAATTTGGTCCTAATGTTTAGAAACTGAAGCGAGAGTTAGCCTTCAGGTGAAGGAAAGTGAGAGCTCTGGAGTGAGAGCCAATATCCTCCCAGCCTAACTACGAATATGGGGACTAAACTAGGATTAGCCAATGAAACCATGGCTGCAACCCCCTCTTCCTCGAAACCTAGTGTGTCGCCAATTGCCACCGTTTCACCGGATTTGCAGGTCGGGTGACAAGCGTTCGGTGTACTGAATTGGTCTTTAAACGGGTACCCACAGACGAATGAGAACATGAGCATGCCCTCGGCTTTGCTTAACTTGTTGTGGTATGAGGAGCTCGATTGTACTCTAGGAGGCTTTAGTCGTCGGGAACTTCTCCATAATGTAGATCTGTGGCAGTTGATGGAGGCGCAGAGTGCCCATTTTCTCGGGCTGGTCGTGATCGAGTTGAAAGAAGCGTTGGATAAGGCTCAAAAATAAATGCTTCGCAGGAGACGGATCTCATGAGATCACGACGATTGGGACCTTTTGAAGCTTAAGCTTGAAAATTTCAAGAAGTCTAAATGGGAATCCATCGCCATTATAGCAGCCTTGAAGAAGGAGATTATTGAGCTGAATAAGAAGAACGCCTCATCCGTTTTCAAGGAGGAGTACGAGGAATGCCTGACCGGTCAATTTAGGCTTAGGGTGGACTACGCCAATGACCGGTCGCTACTAAAAGCGATAATTTTCAAAGGTAGATTCAGTTCAGTTTTACGGTATGATCAATTTAATAATTAAGCAGTCACTTGTATACGCAAGTATTATCGTTCAAGTAATATAGGGCTTTAGTGGAGTCATTGTTATTGATCCCATGAGGAAGGTCGAAACTACTCAAAATATATTATAAGAATGAAATCCAATACTCAATTCACAATGCAAGTTCAGAAAATATTAAAGTTGCTAGTGTAACGATAACTAAAGGCTAAGTTAACTAAATTTACTTTCTAAATTTTTTTAAACAGAATTAACTAACACAGGCAAAATTTTGTAATGAAATGTTCAAATATGAAAAATGTATATTTCCCCTTACAATGATACTATGATGAGTGAATGATATAGATTGATAAAATTTTATATTGTGCCAAATAGAATCATTCATATTCTTTACCATCTTTAGAGTACCCCCTCTTCAGAGTTATGTAAAGAGCATTGTCAAATCATAGGCTTAGTCCCTAAATCCATGCTTAGGCTGGAAGGATACTGGTTCTCACTTTAAAGCTCTCACTTCCCTTCACCTGAAAGCTAACCCTAGCTTTAGTTACCAAACTCTATGACCAAATTTGGGATTTCAGCATGTCACCCTAAAATATCCAATTTGAAACCCATCAAACCACATTTTCCTATTTATTTGCACTCAGCCCTCATGAACTATGTAACTCATTCATGGACATTGAATGAATTCTCCACTTTTTGTTGTAGAACACTTAGTCCTCGCGGATTGAATGTTTCACAACAAGTTTTAACAATTTAATTAGCCAGATCAAAAAGTAAATGAAGTACGAAGTGAAAAATTATCACAATTTCTTAACATCTAAATAACACATCAAATATACATCACTACTTCACCACATCCCATTGCAACGAGAAAGACAAAGTAAACTACTTAGAATTCACGAGGAAGATATGACAAAACATGGATTATATATATATAAGCAAAGTCATACAAATCAAAAAAAGTAAATACAACTTATCTCAATTTCATCCCCAAGCAAATCCCTTGAAGTTTTTTTGAATCATTTTCTCTCTTCATAACAACACTCAATTCCCTCTTTAGAATAGTAAGGAAGAAGCAAACTCTCACTTTCCTCCTTCTCCTACACTCTTTAGGGAAGAATCCCTCACAAAGCAAGACTTCTACACACTTGAACATACTTACACACTGACTCTCCAAAACCTTAACACACTTTACTCAGACTCCAAAGACTCCTCTCCCTCTCTTCTCTTCTTCTTGGCATCCAAATTTGTTTGAAATAGTTTAGAAATGAATTCCTCAAGAATTTCATCATGCAACCATTCAAAAATCGTCCAAATACATTGAATTTAGCCTCCATCGACTTTGGTCGCCGTAAGTGCTGGATAGAGCGTCATCGGCTCCTTATTACCGATTTAATTCTGAACTCTCTAGATTTTGGCAACAGCGGTGCCCATTTTGGTGTCACCGACACTAGTAGGCTGATTTCTTCATTTTGCCTCTTTTTGCTCCAAATTTATTCCTTTTTGCTTTCTTTTGCTCCAGACACCTAAAATCATCATACCTACAGCAACACATGAAAGATACATTCCTTTAAAGTGCAATATCAAAAAAAATGAGTACAATATATATATATATATAAACTAACATATTTTTGGTGCATTAGCCATCCAACGATTCATCCACCATAGTCTGGTTGACCCCAAATTTTCCAACTCGGAAGATTTCTCTATCCAAATTCCAGACAAGTTGAAAGAAGCTTCCGAAGAGGACAGTTCGAGTAGTGAAGAATGATTAGTCATCCATTAGGGTCATGTTATATGAAGACTTTTTCTTTTTATTTTTTTTAGAATAAAAAAGAAAGACATTTATAAACTCTTTTTGTATATATGAAAAAGACTTGTTAGATTTTGGCTTGTTCGGATTGGTTATGATTCAATTGATCATGTGCTCATCTTGTGAGTCAATCTACCGTATGAGCTGGCTGACTAGTATATTTCGTGAATCCCGTTCGATCAGGTTGTCGCCTCCGTAGAGACTCACATCTGAGGCGACCTTTGTGCCCTACGCGTATCTTGTTGCTGGCATGTGTCTTGGTCACCTTCAGAGCTAAACTCTGAACTTTCGATATCACGCATTTGTCGGTCGCCCTTTAATTTCTTAAGGATTCGTTCAATTTAAGTTGTCGATTCGGGTCCGAACCACACTCTCAACCATTTCCTCTAGCTATCGATTAAAATATATCGATTGATTGGTTTGCACAGGGCCTAAGTTATCGCATAACCCCCACCTCGTTCGATAGATTGAGCTTTTTTCTATGTTAGGTTTGTGCCTTTTGCTAAGTGTGGATCTCGCGTTACTGACAGGGACCCATGACGACTTGATCCCGGGATGATTTGCTTCACATTCCTTCGTGGAGCTACCTGCTGGTGACTAGATAACCATTTTTGAAGATCTAACCTTCTTGACTTTAGAGGCTCGGGATAACGATGTGTCGGCATATTTTTAGGTTGTATTGTATTTTAAAAGGGGGTCGCCTAACAGAAGTTGTCGGCGAATTTAAATTTTAAATTTGATTTAAATATATATATAATTTAGAAAGTAGTATTTGACTTCGAAAATAATTTTAAATTTGAAAGTTTTAAGATATGAGATTAAACCGATCTCACATCCCAAATAGTTTATATAAACGAGCACCGCACCACAAACCGTGTATCTATCCCTAAGGATAGACACACCGCTCGAGGGTGGGGCTCGATCAAATAAACTGAAGTTTTGTGACATCCGTTTGGTCCGCGAACCAATTTTATAAGCCGACAAATTCCCCGCTTAATATGAAAGTATTAAACGGGGTTTATATTACTCTGGTTCTTTAAAATTCCCTATAAGGGCAAGCCCCTATAGCTAATTACATCTTAAGTGACGGAATCACCTAAGAAAACTCTCGATAATAACCAATAATTCCGCTCTCAAGAACTTCAAAGTTTAAGGTTTTCAAAGATTGAATTTTGGAATTTCAATAGTGAATAGATCAAATTTGGAACATTTTTGTTTTGTGAATCCGAAGGAAGAAAGGTAGGAGGAATCACCGATTCGAAGTGAACTTCGTAATTTCCCGACTATCCTATTGTTTGGCTTGAATTTAGGAAAGTCCTAATGTTTATTTAGTATTTCAATCTTCGCCAATTTTAATTAATTAGGGCTTATATTTGTATGATAAAATCAAACAAATAAATTTAGAAGATGCGAGGGTTTATTGTCGTATCGGACGACTACCTCGGAATCCTAAGACCGGTTAGGGCTTAATTTGCAATGCAAATGCCTAACAAAGAGGCTGAGGATTTATGTTGCACTAGCAAGTTACTCTCAAGTCCTATGGCTTAGTTATTTAATTCTAAGAAAGTTTTGTCGAAGTAGGTTCAAGTTTTCGTCGACGACGATGGCCGTGTCGCCCACCATGCTCCAAGCTCCTCGTTGTTGCAGTAGGTTTAGTTTTAGAAATCATAAATCGGGAGATGAGAAAAGTGTTTTGGCTTAGAGAAGTCTTAATTTCCAAGTGTTTTGTATTTCGATTAAAACAAATCTTAAAGTTCGATTATAACGACACCTGTTAAGATCCCACTGCTCCATCCTTCCAGCATCATTATTTTTATCGGATTCACTTAGTCCGTATGAATTCGCTAAACTCACTCGAATGAGTTCCACACTTTCATTTAGACCGCGTGAAATCCCGTTAGCAACACGTAGTTACATCATCCGAGGTATTCCCGATCATCCAACAGGACGTTTTAATTTAGTTGCAATTGTAGTTTTGTGTTATGTTTGTGATTAAATTTTGAGTTGTTTTATATTTTGAAATGTCGTGGCGGTGAATTTTATCTCGCAACGACTTTTAACTTAGTTTTGGTTTCAGTTTAGTGACTATCCTAAAGGTGTGGGTTTTCATGCAACGAGTTGTTTTATCATGCAAGAAAAGTAAGTGTACATCCGCAATAAAGCAAATTGCAGGAAGTAAATTGCAAGAAAGTAAATTGCAATAAAATAAAAGCGTACTCGGAGGGTCTTCCCGTCATCCTAAGCTACACTTAAAACACAATTAGAATATTTAAGCAAGTTCCTGCAGTAAAGCTAAGGGAAAGGTTATGGTTTTCTACCAAATTCCTAATCCTATAGCTAGTCATCTCCTATGACGTCTAGGTTCTTCGTGTTTTTGTTTCGAGGACGATTTTCTTCATCAAAGAACAATTAAGTCCAATCGTTCTTATAAATATCCTATCATATCGAGGAAGTGCTTAGAAGAATCTTAAACATCTTTTCAATATTTCTGGATTGCTTTTAAGTCCAAATGGATTTAATTATGTAAATGAATTAATCGTCCGAGGTTTTCAAGTTTTGTTGTTATCTTGCTTCAATGAATCTAAGACATTTGAATATCTTATGAGTGAAGTAAGACTTCATTTAATGTTTCATTTGAGAGTTATAATAATCAAAGCTTTCAGGGTAAATTAAGTATTCAAATGATTTGATTTAAGTTAAAGGGTTTAAATTTGGAATAATGTTCAAGTTGCTTTATGTTTAATTTCTTTTATGTCTTAGGTGATGTTATATTTAATTCAATTTAATTTGATTGAGTTTTAATTTAATTTAATTTAATTTAATTTGATTTGATGTTTAATTAATTTGATTTGATTTAATTTAATTTAATTATTTAATTTAATTTAATTTAATTTAATTTAATTATTTAATTTAATTTAATTTAATTTAATTTAATTGTTTAATTTAATTTAATTTAATTATTTAATTTAATTTTAATTTAATTTAATTTAATTTAATTTTAATTTAATTGTTTAATTTAATTTAATTTAATTATTTAATTTAATTTTAATTTAATTTAATTTAATTTAATTTTTAATTTAATTGTTTAATTTAATTTAATTTAATTATTTAATTTAATTTTAATTTATAATTTTAATTGAGATTTTAAGTCTTTTAATATTTTGAATTTGAATTATCATTTTAATTAAGAGTTGAATATTAATGAGATGATTAATTTAGGGATTTTTAAATTAAAGAATAAATCTCTTCCTAATAAATATCCCTTATTTTAATAATTCCAATTTTATTATTTTTCCAAATTTAATCTATTATTTAATTAAAGCTTTAATCATTTTAAAATTATTTAATGGTTTCTACCCTTTAATTATTTAAATTTCAATCATCCAAACCAGATTAAGATCAAATATTTTACTTGTTGATTTTTTTATTAAACCTAAAGTTTTAATTAAGGGTTAAAAGTTTAATTACCATTTTACCCCTTAAACTTAATAATTTCATAACTTACTAAGGCTCTGTTTGGAAAAGCGTTTTACAGCGGCGGCGTTTTTCAAAACGCCACTGTGCTGTTTGTTTTTCGCGTCCGAGCAGCGTCGCAGAGAACAGAAGTTTTTATATTACATTAGTCGCGGATCGCGGGGTCCTACCCCCGATCCGCGATTCATTATTCACTTCCGCTTTTTACCCCTCGCGAAGCAGCGTCTCCTCCCTCGCCCGTCCCCTTCCCCTCGTCCGTCTCGCGATCCGTCTCCTTCCCGAGCCCTAGGTCGAGGCTATCAATCAATCCGTCTCCTTCCTCCCTTGGAGCGATCTGTCTCCCTCTCCTCCCCGATCCCGCATCACAGCCCTAGGGCGCGGCTCGATCCGTCTCCTTCCTAGCTATCCAGACGCGGCGCGGCTCGATCCGTCTCGATTCGTCTCCTTCCTCGCTTTCCTGCAATGGCGCGGCTCAATCCGTCTCTTTCGGTGGCCGTGCCGCAAGGCAAGTCGAAGTTCTTCGGCCTTATCCGGAGCTACGGGGAGTATCTTTACCCAAAGGGTGTTTGGTTGGCAAAGTTATTCTCCCAAATCCAGAGTGCAGTAAAGCTAGCAAGAACAAGTCCGTAATTTTCAGCAGCTAAGCTAAAAATTAACGAAGTCGACTGTCAGTTTGATTCTCCAGGATTTAAATCAAAGGGTGTTTGATTGAAAGTTTTTTTTCCTTGTTTACTATACTTACATTGCTCTTAAAATCTATGCCTTCTACTCTGTACTTATGTTTCTTTTTGTAATACTTGTAATTAGTCTGTAATATAGAAAATACTATAATAGAATACATCAAAACATTTTATGATTATGTTGTAGTCTATATATATTTCTTGCACTCTTCTGTATGATTGAAAGTAGATACATCAAATTTCTGTCAACAGGGGCATAATGGTCATTTATCCACAAACAATATGAATCACTGTGTTTCCAAACGCTCAAACCAAACAGACAGACAGATTATCCGGATCAGCTGCTGATCAGCAGATTATCAGGATAATCTGCTTATCCTGATAATCAGGATAATCTGCAGCTGTGCCGAACAGACCCTAAATTGAACACAAATGAATTTGAAATTTTTATGTGACTTCACTCATATGTCAATAAAGACATGAGAGGAGAAAATGTGATTTTTCCGTATTTAATTTATTTATATAATTATTTTTGGTGAAAATAGAGATTTTCAGGAAAATTCGACAACATACGACCAAAGGAAAGTTTCGTCCTTAAGAAAATTAGGGGACATTCCTAATGACCGGAGAAACACTTGGACCAATTTTTGTGATTTTTTGAATTATATTATTTTTATTATAATTATTTTGAGTTTTGGAGTGTTAATTAATTTAAAAATAAAATAAATGTTGAAAAATGGATTTTATATTTTTCAAAAATCTCTCCGATATCAAGGAAACTGCAGAAACAAATTTTGCAATTTTCTCGATTTTTTATGATTTATTATAATTATTTTAGTGAAAATGCTAGAAAATACATTTTTTTTTAATTTTAAAATTACTTTAAAACTTTAAAATTCAATATCTCACTAAATAAACCTAGGAAAAATGTGGGATTTGTTCCTAAGTGATTAAAATTCAAAATGTGACATTTTGGTGAACTTTATTATTTTTGTGATTTTTATTATTTTTTAATTATTAAAAATATTAAAATATTATTAAAAATCAACTTTTCCAGAAAATTGAAATTTTAATTTTCTTAGATTCCCCGATATCGAGAGGCTCCAAAACCACTTGGTGAATTTTTGAAAAGTATTTTAAAAGTTATGAATTTTTAAAGTTTAAAATGGCTAAGTGTGCTTAATTAACCCAATTAATGAGGCTAACCAAGTCCAATCGACCTCAAATTTTTATGGTGAATTCTCCGATCCTAAAGGTCAGTGGAGAATCGATTTCAAGTCAATTTGATGCTTGGTTAACTCTAATTAATTAAAGACACTATTTTGGGTGTTTAAGCCAATTAGAGTTGTTTCGAGTGAATTAACTCAAGTCCCATTTTTCCTGTAGCTTCTCCAGTGCATAGGAACATCACCAAATTTTTCTAGAATTTATTTCACAACATCGCTAATTTTTGGAATTAAAATACTCAAAACAAAGAACATGCATTTGAAAAATAAATAACTTTTCACTGAGATGGCCTCGACTTGGAAAATTCGGTGAATGTTCCCAAGTTCGGAGGCTTCAAAGCTCTATGGTCTCATGCCATAGTGAATTGTATACATGCATGGAGAATTAAATGTATGCAGAGAGTAAATAAATTATAAAAAATAAAATACTTGATGAAATTAAATGATTTCTTTTCCACATTATTCTCCTCCGTTCACTCGAGCGAGATGGTATTTTTATTTTATTTTTGTGATTTTTCTACACAAAGATATGGATTTTTAAAGTTTCGATATTTAATAAATACATTAAATACCCTATTTATCTACTTATCCACGCGGCGCCAGCGAAACATCGGCGACTCCGAAGGGGTACGTGTCGCGTCGCGATCGGGCGCCGCCATCCGAGTCATCCGTCCCGGCCCCGCGGTTCACGTAACATTCCCCGGTCCGCCGCAATCCGAATCGTCCGCTCGATACACGCGCGATCCAACGGCTCTCGGTCATCGTCTACGACCGGTGTGCACCCGTGACCGTCAACCTTCTAACCCTAATTTCTCACTCGATTCTCAACGGATTTTCATGTTTTTATGCTCTATGGATTCGTCTCGAAGAGACGAACACATCCATACGGTAAACATGCATTTAAATCGACTCAAATTAAAATGAGAATCTCCGGAAGCTCGGGAAGAAGAGGGAGTTCATACCTTTGCTCGGAGAAGCTGAAGCTTCGATCCGAGAGTTGTTACACCTTCGATCGGATCCTAAGTAAGCTCCGGATGAAGTCTCCCGGTCCGGTGACTCGTCCAGGTTGGACTTCGACCACGGCCGATCACAAAGCTTGGAGGCTGGAGCAACCGGGTGGCTCTAGAGATGGGGCTTTCGAGTGGGGAACTTCTCCTCTTGGTCCAAGTGAAGGTGTAGGACCAATCAATTTGGGAATCGGCTCACTGCGAAGAAGTGTCCGGTTTTGGGCTAAAGTTCGAGCTCAAAATCGGGCTCGCCTAGAGGGAATCGGGCTGGAATTCGGCTGGGGATCGAGTGCTCTATGTGTGGAGAGTGATCCGGAGTGATTTTGGCGCAGTTTCCTTAAGGTTTTTGGTTCAAGCACCTCCTTTGGCCGAGAGGGTGAGGGGTTTAAATAGCATGCGTCGGAGGCTCTCCGAGGGAGTTTAATGGTCGGGATCACCTGCTCCGGTGAGGAGAAGAACAGCTCGCAATGGCCATTTGGAGTGAGGCGGCTCGACAAGGTGGAATTCCAAAATTTGGCTCCTCCCAAGGTTTCGGGCATGGTGTTTTCCTGGCGACCGGGTGGCCGGCGGCCGAGGTCGAGTCACCCTCAAGCTCGAGTGGGTCGTGGCTGGAGGCTTGTGCGATCAATCGAGGTTTGACATGTGTAAAGGAGTTTGATTTAAATGGAATGGGAGAAGGCTTACTTTGGCTTGGTTTGGGTCAACCCACCATTTTGGGCTTGGTGCACCCTTCCAAGCTCGATTTTGAGCTGAGGGAATCATTTAGGTCGGCTTAGAAGGAGTGGTGAAGTCTCCATCCATGATGAGGTGGCTAAACATGGTTTAGTGTGTGACATGATTAAGGTAAAAAGGGTTAAAGGAGGTTTAAGAAAGAACCCCCTCTTCTTGCCATAAATGGACTAATGACAAGTCAAAGCCCTCATGGCTTCATGTGGCTTGAGAATGGCTTGTTCATGGCTTCATTTGGCTTGGGAAAAGGTTGATTTGTTTCATGAAAAGGGTTTTAGAAATATTTGACATTTAGGGGGTAATTTGACATGTGGCTTGATTTGGAATGGTTTAATTGATGATTTTGAAACTTAGGGGTGATTTTGATCAAATGGATGATGAGGGGAAGTGTCATGTGGGCTTTAGGATGATTTGGGCTTTTAAAATTTAATGAAGATGGGCTTTTAAGAAGGTTTAAGGGAAGTGGGCTTTTAAGTTTAAGGATGTGTTCATGGATGGGAATTTTTGTAGAAGTTTGGGCCAAATAGTTGTTGGTTTTGGTTTAGTGATGTTTCATGAATAATTTGAAATAGATTTAAGGTGGTTTGGGTTTGAATTGGGTTGAATTTGGGTTTATTTGGTAAATGGGCCAATATAGGTCCAAGTGGCAAGTTGGGCCAATGTTGAGCTAGAGTTGAAATCGATGTAGAATTATTGTTGAGAAGTGTTTATGGGAGTGTTTCAAAGAGGTTTTGGCTTTGGTTGGGTTTTGATTTTGAGGTTTGGGCCTATTTGGGTTAGGTTTGGGTTTAGGTCGAAATCGGGGCTTTTTGAATTTGGGTTGAATTTGAGTGGGGTTTGGGTCAAAATCTTGGACAAATCATGTTAGTGTTTTGTTTATGGGGATGTTAAGGAAGGTTTAGAAAAGATTTGGGGTTAATTGGAGTTGAATTGGGTTAGTTTGGGCTAAGTTTGAGTCATGGGTCCAAATCGGGCTTTAAGGCCAAAAGTGAGATTGGATCCAAATGTCAATCAAATTGACTGGATTTGGTTTAAATTGGTATCGGGAATGTCGAATTGAAGTTTAGAATTGAATTGGGCTAGAATTTGGGTCAATCGGATAGGTTTGGTTTAACATCGGGTTCACTTTGGGTTAAAATGGGTCAATTTGGGGTTTTGACAAAAGTAGGTAAATTGACAAAATTGCCCATGGTGTAGTTGACAAAATGAAATTGGGAATATTTAGGATTTTCTGGAATTTTCTGGGAATTTTCTGAATTTTTGGATTTTTAGGCCAAGAAGGGTATTTTGGGTATTTGGAGGGTATTGGGGGTATTTTTGGAATCTTTGGTATTTTTGGGTATGGATGATCAATTTGAGTGATGTGGAGATGTTTGGGATTGATTTTGGAAAATTTTGGGTAATTTGGAAATTTTGCAAAAATTTGGGTAATTTCAAGAGTTTTGGGTAGGTTTAGTAGGTGTAGGGCTCTGGAGTCAAAAATCGAAAATTTGGGAAATTGAAGATCAGGTGGATTTAGGTGGAAAGAAATCATTTTGGTTGAGCCATGAAGCCATATCAAGCCCATATGAGCCATGAGAGGACTCATTTGAGGCATTCACTATGTTGTTCCTAACCCTCTAGCCAAGGGCTCAGGGGTTAAGGACCATCCATGTGAATCACCTACATGAGTCGGAGGTCAAGTTGGGTATGGGTGTAGTTTTAGGAGGTGTGTGGGAGTGTAGTGTGTAAGTGTAGTGTGTATGTAAGTGTATGTGTAAGTCGCCCCTTCACTGGACCGAGCCACCTGTAGGCGGTCCTAAGGCCAAAGAGTCCTATAGGAACTCATCCTTTAAACTTCCACATTTGATTTCAACCCTCTAGGTGATTAGGGGTCTATAGTCAAGTTTGTGGAGTTTGCAGGGAGTTTAGAAGTGGTTTGAATTTCTAAAAGGTGGGTCTCAATTCTAGTCCTCTAAGATAGTCGAAGGAAAAGCCTAAGGCTAGATCCTAAGCACTAAAAAGAAGAAGGGAAGACCTCATCAAAAATGAGGTCAACACGATGCAAAGGTGGAGTAAGTAGTCAATCAAACCACCGTAACTGACCGTACGTACTTGTGTAAATATTATATATCATATTTTTTATTTTACTTTAATTTTTCTTGTTTGTCGTATCTGTGTCCTACGAATTCAAGAGTCGGTAGTTAATTGTCTCCCACGACGCCCTCGGTCGATTTGAGTTCCCCGAGTGTCGAGAAATGACGATCGACCATTTTGGCGTTGTTGCCTCATCACATGACCCTAGTGGGTAGGTATTAAAAGTAAAATTAATTATGGTGCAGATTCCTTTTATCTTTCCTTTTTGGGAACCTGGCCACCGATCCTTCCTGCTAGTGTCAGGCTGGCAGGTGCCGAGTTATCTTATCACGGTGGGCCCATTTGTAAGCTTTTGTCAAGTGATTATTGATGGGGCGCTGACTCCCCCCTATAAAAGAGGGGAAGAACGCACATCCGCGGATTATGTTCTCACTCAAAGGAAAGTTATTAGACAAAGTGATGGCAATCTAGCAGGCTCTACGAGGGGTCGAAGACAGGCGACCTTCCATCGATAGGAGTGACAGGCTCTGCCTAGGCACTATTTTAATTTTCTATTTCTTCGAGTTGTTTGTCAAAGGAGTGAACTCTCTTCAAGTCAGGTGTCGAACGTAACTCCGTTCAGGGCCAACACTTTGTTAAGTCTTCTCCGCAAATGTGTGTATTGATTCTCGAGCTAAGGAGGTGCTAAGCATGTTTCAAGGGAATGCAATACATTCGCTCAACCATGACTGCCAGAAGGGCCCATAAGTATTCTGACAACAAGTACCAGTTCCCCCACCATCTCTTGTTCCTCCTAAACTGAGGAAGAAATCTGAGACGTGGGGGGAAACAAGTGCTTGTGACAGCGACTTTATATATGTTTAAAAATGCAAGAATTTATGAATTCAGATTTATATATTTATAATGATTTAGTAAAGTCACAAATTCAACGCAAGTATACGTATCATATCAAGTAATACAGGGCTCTAATGGAGTCCTGGTTATGAATCCCACAGAGAAGGCAAAGTTCTTTAAATCAGATAATACAACACTAAAATCCAATACCAACTGTAACAATTGCTCAAGTGTACTACAACTAGTGAATGCAAAGTATGGTAATAATAAAGCTACTACAATTACTTCTACTTACTAAACTAATTTAATTAACACACACTAACTTATGTGATTTATAAGATACTTCTATGTGAAAAGTTTCTTCCTTCCTGCATAAAGATTATGATGTGTGAATGATGAAGAATGGTAATTTTCTGTATTGTGTCAAATATGAGCATATTTGCTTCTTTACCCTTAAAAGAGTACCTCCTCTTCCAAGCATGTAAAGAACATTGACATATCTTAAGTTTAGTCACTAAATTTAAGGCTAGGCTGGAAGGATACCGACTCTCACTACGGAGCTCCCACTCACCCTTCACCCGAAGGCTAACCATAGGCTTTAGTTACCAATCTTAGGACCAAATTGGGGATCCCATTATGTCACCATGAAACCTCCAATTTGAAGTCCATCCAAACTCATTTCTCTATTTATTTACACTCAATCCCCATGAACTACGTAATTCATTCACGGACATTGAATGAGTTCTTCATTCTTGTTGTAGAACATTCAATTCTTTTGGAATTAATGTTCCTCAACATATTTTAACAAATCAATTGGCTGGATTGAAAAGTAAATTAAGTTCAAAATGAAAGGACCATCACAACTTTTATAACACTTTAAGGGCACATCAATTCTACGTCACTACATCATCACTACTTTATGCAAGAAGAAAGGTAAAAGAAACTACTCACAAATCATGGAGAAGATATAGTAAAACATGAATTTTATATATAAAAGAAGAGTCATACAAACCACAATCGCAAATCCAACTTATCTCCTTCTCTTCCCCAAGCAAATTCCTTCAAAGTTCCCTTGATTTCTTTTCTATTCCTTGCAACACTTGATTTCCTCCTTGGAACAAAGATGAAGAAGTAATCTCTCACTTTACTCCCTCTTCTCCCCTCCTTAAGGAAAAAAACATCTCTTCAAATCACAAACCCTAACTCTCACTCACACTTTCCTTACACTCTCTACAGTAATCATCTTCTCTTTTTTCGTTTTGAACACTTAATTTTATGTTAGGAACGAATTCCCTAAGAGTTTCTTCAAGCACCCCTTCAAAAATCCGTCAAAACTCTTCAATTTGAAATGAACCTACATAGGGCGCCGACGACGCCCTATCTTGCCAATAATTGCTGAAGTTTCTGGAAGAGAGCGTCGGCGGCGCAAGAAGTTGTTTTCCTCCAAATTGCTCCATTTTGCTTCAAATTTGTTCCTTTTTGCATCTTTTCGCTCCAATCATCTATAATCATCATACCTGCAATAAATCCTGAAAAATATCTTCCTTTAAAATGCAATATCACCAAAAATAGGTAAAAACATGTAGCTAAAAGAGTATATATTTTTTGTGCATCAGCTTGCGGCAAGGGCTCACCGGTCGAAAAGATCCCTCTTCTCTCACTCTCTTATGCTTTCTTTATTGAGTTTGAGGAAGACCGAAAATCATGGGTGAAATGGAGGTCGAGAGCCGAGGACATTCCGGTTGAGACGAGGTGAGATTTTTGTCCTCCCTCGCTTTGTCCTTCTTTCAGGCATAGCAGGTGCAAAGCTGGAATTCTTGGCGATGCCTCATCGAATGAGTTTCAACATAGGGCTTGAGCCCTGCTATTAGAAAGTTCAAATGCAAATGTAACTTCTATGCTTTATCATTATCTAGCTACAAAAGTAGCCTTGCTATTGCACTATATGCCAACGTTTTTCCCTCGGATTGACTGTCGCACTCTCCAGAGTGGACATCCCGAAGGATGTCTTGCGCTTCACCTTCTCTCAAGAATCTCAGGTATATCGAAGTAACTGATCGCTTGAAGAGCTTTCCTTCAATCACGAAGTATAATTCAACCTTCACTTTGAAATGCTTTGGATCTTTAATGTCTCCCGACACTTTTCCAATTTCTAGATAAAGGATGTAAAGATTCATTCAACTGCTCGATTCTTTGGCTGAGATTTCCATAGCTTCTAGTTTCTCGATTGCTAGTCGGGTAAGCCTCTGCGGATTCCTGCCCAAATTGATGTGTTTGGATAGGATATTACCGATGTGATTCTTCTCTTGCCCTACATGCTTAATGTGGAAGTTTCTGAATCTCACGATCTCTTACTTCGCCTTAGGTATTTTGTCATTAGTTTCTCCCTGGCCATGGATTTTTTTGAAGAGTCTGACTTCACCAGTATCTCCCGTGCGCCTATTTCATAGGCCAGACGAAGCCCTAAGTTGAATGCCTAATACTCCGCCTTGTTATTTGTGACTTCAAGCTCTACTGAAATCGATCGGTAGAGGTGTTCCCTAGTTGGGCTGCTCAGGAACATCCCCAGACCAGCGGTCGTCTGATTAGAGGCCCCTTCGACATATAAAACCTACATCCTTTAGCTGGGAAAATTAACTTCATTCAATCCATCTTTGAAAAATCTGTCAGGAATTGGTAATTGTTGGCCTTTTGTGGTCGTTCAGGGCATATAAGTGATGTTATATTCACTGAGCTCCACCGCCCACTTTAGTAGTCGACCTGAGTGCTCCAGTTGCATGGCCACAAACTTCAGTGGATGATCTGTGATGACCCGAATCAGATGCATACGGAAATACGGTCGTATCCTGCGTGCATAAATGATCAAAGCAAATATTAGTTTCTCTATAATCGGGTACCTGGTTTAGGCGTCATGGAGCACTCGACTCATGTAATAGCCTGAGAATTGTTTCCCTGCCTCATCTCTAACCAGGACAGAGCTCATAGCTTCTCGTCCGACTCCGAGGATAGTTCCTCCGCTGTCAAGCCTTGGAGTGGAGGGGTGATAGAAAGGAATCCTTTAGACATTTGAATGCTTCTTTGCATTCAAAAGTCTGCTCGAAATGTTAGTTTTTCCTATGTGGTCTAAAGAACGCTGCAAATTTGTCACCCGACCTCGAAATAAAATGATTGAATCCAACAATTTGGCCAATCCAACAATTTGGCCAATGCGTCACAATCCTTCAGGAGTCAACAAGATGCCCGAGAACTTGTCGACCAACGCTCCAAGGTGCATTTTGAAGGATTTAGTCTCACATCAAAATTTTTATGAGTTTCAACGGTTTCTATTAGGTTTTCTACGTGTTGTTCAGCTGACATGCTTTTTACAATAACATCATTCACATAGACTTCAACATTTTTTTCTTTTTGATTAGAAAATATTACATTCAAGAGGCACTCATAGGTCGCCCTGACATTCTTCAGCCCGAAGGGCATTACATTAAAACAAAATATTCCTTGCTCGATAATGAAAGAAGTCTTTTCTGCATCGGTCAGATGTATTCTTATCTGGTAGTAGCTGGAGAAGGTGTCAAGAAAAGTCATCAAGGAATACCCGATCATGACGTCCACCAATGTGTCAATCATCATAAAGGGTAGGTATCCTTTGGGCACGTGGCATTTACATTGGAGAAGTCAACACACATCCTCCATTTTCCGTTAGGTTTTCGAACCATTACTAAATTCGAGAGCCAAGTCAGATTTAGACTTGTCGAATGTAGCACACCTTCTTCAGCTTCTGGACTTCCACCGTTATTTGCTCAGCCAGGACTCACAGTCGATCAAAGCTCTTATTTTACCTGTTGAGAAAAAGGGCTAATGTAGGGACAATGGCAGGCACATCGATCGGGACTCCAAGCATCTCCGCGGCTGTCCAAGTGAACAAGTCCCGATGTTGACGAAGGGTCTCGATCAACATGTTTCTGTGTCTTGCAGCAAAACTTTCATCAATTAGGACAACCTCACCAGGTTCTCCCTCATCGGCGGCAGACAATCAAAGGATGGTCTCACTGGTCTCGAGACCTCTTTTCCTCTGTATTTGAATGTCTAGCGGTTCTTGGTTGTTGTTGGTGACCACTCGCATGTAATGGCTCTTGGATTGTTCTAGGTTGCCTTGGACTGTGATTATCTCCCCGTCCCCAAGAAATCTCAAGACCATATGGTCTGTCGAAGCTATCGCTCAGTAGCTGTTCAACAATGGTCAGTTAAAGATGGTGTTGTACGTCGGAGCACCAAAAAATTCTCCGTTTTGGTGAATTATTCTTCTCGCTCTCCCCACGAGATGGCTAAGGCGATCACTCTCAGAGCCTCCTTTTGCTCACCCGAGAAGTTGAATTGTGGGCCGACCGGTGTCGCCAATCAGTAACCTTATATACTATTTTGTCGAACATTGTTTATAATAAATGTAGTGTTGGATTCGAACCTGGACCAAATGCATGCAAAAGAATACACAGAACCACATTACCACCTGACCTGTGATGATTTAAACTTAAATATTAATATATATAATATATTTTTATATAAATAATATATATAATATATTTTTATATAAATAATTATATGAATTTTATTTTATTTCAAGCTAAAATAAGCCGAACATGAGCTACTTAACGAGCATAACACAAGTTGTTCATGAGTAACGAGCTTTATTGAGAGTCCTAACGGTGGGCCCCCTCCAAGAGGACCAACCAGTCCAGCTGGGCTAGACTTGAGCCCAGCCGGTACCCCATGAGCCCCACGTCGGTCTCCCGAAGTTGGGGGAGCTTCGACCTCACCTGTCGAAACTTCTGGTTCATATGGTACGACGATGAGTCCTTTGATAAGTTGATCATGTCGGTGTAGTAGTTCCATAACACAATCTGGTAGAATATGCGGTCATCCTCTTTTAACATATCTTGAGCAGGAGCTGCATAAAAAGGTCGGCTCCCGCAATGCAACTCTAGAGCCCCTCCATTTGAAATCTTCTCCTTCCACTTCTTGTGCCTAGCATGCGGTGGTTGAGCAATAAGAATGCGAGGAGAACTCAATTCTAAGATGAAATATGTGGCAAGTTGTGCCACTCTCACTGGCACCCCTCAAGAGAGACGTCCCCACAAATAGGACCCGAATCCCACTGCAGAATTTTCATCTCCATTAAGCTTCTTGGGCCCACTTCAAAGTTGGGGTTCATCTATATCGTCTAAACATCTGATGATGTGTCCCGTGCTAACCTGAAAGCAACATTTGAATATCTCCATGTAATTTTCTTGATATAGCACACAATAACCTCATTTCTGACATGTTGGACCTCCCTCCATCATGGCAACTCAAGAGGGGGTCTATACATTTGAAAAATTTGTAGCTTGCTTATCAAAGATGGACCTACATCTGTTGTCAACTCCTCAAACTCATAACCTTTGTAGACATCAAAGGTCATTCTTACTGATGTACCTCTCACCGTCTGCAAGATGCTAGCTCAAGGCACTATAATCTCATAATCTGTTGGGTTGTCTATAACCGCAAAGCCACTAACTTCTAAAGCAACGACTGTTACTCAACTATAATCTCTATGTCGGGGTCGACTAGATTTGGTGGCGTCTCTTCGTCGTTTGTTAAAAATTGATAATCTTCTCTGAAGTCTGTATCTTCTTCCTGATCACTGTTCGTCTCTTTAGCTGGAAGCGGGTTCTCCTCATTTATGTCCTCACCGTTTTCAATGCCTACAGTGTCTTTACCCAACTTTTCAATGATGTTATGCTCGGAGACGTAGATCACTCTCCTGGTTGTGTATTCTGCTTTAGCATGTCTAAATCCATGTCATTAGAACCATTTTGTGAATGTGACAGACTTGCATATTGGTTTTACTTGATAGTAGCAAAAGGGAGTCGCTCGGTGATGCGGTTTCTTCATTTCTGATGCTAGGATTTGTAACTTTTGGCGGCTGAAATTTGGTAGAGTATCATGTCTCCTGCTTCATCATCAAATTATCTTGTTCTCCCCTTCAACGCTCTCGATCACGGTCAAGGGTAAGCTCCCATCGAATGTTATCTTCAATGTCCATAAACCTCCCTTGAAAATGGCGAAGCTCTCACCGTATCTCGTCTCAGTAGGCTCGACATAGTTCTCCTTGGCGTCATGTTTGATGGTTAGAAATATGTGGAAGGAAAGAAAAGATGGAACAAAGAAAAAAGAGAAAAAATTTAAAAATAAAAAATTAAACGAAAGAAGGAAAAATTTGGTGTGCTGGATTGGGTAAGGACGGATGCTAGAAACCATAGGATGAGATTAGAATTATGCTAGTTATGATACCAAATGATACCGGAGTTAACCCAAGACATAACAGAAACACAAATTATTTATGAATTCCAAACATAATACAAACACACTTTGGGAAAGCAGGAAATAGATAACAAACAAATATGACAACATAAACAATAAAAGTTGTCCGTAAGGGACGATGAGGATGGAGTCTGTTGGACGGCGGTTAGTGGTTGAGGAAAGAGATGCGGCTGTATGGAGTGGTAGGAGGGATGGGCAGTCATTGGCATGACATGACAGCTTGGGGCAGCAATAAAAAAATAGTAGTCGATTGTTATTTGGGGTTGCTAGACATCAGGAAAACAACAAAGCGAAGGCACTGCGTGCTACGACAGCGAAAGTGGAGGGCTACGACAGTGAGGGCAGCGAGGACGAGGGAGGATAAGATGACGGGGGTGGCTAGAATTGCAGAAAACAGTAGATCCTTGCTGTTCTAGGCGGTGGCAACAAGGGTCGCAATGGTGACACATCAAATCGCAGCTAGAGAGGTGTAAGAACATTGTCGGAGGCTGGATTGGCGGCTGCGATGAAGGCCGTAGAGGTGAGGCTGCTGTGGAAGAAATAGGTCAACAGTCGGGAGGATGGACGGAGAGATAAATATCTCGACAAGGTCAAGGTACAGTCGAAGCACCACTCGAACAATTGAAAATGATCGCCAGCTTGGATACGAGACGACAAGAGCACTACCTTGACATCGAATACAATCCTCAAGAGGAAAATTATTAGATAAAACTGACCTAACAAAGCACATCCTCTACTATTTATAAAGAGACATGATCTAATTAGAAAACATTTAAAATAAGGAGAATAAAAATCAAATTTCAGATTTTAGGAAAGTCTTTTACAATGGGAAGATTTCATATTTTAAGAAAAAATTTAAATTAAGAAAAGAGAATAAAATTAAGATTTAAACTTTTAAGAAATTATTTAATTTAAGAAAAGGCCTAGGAAGGGAAAAAAAAGGAAAATAAAGAAAGGAACGAAAGGGAAGGGAGCGAAAACGAAAGAAAAGGTCTTTCTAGCTACCCTAGCCGGTCCCCCGTGAGCCCCCAATCATTTACTAAGCATAATTTTCATATAAAATGTTTTATTTGTTTTCTTTTTTTTTCCCTTTTTTTACTATAAAATGTTTTTCTTCATTTCAGTGTATGTACCACATAATTCTTATATTTTTACATATCCAAACACCTAAACTCTCATATTTACATGCATGTCACTCAATTCTTTTCAATAAAAACACCAATATTACTAACTGTTATACAACATGGATAAATTTTAACACCTAAGTGTTAGAAATGTAGATATCAAATTCAGGTGTTAGATACGTAGGAACAAGAATTGTGTGGTCTGTATGTAAAACTATATCAAATGATTTGCAAATCATACTCACTGTGGTAGTAAAAGTTCTACATAACTAAGCCAGGTTTTGCAAACAAGCAATTTTTTCTCAAAGCGTAACAATGAGTTCTGCTAGGTACAGAGAACAAAATTTGGCATCACATAACAAAGGAAACATCCTAAAATCTCAATTTGGGGAGATGATGTTAGAATACAATTAAACTAAGCTTACAACATTAAATATCTCAAGTGCGGCAAAATCACCTAGCAACTAGTTAGGCCAAATTATACACAAAAAAGAAATGAAATAAATGAGAGAGTGAGAAAGGACAAAAGAATATAAGTACTCGTTAAAATCCCCACCTATTACTCTATCCGCGATGTAGCGCGAGGGAGGAGATGGAGATCAACGCAAGCTGTTCACAATTTTGGAAACTGCAGAGAATGTGCCAAATGCCGATGAAACAAGTCCGACCGCAACGATTAGGATACACATCACTACCTACATGTAAATAACTATCATATGATGGGCAAAGTAAAAGAAATAAATATAGGCATTAATAATCTTACGTTGCATATTATTTCTTTTCAACCATTTTATCAACACCCACTATCCTTATACATGTATCAACTATTTGAGGATGACTTTTGTGAATTCTCATTTTTAATTTATTCATACTGGATATTGTCTGAGGAATTTAACGTGCTTGTTGCAACTCATTTAAAACCTATTGCAGAACCCCTTCCATGTATTTTTCAATAGTGAAAATGTTGGTGGGTGAATGTAAAGTTGTGGATGTCTCAGAGAGGGAGGGAGGGAGGGAGGGGTGTTGTGGTGCGGGTTTTGGGTGGGTAGAGAGAGAGATGTAGCGATTACATATGTTTAATTATTATATATGTGCCACTTGAGAAGATTTTTTATTTTTTTGGTAAAATGTTTATTTCCTAGTTGTATAATTAGTCATAAGTATTTAAAATGAATATATCCGTGAAAGGGTTGGTGTAGCTCCAGTGACAAATAAGGTAAGATAGAGTCGTCTTAAATGATTTGGTCACATTAAATGTTGACCATCTGATGATCCAATTAGGAAAGCAGATGTTTTAGATCCGACTTAACCTAAGAAAGGTAGAGGTAGACCAAGAAATACTTGGGCTTGTTGTATAAAAAATAATCTTAATTTATTAGAATTAACTCAAGTACAAAAAATTAATAAGCATACGTATGTATGTATGTACGAGTTAAAAATATGAAAGTAATGTTTTAAGAGTACCTGAGTTTGTGTTGCTTTGCCTCTGACGATGCTTAGAAAGCAGACGCATGGGAAAACAAATGACTGTCACAACACAAATTATTGATTAAAACATGTTTTATATGCTATAGAGCAGCCAATAGATGGAAGAAACTTACTACTAGCATGGTGAGTAAAGATCCAATCAAAGCCATCACCAAACCTGAAAGTCAATAGAAGAAGACAATTTTAAGTACAAAAATGAACTAGTACATCATCTTAGAAAAATCAGGTGATTAGAGTCCAAACAACCACGGTTGTCAAAAAAAGCTCGTTCACGACCAACTCGAGTTCAGCTCACTAAGTAGCTCATGTTCGATTCATTCATAAAGCAAGCAACCGAGCACACTCGATTTCTAAATGAGATGAACACAAACAAACTTTTATTCGACCAAGTTAGACTCAATTTGGCTCAAATTAATTAAATAAATATTATTATAGTACTTTTATATTGATTTTTTTATGTTGTAATTAAGAATATATTAAATTTATTATCGTTTAAATCATTTGAGCTAATTTCGAGCTGAACAAGAGAAAAAAAAAAGAAAATGAATTTGAATCGAGCCGAACATGAACACACTATACAAAATGTATTTTGAACAAGGTCGACTCGTTTACACCTCTACAAACAACTTAGATCTTCATTACGGACTAGAATTATTTATTACTTGGCCATTATTACTAGAAAATCCAATTAACAATGGCGTGTAGTTGTCGTTAATTAAAGACACAGAAATTACAGTGTCCAACAGAAGCATTTCAGTTTCCTAAATTAGCGTGAGGGTAGAGTCAGGTGGGAGGGCTTATGGAGAAATAATATACATACCAAAGAAAGGAATGGTAAGAGCCACAATCAAGGTTGACAGTGTCAGAACTGTTCTAATGCTGATGGAATAGAGATGAGATTTCAGATTATCTCGCGATATCAGCTCCTCTAAACTCAGTGCCATTGGAGTCAAAGACAAAGCATATTTAAGCAGCAGTCAAGGGATAACTTTATTATATAACGAGAAAGCAGATATAATATAATCCATTACTAAAAAAACTATAGATTTCGGTAGAGGCTCGTCCTTTAAGTAATGAAAAAAAATATATAATTGAATATAGGATATTTCGTCAGTGGGTTTACAACCTGCAAGGAAAACAAAGCCAAAGAACAAGTATCAGTGGATGATTCACTTTTTCATGATATGAAAAAGATATAGGTTGCAGAGATATTTCAGCACTGCTGGACTCTTTAACATCAATTAGTAACCAGATAGAGAAATAAACTGTGAAATTTAAAGATCTGAATTTAACTTAGAAAAGAAAATGTTAGTTGTTAGATATATTATGAGGTCTTTGATAGTAGTAATAAGCGTGCGTATCATGGTTCATATGATGTAGGACAAACTTGAGATTGTAAAGGATTTTTTTTTTTTTTAACCTTAAACAATGCTAATGAACAAACAAATGAGATCAAACCAAGATCCCACTTAGATTTTAAGGAGACACATCAATAAGAACTATACAAATGATAAAAATCAAATGTTTTTCGATGGAAGAGGACTAAAGGTTAGGGTTTCGTTATGTCGGTGCCTACCCTAAAAGCAATTTTGAATGTTGTGCAACTAAAGGCCAATTTACTCATTTATCATTTATTATTATTTAGTATAAATAGGACTAATATGTTTAGTCATGCATGAGATTGTTATCGGGAGTCTTAAGTTTAGAGTTTGGGAGAGATTTCCTACCATTCGAATAGAAGGAATTGTGAGAGATCACCTACATCTCATCAAATTGTAGGAATTGGGAAAGATCACCTACATCTTGAATTGTAGTTTGTGTTTATCTTGTATTTGTTTTGTTCTGGATTATTTACGAAAAGAATTTTCTTTGCGCTAATTTCTGTGGAAAAAATATATTGAATTGTGGTATCAAATGGTATCAGAGCGTGCGTTGATCGTTCAATTTCTAAAGCCAAAGCATGAATCGTAATTTCGATGGGAAGCTTACGGGATCGCATCTCCTTCACTTGGAAGCTGCTCAAGATAGTGTCTTTGTTTGTCGAAACAGTTGCGATACAGATCACGGCTCGCCTGATATCGACAATCCCGGTTGGATCTAGCAGGAAAGCATTGCGAGATGGCGATCTCCGTGACCGAAGCCTTGCAAGAGGTTTGGAGCTAGCGAGGAGGCATCATGGGATGGTGATCTCCTTGACCGGAGCCTTGTGACACAATTGTAGTTGGAGCTAGCGGAAAGCAACACGATAAGTGCCGCTGGGAAGAAGAAGGGATCGGACGTGCCTAGTGACCAAACCTTTCGTAATCTGGGAAGCCAATGATGGAATTGTAGCACTCCTACTGAGATTCAAGCTAGCTAGAGAGCTTACAATGAGATTGAGAGGTACTTTGTCTTTTGTGATAAAAAATCTTTCGGTGAATAATGACGCAAAATAATAGATGATTTGCAAACGAATGAAAGGAAGAGATGAGCCAACTTAAATCCAAGATAGAGGAAAGGTTTGCAACCATCGACAAAAAAAATTCATCCATGGAAAACCAATTTGAGTGCTTGGAGGAGATGTATAGAGGCTTATCAAGATGCAACCCAAGACCCGTCGAAGCTCAAGCACCCAATGTGTTGGGCGTGATCCGAGCCTTAGGCACTTAAGCGCCAAGTTTAGGAGCCTAAGCACCCGGAGCAGTTAACTAGTATTTTTCTGTTTTCAAGCCAATATCAAGCGAAGATGCATATGGTTCTTGCGCAAGTTTCTTCGACAAGTTCCTAATGAATGAGTGAAAAGTGTGAGAGGAGAATTTCTAGAATCTTGGCGTGTTTTTTGCAGTCGGAATGGAGCAAGAAAGGTTTGGAGCACGAGACCTGTAAATTTCCTAATGTATAAAGAGGAAACTGGCGTGAATTCCTTGTAAACATTTTTTGAATTTCATAGTGTAATTTTTTGGTGGTGTGCTCTATGGTTTTTCCCCGTCCTCTGGTCGTTCCACGTAAATTCTCATGTGCTTTTCTAGTCGCTTTGATTGTGTTTTCTAGAGTTTGTTCCGATTTTTCTCGAATGATGCGATCTCATAATTTTGCGGTGTGGTTTGGTTTCTAATCGATCCTATGCCTGATAAAGTGTGGAAATTATTCTTCGCGATATTTCCTACCAACTGGTATCAGAGTGGAATACGATTCACTTGGGAGCAATGACCGAAGAAGCAAGGTTCAAGGTGGAGAAGTTCAATGGAACGAACTTCGCTTTCTGAAAGATTCAGATGAAGAATTTGCAATATCAATAAAAACTATACTTGCCACTACAAAGAATGCCAAAGAAGCCTGAATCTATGCCTATGGAAGAATGGGAAGTAATGGATCTAACAGTGTTATGATTGATCCGGTTGTCACTTTCATCATTCGTTGTACTCAACATTGTGAATCAGAAAACTACAGTGGATCTCATGATGACTTTGGCCAAGATGCACGAAAAACCTTCTGTTTTAAATAAGGTTTTTTTGATGAAACAATTATTCAACATGAAGATGGTGGAAGACGCTTCATTGACAGAGCATCTCAATAACTTCAATTCTGTGATGAGCCAACTGTGTTATGTCGGGATCAAGTTTGATGATGAGTTTAGAACACTGGTGATACTATCTTCATTGTCAGACAGTTGTGATGGTTTGGTAACAGTAGTAAGTAATTCTTCAGGAAATTTGAAGCTGAACTTCGATGATATCGTAAGTTTGATGTTGAATAAAGAAGTTTAAAGAAAAGTTGTCAATGGTGAATCTTCAAGTTTTGCGTAGAATGCTGATAATAGAGGAAGGAATCTGAGTAGGAATACATGCAGAAGCTGATCCAAGTCCAAGAAAGGTTTTGTTTTGAATGTTGATAATAGAGGAAGGAATCTTGACAGGAATACAAGCAGACGCTGATCCAAGTCCAAGAAAGGAAAGCCCAAGTCAAGTAGAGAAGAATGTTGGAAAGGTGGAAAGAAGGGGCATTTCACGGACTGCAAAACTACAAGGAAAGCTGGCGGTAGAGGACAGAAAAGTAGTTACTCATGTCTCTACTGGTGAAATCCAAATTGACTCCTTGGTATTATCCCTAGTCGGTACTATTATCTCTACTATTTTGATAAATCCAAGAGGCTGATCTAGGTAAGGTTTATTTGAGAGATAACAAGGCATGCAATAAAGTAGAAAAGAGTTATGATAATATCAGATTATCGAATGGAACAATCTAGAATCTTATTAAAGTCAGACAAGTTCTAAGTTTAAAGAGAAATCTCATCTCCACGAACCAAGTGACAAAGTCAGGACTTGTGACTATTTTAATAGGTGATTCGTGGAAGGTCATCAGAGGGGTATTAGTGATGACTCTAGGTAACATTGAAGGCATCCATTATTTGGTCAATGAAATGACTGATTTCATTGAGGTGGCTGGAACCAGGGTGGATGTAGGTCTATGACACCGTAGGCTTAACCGTATGAGTGAGAATGGTATGAAGTCCCTATTTTCAATGAATAAGCTTTAGGGTTTGAAATCACATGATTTGGATTTCTATCAAGACTTTATATATAACAAGCAGAAGGTTACTTTCTCCAAGGGCAGGTCAGTAGTGAAATCAAAGAAACTGGAGTTGTTGCATATTGATGTATGGGGTCCTACTCCAGTTCAGTCCATAAGGAGCAAGAGAGAGAAGAGAGAGATGAGAAAATAGGGGTTTGAGAGCCTTAGAAGCATATATAATCTATTACCGTGGAAAAAATTCCCCTTTATAAATCCCTATTTTCACATATTAATAGGTCGGAGTTACATTGTAAAATATTGACAATGCCATCAAAATTCTATTGTCGGTTTGCTATGGTAACATTCAAAATAATTGTTACAATGACTGTATTGTCACTTCTCGAATCTCCATTTCACTTACTCCAAGATTAGCGAGTCATTCGTCTATTCACTTGGTCGGCCTTTTTGGCCGGTTGGCTAGACCATCTGATCCATGTCTATTGATAGCTCCTAGCGCTCGTTAGGATTGATTCTTTGACCACTTGGTTTAGTTAAGCATGCTTTGATCGTATATATTTTAGTTCTCTGATTCTCTAGTATATTAAGAGAATGCAGACTACATTAAGAATGAGAGAATTAAATCAAACGAGAGTTTGACTCTTAATAATTAACTCTCAATGATTGATACTTCTTTGATCCCTGGGTTAGTAACTTCTTATAAATAGAGGGCAGGCAATACCTTCCAATTTTGCTTGCTTTTATTCCCTTTTCTCTGCGTCTTCATCGCAGCCAGTATTCCACGTGAAGTTTTGCTTTCTGGCTTATTCGCTAGAGAGAAAAGTGTTGACCTCATTTCTGAATGAGGTCTTTATTTTTCTCTCTAGTGCCTAGGGTCTAGCTTTAAGCTCCCCTTGTTTGACTCTCATAGATGACTATAATTGGGACCCACATTGCTTAGAAAATTCGAGCCACTTCTTTACTCTTTTGAGTCTCGCACGGACGGTCCCAAATCCTCGGCATTTCGCTGAGTTGATTAGGACCGACATGTGAAATTCAAAGTTGACTTCCTACATGAATAGGAACGACCCCTAGGGGAAACTGCAGTACCTCGCGTACTTGCGGACACCACATTTCGCACATTGACTGAACACGCACAAAATTGACTTAAGTCGAGTCGACCGTCGACGAATTCATCCGAACGACCCCGGATGACGAAACGGACCACACGGATGCGTCCGAAACGTCGACTTTAGCTAGAAAGGACACACATATTGTTATGGTTTCGCACGCGAATCATTAGCATGAAAATCGATGCACCGTTTTTTTATGCGGGGCGCAGGTTCGAGTTCGACCCAGGTTCAAATTGGGCTCGAGCTAGACTAGACTCGGGGCTAATTATCCTTAGCCTACCTGATTTTGAATTTCAAAATTTAAAATTCAAATTTATCATTTAATTTCATATCAATTAAATATAATCAGGTGTTAATTTTTTCCAATTAAAACACCTCTGCGGATGGAAGGTAATCAATTGCCCGCCCAATGCACCGTAATGGCTATTAGGAGGCGCGGGATACAAATCCCGCTAACTTCTTTCGGCCTGGGGGATTTTCTATTTTAATTTTAATATAATTAGGTGTTGTATTCTATTTTAATTTTTAAGTTTAAAAATTCCAAAATTTTAGCTTATTTACAAGTCCAAATTCACTCAAAATTCCGACAGTCTCATGGCGTCTCTCTTAAGAGTCTAAGTTTCTAACCCGCGGTCTAGAAGGACACAATGGGAGAGCAAAATTAAACTTTTAACCCGCGATCTCAAAAGACATAACGGGTTTTCAATGTAACTGCAGAAAAAGGTTAATTGCAAACAGAGAGCTCCTCGATTTTAAAATTAATTCTCCATAAGAGTTTGTGGCTCCTACGGCGGGTATTGTGCTCTCATCGAATAGAGATTTTCAAAAATTTCCTCATCGCCCCAAATTTATACCTTTCCGAGCCCCGATGACGTTGAAGGCGGCGACGACAGTAAAATGAAAAAAATAACGCACATTTATTATTTTTCTTCATTTATAATACACAATAATATTTAAAAAGAAAACCAAATGAATAGTAACAATAAATAGAAAAGGCTTCGGTAGAAGAAAGGGTTAGCAAGTAAGGTAGAGGATTTGAGGAGTCAAGGTGGGTAAGCTTAGGTCTCGATTTCCCATGGGGTCGACTCTTTGTCATAATAAATAAGTGAAGCTTTGCTTAGGGCCGAAGAAAATGGAGATGGTGCTTCGCGTATGTGTGGTAAAGTGCAACAGGGAGGAGAAGAGTCTTCATATGAAATGATGCAAGGGAGGCGTACAAGACAAGAAAACAAAATAGTGTGAATGAGAGGGAATAGTGACTTATTATTATTTTCCTTTTTTTGTTATGAGTCAGAGAAGACAAACAAAGCGGAAAGGAGCATTGAAGACGAACGAAAAGGAAACGATAGAAGGATAATGAGAGGGAGAGTCGAATGAGAAAGTGTAAAAGGAGGAAGGCTTTGTGGTTTGTTTGTTTGTTACTGAGGAGCATGCTCCAATGGATGGGAGCAGTTAGCACATTTGAGCAGGCAACTGTGAATAAAATTTGAGTTAACTAATTCAATTTTAATTAAAATAAAGTATTTCTTTTTTCTCTTTTCTTATTTCTCTCCTCCTTTTTCATTTTTACGATCAACAAAGCGCCACAAATTCTTCGAGTTTTTGGCTTTAATCAATTTTTCAATTATGATGCGAAAGTGTCAACATTTTTCCATGTCATCCCCATGGATTTTGTGGTACATGCAATATTTTCTTAAGGACCTAAAGATAGCTCCTTGTTTTCATTTGCTATGGTTTTTTTGAAATCTTTCTTCTAGATGGTTTCCACTACCTCTGCCATCAAGAAAATTAGTGGAGTGGGTTGAGGAAGTTCGTGGGTCGAGGGTGGTAGTCTTCTTTCGTTGCATCAATTCATTTGTCGTAGGGGATAGTGGGATTGATCTTCATGGTATTTCCTCTGTCTAGCGCTTGACCCTCTGAGAACGGACTCGATTCCTTGAAGCGGGCCCTGGTGGGTAGATGGGGATTAGGGCCTCGGCTTCCTCCTTTTTTGCCATAGAGCTTCTCTTCGGGGGTATTGATCGAGCACCCCTATTTTTGTGAAAGTGAACTTATTCTCTTCTGCGGATATATGATTATTGGTCAGCTCCAACAACTCGACCAACATTTTAGGTCGTTGTAGGCCTAAGGCACAATAGAACGGTACTTCCCTATGTCCTTACCCAAGGGCAATGTTTGCGAATGAGTTATGAAGGTGCGTAAGAATTCACCAAGCCCTTGGCACAGATGGAAGTTCTATAAGCATTTTTTAGGCTTTTGTACGTTGGCAAACAGAGCTATGAACATTCTTCTCAAGTCCACAAAGGAGGTGATCACCCCTAATGGCAGAGCATTGAACCATCAAATAGCCAACTCCCTGAGCCTTATGAGGAACATGTGACATTTGAGCATGTCGCAAGTCTTTAATAGGCAGATCGTCGACTCAAGGGAGACGATATGATCGGTAGGATCTAGCCGAGCCCGATAGGGTTTTAGTGATGAAATCTTGAAGCGTTTATGTGGTTCAACTTCAAAAATTTGTCGGGAAAGGGAGTTCTCAAGGTATGTGGTCTGCGCTGCTTCTATGCGCTCATACCTGTGACGATCGAGCGGTGTGAAATCCATGCTATATGGATAGTGTGTGTTTTGTTTTGATTCGAGGAAAGGAGGGATCCTCAGAGTAGTCAGGGTGGTTGTCCTTCGTTGGTGATGAGATGTCACTGGTCGTGGCATTTGTATTATTTCTTAAGTGAGTGCACTTTTGACTTCCTGATGTGAGAGATATCCTTAAGTCACTCCTCTCGTCTATGACATGATTCCATGCTCACAGTATCTTTTAAGGTGTTGAAATCAGATTTATCCGTGAATCACACCTAAGGTAGAGAGTATAAATAAAGAAGAAAAGAGAAAGAGAGAGAGACAGAAAGAAGAAGAGAAATTACGGGCCTAAGAGCCTTAGAAGTATCAGAAATAATTCACGTGGAAAGGATCCCCTACCTTACATATCTTTGTTTGTTTATAGTAGTTAGAAGTTACATTGTGAAATGTCAATAATGCCTTTGAAATTCTCTATTGTTTATTGGTTACTGTAACTGTCAAGATAACCATTACCGTGACCGAATAATCACTTGTCGAATCTCCGTCTCGCTTACTCCAAGATTACCAAGTCATTCATATATTCACTCAGTTGGCCTTTAGGTCTGAGCAGCTAGATCATTCGACCTGTGTCGACTAATAGCTCTTGGCACTCGCCGAGAATGATTCAACGACATGTGTACCTTCTAAGACCGCCTAATTCGGGCCAGTGTGCTTTAATCGCATAATATGTAAATATTTAAAAAATTATAATAAAACAATGTTAATATTTGATTATTTTAACATGTATATACATTAGAGCACAAGCATAAAAATTGGTATAAAACTATAATTATTTACTGAGTTATTATATAACTTAACAATTGATTTCATTTTCATTACAGGAAATGTTGCTATAATGAATAGTTGACAAGACAGAATATATAAACAAAATAAGAAGAGCGAATAAGTAGAATATATTATATTTTGTTTAAGGTTCTTCACTAAAATTGTTATCGCAAATTTGATATTTATGTATGTTTTGCAAGCAAGAGGCCAATATCTGATGGCGATGTGTCACAGTGTTCCTCTGCCTTTTCTAGGCTTCAGGTGGTCCTTCCATATTCTTGAGGATATCTATTCCAGCGGTTAGGGAATCATCTGAGAACTCTATAAGTGTTGTGGTTACCCCTACGGTGTCACCTTTGGTTGGTTCAGTTGTTATCCTGGCTCCCTGCGTTTTGGGTCCTTATGAGGCTTCTCCTGCACATGGTTTGAGTAGAAAGGCTAGGAGGGTTAGGAATAGGTTGTTGCAATCAACAACAGATTTCTTTGCATGTTTTGATTTTAGTTCAAAAGGGGGTTCAAAATTCCCCGGGCTGAGAATCATTTTGTTGTGTTGTCCGGATGCATAGATCCTGTCCTAGCGAGGATTGCTAGGAGGTCCTTCCCTCCTTAAAGATTGCTAGGAAGTCCTTAAGCCTATAGTCTATGTTAATGATGTTATTATGGATCTTTTGACCAATAAAATCGTAGGAGTAGTTTTCTCTTTTAGAGGAAATGGTCCTATTTCTAGAGAGAAATTCCTTACTCGGATCTCTCGGATGTCCAAGCGATGCAAGAATTTCTCTCCTTTCCTTACCCGAGGGTATCATAGTAGGAGTGTAGGGTTACATGTCGGTCTATCATGAGGTCAGGATATCTACCACCTTTTATGCATGTTATAGAGCAGACTGAGGAGTCACGTGGGATCCTTGGTGCAGTGTATGAGCCGACTAATGATGCTACTACAGATCTTCTAACCAAGAAGATCGTCAGAGTATTTTTTTCTTTAAGAAGAAAATGTTCTATTTCTAGAGAAAAATTCCTTGCTCGGATCTCTCGGACGTCCAAGAAAGCGATGCAAGAATTTACCAACATTCATTACCATTGAGCTCATCATATTAGAAGACCAAGGTTTACCTGTCAGTCCATTATGGGTCGGGATATCTATCATCTGTTGTGCAGGCTATAGAGCCGACTGAGGGGTCACATGGGACCCTTGGTGTGGTGTCTGAGGCCACTGCACTAGATTTTATAGTTGATACTTTTTTTGACACTGTTGTAGTGGCTTCGCCTACATCTGATATAACCTTCTTTTTTAAGAATAA
The DNA here is from genome assembly GCA_022702705.1 of Papilionanthe hookeriana x Papilionanthe teres. Lineage (NCBI taxonomy): Eukaryota > Viridiplantae > Streptophyta > Magnoliopsida > Asparagales > Orchidaceae > Papilionanthe > Papilionanthe hookeriana x Papilionanthe teres. Next base: position 88,471,141 of record CM040425.1, read on the forward strand.
AAAGGAAAAGTGTGTTGGCTTACTACTCTTCTTTAATAAGAGACAATAAAATGGATGTTTCCTATTCTGATAATGGGAGATCTAGGGGATACCCTAGTCGATTCTCAACTTATTTGCTTAAAAATAAATGCGTTAGAAAAAATATTATGATTGTCCCATCTTGGTTAAGAGTCGATGGGTTAGGAAAATTCCTACAGCTACACTTCTGAGTTGAATATGAATTAAAAATGTTGATATTTAGTTGCTCTTAATTGTTTGAGTTATATTTTGGATGTTGTAAATGTTAGGAATAGTATGTCTCTATAGTCCTACATCGGTAATTCCAAACTCTTGAGCCAGATTGCGATATATAATAAGCAAAAAATTGTGCTTTTATTTACTTTGATTAATCTAAAAAACATAAACTCCAATTATTTTTAAAAATGAAGAAAGAAAGAAGAAAAAAAATGACTTGGCTGAAAAAGTGATGATAATATGTTATTACCGTCGTCCAAACAGCAATCTTAGAAACCACGAATCCACGTGGCATACTAAGAGTAAACTGAGGTTGAGTTGATTCTCCAAATAAGAAAAATCCCATCACTGCAACCCCGGCGTACAACAATGTGCAAATGAAAAAACTGCAAATCATTTATTTGAGTTTTAATCAAATAAGTTCCAATGAAAAAACAATCATCTGAAATTGCAGAGATGATCAGAAAGAAAGCAGTTTGCCCTAAGCAAAGTATCCGCTATTCATCATGTAAAGACTTAAAAGTACTCGGATCAAGAAACTTTAATGATGATGTGAATTTTGACAATGGCAAGCTTTACTAGAATTATTCTAAACCACTTGCCTTGTGAAAAGTACTGCTGGGAAGTCATTGGGCTTCTTCAGGGAGGAGTATATGTTTGGGAAAACCGCATGGCCTGAATATGAATAACCATAGAGGCCAATAGCTAATGAAATGCCAGAAAGATTTAGGGAGGAACCCTCATTTTTGAAGCCAACCTGATCTACTAATCCCAACCAAAACAAGCAGACAGCCACCAACATAGTCGCAATGACTCCTCCAGCTGGCAAAAAGCAAGGTCAAGGAATGCTCGCCACTTAGGCGATCGAAAAATATATTATCAACCACAAAGGTAGAGCTTTCATATCTTAGCAGAAATAACAAAAAATTACTTGGACCATAGCTATCTCGAAAAAATGTAAACAGAGACAAACTAAAAGCTTCTGCAAGCTTCTGAGATTATAAAACTGAATTTTCAATATAGATGATGTGTTAAAAAAAGGAAGAAAATTCAAAATTTCAAAGATTAAATAAAAAAGCATTAAAATTTAGCTGTAAAAATAAAAGACAATCGATTTCCACTAACCTGAAATATAACTTAGAACACTTAGATCCCTGAGCCATGTTGTTGGGAGAACAATCAGAGTTGTTAACAAAGCAAATAACAAATGAGAATTGACATGCATTCCATTTATATCCAATTGCGCATTTGGAAACAATGATGACAAGTTATCACTCTCCAATATAATGTGCTCAACACAGCAAGCCTGCAGAACTGTTTATGTTAGTTTTTTCACATTTGCTTAAACCCCTTTTAACTAGCTGGAAATGTTAAAAAGCCACAGCAGTCCAACAAACTTAGACAGTGATACTAAGTTTTTACTTACATACAATTCCAGGTACAAGATAATCTGCAAAAAAATAAATGCAGAAAAAAGGAATTAGTGTCCCAAAAAATTTATGTGTAACAATTTTACAATGAATCACCTTTATTATCACTCACCGATAAAATAATGCGACCAGGAGTTCCAAAAGCAGCCTGACCAACGTCAGGGTATGTCTCAAGTTCTGGTCTACTATCCAAGCACTGACGCAGGAGAATTCCAGTGTAAAAGGCAAGCACAGCATATGCGAACAGTATGGACATCCCCATCCAGCCACCTTCCTTAACTGCATATGGTGCAGACAGGATTCCGACTCCACAGAGTACATTTACACCTGTTTAAATCATAAATCCCAAGTTCATTGGAGGCCTGCTTATTATAAACTGTTTTATTTTTATGAAGAGTAATTTCTTGAATATCTTTAGAACCTGTTTTAATTTTTTTGATGCAAATCAAATCTAAACCCAACATTCTTCAGTTAATAGTTCAACCAATTCGAATTATGATACCAAATTAATATGACGAGTATTAGTTATGTTTTGTGTTGCATTTCTTTATCTTTAAATAATGTTAATTCAGTTCTCTGTCCTAGTATTAGAATTATATTGCAGTCTTATGCTTTTGTATCTAAAAACACGCCTGTTGACTTCCCATTAAGTCCTGCTGGAATAAAATACATTATATAACATCTTCATTTCTCCTAGCAATTTTTAAATCTTGCATTGACATTTTGGTCTGGCTGATCAGAATGGATCACAATTAGAGCTGGAACTGAGCCAAATAGTATGTAATTTTAATGTCATTTATTAATGCTTAAATTATTTTTAAGCTGGAAGTTTAATCAAGCTATCGTTATTGCCATTTAACTCTAGTTTTTTAAAAAAGAAGAATTAAAAGCTTGAGATTGGCTTCACAAAAATCATTTACCAAACTAAAAGAGTTAAAATTTAGCGTCTAGTCAAGGTTATGCTTGATTTCAAGCTCCTTATTTGCAAAAAAACAATTAAATATAAAACTTCAAATGCATTTATCTAAAATTGAAACTAAGGCTCCATTTGAAATCTAGTCTAGTATTGTGTTGTGTGATGTTGGACTGTGTTATCAAGTAAAGTTGATGAATCTTTGCTGAAATCACTAATAAGATTTTAATCCAAAATTACCCAAATTTGCTTAGGTTAGATTACCAAATCAAAATGAGGACTTGAATTGGGTCCAAGAAGTCGTTAATTGCGAACCAATTTAGACCACGTACAACTTGGAACTCACTTATTATTAAGGCATGCAAAGCCTCAAGTCGCCCATAGACTTATCATAGATAAGCCACATAGAGTTAGCCCTAACTTGGGCCTTAGGACTAAGTTATTGGGCTCAGCTGAAAGACTCATCAAGTCACCTACCTGCTGACATGCTTTGAGTTCTTATTTAATGTCTCACCAAGATTATTGATTTGGAAAACATGTTGACATAATACAACCCATCAATTCACTTAACATCCCATTTGACTTCTAGCATAACTTGCCAACAACAAAATTAGCTACAGTAGGTTTAACATACTCATTTTCAAATGTAATTGAATCATATTGCCAACTTTATAGTTTGCATTGTATTTCTTTTCAGCTTGCTGTATTTTCTTTCTAGCTTTTGCTAAAAAATGCTTATGATATTAATTCTATTAAGAACAAGTTGTAATCTCCGATATTTTGATTTCCTCTTTACGTTCAAGTGGCAGCTGAAAAGGCCCGAATTTAATTTTCATCCCAAGTTCTAGCCTTTTTGGGTTTCCTTACATACAATCTATACTAATTCATGTTCCTCTTCTTAGATTTTATTTTTCACTTGCCTATTTATTCCCTATAAAAGTTATTTTGCGAGTTCCTTCTATTAACCTTCAGACGGTGCTATAATATCAAGAAAAAAGATATCACAAAAAAAAAACGGCCAGAAGCTGCTAAAGTAAATCACTAACTACTATAATTCCGAGAGCTCTTAAAGACAATAATTATAGTGTCAAGAATTATACTTATTCATTTGCCTTTTGAAAATGTAAATAATTTTAGTGTAAGAAAAACAAAAGTCTAGTCCTAGCATCTAATGATTGTATAATTGAAACTTGGTTTGAACATAGAAAATTTAGAGAAAAAAAATTTTTAGGCCCTTCTTGGGCTAGAATACCACTAAAGCATGCAAAATTCATTGAAGAGCAAGTAGTGATAAAAAATTTTATTTTTTTTATTGATTTGTGTCCTGCCGGATTTAAATTCTGTGAAAGTTTGCAGATCTCACTTTTAAGTGTTAGTCAACTTATACTGCATGAGACTTGAATAATCTATTTAGTGATTTCTATCCTTATTCTTGCTATTAACTTATTTAGAGAACAATGTGTGCAAGTGTGATTTAAATTTGTCAAGCATGATATACACATTGAATTTTTTTTTGTGTGAATCATGATCATTGTTGATTTTTATATTTACTTGTTTTTTTTTGTGAGATTTTAATTATGAAAAAATTTACATTATTAATTGAAATCAATGAAACACAATTGTTATTTTTTGTTTAAATGTGACTTAAATTTGATAAAGTTGAGAGTTCTGATGTGTGAACTTATCTGTGATTTCTATGCCTTTCATCTTATGATACATTTAAGGAGCACCAGACACTTAAGCATCCTATATCAGTAAGTTCCTCATATTTATCTTATCTAGGGATGTAAGTCAAGCCAACTCGTGAGCCAGATCGAGCTTCCACTCGATAAGTGGCTTGTGAACTGAGCTCGATGAGCAAATAAATAAAGCTCATGCTATCCCGGACTCGACTAGCTAGCTCTTGAGCTGGCTTGTTTAAAAAATATTTATATAGAATATACTCAAAAATACATTAATTTGAAAACTATTTTTAAATTATTAAAAATGTTAAAAAATAATATTTGTTATTTTATATTAAATAATTTCTCATTATCTCTCTCCTAATTGCTAATTTTATTTGCCATTTTATCATACTACAACCTTAAAATAATATTATTTGTTTCTTTTATGATAAGCAAGTCGGCCCGTGAGCAGCTCAAACTCGTAGACGTAAGCTTCAGCTCGAGCTCGAACTCGATAAAATTAATTAAGCTCAAGCTCAAGCTCAAGTCGAGAGTGGCTGGAGCATGGCTGGAGCTCGATTTGACCCGTTCACACCCCTAATCTCATCTATTATTCATGAACAATTCCTCCCCAAGTTATGGGACTATTTTTTTCTCTAGCACACAAGTAGAGTTTATTTCCATATAAATATATGAAGTGGTTGATGACTGTTTCAATAAGTTAATTTAATTCAACAGAGTGTTAGCAATAATTATTTATATGAATGTACTTAATTTTTGAGAACTATATATCGAAATTTGTTTTGATCGAGTTTTGTTTTTTTCCATACGCCCATTAATTTTGTAATAGGTGGATGAGTGGCTTTACGCTTAGAGACAAAATGCGAAATGAATTTATCCGTAATAGGGTTGGTGTTGCACCAGTGACGGATAAAATTAGAGAGTCGCCTTAGATGGTTTGGTCACATTAAACGTCAATCACTTGATGATCCGATTAGGAGAGTAGATGTTTTAAATACAACTTATGTTAAGAAAGACAGAGGTAGACCTAGGAAAAATTGGGCTTATTGCATAAAAAATGATCTTAATTTATTAGAATTAAACAAAAATTGACACTAAATAGGACACAATGGAGAAAAAGGATTCATGTAGCCGACCCCACTTAAGTGGGATTAAGGCTTTGTAGTTGTTGTTGTTGTTGTTGTTGTTGCCCATTAATTTTGTATTCTTTAATTACTATTATTAATAAAAAAATAATATTTTAATTTGAAATCTTTCTAATTTTATATTATATATTACAATATCATTATTTTATTCCACAAAAAAAAGGTGGGTGACCTAAAAGCACGATTTTATTACAAGACAAGTAGTTGAAAGTGGTTAGGGCTCAAATATAAAATTAATGAAAATTTAGATTAGTCTCCCCTAAAAAGCAGAGATATAATAGAATATGACCTTTTTTTATAATAAAAAATAATAAAATATATTTAATTAATGTTAGAGATGGATAGAAATTAAACTCACCACAGCCAATCAAATATAAGAACAAATTTCAAAAGAAATAAGTTCGATTGAGTAACATAGATCATTGAATTGACTCCTATGAAATCCAGAATTTAGCTTGAATCGCTTTCAAACAGTTAGATTGAAGCAATTAGTCCATGCCTCTTTGTTTTACTGTACATGTTTGAATTTTAATTCCAACAGTGTGTAGCTTTGTATTGTAATGATGTTAAATTGCAGAAAGTTCTTCTGAAGAAGACAATTATGATTGTTTGGGTTATAATGACTTTCAATTTTACATATTTTTACATTATTATTATTATTATTATTATTATTATTATTATCCAAATAATAATTAATTTCAACATTCAATTAATTTATTCTTATTATATTATTATTAAAATGAAAATTTTTGAAGGGGTTCCAAGATTTCATCATTTTGAACCTGAGTTTTAAATAAGAACTCACTTCTCCCCATTTTTCAATCAAACAAGCACTCGGAATCACTTCCAGATATTCAAAGGTTATTTGGCTAAAAGTAGGATGTAATAAATCTTATAAATCTTGATGTAATAAATCTTATAAATCTTAATGTAATAAATCATGTGTTGGTCAAATCATGAAAACAATTTCATATGATAGGTGTTAAATTAGATTAAATCCAGATAAACTATATAGTTGTTTAATTCAATATATAAGGATTTACATAATTTTGTCATTTGATTATACTCACCTCGTTTAGATAAACTTTGATTATGCTAACTAAATCACATTTAATCTAATTAAACATCTCAATTAATTATTAGTGAATACTTGCTAACCTAATTAAGTAATAACTGCTATTTAGAAAAATTAAATGAGAAAAAAATAGATTTACTTGGGCTGAATTCTAGTTATCTTGTTTAAATTACAATAAGCAGAACTAACAAACCACCCAATGCTAGGATTTACTAAATATGGGACCTTTTACTATTCTAATTGAAGTTAAATACACCCGCGCTAAAATTTACTAATATCCGGGATTGAAAACAAAATGTATTAGAAACAGAACTCAAGATTCCGTGGGAAATAACGATGTCATTTTTACAATATGATAGGATTTAGGCTAAACCCCGCTCAACTCCAGTGTTAGGTATGGTTCATATCTAGGGAGTTGGAGATTCTTGGTGAAGATGTGTGACTCCTGGTGAAAAGAAGTGTCTCTTGAAAGTTAGTGGGTTGGGGGGAGCGAGGGCGTGATTGTAATTTTATATGTGGGTTTAATATATGTGTGTGTGTATATATATATATATGTGTGTGTGTGTGTGTGTGTGTGTGTGTGTGTGTGTGTGTGTGTGTGTGTGTGTGTGTGTGTGTGTGTGTGTGTGTGTGTGTAACATATGGGATGTAAAATAAAACTCGTCCGAAATAGTGCGTTCAGCCGAGCACTCAGGGACGTAGGCGGTCTTTCGTCGAACCTCGTTAAATCTCTCATGTGTTCTTCTGGTTTTGTGTCGATTCTTGTTTTGCTCCGCATTTTCATAACATCCAGCTACCAAACTGTTTGGTATGGCTCATATCTGGAAGTTGGAGTCTCTTGGTGTGAAGAGGTGTGTCTCTTGATTTAAGTGGGTTGGGGGGAGCGAGGGCGTTTTTGTAATTTACATGTGGGTTTGTCTATATATATGTGTAACCCATGGGATGTAAATGAACTCCCGAGGACGTAGGCAATTCTTTGCCGAACCTCGTTAAATCTCTGTGTTCTTCTGATTTGTGTCGATTCTTGTTTTCCACCGTTAAATTTCATAACAATTGGTATCAGAGCCTCGTTTGAGGGCACATGAGAAGATCGACGCGGGAGATCGTAGAAGAAAGAAGATTTGGCTTCGAGGTTCGAAGCATTGCGGTGTTCTAGGCGGGAGTTTGGCGTGGAGCGGCAGTTCGACCGGACTTGTGGAAAAGTTTGGTGCGCGAGGAAGGAGCACTCGGTGATTTCGGTTTGAGAAAAGAGGAGTTCCGGCGCGGGCTGCGGTTGTCCGAGCGCGAGGAAGCATGAACCCGGCACTGAGCGAGGCGTTCATCGTGAGTTCGGCCCTCGTCGCGAGTGGAGTTCGGCGAAACGGGGCAGCTATCGCGGAGGCGGCTTTGGCGGCTGGCTGCGCGGAGCGGCAGAGGGCGGAGTTCAGCTAGCCGGAAACATTTCGGCGCCGGAGAAGCGGCACAGCTGCGGGCGGTTGGCTCGGACGGGAGAGTTTGTGGGAACAACCGGCGGTTGTCGCGGGCGGCGGGCGGAGGCGAGGCAGTCAGGCGCGAAACAAATCAGCGGTTGCAGCAGTTCGAACGGTTCCAGGCGCGTGAGGCAGTTTTCGGGACAGGCGTGCAGCAGGCGCGTGAGGCAGTTCCAGCCGAACAGGAGCCTCGTTTTGTCGATCAAAAATCAGCGGGAAACAGAGGCTGTCCACTGCGAACAGGAGCCTCGTTTTGCGGGAAATTGAGGTGTTTGACCAGTTAAATTCATCGGTTCGTCGTAGGAGCTTTTGCGACAGGTGGAGTTCGGCAGGGTGCAGGTGGCGAGCAGACACGATTGTTTCGTGAACGGGAGCTTCGTGGAGGTTTTCCTCGAGCAGTGCGAAAAGGATTCGTGGCTCGCGAAGCTGCGATTGGCGCCGAGGTCTGCGGTACGAACGGGAATTGTGTTTCGTGTGGAAAATTTGATTCACGAATCACATGAGAATCGCGGGGAAAGTTGCGGTGCGAAAAGGATTCGTGGCTCGCGAAGCTGCGATTGGCGCCGAGGTTGCTGGTACGAACGGGAATTGTGTTTCGTGTGGAAAATTTGATTCGCGAATCACATGAGAATCGCGGGGAAAGTTCTTTGCATTTCGCGGAAAATTTCGAGTTTCTTTGAATTTATTTGCGAGTATTTTCTTTGTTTTTTCGAAGCGAGGTAGGAAAATACGGTGCGGGATTAAATTCGGATAGCGATGTACGAAGCAAAGTTCGAGATAGTGAAGTTCGATGAAACGGGAAGCTTCGGATTGTGGCAGAACAAGGGTAAAAGATTTGTTGGCACAACGGGGAATTTTGAAGAGCTTTGCGAAATTCTGAAGCACGATAATATGGAAGATGAAGATTGGGAAGAGTTACTAACTCGAGCGGCGAGTGCAATACGTTTATGTCGGCGAGATGAGATTATGTATCATGTTATGAATCTGAAATCTCCGGGAGAAGTATGGAAGAAATTGGAATCTCAGTTTATGTCCAAATCTCTGACGAATAAATTGTATCTAAAGCAAAGGCTGTATGGACTGAAGATGTAGGAAGGTAGTGATTTGTCACAGCACTTGAATGTCTTCGATCGAATAATCGCGGATGCGACACGTCTCGATGTGAATATTGAGGATGAAGGCGAGAACGTGATTCTTTTGTGTTCGTTCGCTACTCTAGCATGAACGTCGTGTATTACTTCTACGTATGGGAAAGAAACGATTAAAATTGATGAGATTCTTGCGGCGATTGTTGGCTCATAACTGGCGGAAGCGAGAATGCGAGAGAAAGCTCAAATGGTAATTGTTTATATGTTAGGGGTAATCGGGATCGTGAAAGTAAGGAGGAGAAGGAGAATTACGGAAGGTCAGCTTCAAAGGCAACAGATTCGTTGCTTTAAGTACGAGAGCCAGGACATATGAGGAGAGATTGTCCAATGCTTAAGAAGGAGACTCGTAATGTATCTTGAGAGCTGCGAATATGGTACGAGTGATACGATTACGATAATAGTGATGCGCTTTCGATTCTGACTCAGTTAAAGGATGGATGGATTCTCGATTCGGGATGTTACGATCACATAACACCGAAACGACAGTGGTTTTCTTCATACTGAGTTATCCGATTTTGGTTCGATCTATCCAGGTGATAATAGACGTTACTAATATTTGCGATGTCTAGTAAAGTCGGAGTCGGATGTATGATGACAGCTGTCGAACATTATGTGATGTCGGACATGTTCGGAGTTGAAAAAGATTTGATTTCTCTGGCACTTCTACTGCAGGACTGGTTTCATTCTAAGGCGGATGAGGATAGGAACCATCGACCAGGTGTTAAGAGTCTGATGAGTCTGTGATGAAAGGGAAGATCAGCTGCGAGTAACATCTATAAACTATCGGGAGTACGATTGCGGGTGGAGATCGCTCTGTTGGAACATATGATGGAAATGCGAGCGAGGAACTTTGACCAAGTCGAGTTAGATGGTTTGGTTACCTGACCCATTTGGTGTAAGAAACTCCGTGATCTATTTCTCTAAAGATTTGGATATTCGTAGAGTGGAGATTTTCTCCTGAAAGTTGGATATTCACAGAGTGGAGATTGTTAGATGTATTTCTACTAAGTTTGAATATTTGCTAGAGTGGAGATTTGTTTGGTAGGCATATATACCGGGTGAAGCATTTCTCCTAAGGTGCTTGATATTCGCCAAGGTGGAGAATTGTTAGGTATGGCTCATATCTGGAAGTTGGAGTCTCTTGGTGTGAAGAGGTGTGTCTCTTGATTTAAGTGTGTTGGGGGGAGCGAGGGCGTTTTTGTAATTTACATGTGGGTTTGTCTATATATGTGTGTAACCCATGGGATGTAAATGAACTCCTACTGAAATAGTGAAATTCGCCGGCTCATCTCCGATGAGCGTAGAGCGATTCTTTGTCGAACCTCGTTAAATCTCTGTGTTCTTCTGATTTGTGTCGATTCTTGTTTTCCGCCGTTAAATTTCATAACACAAACAACCTCTTAAAGTGTAAAAAACTATCAACTAAACTCATTAATCACCTTTATTATGTTGAATTTCAAATATAGATGTTACTTGGCACTAAATACCCACCCACTCACTCACTCACTCATTTATGTCAAATAAACCCTAACTGATAATAAGAGGTTCCACATCAAGAAGCGTGCACAAATCAGGAGAAAGCAATACCGTTTATGACGGCCTGACCGTAGGAGCTCTGACCCGGGGGAACGGAAACCTTGTCGTGATCGTGATCGTGATCGTGTTCGCGCTCCTTCTTCACGGATGGTCGACGCGTAGGGATCGGAGGCGGCAGCAACGAGTGCGAGCTCTTCCTCCGCTGATTCTGAATCTCCGGCGATGGCTTCCGTTCATCTTCTGGACGAGATGGGTGCAAAGGCTTGATCAGAGAGCTGAAGACATCTGAGGCCTGGCGACCTCTGAAGGAAGAGCTGAAGAAGGAGCTTCCGAGCCTGCTGAGACTGGGAGTCCCTAGGAATGGAATCGAGGGGGATGCGACATTGCTGTAGATGTCTATTGATTGCCTATCATTAAGAAAAAAAAAAACAAATTAACAAATTAGTCCTGAATTACTAACAATTCAGCAGAAACATAATTATTTGGCTAGATAATAAGGTTGTGATTGGGGCTGTTTATTTGATGTGGGAGTATTTTGAAAATGCACCTGAACTGTTTGGGTAAACATCATTTTGGCAGCTTATGAACGTTTTCACACCGCATCTATCTAGGTGTGGTGAGAGCTTTCAGGCTACGATCTGACTTTTACAAAAAAAAATAAAATTTATAATAACAACCACATCTAGCTTATCAGTAGATTATTTTTAATCAGCTTATCAGCATATTATTCAATAAGCTGCAGTTGCCCCAAACAAACTTTAAAAGTTGGGCTTGGGGCATCTAAGAGGAATATGAAGTTGAGAAAATTTAGGCTGTTTGGGCCGTGTTTAGCAAGATAAATTATTTATCTAAATAATTGGATTTTATTATTCATTGATCAAGAAAAATATCCTTAACATACTTTAGGGACCCACCAAATTATGAGATTTGATCCCTTATTGAACTTAAACATCTGAACTTTAATCACACTTTTATACCTACTTTAAATGCTAAACATTTCAGTGGATTTACTTGAAGACCGTCACGTATGTATTTATTTATTGCAATTTACACTGTTTTATTTCTTCCTGCATGTCAAAACTGAAAATTTTAGGATAATCATGAAAAAAAAAAAACAAAACAAAATCAAAAAAATCAATTCACAACAATCAAAATATAAGACAACTCAAAATTTAATCACAAACCAATTACGTTTTCGGATAAACTATTTAAACGCAGTTTTCAAACGACGATGCAGCATTTACAGTGTTTTCAAAACGCCGCCGTAACTAACAAAACCTTTATCACAATTTACATAAGAATTTTAAATTGTTATTTATTTAAATGATCATATAATGTATTAATGAAATTGACTAGCCTTTAGAGATCGTTTAAATATAATTTAATAATTATTTAAAAATTTTCTTTTGTAAAATAACATTAAATTTAAGAATCAACTTGTGTTAAAAAAATATAAGGGCATTTACATACATAGCACACAATTATTATGTATTTACATCTCTTACAAGTAAACTTTTATAATTACAGAAATAACCCTCGAATCCTTAATATAACATAAAAATATAACTATTATCATTTTTTAAAAGTAACACTGTTTCACAAATAAATTAAATCAAAAGAGTCAATATTAAGAAAAAAGATTTGCACTCCAATTTAATTTTTTTAAAAAATAAAAAGAGGTCAAACCGTCTCATAGAAAACATAATCTTGAAAATGCCTCATAAATGGGTGATTTTGCTCCTATTTAAAACTTTCCTTCATTGTGCTCTTCATGCTAAAATAATCTCCTTGATAGATTTTATCCAAATAATTTGAGGGAAATTGCATGCACCATGTATTACATCTATAGCCTTTATAGAATACACGCACGCATGCGACTAAAGTGTCATTTTACTCTTAGAATTTATAAAAAAATAAAAATAGTCCATAGACTTTAAATTGGGGCCAAAATAGTTTCCATAGCCATGGAGGATTATTAGAACTCAAACTTTAAATAATTGAGGACTATTTTGTATTTTTATAAATTTGGGGATTAAAATAATTGTATGTAAACAATCGAGAACAATTTTAGCATGTTACTATTGATACGGAACCAACAAATTTTCATTATCTAGCATGAATCTCGAGGCATGACAGGGATCTCGAGACGATATTTTGAGCAAGAACGTGCAAATTTTGATAAACAGTCATCCAGAGCTCCGATTTCAGCAAACTTATAGCAAACTGACCGGCTCAATGAGAGAAACATAATGACATCAAAGTTAGACAAATTTGAGTCAAATCAAGTCCTGATAAAGTCATTTAATCGATTTTAGAAGATTCTCTGACACATTTTGAAGATCAAACGATGTAGAATCCGGCAAGTTCAAAGTCGAATTGAGCGTCTCGATAAGACGAATCTAACGAGACTAAGATCACTCAATTCTGACGTCATTAAGACATCAAAATGTCTATTAAACACTTTCTGATCGAAGGGAGCTCTCCAGACCTTCTGATCAAAATAGTTCATATTCTTGCATTAATTGCACTAATAACATTATAAATATACATCTACCCCTCTCATGAGGAGAAGGATGAAGCCTTGGGAGAGAACTTGAGACTTTGAAAATGAGTTGAAGTCTTGAACCATCCCAACCATCGTCGATCGCCGTCAACCACCTTCGGCCGTCGTAGACACCCGCCGATCGCTGTCAGCCACCACTGGCATCCGTCGACCATCTCCGGCCATATTGACGCCCGCCAATCATCGTTAGCCACTATCGACCGTCACCGTCGATCACCGCCAACCATACGCTGTCAGTTGACTCTTTAACTTGGAAAATACCATTATTCTTTCTCATCTGTGGGATAAAGGATCTTTGTAATCATCTACTAATAGTGAAATTTTACAACTGGGTCAGGCCCCGTGATGTTTCCCTTTACGTGTTTTCCACGTAAAAACCTCTAGCATCACTACTGGTTATTTTCTTTTATTTGAGTGTGTGATGAATTCTCGTACAACGTTAAGACGATAATCTGTTACTCTACTGTCGCGAATTTTCTAGCACGCATCAGTTTGGAGCCGTCTGTGAGAAACGAAGCACCGTTCAACGTTGTCTTCAACTCTAAGACGTCGATCCCCTACTTCATTTCCCAAAGTTGTATATCATTCAACTAGCAAATAAATCTTCTTTGCATCTTGAGGATCATCCTTGAAGCATTCTTTAAAATGGGAGACAACCTTCACTGCAGTCTCGAATGGTCGTTCACATTAACGACATGGGCACGATCATGGCAGGTCTGTCATCTTATATTCATTCATATTATCAGTCTACTGGAATTGCTTCTGGACCAGGGGGTAATCTTCACCGCATATAACGCTTCCTCAGCGTCTCCTCATTGTACTGGAGATCCTCTTCAACTTGATCAAAAATTTGATTTCTTCAAGGCCCAATACATGCGGTGTTTTACAAGTAAGCATAAAAAACACACTTGCCGGAGGACAAGAAATTTAAAAGCAACAACTGACAAATTGTCAAACATGATTCTTGAGTATGACTACAACCATATTTACAAGCAAATATACGATCCATAGCAATCTACGTCATAGTCTCGAGAAATGCAGAGCATCTCTAACACCTCATTTTAGGCCATAATCGATACCAGGGAGACTCGATTCAACCTCTTCCATTACAGGCTACCGTCGTCAAGCAAAAGCTTTGACATACAACCTCAGATAGGTTAAAATTCCTTAGTGGATTTCCTTCGGCTTCTTCCAATACATGCTACAGTAGTCAAGCAAAAGCTTCGACATACAGCCTCGAATAGAACAAAATTTCTAGGTGGATTTCCTTCAACCTCTTCCATTACAGGCTACAGTCGTCAAGTAAAAACTTCTACATACAGCTTTGGATGGGTCAAAACTCTTTGATGGATTCTCTTCAAACTCTTGCATTACAGGTTACGGTCGTCAAACAAAAGCTTCGACCACAACTTATGATAGGTCAACCATCCTCAGTGGATTTCATATGAATCTAGTCATCGCTAGTTAATACCGTCGAGCGTCTCCAGTTATACAATTCAGAATTGGTCTTATATCCTTAATGAATTTTTCTTTCAACCATGCCCCTGAAAGTTGAGCTCAAAGGGCAGGACTCGATGAGAATATACCAGTTCATTTCAAGTTACTATAAGGCGTAAGCCCAAGTGGGCATAACCTCAGAATGCACGAGCCTCAAAATAATTCTTATTGTTTACATGACGTCATTTTACTCTCAGAATTTATAGAAAAGTAAAAATAGTCACTAGACTTTAAATTGGGGCCAAAATAGTTTCCATGGTCATTGAGGACTATTAGAATTCAATATTTAAATGATCGAGGACTATTTTGATATTTTTATAAACTTGGGGATTAAAGCAATCTTATGTAAGCAATCGGGAACAATTTTAGCACGTTACTACTGATACGACACCAATAATTTTTTATTATCTAGCACGAATCTCGAGGCATGACACGGATCTCGAGATGATATTTTGAGTAAGAACGTGCAAATTTTGATAAATAGTCATCCAAAGCTCCGATTTCAGCAAACTAACCGGCTCGATGAGAGGAACCTAATGACATCAAAGTTCGATAAATTTGAGTCAAATCAAGCCCTGATAAAGTCATTTAACCGCTTTTAGAAGATTCTCTGACACATTTGAAAAATTAAACGGATGTAGAATCCGGCAAGTTCATAGTCGAATCGAGCGTCTTGACAAGACAAATCTAACGAGAACAATATCACTCAATTCTGACATCATTAAGACATCTAAATGTCTATTAAACACTTTCTGATCGAAGGGAGCTCTCCGGACCGTCTGATCAAAATAGTTCATATTTCTGCATTAATTGCACTAATAACATTATAAATATACCTCTACTCCTCTCATGAGGAGAAGGATGAAGTCTTAGGAGAGAACTTGAGACTTTGAGAATGAGATGAAGTCTTGAACCATCCCGACCATCGCCGATCGCCGTCAACCACCGTCGGCCGTCGTAGACACCCGTCGATCGCTGTCGACCACCACTGCATCCGTCGACCATCTCTGGCTGTATTGACGCCCGCCAATCATCGTTAGCCACTATCGACCGTCACTGTCGATCACCGCCAACCATGCGTAGTCAATTGACTCTTTAACTTGGAAAATATCATTACTCTTTCTCTTTTGTGGGATAAAGGATCTTTGTAATCATCTACTAATAGTGAAATTTTACAACTGGGTCAGGCCCCGTGATTTTTCTCTTTACGGGTTTTCCACGTAAAAACCTCTAGCATCACTACTGGTTATTTTTCTTTTATTTGAGTGTGTGATGAATTCTCGTACAACGTTAAGACGATAATATGTTACTCTACTGTCGCGAATTTTCTAGCACGCATCAGTTTAGCGCCGTCTGTGGGAAACGAAGCACCGTTCGACGTTGTCTTCAACTCTAAGACGTCGATCCCCTACTTCATTTCCCAAAGTTGTATATCATTCAACTGGCAAAGAAATCTTCTTTGCATCTTGAGGATCATCCTTGAAGCATTCTTTAAAATGGGAGGCAACCTTCACTGTAGTCTCGAATGGTCGTTCAAATTAATGTCCTGGGCACGATCATGGTAGGTATGTCATCTTATATTCATTCATATTATCAGTCTACTGGTATTGCTTCTGGACCAGGGGGTAATCTTCACCACATATAACGCTTCTTCAGCATCTCCTCATTGTACTGGAGATCCTCTTCAACTTGATCAAGAATTTGATTTCTTCAAGGCCCAATAAATGTGGTGTTTTACAAGTAAGCATAAAAAACACACTTGCCGAAGGACAAGAAATTTAAAAGCAACAACTGACAAATTGCCAAACATGATTCTTGAGTATAACTACAACCATATTTCCAAACAAACATACGATCCATTGCAATCTACATCATAGTCTCGAGAAATGCAGAGCATCTCTAACACCTCATTCTAGGCCATAATCGATCTTAGGGGGACTCGATTCAACCTCTTCCATTACAGGCTACCGTCATCAGGCAAAAGCTTCGACATACAACCTCAGATAGGTCAAAATTTCTTAGTGGATTTTCTTCGGCCTCTTCCAATAAATGCTACAGTAGTCAATAAAAGGCTTCGGCATACAACCTCGAACAGAACAAAATTTCTAAGTGGATTTTCTTCAACCTCTTCCATTACAGGCTACAGTCGTCAAGTAAAAACTTCGACATACAGCCTTGGATGGGTCAAAAATCTTTGGTGGATTCTCTTCAAACTCTTCCATTACAAGTTACGGTCGTCAAACAAAAGCTTCGACCAATAACTTATGATAGGTCAACCATCATCAGTGGATTTCATATGAATCCAGTCATTGCTAGTTAATACCATCGAGCGTCTCCAGTTATACAATTCAGAATTGGTCTTACATCCTTAATGAATTTTTCATTAAACCATGCCCCTGAAAGTTGAGCTCAAGGGGCAGGACTCGATGAGAATATACCAGTTCATTTTAAGTTACTAAAAGGCGTAAGCCCAAGAGGGCACAACCTCAGAATGCACGAGCCTAAAAAAGGTAAGCAACTTTAATCTATAAAATCAGTGTGCTAACCTTAATTGCAGAATTTTGTACGATTGTGAAGCCAAAACAGTCTCAGAAGTAAATAAATATATTATCATCATATATGCCACATCAGATGATTAAAAATGCTACAAAGACCTAAATATACTTTTACAAGGGCTACATAAATTCGTTCATCTTCGAATAGAGTCGGCATCGCCTCCCCAAAGTCTCAATACTTCTGATGATCATCAGGAAGTCTCTAGATATCACAACCACATAAGCATGAAAATATTTCCCTCAATGCGAGGAGGGAAAGCTACAAAATTTCTTCATCACCTCCAGAATGTGCAGGAGCGACACCAGAATCTCCTGTAGAATGCATGACACCAACGAGAAAGAAAATCACGTAGCTTGCCTGCTAAACAGGACAAAAACGACTTTCCACTTCATCGCAACAAGAAAGAAAAACTTGTAGCTTGTCAGCTACGCAAGACGAATACGATTTTCCTCTTTGCCACAACGTGAAAAAAAATATCATTGCTTGCTTGACGGGGACGACTTTCCTCTTTCTTTGTAACAAAAACAAATCATGTTTCTTGCCTGCTACGCAGGACGAGGATGACTTTCCTCTTCACTGTAACTCCGCACCACAAGTTTTTTGTCGTAACACATCGTGAAACTTAGTGCCACAACTCTGTACAACAACTCGGTGCTGCGACTCTGCACCGCAACTTGGCACCGCAATGTTCTACCGTAAAGTGTCATCGCGACGCTCGACATCAACGCATCATTGCGATGCATCGTCGCGACGCACCGTTGCAACTTGTCACGTCGTCGTGACGCCCTACCTCAACGTGTAGCCATAATGCATCGTTGTGACGCACTACCGCAATGCGTCGCGCGACGCAACGCTTTGATGTCACGACGCTAAGTGTTAAATCACCGCGACGTTCCATTGCAACACGTCACTGTAACACCCCCCCACGACGCTCTGCAGCAATATTTCGCCGCGATCATTGCCTTGACGCTCAGCCGCAATACGTCGCCGTGACGCACCACTGCAATGCGTCACGTCGCCGCAACGTCCTGCCTCAATGCGTCGCCATGATGCATCGCCGTTACGCACCGTCGCAGCGCGTCGCACAACGCATCGCTTTAACGTCCTGACGCTAAGCGTCACGTTGCTGAGACGCTCCGTTGCAATACGTCGCTGCAACGCCCCGCCACGACGCTCCAACGCAATGTACCGCCGCAACTGATCGCCTCGACGCCCCGCTGATGCGTCGCCGCGACGCACCACAGTGCCGAACTGCAACGCGTCACCACTTTGCATCGACGCGACTCTACCTCATCTCCTTTAGGCCTATTTATAGGCTCAAAAAGAGTCTTGACCATTAAATGCACATTAATATATAAATCTAAAAAGATGTGTAAGCACTAAATGCTCGTTAAAAAGAAAAAAAAATACTTTTCAGTTAAAAAAAAGACTATTCATACTAAAAAAAAAAAAGAGAAATGACTTCTTATTCAAAAATAAAATGGGAAAAGCATTAGATATCAATATTTTCAGACGATAAAATTGGACTCGCCCGAAAATAGGAGACAATTGACACGACATCAACAAATTTTCATTATCTAACACGAATATCGAAGCATGATACAAATCTCGAGAAGATATTTTGAGCAAGAACGTGCAAATTTTGATAAATAGTCATCTAGAGCTCCGATTTCAACAAACTTATAGTCAAACTAATCAGCTCAATGAAAGGAACCTACTGACATCAAAGAGACAAATTCGAGTCAAATCAAGCTCTGATAAAGTCATTTAACCGCTTTGGAAGATTCCCTGACACATTTGGAAGATCAAACAGATGTAGAATCCGACAAGTTCATAGTGGAATCAAGCGTCTCGATAAAACGAATCTAACGAGACCAAGATCACTCAATTTCGAAATCATTAAGACATCCAAATGTCCATTAAACACTTTCTGATCATAGGGGGCTCTCCGGACCGTCCGATCAAAATGGTTCATATTCTTGCATTAATTGCATCAAGAACACTATAAATAGACCTCTAACCCTCTCACGAGGAGGAGGATGAAGCTTTGGGAGAGAACTTGAGGTTTTGAGAATGAGCTGAAGTCCAGAACCATCCTGACCATTGTAGATCGCCATCAACCATAGTCGGTCGCCGTCGACACCCACTAATTGTCGTTGACCACAACCGGCTGTTGTCGACACCCGTTGATTGCCTTTCACTACCGTCGACCTCCTTCAGCCACCTCTGGCCTCCGTCGACCATCTCCGACCGTATTAATGCCCGCCAATTGTTGTTAGCCACTATCGACCGTCACCGTCGATCACCACCAATCAGACGCCATCAGTCGACTCTTTAACTTGGAAAATACAGTTACCCTTTCTCGTATGTGGCATAAGAGATATTTGTAATCATCTACTAAGAGTAAAATTTTACAACTGGGTCAAGCCCCGTGATTTTTCCCTTACGGGTTTTCCATTTAAAAATCTCTAGCATCACTACTGGTTATTTTTCTTTTATCTGAGTGTGTGTTGAATTATCATACAATATTAAGACGATAATCTATTACTCTACAGTCACAAATTTTCTAGCACACATCAACTATCACACACACACACACACACACACACATATATATATGTTATACAGAGACCCAAACTAACATTTATACTTTATAATAGCTTTCTGCACCAACCTAAAAGGAGAACATGTAAGTTAAGAGCTCTGTTGACCACAAAAACCCAACTCCAGGGTAGAAGATAACGAACGACATGATGTCAACGATGGACTTTGACATAATCTAAGCGGGATGAACCCGAAGTAGTATTGCTCACAACTTATAGCAGAACGGTAGCCTCAAACAACACTTGAACTGGTCTCACCCGAATAGGCTCGTAACTTGGTCGTTTCCTTCAAAGGCTTGGAGCTTGATAGTGAGATTGAAGACACAAGTATCTTCTAATTGTGACCTCTCCCTGTGTCATATACCTCTTAGAGGCAACAACCATCATGAATCTTTCGAAGAATACTTCAGAGTCATCGTAGTGAAGCAGTGAACAGAAAAACAGAAAGCTGAGAGAATAAGAAAAAGCAAAGAGAAAATGACAATGAAAAGTGTAGTGTGATTTAACCCATAGCCTTTATATAAATAATAACAAGAGAACTGGAACCGTCGCACGGGAGTTAAAATGGAACCATACAATAATTTAAAAAAAAAACACTGACACAAACATCAAATCAACAAATGATTCGAGAATAAATAATTTTCTTTTTTGAAATTGAGCATTACAAATTACGTTTAAAAATTATTCCGAGAGGAAGTACTTAACAAATAAATCTTTTGTTGCTTCGGCCAAGACATACCTCTTCTAAAGCAGCCTCATTTACATGAACTTTCCTCCAAATTTAAACTAATCCACCCGATTTGTCTCGACTTGAATCTAGAGCATGGAGCATGTCTCTTAAAGCATTCGATAGTTCCAAACGAAGGGCAACCAACTCCTCCCACAGTTTGTGTATCTCCTATCACTGGATCCCAGCGTCCGAAAGAAGGAATTCTCAATCTTATTATGGCGGCGAGCCAACGATCTAGAGGGCTATATGACATCCAACAGTTGCTTCCTTGAGGGCTTCACAGGGATTGCCCAAGCGGTCAACCCCGCCATCCTTGTTCCCGGTCAGCGCCTAGGCTGCCACTACTGGTGTCTCGGTCGGATCCTGACCAATATTTGTCGGAGGCAAGTAATCAACATGTACCTGTTTGGCTGCATCGAAAGACAATATAAGAATGGAAGAGAAAAAAAAAATCTGAACCTAACAAGCAATACCAAAGCTCTTCATACCAAAAAAGTTGATCTATTTCATATCATGTAATCGACACACCACTCTCATTAGGTGGCACCGCAGCACTCACAACTTCTTGGGTCTCAAGCGATGGCAGAGCGCCCAGCTTCCTGTGCAATAAGTTCAACCGCCAGGTCTCGAGCCA
Source organism: Papilionanthe hookeriana x Papilionanthe teres (assembly GCA_022702705.1). Lineage (NCBI taxonomy): Eukaryota > Viridiplantae > Streptophyta > Magnoliopsida > Asparagales > Orchidaceae > Papilionanthe > Papilionanthe hookeriana x Papilionanthe teres. The sequence goes on from CM040425.1 coordinate 88,492,359, forward strand.
CAACAAAAGGTCGAACCAACTAATCGTCGCTTAGGCCACCCGATCTACCATCATCATCCATTAGATTCTCCTCTGCGAGAAACCTGAAACAAGTCAGCTGCCCCCACTTCATCCATCGGCTCCTCTATTTCCACTTCTTAATCACAAATTTTTTCTTCTTCTCTTCCCACCCTTCAGACGGTATTGCGTCGTCGACTTTCCAAATGTAGCAAACATCATTTACCTACTTGGGAGCTCATCTAGGAGGTTCAAGATGTTTTCCATAAAAAAATGGAAGCCGACCGATTTAGATGAGGAGGAGCAAATATGTAATATCAAAAGAGTTTCATGACACCCTATTTATAAGAAGCATGGACACGAAAATCCAAAGAGCTTAATTATTAAACTCTGATTATGAAATAAATGTCATCTACTTTTACATTTAATTCTCTTATTCTTATCGCAACCTCGCTTTCAAGAAGTAAGAGAATCGAAGAACTAAAATATGCACGTCAAAATTGCACCAGCACAAATTCTGAGGAGATCTAACGGTCCAAAAGGAAGGAAGTACAACAAATAAGGACACAAAGACAGAAGACCAAGAGGCGCACTTATTAAATTAGATGCAACCATTAGATCCAAGGATAAAGGTAAATCAAGCCATGACAAGGACAAAAGAATGATCATAGTTCAAAATTATCAGATTAGAGCAAGAGAGATAAGCAACCGAGCTAACAACCACTGGAAAGTTGAACAAAGGTATCGACCTACCTCTTGGTAGATCCGACCCGAGGGAGAATTCAGTTCCTCGACATCACCAACCATCTTACAGATGCCCCCGAGGTTTCTCGTCAGTTACCAATTATTGAAAATACAATAGAGCTTCATAATCATACTGAAGAATCTTCTCTTCGAGGAATAAGCTATATATCGGGTTACGGTGATCAAACCTCTACTTGATAACCTAGTTTCATTTTGTCGACAGGAGCTCCTCGTCTAGAGATCGAGAATCGATAGCCATCAACCGATAGACAAAGTAGTCTAGCCAATCGAGTCAGTATTTCTGGCCCAAAACTATTTAAGACTAGCCTGTCAGTTGTACTGATTCAGCCTAGCATACCAAATCAGCCTTATCGAGTAGAGGCCATGCTAGTCCAACTGACTAAATCATATGTCAGTCGAACAATATGCTCATACATATAAAATTTCTAGAATATCTCATGCAACCCAATTAAAACACGAGCATAAAATGTAATATCATATAATGTATCATCTCCCCTACAAGCAGGGAGATCAATTTATGAGAAAAAAATAATAGCAAGACATTTTATTATTCATTTCTTTCTCTCTTTATCATCTACGCTATACTCTTTGAGGTATGATTCACGGACAAATCATAATTCAACAAATTTGAATTTTAATCAATTTTCAAGTGCTTTGATTTTAACAAACAATCTCACAAATTATTAAAATAATTTGTCTAAAATAAACTATGAAAAGATATTTAGTGAATTATGTATATTATGAGATATATTATGTAAATTTAAATTTCCCATTTACAAAATAAGAACAAAAATGTAAATTTCTTAAAAATATAATTTTAAAATTAAAACTTACAATATCTTTTTTGTTTAGTTATCACAATCATATAGATTTTTTTTTATTTAGCAGTTAAGAGATCCAATTCTAGTCTTCACAACATTTCATATTATTTCCAATCAATTAAAGAGAGTCACTTTTAGATGGTTTGTCACATTAAACGTCGACCAACTGATGACTCAATTAGGAGATTCCACTTTTGTTAAGAAGACAGAGGTAGACCTAGGAAGACTTGTGCATATTGCATAAAAAATTATCTAAATTTATTAGAATTAGAAGAAAATATGACACTAAATAGGAGGCAATGGAGAAAAAAGATTCGTGTAACCGACCCCACTTAGTGGGATAAAGGTTTTGTTGTCGTCTTGTTCCAACCCATTTAAGGCGCACGTAGGTTTGATCATGAAAAATTACCCATCAACTAACTAAGAAAATAAAGATTCTCCAAACAGACTGAGGTCACCGAGACTAACATCAACCATGTGCAAAGGCTTATCTGGTTGTCTATCGCTAACAGCTCAGCAGCATTGTCTTGGCTTTAAAATAACAAATGACAATAAAACAATCAAATGACGGATGTGAGCGATAACTGAGCAAGATTCAAAATCATATAGTCTACTTGTTCGTGTGATTTGATTAACTAGGGCTTCGGATGCCTGCTTCAGAGCAATAGCAGATCACTCGGCATCGGCCTGATTACCATCAAACCGCTTTTAACAATCTGATTTCAAGTTAAGTTGATTTGCTGTTATACTAATTAGGAATCAATTTTCCAGCTAGTATTCGTCTTCCAGTTAAATTCATTAAAGTCATAGTAAAGGTTTGATTTCGAACCGGCTAATCTAGGCTTGAAAAAAATTCAATCCAAAATTTTAACTCACTGCTAGATTCGTTTATTTCAATCCAAGCCAGAATACGAACCGATCTTCGAACGATTAGCGAACTTCGACCTATATTCACGGCCCTAAACACTCGGCATGAAGAAAATAAAGATAAGAAAACAAGTACCTGTAACTCTGTGGCCAAGCGGTGTTATAGGAGCTCAGTCTGCTGCGCCGCGGACTACCGACGGAAGATTCATCAGATCCTCCGGAATCCTCCTCTTCGTCGTCCTCCGCCGCCTGAACCGAGCCCTCTTCCTCATCGACCGCTTCGTCTTCTTCGTCAGCGCTGTCGATGAAGATATTTCGATCGGAGATTCCGCTCTTCATTCTCCTATCTTCTTCTCCTCTCTCTTCCAATCAGTTTGTGATGACGACATTTTGCGGGTGGATCTTCGTCGAGCTTAAAGGGTGATCGCCGGAAAAGACAGGAGAGGGAAGAAGACAAGAGCCGGGGTGGTGGGAAACATTTTCTTAAGGTTCTGAATTCAAGGTACAGACGACGCGTGCATTGTACACCGGACAGTATTACAGAAAAATAAAATTTAAAAATGGGCACTGCTGGCATTGTTGAATTCGCATGTCTGTGAATCACGTCTAAAGAATTGAGCATCACGGGAGAGATTAAGAATGAGAGAGAAAAAATGAACAATGATTTGAGAGAAGTGTAACATTTTATTTATGAACTTACCCGCTATTTATAGAGGAATGGGGTATGATATTTTGAATTGTATTTGCTCCTCAATCTAATGGGGGTTGTACAGTTTCTTATATGTATTTTACATGGATGAGCCTAGAGTCTGGTGGTTCTAAGGCTCGACTGGTTAGATGGGCGAGGACTTTGACTGGCGCGGTCGGTTAAAGAGGTATGTCAGTCGGTGTGTTATGGTAATATTACTGATTGATGAGGCTAGAGAGGGTTATCAGTCGGCTTGGTCTGCTAAGAACACTGGTTGGATAGATTTGATGCTGCAAATGGTTGAATTCTTACTTGGAAATGGTCGATAAGGTTGACTTGGTCAGGAAAGTGGAGCTAGTTGGTTGATCAATTATGGCCGCCGACCATTAATACATGATAAGGTGCTCATGTCAACTAAGTGAAGCTAGACTATCGGGCAGAGGGTGAATCACGATAATTCAATGGGTAACCACCCTTGAACGAAGAGATTTTGGGGGATGGTTGAGATTCTTATGACTCTTGAAGTTATTCAGTGAGGTTGCTAAATACCTATCAGGGAACTTTAAAACCCGATGGGTTAGCTTTTCCCCTTGAATTGGTTATATCGTGGGGATGTCATGGATTCCCTTGTGGTTGGCGATCAGTTGAACGGCTCGGGTTCGGGTTTTGCTTTGGTTAGCCTTCATCTTGATGCTTCCAATCAAATGCGTGGGCCTCAGAGTCTCACATTCATGCACCATCTTTTGACATGTCTTGTGCTGAGTGTCGTTAGATCTCCTGATCCGTGATGGTACTATTTTCTTTGTGCAGTCATAAAATTATGATGCGTATTAGATAAAAATTCTTCATAGTCAAACCAAAAATAAATTGAACTCCGATTTCAACAACTTTTTAGTGAGAAAAAAAACTATTGTAACAGTCCAATGAAATGAAAAGTGATTTAGTTTGTGTCTAAACGAGCTTACATCAAATACTTAAAATATAATAAAAGCTTCAAAGTATTAATTGAAAGATTAATTGTTCTTTAAATTTGACAAATTTACGTTCAAATTGGGCATCTTAAACAGAGGAATCCAATGAGTCTAATATCATTCAGCTCTGTGTCTGTCATTGTAATCTATTACTTACAAAAACAATCTATAAATAAACAAATTGACACAAATCATCCAATAGTGTTTTGATATTAGGATTAAATCTATCAAACGAATTCATCCCAAAATATTATAATTTCAATAAGACGATAGCGGAAGTTAAGAGTAAAATACACGTTATTCTTAATCGGAGCTTAGAACCAACAACTATCAACAATAGTTGATGATCATCATCAGTGAATGTTGCGAAACCGTTATTATCCCACGGTTGTCATAGTTCGTATGATCTTTATAACTCGATCAAAACTTTATAATTTGAGATAAAAAAAAGGATAATTCTGATCGGATCAGATTGAGAGTTCTTTTTTTCGATTTTTTAAGGTAAAATTTCTACTCTTTTTACTTTTCACTCTCGTTTTATTTTATATAAATGTATGTTGAATATTCATGTGATGCTATGATATTAATCTATTAATCTAACACATGTATTTTCTAGATTACTAAAATGCTTTTGGAAAACCATGCATTTGTGTGTATTTTCATTGAAAAATATTTTATAGTATATTATCATTTCACTTATAAGGCATATCATTTTTCAATATAATTAAATTATAATAATATCTATTGATTTTTGTTATGATTAAAGTTAAAGTTGTTATGTACAAAATTAACGATAAATATCATAAAATTATTATTATTCTGATATATATATTTTTTTGTAAATGAATGTGTTGATATATAAATTGAAATAAATCGCATTTTACTATCTGAATGATTTGTATAATTAATGTATCTAAAGCTGGGCAGCTTTTTAAAACATGTCTATTCAAATTAATTTTGAATTGTTGTGAGATATGTACATCCTGGCATAGAAATGAAAACGCAAGGAACACAAGCAAACGCAGATCGTTTACGTGGTTCGATCCAACTGGATCTATGTCCACGAGAGGGAATCAATCAAATAGTTCACTAAGGCAAAAGAAATGGAGCATACATAGCTTATACATAGAGATAAGCCCTCATCTTCCTTCTATAGCCTCCCTCTCAAGAGACACCTTGATACAAGACCTCCAGATGCTCTCCTTCTCTCTAGCTCTCTAGTTATTCTCTCATCCTTTGTGGTAGCTTAAGACATTTTCCCTTGCTCTTCTAAGCCTCGCACCCTGACTATTTATACAAGGCAAGAGAGTAGTAGGTGGGAGGTAGGTGGGAGGTAGGTGAGATGTGGTAGGTGAGCGGTACCACATCTCAACTGGCTTAATTATGAAAGTATCACTTTACCTTAGTTCATTAATTAGGGGTCAAATAACATGAATGAAGACATAGGGTCTGTGTGGTGCGGGTGTCACTTATTAAAAGTAGATGTCAATCTGTAATATGATGTTCTAAAAGTTGTGGTGGTTATTCTAATATTTCTTTTTAAAATTCAGACCGCAGCTAGAAAGCTAGCACTGCACATAGTCAAAACCGGTGGGAAAAAACAGACTTTAGAGGCAATTCTTCGAAAAAAGCTGTCAAAATATAGTTTACGAAAACAGATAAAACTATAGAGCGATGACTCACCACCGCCCCAAACAGATCCATAATAATGAAACTAGCTTTGTTATTTTAAATCTCATTTTAGGCTCTATTAGTTGGTGGCAAATAAGAAATTTATTGCAATAAAATATTGATACATTTGTAACGTTTATTGTGCTTAGTCTTTTTATTATTATTTTTTTTAATTTATGCATGATTCAAATTTGTGAAACTTCACCTTTGTACTCACTTTAATATATAGTTTTTCAAATATCACGTTCTTGAATTATATATCTAATAATATATTTGTTATTCAATATTTAAAAATAAAAAATTCATAAATATATGATATCAAAATATGTAAATCAATAAAAAATATCACTAATGTTGATTTATTTAATATTAAATAAATGGATGTATATGGATATTTAGAAAATCAAATATCAAATATAGAAAGTATGCTATAAATGAATGATTGGAGGTCGCCATCATCCGACATGTAATTCTTAATGGATATTGGGAGGTGAAGAATGTTAGTGATTGTCACATTAAAATCACCAACCAATGCTTATCCACAGTGTCACTTTGATTTGCATCAGCATTTTGGACAATTATTAAAATTTTAAAAGTGTTTTATGGTCTGATCCTGAGATAATTATAAATCAATTTGTATTGCAAGTTGGAAGTTTTAATATAATTATATATGATTTCAATTCTTATTGGAGATCCAAGATGAAGAAAACTCATGAATTATTTTTGAGATATGTGTACTGTGAACTTACATGATATTCTAGGTATTTCATATGTGTGGGCCTAGAGCTCAGATGTTCTCCGGCTCGGTTGGCTGGTCTAGCAAGGTCTCGGCTTGGCTAAGTCTATTCTGGTTGTCTAAGTTGAGCCATTGCTACCCGTCGATTGGTCTCGATTGGCTGAGGGTAGGCAGGATTGATTTGGTTGGCTAAATTTTCCCAATCGGTTCGTCTGGACTGACCTTGTGGTTACGTCAGAAAAGCAGTGCTAGGCAATTTGGCAAAGGGTGAATCATCGTAATCCAACAGGTAGTCACCTTTTGATGAAGAGGCCTTGAGGGATGTCGAAAACTTATCTTATTAACTCTTGATGATGTTTGGAGGATTGTTGGATGTAGGGGTGTAAACGAGCCGAACACGAGCGAGCCCGGCTCAGTTCGTGTTCGGCTCGTTTTTATTTCATGTTCGGCTCGTTTGCTTAGCGAGCCGAACACAAGCTGTTCGAGGACAAAGAGTCGTTTTGACAACTCTAGTCACTGTGTTCCAATAGAATTTTAAAGAAGGGAGATTTAAATAAATATCACTCAATTATTATGTATTTACAAATCTAACACCTAAAGTTGAAATTTTTACATGCAGGCCACCTTATCTATATTGCATGAAAACGTATATATATTTCACTTTTAAAAATTAAAATAACAATACTTTTGATGTCATTTAAAAGATTTGAATAGTATAAATGTAAAAAACAAAGATTAAGTGTTAGATATGTAAATACATTAAAATTTGGTGGTATGTATGTAAATGACCCTTTAAGAAAATAATAAGAAAACTATATAACAAAATTTTGATACAAAATATATTAAAACGGGCTATAAAATTAATAAATTTATTAAAAATAATTAAATTTATATTATGATAAACATCATATGTGAATGTTAACTTTATTAATTATCATAAATCTCACTATCCATCCAAGGATTAGAAAGGATTAAATTAATCAAAACAATTAAAGATGATGGTGGGCACTTAGCTATAGAAGTAACTTTTAGTAATGGCACTTAAACGAACACTACTTGCACTTTCATTAAGCAAAATTCTTCCCCATTAGAAATTCTTCTATTTTTATTTAGAAAATCACTCTTTGGCTTCACCATAGAGATATTATGACAATATTTACATTTTTTTTATTTTAGAATATATTTGATGTCTTTATTTTCTTATATATTTTCGATGTATGAACTCAACCACTTTATCTATAAAATATATAGCATATGTTATATTAGCTGATACCTGATAAATATTTAGGTATAGGGCCTATAAAATATTTGATCGAGGTTTAGGGTCCATAAAATACTCGATTATGAGAAATATTATACGTACTTGTTTTCTTAGACAAAATAATATCACTGCGATAATCACCATCAATGAAGTGCATTTTAGTTGGCTAATGCTATGAATAGCTAATGTATGTGCCATTGTCAAGAGCTTGCTTATAGCTTCCTTAATATACTTTAATAACATATACTTCACATATAATATAATGGTGCATTATTCAAGGAACCATTTTTTTGATTATATCTCAAATACAATAACAACATTATTACAACATAGCATCTGTATTCTTAAATAAACACCAGATTTCTTATCTACTCGATTGGCTCTCTTTATCCAACTTTGAAATACATAAAAAAAATTATTATTTTTGTATTCAATAAATATAGATGACTTTAGACATATCCAAAGATTTGTATTATAAGTCACATCCATATGTAAAGTGCGTTGAGATCTTGTATTAAGAAATGTTCTATTGATACTTAAATAGTAAATGATATTCACTGTTAAAACTTTAGATACAAACATTAAAATAGAAGTAAACATACCTAAAATATCCAAAATCATTAAGCTAAATATCAACTTATTTTCTATATTTGTATTATTATGATCATATATAATAATACATTTTAAGATAGTGCTTCAAGATACTCTTTTATATATGTGAAGGGTTTCTCACAACGCTACTAAGCCTTTTTATGATATAAATCAATTTTATAGGACCTCTTAACATCTAATATTATTTCCTTCATTTTAAATTTGTGTCAAATCCAATAAAATTTAACTTATTTATATTTCCAATGTTTCTGAACTTACAAGATCTATAAATACTTTCTTAGATGTATTAGACGTGCCAATTTTTCTTTATATTTTTCACTTTAAATTGAAAGTATTTTGCATTGCAAATGGATCTAAATTATTTGAATCATATGTACTCTCAAAAAGTTGCTCAGACTCTATATACATAGATAAAGATTTAAAATAAGTTACTATATCAACACCCATTGTATAAGGGATATTCTCAAGAATTAACTCTTGTTGGATTATAGTTAACATGCATTCTCATATCATAGATGAAGAATTGAAGTCAATTAGTAGTTTAGCTTCATATGATGGAGATAACACATATAATGAATATTTTGATAATGAAACCCATGGAAATATCATCATCTTCTTCATTTTATGTCTTCAACATGAACTTTTTCAATTCTAAAATTAATATGTAATGAGTAAGAAGAATTGGCTTTGCATCAACCTCATTTGCTACCAATTATTCTATGCATGCATGCATACTTTTGTCTTTGTTATTGTTTGTAGTTAAACTCTTTTTTTTTTTATACAATTGACATAAAAAAGTGATTGAATTAAATAGATATGGATAGCTTATTGAAGAAGCATGCAAAATTATATTCTATAATATTTTTTTTTTCTCGAAGGAATTAATGTGGTGGGTTATGGTCCACAAAAATAATAAATCACCTTCTATTTCTAGCTAAATTAGTTATTATACGTCTTGGTGGTTGTACACAACAGATCCGCAAGAAATGTATGGTAAATTCTTCACTTTATCTCTCCAAGGAAAAAAAAAAAGATTTAATGACTTTTTTTTTCTATTTTCTTCCATTTAGTATAACAATATTGATACATTATTCACCTATAGAATAAAATTGCTCCAAATATAAGCAAGACTTCAATTTAGTTTGAACAAGATTTGAATAAAATTTGGTAGCTTATATAAATAGAGATTGAATAAGAATCAGGTCTATTTGGGGTAGCTACAACATATTAAAAATAGCTGTGAAACTATTAAAGAATAATCTGATGCTATAAAAAGTTGCGGTTGTTATTACAATTTTCTTTTTTTTGAAAAAGTCAGTTCACAGCTAGAAAACTGCCACCGCATGTAGCCAGAATCAGTGGGAAAACACTGATTTCAACGACAACATTTTGAAAAAGCTGTCAAAATGAAATTTATACAAACATACAAAACTGTAAGTGTAGTGCTGCACTGTCACCGCACCACTGCCCCAAACGAACCCTCGAACCATATTTGTACAAAAATCTTCCAACCTTTTTCGAACAAAGGGTCTTGTTGAAGAACTACTGTAAAGAAAGGATCAAATAATATTCAAACCGTCTTAGATTGCTAATCAAACACAACTCATAGCATATTTCTTTAAACATCTATTTGGTTTTCCATTTTATCTCTACAAAAATGACCTCAATTCTTTGGCTCAAACTAAATATAAATTATATGAGTCATTAAATAATCACTTCAACCCTATACTTTTAGTATTATTATACATATTCACATTCATTTTTTTAAATAAAATAAATTATAGCTTAATTTTTGGAAATTTACATGCATTCCACCCAATTCCTATATATTTACATATAATACACTTAAATTTTGTGTTTTTTTTTTTAATATTTTTACCCCCCAAATCTTTTCTATCACATCACAATTACCGCAATTTTAATTTAAAAAAAATGAAATATCATTTTTCATACATAAATAATACAACATATATGTTAAAATTAAACTATAAATGTTAGATATGTAATTACATAAGATATGAGTTTTAAAAATGTAAATCTTTCTTTAATTTTTCAGGATTTTTATATATCAATCACCTAAAGTTTTATTTCAAAATTTAAATATAAATTTTAAATTTAAATGATTAAAATATTATATTTAAAATTTTGAATCATAAATGCCTAAAAATACTTATTATTTTTTCGTATGAATTTCTTAGAGGAGTATAGCGGCACTCATCGTCCACCTCTGTACGGCATTCCCACAAAACAGGCTAAAGCCGACGAGTCGTGTTGTAATAATGGAGCTCAGCGGGTCATCCGAATTCCTCTTTCGTGCAAATGTCGGGTGAAGGTAAAGTTTCTTCCGCGTATGGAAGAATGCTCCTTCCAACTCCTCTAAACCAAACTGAGCGAGGAGCGGGGACCCCATGAAAGCCTTTTCATTCTTCAATGACGGAAACCCTCGTCGACTATTATAAGCTTCTGTTCCCTCTTTCCCTTTCTCCACTTTTTTCTCGGCCTTCTACAGTGCACTTATTCCATTGCTAATCGCGGAGCCATAAATCCAGGAGGAAGAAAACAAGTGGTGGGATTCAGCTCCTCGGCATCGGATCTCTGTGAGTGTCACATCAATTCATTGTATTTGATTATGCTTGACTGGAAAAATCTCATGTTTGGCTCGTTCTTGTCTCCGGATTGGTTTCGCATTTTAAAAAATGGTTTTTGATATTGGAAGGATTTTTGAGTTCTGATCGGTTTTTTGTAGTGTCGCCCAATTGATGTGTTTGGATGATCGTTTTACTTGTTAAGATCTAAGGCAAGTCTCCGATCGTTTGTGGAAAGTGTTTTTTATTTGTATTGCGGAGAATTTCATCTGAAATCCTTCTGGTAAAGGATTTTAGAGGAGTTTATGATTATATTTTCCTTCGATGTTGTTGGATTTGGATGCTCTACAAAAAGATTCAAGCTTGAATGATCTGTTGCGATGCTTAATCTTAGTTTTTCTCAAATTTTTACTTTGTTAAATTATCTTGCTGGGTATTATCATATTATCAAATTTTTTCAACTAATGTTTTATTTCCTCTTTATCATTCAAACTTGGAATGCTTCTTTTCTTTCTCTACCAGTCCGTTTATGAGTTGCTTATGAATACATTTTTGAAATTTTCATTCAATTGACAGAAGCAAAAGCTCACAGAACAGAAGCTATGGAGGTGATGGTGAAAGAAGTTGTAGTATATGTCAGAAAATATCTCTTGTTTTCCCTCAAATCTGCTTACAAATTTACTTGCAGACATCCATTTGTTGCAAGCTTTCCCTTTTCCTTGTTCCTCTTGTACAGTTGTTTTCCTTCTCTATTTGCTTTCCTTGTTTCTTTCTTTCCTGTTCTTTTTTGCACTGCACTTCTTCTCGGAATTCTCTTAAGTTATGGTGAACCAAATCTACCTGAGATAGAAGAAGATGACAATATCAATATGAATATTTCCTCCCTGAAAGTAGAAAACTCTGCTGATGACTTATTTGCTAAGAAGGATGAGAGCTTTACATTAGGGGACTTTGTTGATAATAGAGTTGGGACTGAGGAAAGGATTAGCAAAGATTCAGCTCGCTATGCTGTCGAAGAAAGAGAAATTGATTTCTCGGCCGTAAGCTCTTCGGTCGAGGAACAGAATAAAATTATGGAGAATTTGAAATTTTTTATGAAAGAGCAATCAGAATCTTACCTGAGAACAAGTGAAGTTGCTGATAGTGTTTGTGAGGGAGTTGAAGGTCTTATGGTGAAGATCAAAAGGCCTCCATTGGATGACTGGCTTGATTCTTCTCTGGGCTCACCTTGGCAACCTATTACTATACGAGATGCTAGCTCAGACTCTGAATCTGATCAGGCAGAAAGTTCATCTCCTGATGCTTCAATGACTGACATCCTTCCAATGCTTGATGAGCTTTCCCCACTTTTAGATTCAGAAACTCTTTATAATGATCCAAAATCTGCAGATAACTCTGATTTGGAGCTCTCCCTGCATCATGAATCTGATGATGAAAGTGTGGAGAAGGAAGATGAATGCAAATCTGAAGGCAAGGATGAAGGAAGCACGGTTGTTACATGGACTGCAGATGACCAGAAAAATGTTATGGATCTCGGTTCTTCTGATTTGGAAAGGAATAGAAGATTGGAGAGTTTGATTGCGAGGAGAAGAGCAAGGAAGAATCAGATTATAATATATGAGAAGGATTTGATTGACTTGCACAGTAATGATGCTAAAACGGATGAATTATCCCTCTTCCATCGTCAAATTCCTCCTATTTTTGCTCCAAGGGGAAATCCTTTTGATCTTCTCCATGACTTGGATGAATCTGAAGTAATGCCACCTATTCCTGGTTCAGCTCCTTCAGTTCTGCTGCGCCGACAAAATCCTTTTGATTTTCCATGTGACAGTGAAGATAGTAACAATGGTCTTGCAGGTGAGACTTCGCGCCAACCAGAGTTTGAATTGCCTTCCCAAAAAGGTTACCCTTTTAGAAGACATGAGAGCTTTGTTTCTCGTTCAGTATTTCCTCCTAGTTATCTTATGCACGAGAAGCTTGGTTCTTCTAGATTGAATCCCTATGTTGCTGCAGAGAAGATGGATTCAGAAGGTAATGAATATATTGATTTCCATAATCGACAATGTGTAGAAACTGACACAAAGTCAAGTTTTGTTCCTGCTTCAGACACAGTTTCTTCAGCAACTGAACGGGAGGATCAGAAGGTTCCTCCAGAACAAGAAACCCTGCTTCCACATGATCATATTAACCGTACTGAACAATATAGCCGGTTCTGTGATGATGATTTAGTCGACTCTCAATCTGAGTTGGGTGGCGATAGTCACTCTGTTGATCCAAATGCTTCTGCAGGTATTGATGTTTCAGATATTGTTAAAAAAACCACTGAAGAAATACAATTTGTCCAGAATCATGAGGTAGTTGATGAGAAGCATGATGATTTGAACTTATTTTCTTCATCAGAAAGTACTGAGCAGAGACATGATGAAGTATTAGAAACTCAGGAACAGATTAACAGTGTTTCGAAGGGATCCAGTGAGTTCTTGCAATCATCTGATGATTCTTCCAGTCGCCTAATCTGTGAAACTCTAGGAGTTGATAATAATCAAGCTTCTGTACCCATCTATGATTCTAGTCCCTCAGGAAGCGGAAATTTCCTTGCCAGCATTTCTGTGCCAGATGAAATACTTGTTTCTACAGGTAAATATCCATTCTCAATCCACTCTGATTCTCTCATATTACATGAAGTGGATGCAGGAGAATTTTTGACAATGATAGAGCTTTGTTATATGCAGGTGGAGGAAATCTTCATTCTGTTTCTACGGTGGAGTCCCTTGTGCAAGAAGTTGCTGCAAATGCATTTGAGGAAAGCATGGCTTCTGAAGTGATTGAATCCAAGGTCTTTGAGGGGAACACATTACGAAATTTGAGGTCTAACAATGGAGAAACTTTGGAATTTTCCACATATATGAATCGTTTGGACGAAAATATATCTGTGTCAAAGAAAATTGAAGAAGATTTTGCCGATCAAGCTGAATCATTAAGGATTGTCTCTAGTCCATCTTCAGCGGATGCTCCTAATGAGCCCAGACTTGCATTTTTTGGTTGTTCTCCTCCAATAGAAGCAGAGGAGAAGCTTCAATCACTGGAGTTTGATAAACAAACATCTTTTGGAACTCACCTTGAGGAATTCTGGGTAAATAATGCAGAATTAGGGCCCATTCTTGAGGAGAATTCAGAAGATTTCAAAGTTGAAGAAGAGCGTATGAGCTTGGTTCAGACCAATACAACATTGGCTTGTAGTGGATTGCAGAAACCTGAGAGATCTGATGTTGTTCTATCAAATGTTGGCCAAGAAGCAGCTCAAGATGAAGGCAATGATGGTAAACCTTCCAAGACTCCCAGTCTTGTTTCAGCTAATGATGATCTGTTCACTGGATTGGTCATGGGGGAATTGGTTGACAGCATGGATTTATCAAATCAATTAAAGATGAAATCTGAGGCTGATTGTACATATAATGATGTTAATAGTGATTCCCAAGGCATCGTTATGAATGAATTACAGCTCAATCAGAATGTCATCTTGAGGAAGCTTAATGATTTTCATTCAGAACATGGGGATTCAAATGCTGAATTTAGAGACTTACAAATCATTGATGAGCATTTACTCTCAGAGTTGGATGCAGTTGGTGACTTTAGGGTTGAAGAACTGAAATCTCAGGAATGTCTTAACGAGGAGTCACAGTCAGATAGCTGGTTTGTTTCCGGTGGAGAAGATTATGAATTAAGATCTGCCAATGTTGTTGAAATGTCTGAAAACAAACCTATCTCTTCTAATTTGACCAACCCAGATGAGATGGATTTAGTCTTGTTAAACCAAGAAGAACCAACAGATTCAGAATATTGGTCCTCAGCAATGGCACCTGCTGAAGAATTGACAGTCTACAATCCCAAGCTTAATGTTCTTAAAGCCTACTCTCCTGAAGAACTTGATTCCATTTTCCAACAAGAACTCCCTAAAGAATCAGTAGCGTCTCCTGTTTCTGAGACAATTACTGAAAAATTAATAACAGAGAGCTCTCTTGGGTTGAGAAGCTTTGATATGGAGGACCAAGAAATAGAAGCAGTAATTCAACAAGAAGTGCTGTTAACTCTCACCAGACAAAATGCTGGTGACATGAGTTCAGCTTTGATAAAGGATGAAAGAGACTTTGATATTTCCATCTCTCCCCATCTTGATTTCCAGCTTAATAATGACCAGTCATCCATGGATGGCTGTAAATCTGACTTAACTGTAGTCGATGCTTGTGGATTTGATTCTGCTGAGATACAATCTTCTGAAGTTAAGGCTGATCATGTTGAATTTGTCATTTCTTCTACTTCCACCTCGATCTTGTATCCCTCCATGATTTCCGAGGCTGAAACTTCACCAGAATTTGAAATTAAGGCTGATAGATCCAGCAGAGGCTTTGAGATAGAGAATACAGATTCACCGTTACTAGTTCTTGAAGCCAAATCTGTTGAAGATATTCACTCAGCTTTCAAAAATGTTACTGAAACTGTTGTCAACAAGTCTATAACTCTGATAAATCCCGAGCCCATGGCAAACCATCCAGTTGATACTATTGTGGAATCTTTATCTCCTGAGGCAGAGAAAACTTCAGATTTACTTGTTCTTGAATTAAAAGCTGCCGAAGATATAAATTCAGTTTTCAAGCAGGCTGCTGAAGAGGGTCTCACGACATCCTCCTCTAGGAATCACCCTGATTTTGAAGTCATGGAACCGAGTTCTGCTGGTTCTGAGAATTCGTCTGAGCTGCTTGTTCTTGAAGAAAGGTCTGCTAAAGATATACAATTAGCTTTCCAGCTAGTTACTGAAGAAGTTTCTTCTATGCCTACTTCTCTAATTGATTCTGAGCTCCTTGAAGGGAAATCTTCTGAGGATACTGATTCTGCTTTTGAACAAACTAATGTGGATCTTGATAAGCTGACTTCTCAAGCTTATAATGCGTCATTGGTGAATCTGATTGACAATGACGTTGTAAATTTGAAGTCTCTTGAGACGCAGATTGATCAAGAACTATTGGTTCTTGATGCAAAATTTGTTGAGGACATTGATTCTGGTTTCAAACCATCTTCGGAAGAAGGTCTTCTGAGATCCACCTCGCTTGAAATCAATCCTCCTGATGTTTCTGTAAAAGATGGATCTCCAGAAGAAACAAGCTCGACTTTGAAGCAGGTTACTGAGGGATTGTTTGATAAGTTTTCTCCTTCAGTTGATCCTGATGCTGCGGGAACTTCTGAGGTCCCCCATGTAATTTCTCATGGAGCAGAGAATCATTCCGACATGTTATCTTTTGAAACAAAATCTTCCCAACATCTGAACTCATTTTGTGAACAAGAAATTGAAGCTGATCCTATTCGAAGTCTGCCTGAGCCGGATCATGACGCTGTCACAGAAAGGCCTCTCAACACAGTTGATATACTAGAATCGTTCTCTCTTGAATCAAAATCTTTTGATTCTGAAGGGGAGAGTTTTCTTGCTGCTTATAAGCATTCAGAGCTGACAGTACTTGAAGAAAAATCTACTGGAAACATACAATCACCATTCTCAGTTGCCTATGCAGGAGTTCATGGAAGTTCAACTTCGCTTCCAGTTCATATGGAGCCAATGGAGATTCAACCAGGCCACGAAATAGAGGATAATGTGTGTTCTGAGGCAGAGAACAATTCAGAGATGTTAGTTATCGAAGCAAAGTCTCTCGAAGATATACATTCCTTCTTCAAACAATCTACAGCCATTTCTGCACCGCTTGTAGAATCAGGATCTCCTGACATACAGCCTGAACAAAGTTTATTAGTTCCTGAAGCAATACCTGTTGACCTCACCGATCCATCTTCGAATAAAGTGAATCAAGAAGGTAGCAAAAGTTCTACAATTTTAACTGAACCTCCCTTACTGCAGACTAACTCGGATGATGTTTCAGAGCAGTTAGTTCATGAAGAAAAATCTGAGAAAGATATTGATTCAACTTCTTATGAAATGGCTTCTAATGAAGCAATTACTGAGGAAAAAAATTCCAGTGAGGACCAAATTAACAGAAGACCAGAGGAAGAGGAGGCAAGCTCTGAAGATCCTAGTTCTAGTGCTCCACCATCAGTGAAGATTAAGAAGAAGAAATTTGAAAAGTCTGACACAAGTTCAAGCTCAAGCTCTAGCTCTAGCTCAAGTGAAACTTACTGATGGAAAAATCAAATCTTTGATGCAAAATAGTTTGGGTTTGTTAATTATATTTGTAAGTTTTTTCGATTATATTTGTAAGTTTTCTTGCTTTTTTTTTTTGTTGGCTTTGGGTTTGCTGGCTTGCAAATTTTTTGTCTTAGCGTTGGGAGGCTTCTCTGGGTGCTTTTTTTTTTACATTTTTTTGTGGCTCTAATCTCAATTTTTTATATTTTGAAAATTGAGATATGTTTTATTGTGGGAATGATACAAGTGTATCTTTTTTCTTGTCACTTCTTACTCTTCAAATCTTTGTGAAAAGTTTGAAATTTGTAAATATTCCGTTTGGAATTGTAACTCACTTTGTGATTGTAAGTCTTTAAAACTTTTGAAATTGTATTTCATTTGTTGCTTTCCTCTTGTTGCCCCTTCAATTCTTCTCTAAAATATCATGCCATCACCCTTTTTGTGCAATCTAAAGTGATGTGGCATTTGATGTTAGGCATATAAGCAAAAGGTTAATCACAAGTGCTCATTCTGAAGAAAATTACAGCTAATCGAGGAGTTCTAACAATCAAGAGTAAGTTGAAAATCATTATAAAATTTATTTTATTTTATTTTGTATGAATTTCATGTGAAAGTTAAAAGTTTATTGATAGTTGGTCAACAAATTTCTAACATCCAACATGAATCTCGAGGCAAAAAGACAGATCTAGAGACAATTTTTTAAGCAAAAAATACTTAAACTTCAATTAAAGTTCATCCAGAGCTCTGATTTTAGCTAACTTATAATTAAACTGACCGCCTCCACGAGGCCTATCCAAAGGTACCAAAATCGAACAAATCTAAGTTAAATCAATGTCATATTAAGTCATTAAACCACTTTTGGAAGCTTTCTGAGCATATTTGAAAAGTCAAACGGACATCAAATTTAGTGAACTCATGGTCAAATTGAGTGTCACAACAAGACAAATCTAACGAACACAAGATCACTCAATTCTGACATCTTTAAGGCTCTTAAATATTCATCAAATGTCGTCTGATCGAGGGAACCTCTCTGAGTCATTCAATCAGAGTGGTTCATATTCATTCATTAATTGAAATCGAGACTTTATGAATAGAGCCCCACCCCTCTCATGAGAGAGAGAGCTCGAGGCTTGAGGAAGAGCTTGAAGCTTTGTGAAGGAGCTCAAGTGCAGCATAACTCTTGTCATCGTTGACCACCACGGATCACCATCGACCACCACCTATCAGCGCCGCCAATCACCATCACCATCCATTTCTTGTGACAACTTTCTCCGTGTATCAACGTTGTAACTTAGCAGACTTTGTAACCATTTTCTGCCTATGAGTTAAAGAGTTAAACTTATAACCTTTAGTTATAGTAATTCTCTTCACCTGGACCAAATATCATGATTTTTTCACTTTACGGGTTTTCCACGTAAAAACTTATGGTGTCACTGTTAATTGTTTTTTCTTCTGAGTGTGTAATGGATTCTCTTGCAATGCTAAAATAATAATTTATTACTCTATCGCGGGAATCTTCTAGCACACATCATTTTAACACTGTCTGTGACTGTTCGACACTGTTTTCAACTCTGAGAAGCAGAGCCCCTACTTCATTTTCCAATGATGTACATCATCCAGCTTGCAAAGAAACCTCCTTTACATATTAAATAAAATCTTTGGAGCATTTCTCGATGTGGGGAGCAACCTTCACTGAAGTCTCGAAAGGTCGTTCACTTCAACGTTCAGACACGACTGTAATGGGGTTGTCTTCTCGCATCCTATTCAAATACAAAGTATTTCACAATTTCTTCAGGGTTGGGGGGAAAACTTCACTGCAGTCTCAAATGGTCATTCACATTAACGTCCTAGGCATGATTGTGATAGGGTAGTCATTCCACATTTCATTCAAACAACAAGTCTTTGAAAAGAGCTTCTAGACTGGGAGTAATCTTCATCACAAATAACGCTTCATCAACACCCCATAATTGTACTGAAGTTTCTCTTCAACCAGATCAAGATGTTGATCTCTTTAAGGCTTGATACATGGGATGCTTAACAAGTTCGTGTGGAAAGCGCCCCCGTTGGAGGGCAAAAAAGATTCAGAAGCACAGACTAACGAGTTGTCAAATATTATTCTTGAGTATGTTTGAAAACCATATTTCTAAGAAAACATATGGTCCATTGCCACTTACACCCCAGTCTCGAGGAACATAGAGCATCTTTGTCACCTTGTTCTAGGCTTAATCAATTCCAAGAGGACTCGATCCGACCTCTTCCATCACAGGCTACTTTCGTCATGCAGAAGCTTCGACTAACAAACTCAGATAGGTCAAAATTCCTTGGTGGATATCTTTTGACCTCTTCCATAACACGTTTATGATCATCAAACAGATGCTTTGACTAACAACCTCGGGTGGGACCATACTTAATGGATTTCATATAACTTTGTCCATTACAGGTTAACGTCGTCGAGTGTCTTCAACTAGACAACCCAGGACGGTTCTTACATCCTTAATGTATTCTCTTTTCAATTATGCACTAACATAGGATAAAGTCGTTAGACAAACAAACTTCGACTAACTGCCAGGGAATATTTGAACATTCGCACAAGGTCTCGAACCATGCCTCTGGAAGTCGAGCTGAAGAGGAAAAACTCGATGGGAATATACTGTACTCCTGGAAGTCAAGCCTAAGAGGCAAGATTCAATGAGAAGTTACCATGCCCCTGGAAGTCGAGCCCAAGAGGCAAGACTCAATGGGAAGATAAGATACTTCTGGAAGTCTAGCCCAAGTGGCAAGGCTCGATGGAATGTTACTATGTGCCTGGAAGACGAACCCACCCAGGTGACAAGTCTCAATGGGAAGCTAATACTAGAGAGGGCTATCTCTAGAAAGAGTTCACGAGAGCAAGTGATTGACAGGAGCGCCACTTAAAGACCTTAGAAGGCACAGATACATTAAAAACCCCAGAAGGTTATAATCCTCATAATGCATAGGTACAATAAAGATCTCAAGAGGTTACAAGCCTCATGAGGCACATGTATATTAAAGACCTCAAAAGGTTACAAGCTTCAGGAGACACAGGTATATCAAATATCTTAGAATGCTACGAGCCTCAGAAGGCTGATACACATAATATGTTGCAAAGCACGAGTGGCTCACACAAGTTTACGTAGCGTATCGGTAGTACCGGGATTGGAGCACAGTTGTCGATCCCATGGGGAACGAGATGAACTCAACTAGGAAAAGTTGTAACCTACGATTATTAGTCCTAGCTGAAAGGTTGAAGTTTTGAAATTTAATAAAAGTTTCTACTCTAATTTTTTAAAGTGAACAAAACTTATATTTTAAAACAATTAAAAGAAAGTATTGTTGATTAAGATATGTCTTAAAAATTCCCATTGGAAGTGGCTATGTAGCGATTCAAACTTTGCAAATGATTTGAAAGTAGGGGTCAAAAAGGAGCAAAAATTTTCTTATCTCGTTTCGATAGTCTAAGAAAGATTATCAATTATTCGTTTAGTTCCCTAAATCAAATAAAAAGTCTAAGACAAACTTGCTTCCTAATCAATTTGCACAAATTCAAAGGAGATATTTCCATCCAATGCCTTCGTGTAGATAACTTAATTGTTCCATATAGATTCCTCTCAAAATTATATAATTGTGATTAATTTTAACAAATTAACTGACCGAGTTAAAATTCAATGAGTTTCTAAGTTATTCCAATACCAATTAAAAATTCACACAAGAATCACATCAAATTACTAAGCCCTTACCCCTACACTTCCACGACAAAGGAGAACATTAAATCTCCTCACTATGCATACAAAATTTCATCAACATCAACATTGTATTAGGAATAGAAATCATACACAAGAGTCTTACAATTGTCTCTTATAGAAAACGAAAAAAAAAACAAAAACTAAATATACATATCTCCTTAGAATCAAGAAAATGTAGATGGATTACAGGCACACTCACAGTCCCACAATCTCACAATCTCTCTTTGATCTTACTTTAAAACTCCTAATTAATCTTCTGTTTTCTTCTCCCTCCAAGTTCTTCCATTTAGAATGGCAGAAAATATAAGAAAAAACTCCCTGAAATTCGTCCTCCCACTTTTTATATTTCCTCCCTTGAACTCAAATTCTGAAATGCTCACAACTGTCATTGTTCAGTTCCGGCGCCCTATGGTTGGGTCCTATGCTCCACTCACTTAAACATTTTCATTGAATGACCGATGCCATAGTGCCATTGTTGCGACGTCTAGAAGCTGATGTGCAGTGATTAACAAGCACACCTCTCCAAATTCTGACTTAAATGCCTTAACTACCCAAAATAGTTTCTAGAACAGGAGTGTCAGTCTCGAGTGTCGAGTTTCTAGGGGCTCGGATCCAATGAGGGATCCAGGCGTGGCTGCACCCATCTTGGGTGCCACTTTTTTTGGGCGTCCTGTTTCAGGAACAATTTGAGCTCAGTGATGCCCCTCCTCGACATTGGACATCCCTGCACTTTGTTTATGGGGTGTTGATGGGAACTTGGTCACCCACACTATTGTTGTGTCTCCTAGCCAGACGATTAGTCATACAGGCGCTGAGTAAAATTTTTATTTGACACAATCAACCTCCATTAATTACAATATTGAGGTTGGACTAGTTTTTAACATAGGTCAAGTTACCCTAAATCCTAAATTTAGTTTATCTTTTCTAGGCATCTTGGGAGGATATCTTAACCATATTTGGCCTCTATAAGAGGTTCAACCATGTACCACATCTCTAAGGAAAAATGACCCAAATGAAGGATCATGAGCAAACTCGCAGATTGGACTAAAATACTAGCTCAAGACAAACCTTAAAACATGGGATTAAGAGTGGATTTATTGACTAGGACTATAATTAAGATCTCAGATGCCAATTCAATTTGGACTTGCCATTTATTTTTCATAAGAACTCAACTTGTTAGATTTGAGGCATCTTCTTGTCGAGGATAAAATAGACTGACATGTGACTGGAAAAGAAATATATAATAGGTTTGAGAAAAATCACTCAAGGCCATAACCAGATTCACCAAATAAATTAAACCTAAGTCATTACTTATGTCTAAAGAAGTTACTCAGCCTATATTGAAGGTTTATTGACTCCCTTATAACTAAGAGCCAACTATTACTGCAAGCATTATTTTAAACTTAGGCTACACACCTATTGTACTACTGATTTTTTTATTTCAATTAATCTCATTTTGTAGTTCTTTCATGCAGCTTTTAAGTCCTCTGATGTGTAGATAAAAATGCTTAAATACTTTTATATTTTACACTTTTTTTATGGATGAAATTTTACTTTAAAGAAAGATATTTTCATGTTATTCGTGCAGGTATAACCGGTGTTGGAAGAGGAGCAATGTGGAGGAGACTTAGAGCAAAGAAGCATGCAGGAGATTGACTCTTAGGCGCCAGTCTCAGCATGACAACTAGAGAGGTTGGCGCCTAAGCTCCGCAATATTGGAGCCTAGGTGCCAGACCTATAAGTGCTAGGCGCCCAAGCCTAGTTCTATAAACCAAGAGACTAGCGCCTAGATGTAAGTCATTGGGCACCTAAGCTCCATCAATTGCCTAAGACAATTTTGAGTAGTCTGACCACCTGTCGTGGGAAGTTGGGCTGACGATTAAAACCATTTTTATGTTATGTACTAATGTCTATAAAGGGAGAGGAGTCAAACTGATAGTGGATTGATGATGGTTGGTGTTAGATTCAGGTTCTTATGCAGAATTGAGTGGTAGAAGTAGTTTTTTTTGTAAAGTCCCATCTCTTCCTTCTTATTGTTATGAGGAGAGGGAGAGCCTTTGGAAGCAGCAGTCATGGGAGCATTTTGATGGAGCATCTTCAGGTCATTGTAATGGTGATGAAGATAAGTGCTTGCATGTTTCATTTATTGTATTTCTTTAAACACATCACATAGTGGAATTCTCATATTTTTCAGTGAGGCTTTGTGGAATGTTTCTCATGCTTTTTGAGTAGTTGTTTTTAGCTTACCTTGTGATGATTAAGTAGGAGGAATATGACTGCAAAATATTTTCAAAATTGTTTCTTTTAATTATTTAATGTGAAGATTAACCTTCAGATCTTCGTTTACTTTTCATTATGACCAAGTGAAATGTTAAAATGTGTTGTGAACCATAATAAATCGAGAGAGATATGATAGAACCAACTAGGTTAGTCACGTTGAACTATGGGGTATAGGTGGATATGCTTCATAAGGAGACACAAATATTAGAGAAATATTCATTGACAAGATTTAAAGAATTAAAATCATTTTAACAAATCTTCTTTATGCACTAGAGAGAGGGAAATGAAGAGAGTTGTTTTTATTTGTCACTAGCCACATTTACAATTTACAATTTACATGTTGTACTCCACTTACATCATTACAAGGGAGGGTGTCTTAAGAACCTGATATTCATCAACCCAACACCTAGTTAAGTAGGATTTCAGTAGAATTTCAATTTTACACTTGCTTGTAATACTGTAAAATTAGTTTATAAAGCTTTAATTCAATTTGAATTCCAGTTTAAGAACAAAATCAATAGGCTAGAACTTTTCCTAAGTCTAATTCTTTCATTCCTTGTAGTATTGACATTTCAGACTAAAAAATATGATATTACTGATACGACATGTGCACTTACGTAAGCCCCCAGAGTATATTTGCATAAGGAAGCTGTATCAACCTCCCTCTAAATGGGAGATCTTAGGGAGAGTCAAGTGTTCAAAATTTTTGTATTTAGTATCAACCTTTCATTGTCCATTTTTATCTTGTATTTCACGTTTTCTATGAGTAAGATTTTGGTGAAATTTTATCTCCGAACATAAAATTACTTTAATTTTTCTTGATTTTAAAAATTTATCTCTTGAGTTGAAATTAATCTTTTCATTATATTCTGTGTTATAAGGATGTACCATCTTTAGAATTTAAAATATGACAAAAAAATTGATTTACCTTCAAGAAATTATAAATGGCCTCTGTACAATTTTTTCATGATCTAGGCCTATAAAATGGCTTCCATTACAGTAATGAGGTTAAATGTCTTAATATTACTTTCATTAAGTTAAAACTATCAATAAATTGTTTAGGCAATAAGATGATTTACAGTATATTGAACAAGTTGGAAGGAATGAAATGACTTCCTCAGTTGTGTTGGGTTAAATGTCATTTTCACATATTTAAAAATAGAGACTCTAAATTAGACTAATATAGGGGCTAAAATTACTAATATTTTTTTACTAATATTTGCTTGCTCCTATTCTTAACAAAATAATTCTTCAACTTCCATGAAAATGCATAAATGCTAGAATTTAAAGATATATCCCCCATTTCCCATAAAAATATATTAGCAAACTTTACATACATATCATTTCAAATGAGCATTTACATATCTCACATCCTAAATTTTATATTTATTAATATAACAAATAAATTTATAGCTTTGACCCCCCTTCATCTCCCTCCTTAGAGATCTTTTATGGTTTGCGCTCATTTAGGGTTTCTCCCTATTAAATATCAAGCATCTTATTCTTTACAACATCAACATTTTACAATTTTTTGTTGCTTTTACATGTGGGAAATGGTATTCGGTGACTTCCGCAAATACTTATTTATAACTTGAGAGACCACCACTAAATTTTTCATAGAGATTGCTTTAACAAAGATTAATCGACAGTTCTCTAAGTTCTTAAAAGTTTTAAGAGACTCAGCATTAACATTTTATTTGCAGAAGCTCTGGAACAAATACTTAGTTACGTTAAAAAAGTTGTAGGCAGGGAAAAAATCTCTATTGTAAGAGGTATGACTAGAATCCATCATTCAAACTTTCTCTCCCCTTTATGGAAGATTTGCACGCATATCACTCAGTTCACGTGTATTTACATATCTAACACAAATTTTAAGTTTTACGTATATGTCACCTTAGCTATGGATGAAAAGATGTATCTTACTTTTTCAAGTTAACATAGTGATATTTTTGATGTGATATAAAAAGTTTGAGTTGTTCTAATGTAAAATGTAAAAAAAAAAAAGTTGATATATATGTAAATACATAGGAATTTGATGGTATGTATGTAAATGTCTTTTTTTGAGGGGAATGCATGTTTGTGTCTAAGAATTTGCATCAGAAAAATAGTGTGGTTTGACAAAAAATATTACATCAGAAGTCCTGATGCAAAACTACATCAGGACTCCGATCACGATGCACTACGCGTACGGTTCGACCCAATTGAATAAAAAAAATTAAATATTTTAACATATGATGGACCGTACCGTGCACGTGATGCATTTTTACTAAACTCATGTTGCGGTTTTGCATCAGGACTCCTAATGTAATATTTTTTCGGGCACGTAGAGCAATTAGTTTATTGCTTTTTTTTGAGACATTCATATAAATTAAGGTGTTAGTAGTCATAAAAATAAACTCTTGGTATGACATATATAAATAGTCATATTTGAAATGGTATTTATGTAAATCCCCCAATATATCTAGAGTTTTTTTTTTAATTAAAATTATATGATATAGAATTCAAACTCTAAATGAACTTTGATGGGAGTTTTTGTAATATTGTGATGTAGAGAAGGTCAACCATGCAATTTTGAAATTATAATCTAATATTACAAAACATTCACATACATGTCTTTTATAATTTTGATAAAATTGAGCTCCTGTCATGCATCAACAACTTTATTATTTTCTATTGATCTTAGCCATATAATATTCTCATAGAGCCCATTCTCCACTTATTCAATGCCTTAAATAAGAGGATATTTTATTTTTATTTTAGGGAATCTTTACATCCATAAGTATCAATACATAGGCTAATGGCCCCCATATATTATTTATATGCAAATACTATTTATTTAATGTTTGGTTCACTTTTAGTTAGTGATAACTTAGCCTTCATTTACCACTCGAAGTCAAAGTCTTTATAAAATTTAAACTCTAGAAAATTTCTAAAGGTTATTAATAGCGTCACACCTCTGATTTGGAAGGCAGTGCATCTGCACAATGCGGGACATGATGAAAGAATATATAAACATTTTTATTGTCAAAAGAAATAAATAATGCCTATTGACAATAAGAAAATCTATAAAAAAAACTAGAGGAAAAAAAATACTAAAATGATAATGAAGAAACACAAAAATATATAATAGCTAATGCATGCACTGAAATATAAAAATATCATAAATGTCGATCAAATTCAGTGGTAGATTCTACTATAAAAAATATCAATAAATGAATTTGGCAACTTAAATCTAATAAATAATCATTATTTGTTAAAGTATAAATGATAATTTATTGAAGCATGTGATCTGAAGTTGAAATGTGCTTTTTCATAGTTTTATGTTAATGTTACGCTTTTGGAATGTGTTTGATGTATTTTGTAGGATATAGGGTTTTCATTCCCAACTCTTTGTGATTTGATTTGCTTTGTCGAATAAAATGTTTGTTTGTTGATTCAAAGCACGAGTGGCAAGTAGATTCTTCTTTCTCCTTTGTATTGATAATTTAGATGCATGTGTTTTTTAATGTGCATGTTGTGATTCAATTAACATTTCATAGTGGTGATGATTTAATCTTCTTTATTTTTTTTACTTTCAATCTAGATTGTTACATTAATTGTGCCGTGATCAAGTTATGTGGGAGCATGTTGTTGAACAGTTAAGTTAACTCATACCGATTTAGGAGAATATGAATATTTCTTCTGGATTAGTACAATCATAATAGGAAATGCGGAATCTTGGGATAATCATTTGATTTAGAGAACAAAATATGTATGATTTCTAAGCCCTCTTAGACAGCCTAGAGGGTATAAGAAAGAGTTCTATTCCTAATTGTCACTCATAATTGTTATCACATAGTTAAGCTTAAACTCCTAAGAATCCAATCCAGGGGAGAATTTTACACTTGATAGAAAACCTTACAGTTTTCTCACTAGTTTCTATTAGGATTTGTAACTTTTAATGTCACTAACTTTCAAACAGTTTAGGATAGAATTTTAACCAGTAGGTTAGAACTTTTTCTGAATTGAAAATTAAATAGTTTCCAGTGGGATCGATACACATATTTAGATTCAATTATTACTTGATAGACACGTACACCTGCGTCGATCGCCAATACTTCATAGCATATTGAACGTATCAACATATATATATATATATATATATATATATATATATATATATATATATATATATATATATATATATATATATATATATATATATATATATATAAAGTGCCTCAAGCTCTCACTCGTTGGTTGGCGGGGTTCTCTGTAGTTCCCCAGCCACGGTTCAATCCGCATGATGCGGTGGTTCTCAAATATACATGCCTCCATCATAAGGTTATAACGCATAAGCGAACCAGGTGTTTGAGCCTCTGCCAAATACCGATTCCTTAATATATATATATATATATATATATATATATATATATATATATATATATATGCATATTATAAAAAAGTTGTTATCAAAATTATCATCAAGTCTTAATGATAATAAAGTGCATGAATCAGAAAGGTCATATGCTATAAATTATAGGCGAAGAAATTACAATTTATGACAATCACTTTTGCGTATTCGAATGCAATAATTCCCAATCTGATTAATTCCCACCAGTATACGAATCAACAATCATTTTATTGTTCAATTACATTTTGATTTATATGTATTTATATATAGTTACTTTTATTAGACAAATTGAAATCAGTAAAGTTAACAAATTGTAATCCGTCGGCCTGTCTAGACTATAACCAAAAAGGTTATGCTAATCTACATTCCACTATATACATGCATACAGCTGCAAATTCTTTAACATATTTTATAAATATAATATAAAAATAAAATTAATATTTCAGACATGGTTATAACATGAAAGCGATTTGTTGTTGTATGGCTAGAAAATACCCCATCATTGAGCTAGGATAAGCCATCCTCGAATTCGTGCAAGAAGGGATTTCCCGTTCCCCCCAAACCCCCGAAACATGTATAAGAGCTTATTATCCCAACGATAAGGCAGAGTGGTCTCCTCCATTTTAGGCTTACCGTAGAGTAATTTGGCGAAGAATTAGTTGGGTGCATATGCGCCAGAGACTAGGCATATATGCACCCAACTATCTATCTAGGGCATGATATTGCAGCACTTGAGAGCCAATGGGGGCGCATACGCCCCTCCTCTTCTGTGTGGGAGTGGCTATAGGAAGATCTTGGTGCCTATGCACCAAAATGTGGTGCCTAAGTGCCTTTCCCTCGCATAGCAAAGTAAAACAGTACCAAATACATGTTGGGCACCTATGCGTTAATAGGGGGTGCATATGCAACCCATCTACTCCTATTCGACGTCTAAAGGCACCTTGGGTGCCTATGCACCACGTGGTGTGGCGCCTAGGCACCTTGGGTGCCTATGCACCACGTGGTGTGGCGCCTAAGCGCCACTCACAACTTTTTTTTTTATTTAATTCTTGGTCAAGACTTTGAGCGGAGAATTCCTATGGATCCTCGAACCATCAAAGCATATCCAGAAATGAAAATAGGATTCTAATATCAGGATGGACACCAGGTGTGCGCCATATTGGATGAAAATCGTCGGTCGGGGCTGAGGCCTGGATAGTCCAAATCACAATTTTATGCTCGGACGTTCGCTAAAGCACTTTTATTGATCCGGAAGCTACGGGAAACCACATATCACCATAAAACAACCCTATAACTCAAAATTGAACATTATGGAGGTTTCAATTTGGGGATTTTAGTGCCGACAGATGTCCTGGACCCCCGCCCTGGTAGAGTTTGGTGACTGCTGTCGGCATATTTTTAGGTCGTGTTTTATTTTGAAGAGGGGTCGCCTAACAGAAATCTGTCGGCGAATTTTTAATTTAATTAAAATAAATAATTTGAAAAGTAGTATTTGATTTTGAAAATAATTTTAAATTTGAAGGTTTTAAGATATGAGATTAAACCGATCTCACATCCCAAATAGTTTATATAAACGAGCACCGCACCACAAACCGTGTATCTATCCCTAAGGATAGACACATCGCTCGATGGTGGGGCTCGATTAAATAAACTAGAAGATTAGTGACATCCGTTTGGTCTGCGAACCAATTTTATAAGCCGACAAGTTTCCCGCTTAATATGAAAACATTAAACGAGGTTTATATTACTCAGGTTCTTTAAAATTCCCTATAAGGGCAAGCCCCTATAGTTAATTACATCTTAAGTGACGGGAATCACCTAAGAAAACTCTCGATAATAACCAATAATTCTGCTCTCAAGGATTTCAAAGTTTAAGTTTTTCAAAGAATTGGATTTTTGAAATTTCAAAAGAGATTAGCTCAAATTTGGAACATTTATTTTCAGGAGTCCAAAAGATAAGTAGGAGAAGCTGAGGATCCAAGAAGAATCTTGGGAACTTCCCACACTATCCTATGGTTTGGCTTCAATTTGGAAATTTACTTAATGTTTATTTGATATTTCAATCTTGCCAATTTCAATTAATTAGGGCTTATATTTGTATGATAAAATCAAACAAATAAACTTAGAAGATGTGAGGGTTTATTGTCGTATCGGACGACTACCTCGGAATCCTAAGACCGGTTAGTGGCTTAATTTGCAATGCAAATGCCTAACGAAGAGTTGAGGATTTATGTTGCACTCAGTGCAAGCTACCTCGAAGTCCTATGGCTCGGTTGTTTTAATTCTAGGAAAGTTTTGCTTGAAGTAGACTCGTGTTTTCATTGATGACGATGGTCGTGCTCGCCCACCATGCTCCGAGCTCCTTGTTGTTGCAGAGGTTTAGTTTTAGAAATCATAAATCGGGAGTTGAGAAAAGTGTTTTGGTTTAGAGAAAATCTTAATTTCAGTGTGTTTTTTATGTTTTATTTAAAACAAATCTTAAAGTTGATTATAACGACACCGGTTAAGATCCCACGATTCCATCCTTCCGCATCATTATTTTTATCGGATTCACTTAGTCCGCATGAATTTGCTAAACTCAACCGAATGAGTTCCACACTTTCATTTAGACCGTGGGAAATCCCGTTAAGCAACACGTAGGTTACATCATCCGAAGTATTCCCGATCATCCAACAGGACGTTTTAGTTTAGTTGCAATCGTAGTTTTGTGTTCGTTTGTGATTAAATTTCGAGTTGTTTTATATTTTGAAATGTCGTGGCGGTGAATTTTATCTTGCAATGACTTTTAACTTAATTTTGGTTTCAGTTTTAGGGCTATCCTAAAGGTGTGAGTTTTCATGCAATAATTGTTTTATCATGCAAGAAAAATAAACGCAACTGTAATAAAGTAAATTGCAATAATGTAAATTGCAAGAAAGTAAATTGCAATAAAATAAAAGCGTACTCGGAGGGTCTTCCCGTCATCCCAAACCGCACTTAAAACACAATTAGCATATTTAAGCAAAGTTCCTAGTAAAGCTAAGGGAAAGGTTATGGTTTTCTACCAAATTCCTAATCCTATAACTTAGTCATTTCCTATGACGTCTAGGTTCTTTGTGTTTTGGTTTAAGGACGATTTTCTTCATCAAAGAATAATCAAATTCAATTGTTCTTATAAATATCCTATCATATCGAGAAAGTGCTTAAGAAGGATCTTAAACATCTTTTCAATATTTCTAGTGATTGCTTTTAAGTCCAAATGAATTTAATTATATAAATGAATCGATCGTCCGAGGTTTTCAAGTCTTGTTAACTCGCTCGAGTGAACTCAGGACATTTGAATATCCTATGAGTGGAGTAACATTTCATTTGACGTTTAATTTAGGAGTTATAATAATCAAAGCTTTCAAGGGTAAATTAAGTATTCAAATGATTTCGTTTAAATTAAAGAGTTTAAATTTGGAATAATGTTCAAGTTGTTTTATATTTAATTTCTTTTATGTCTTAGGTGATGTTATATTTAATTTAACTTAATTTAATTGAGTTTTAATTTAGTTTAACATAGTTCAATTTAATTTGATTTGGTGTTTAATTAATTTGATTTGATTTAATTTAATTTAATTATTTAATTTAATTTAATTTAATTTAATTGTTTAATTTAATTTAGTTTAATTATTTAATTTAATTTAATTTAATTTAATTTAATTTAATTGATTTAATTTAATTTTAATTTGATTTTTAATTAAGTTTTATCTTTAATTTTAATTGAAATTTTTGAAAGAGTTTAATAATTTAATTAAGTTTTTTTAATATTTTAAATTTGAGTTATCATTTTAATTAAAAATTGAGTATTAATGATATAATTAGTTTAGGGATTTTTAAATTAAAGAATAAATCTCTTCCTAATAAATATCCCTATTTTAATAATTCCAATTTTATTATTCTTCCAAATTTAATCCATTATTTAATTAAGGTTTAATCATTTTTAAAATTATTTAATGGGTTTCTACCCTTTAATTATTTAAATTTCAATCATCCAAATCAGATTAAGATCAAATATTTTACTTGTTGACTTTTTATTAAACCTAAAGTTTTAATTAAGGATTAAAGATTTTAATTACCATTTTACCCTTTAAGCTTAATAATTTCATAACTCACTAAATTGAACTTAAATGAACTTGAAATTTTTATGTGACTTCACTCATATGTCAATAAAGACATGAGAGGAGAAAATGTGATTTTTCTGTATTTAATTTATTTATATAATTATTTTTGGTGGAAAATAGAGATTTTCAAGGAAAATTTGATAACATGACCAAGGGAAAGTTTCTGTCCTTAAGAAAATTAGGGGACATTCCTAATGACCAGAGAAGCACTTGGACCAATTTTGGTGATTTTTTGAATTATATTATTTTTATTATAATTATTTTAAGTTTTGGAGTGTTAATTAATTTTAAAATAAAATAAATGTTGAAAAATGAATTTTATATTTTTCAAAAATCTCTCTGATATCAAGGAAACCAGAGAAACAAATTTTGCAATTTTCTGATTTTTCTATGATTTATTATAATTATTTTAGTGAAAATGCTAGAAAATACATTTTTTAATTTTAAAATTACCCTAGGGCTTTAAAATTCAATATCTCACTAAATAAACCTAGGAAAAATGTGGGATTTGTTCCTAAGTGATTAGAATTCAAAATGTGACATTTTGGTGAATTTTATTATTTTTGTGATTTTTATTATTTTTTAATTATTAAAAATATTAAAATATTATTAAAAATTAACTTTTTAGAAAATCGAAATTTTAATTTTCTTAGATTCCCCTGATATCAGAGAGGCTCCAAAACCAATTTGGTGAATTTTTAAAAAGTATTTTAAAAGTTATGAATTTTTAAAATTTAAAATGGCTAAGTCGACTTAATCAACCCAATTAGTGGAGCTAACCAAGTCCAATTGACTTCAAATTTTTATGGTGGATTCCTCTGATCCTAAAGGTCAGTGGAGAATTGATTTCAAGTCAATTTGTTACCTGGTTAACTCTAATTAATTAAAGACCTATTTTGGGTGTTTAAGCCAATTAGGGTTAATCTGAGTGAATTAACTCAAGTCCTATTTTTCCTGTAGCTTCTCGGTCATAAGGAACATCACCAAATATTTCTAGAATTTATTTCACAACATGCTAATTTTTGGAATTAAAATACTCAAAACAGCAACATGCATTTGAAAAATAAATAACTTTTCACGAGATGGCTCTCGACCTTGGAAAATTCAGTGAATGTTCCCAAGTTCGGAGGCTTCAAAGCCCCTATGGTCTCATGCCATGGTGAATTGTATACATGCATGGAGAATTAAATGTATGCAGAGAGTAAATAAATCATAAAAAATAAAATACTTAATGAAATTAAATGATTTCTTTTCCACATTATTCTCCTCTCGTTCACCGAGCAAGAGGGTATTTTTATTTTATTTTTGTGATTTTTCTACACAAAGATATGGATTTTTGAAGTTTAGGAATTAAATAAATAAGAAAATACCCTAATTTTCTATTTATCCACGCGGCGCCAGCCGAAACCTCGGCAGCCTCCGAACGCACACGCGTCGCGCTCCCATTCGACGCCGCCACTCGAGTCGCGCAGCCCGGGCCCCGCGGTTCTCGTACCGTCTCCCGGTCCGACGCAATCCCCGCCGTCCGTGCGCGCGTGTATCGAATGGACGGCATCCGTTCATCGTCCCCAAGTGTTCTCATCCGAGAGCCGTCCACACTAAATCCCTAAGATCTCACTCGATTCTCAATGGATTTTCATGTTCTTATGCTCTATGGATTCGTCTCGAAGAGACGAACACATCTATACGGCTAACATGCATCGAAACTAAGGCATTCGAAATGAAGAATCTCCGAAGCTCGGGATGGAGAGTTAGCTCATACCTTGGCTCGGAGAAGTGTGGCTTCAATCCGAGAGTTGTTGCACCTTCGATCGGGTCCCGACGAAGCTCCGGATGAAGTCTCCCGGTCCAGTGAATCGTCCGGATATGATTTCGACCAAGCCCGATCACAAAGCTTGGAGGCCGGAGCAACCGGGTGGCTCGGAGATGGGGCTTTTGGTGGTGGACACCTTCCCTCGGTCCGGTGAAGGTGTAGAGCCAATCAATTCGGGAATTGGCTCACCGCGGAGAAGTGTCCCGGTTTTGGGCTAAAGTTCGAGCTCAAAATCGGGCTCGCCTGAAGGAATCGGGGCTGGAATTCAGCTGGGGATCGTGTGCTCTATGTGTAGAGAGTGATCCGGAGTGATTTTGGCGGAGTTTCCTTAAGGTTTTGTTTCAGCCCTCTCATGGCCGAGAGGGGTGGAGTTTAAATAGAGAGGGTGGAAGGCCTCTCGCAGGGAGTTAGGGCTCGGGATCACCGTGCTCGGTGAGGAGAAGATCGGCCATGGTGACCACCTGGGCATGGGGCGCCTCGGCCAAGTGAGAATTTCAATGTTCGCTCACATGCGAGCTCTCGGCCATGGTGTTTTCCGGCGGCCCGGTGGCCGGCCGGCTGTGCAATGGTCACCATCTTGGTCAGGTGGGTCGTGGCCGGGGTTTAGTGTAGCAATCGAGGTTTGACATGTGTAAAGGAGTTTGATTTAAATGGAATGGGAGAAGGCTCACTTTGGCTTGGTTTGGGTCAACCCACCATTTTGGGCTTGGTGCACCCTTCCAAGCTCTGATTTTGAGCCGAGGGAATCATTTAGGTCGGCTTAGAAGGAGTGGTGAAGTCTCCATCCATGATGAGGTGGCTAAACATGGTTTAGTGTGCGACATGATTAAGGTAAAAAAGGGTTAAAGGAGGTTTAAGAAAGAACCCCCTCTTCTTGCCATAAATGGACTAATGACAAGTCAAAGCCCTCATGGCTTCATGTGGCTTCGAGAATGGCTTGTTCATGGCTTCATTTGGCTTTGGGAAAAGGTTGATTTGTTTCATGAAAAGGGTTTTAAGAAATTTTTTGGTAATTTGATGGGAATTTGGATGAAGCTTCATTTGGGATAATTCAATGATGATTTTAGGACTTAGGTAATGGATTTAATTAAATGGATGACAAATGGAGATGTCATGTGGGCTTTAGGGTAGATTTGGGCTTTTGAATTTTGAAGGAAATGGGCTTTTAGAAAGGTTTAAGGGAAGTGAGCTTTTAAGTTTAAGGATGTGTTCATGGATGGGAATTTTTGTAGAAGTTTGGGCCAAATAGTTGTTGGTTTTGGTTTAGGGATGTTTCATGAATAATTTGAAGCAAATTTGGGGTAGTTTGGGCTTGAATTGGGTTGGATTTGGATTCTTTTGGTGAATGGGCCAATATAGGTCCAAATGGGCCAAGTTGGGCCAATGTTGGGTTAGGGTTGAAATTTATGTAGAATTATTGTTGAGAAGTGTTTATGGGAGTGTTTCAAAGAGGTTTTGACTTTGGTTGGGCTTTGATTTTTGGGGTTTGGGTTCATTTGGGTTAGGTTTGGGCTTAGGTCAAAAAATGGGCCTTAAGGTCAAAAGTGGAATTGGATCCAAATGTCAATCAAATTGGACTTGGATTTGGTCTAAATTAGTATTAGGAATGTTGAATTGAAGTTTAGAATTGAATTGGACCAAAATTGGGGTCAATTGGGTAGGTTTGGTTTGACATTGGGTCCACTTTGGGTTAAAATGGGTCAATTTGGGGGTTTTGACAAAAGTAGGGTAAATTGACAAAATTGGCCCATGGTGTAGTTGGACAAAATGAAATTGGGAATATTTGGGATTTTCTGGAATTTTCTGAGAATTTTTTGAATTTTTGGATTTTTAGGCCAAGAAGGGTATTTTGGGTTATTTGGAGGGTATTTGGAGGTTTTCTTGGAATTTTTGGTATTTTTGGGTATGGATGATCAATTTGAGTGATGTGGAGGTGTTTGGGATTGATTTTGGAAAATTTTAGGTAATTTGGAAATTTTGCAAAAATTTGGGTAATTTCGACGGTTTTGGTAGGTTTAGTAGGTGTAGGGTCCCGGGGTCAAAAAATTAAAAATTTGGGAAATTGAAGATTGGGTGAATTTGAGTGGGGTGAAATCATTTTGGTTGAGCCATGAAGCCATTTCAAGCCCATATGAGCCATGAAAGGACTCATTCGAGCGCATTCACTATGTTGCTCCTAACCCTCTAGCGCATGGCTCAGTGGTTAAGGACCATCCATGTGAATCACCCACATGAGTCGGAGGTCAAGTTGGGTATGGGTGTGGTTTTAGGAAGTGTGTGAAAATGTAGTGTGTAAGTGTAGTGTAAGTCGGCCCCTTCACTGCACTGTAGCCACCTGTAAGGGCCTCTAAGTGCCAAAGAGTCCTATAGAACTCATCCTTTAAACTTCCATATTCGATTTCAACCCTCTAGGTGATTAGGGGTCTATAGTCAAGTTTGTGGAGTTTGCAGGGAGTTTAGAAGTGGTTTGAATTTCTAAAAGGCGGGTCCCAATTCTAGTCCTCTAAGATAGTCAAAGGAAAAGCCTAAGGCTAGATCCTAAGCACTAAAAAGAAGAAAGGAAGACCTCATCAAAAATGAGGTCAACAACTGCCTCTGAACCCTAATTTTTCAGAAATGCGTGTGAGAGGGATTAGTGACAGTCTTTGACTATAGGAGGCTCTGAATGGATGGATTATGTCTTTTAAAGAATAAAATGGACTTTAAATGTGTCCCGTGTCAAAATTATCATCACCTAATGTTGAGCTCTCCCTGGTAGAGCTAAATCGGAAACTGGTCTTGATTCCATGCTTGAGACACGTACGAGAAGATTTGAAAGGATGTCATGGATTATGGGAGCTTTGAATAAATGAAAGATAGTTCCGTAGCGTTTAAGTGGACATCTCATACATACAACATCAAATGTGATGCCAACAAAAAGCTTTAGAGCTTCTGGATGCTCTGAGTTTTTTTTCTAAGTTAATTGGAATCCTATGAATTCTCCTCTTTCTTTCAACTTTCCCTCTAGATTTTCATCAAGCTTCTGCCAGAGAGTAGTGGAGTGGTTGAAGGGTTGCCAAAATGTCCAAATCAATTAGAACGATTGTGGAGATTGCTTGGGGTGGTTTTCCTTGGTTTGATGCATCGGTGTAAGTTGAATTCGGGTCAACTTAGATATAGGTCGAGTGTTGAGCTTAAGCTTAAGTTGGTTTAGATTCATTTGGTTTAATGTTCAAGTGTTTTTTTTTCTAATTATTTGTTTAATGTTTGAATTAAGCTTTTATTTTATTCTTGTTAATGCGTGGTTAGATTTTGGTTTAGGTTGGTTTAAGTTTAGGATTGTTTATGTCAACATGAATCTGTGTTTAATGTTTGATTTAATGCAGACTAATGCTTAGATGACTTTAAGTGTGAGCTTTATTAGTTTAAGTTTGTTTAGTGAAAGCCTTATGTTTTTTCATTTAATTATGTTTAGGTTTAGTTTATGTTTTTAGATTATTTTAAATCAAGGTTTAGTTTATGTCATTATATCGTGTTTTGGTTTAGTTTACTTTTGTTTGGATTATATGTTTAGTTTGATTTCATTGCATAAACTTAGTTTAAGTTTGACTTCAAGTAGTGTAAATGTTGGGTTATGTGTTATATTTTAAATTTTATTTATTTTTGTTAAATAATTTATTTAAGTTGATTAGGGCTTTGTTTTAAATAAAAATTTGTTTTATAGGTTTTTTAGGTTTTATTAATCCATTTTTTTAAATTTTGTTTCATAAATTTCATCAAAATTAGGTGAGGTTTTGATTTATGTTAGTTTTAGAGATTATTTTAGCTTCTAGATCTCATTTTTTCATTTGAGATTTGAGTTATTTTAATTTGTTTGGACAATGAGTTAGCTTTGATTTTGTTTTAAGCTTTTAATTTCAAAGTTAACCCAATTTCATTTTGATTAAATCACTTCTTTTATTTTGACTTGAGTTTACATTTGAGCTCATCTTAAACCAACTGAACGAGTTAAGAGAAAAGATCAGGCTCGATTGGGTGGGTCTCATAATGTCTCTTTAAATTGTTTAAGTTAGGAAGTTAACTTAACCGACCTAGTCCATAGGGTGAGGTTAGGCCCATAGGCTCAATGGGTTCCCTAAAGGTTCATCAAACTAGTCAGTCGTCAACTCAAGATCTAAAAGTTATATGTTAGGACCAAGCCAAAACACTCAAACCGAGAGGGGTAAAGTTTTGAACTTAATTCAAATTTGAGACCAACCATCAACTAGTCCTAAGGCATAGCCACTAAAGATTTCATAGTGCTAGATTCTAAGTTCGAAGGATGAATTGGGAAGAGAGAACGTAAACTTCATAAAAAATAAGGTCAACACATACAGTGTAAAGTCCCTAAGATTTATTAAATTTATATAT
This sequence comes from Papilionanthe hookeriana x Papilionanthe teres, assembly GCA_022702705.1. Taxonomy (NCBI): domain Eukaryota; kingdom Viridiplantae; phylum Streptophyta; class Magnoliopsida; order Asparagales; family Orchidaceae; genus Papilionanthe; species Papilionanthe hookeriana x Papilionanthe teres. The sequence continues at coordinate 88,530,301 of CM040425.1, forward strand.
CTATCCATTTTTCACAATTAATATCTCCATTCACACAAGCATGCACTTCTCTAATATGTGAAATATTTTAAACATTAGTTATTATCCTTCATTGCTCTTAATTAAAATCTTCTTTTGTAGCTTTTGTTAACATATTTCAATAAATTTTATAATTCTCATGCATTCAATATCTTTTGAAAATGACTATTATGAAGCCGTTAAGCATCACCTCCAAGTCTCCATCTTCCACAAAACAAATCTTATCCAAAGCTTTACCATGAGAGCTTAATGCATAAAATCCTAAGTAATTAATGATTAAAGGTCCGTTTGGGGCAGCTTGTACGTTTAAAGATAAGCAGCTTATCTTGAAACGTGGTCCGCATGTAGTGTAAAAAACCTCACAATCGCGATAGACAACGTTTTAAAAAACGTGCGAACCAAAATATTAGACGGTATTTTTAAAAACACCACCGCACTTATAAGCTGTCTCAAAGACCCCCAATTTAACTTTAATTACACAAAGCATATCGTACGGAACAAACAGCACAGCTGACCTCTAATGAGAGAGATTAAAGCCTAAGCTAATCCTATTAACTAAGCAAGCTGTGTACTATAATAATTAAATATGAACATGTTGAATGGTACGAATTATTTCTTTATCATGAAACTTTAATGAAGGTTCATTAATATAATTAAAGTCCCAAATAATTAAAGGACGGTGGGGCCCAAGCGCCGATTAAAATGTAATTTCCCTAAAGGCATTCGGGGTAGGTATTCAATTGATTCGTGTCAGGGATGACGTGGCAGTTACGTAAGTGGGCCCACTTATTCGCTCTCAAGGAAAAGGGGGAATACAATGTGTGTGGATACAGTCTGAGATAGGCGAACTTGGAATTGTAAACGTTTTAACATATAATTTTGTGGTGCTTTTTTTTTTTAAAATAAAATAATGGTATTAATTTTTTTTAGTTAGGTGGGTGATTGAGTTTAACCCAAGTTTAAGTAGTTAAATACGTGCATACTAGGGTCGTAAACGAGTCGAGCTTGAGACCTCAGGCACGGCTTGTGTTCGGTTATTTAAAAAATACAGTTGTTCGTGTTTGACCCATTAATATGTTGAGTTCAACAAATTCATTCGTGTTCGGCTCATCTTCTTAGCAAGCCGGACATGAATTGTTCGCGAACAGTAAGCCATTTTGATATTTTATCATGCAGTTGGAGGATGTTAAAGGTAGAGACGAGGTTTAAATCTTATTATTTATATTAAATATTTATTTAAATAAAAATTAATGTTTTTTATTCTATTTTTTAAATTAATAATTTTAATTGATTTTAAATCGTTGTAGTTTTGCAGTCAATTAAATTAGATGAAAATAATATTAATTAAAAGGTGTCAAACACGAACAAATAAAATCTTTGTCCGTCTTCAGTTTATCTTAATATCGAGCGGAAAAGAATTGTTCGTGTTTGGCTCGTTTGCTTATTGAACGAATTGAACATGAGGCGAATGAACTATAGTAGTACATAGAATTTGCTTTTGATATTTGTGTTGGATATTTCCGACACAACTATTAGCGTTGGATTTATGGTTGCTAAGCGGCGAAAAAAAAATTTATGATACTTGTGTCGGAATTAGCGCTCGATTTGGGGCTAACAATTCGTCGGTATAAGTGTTCCAAAAACGACAACTTCTTTTGAATTTGCTACGAATTTTGCTTCAACATTGTGTTGAAAAAAATTTACTTATTAGCGTCGAATAAAAACTGAAGCATATTCGATGCAAATGAGTTAATTTATTCATGCCGCGCGTCTAAATTTCATTTTTTTCTCTGCTTGTCTCCCCCTCCCGCTAGTCTCTCCCTCCGCCTGAAAGCCTCATGTAAGACTTCTCTTCTCCTCTTCCCTCTCCCTCACGAGTTTGCTAAAAATCCATCACCTTCGCGAAGGAAGCTTCAAAATATAGTCGCCCTTAGAGCTAGCTGGGAATGTAACGTACACATGACTTGCAGAGACCACCGAAACACCCGCAGTTCTCATCCTTTTACTCCGCTCCAACCATAATATATTGAGGAGGATATGTATTCTACTTTAACTATTTATGTAACTAATTTAGGGTAAGTAATTTAGGGATTGGCTTTAAGTTTAAGTTCCTAGTTTTTTTGCTTTAGTTATGAATGTTCACACCGAACATACAACAAAATATGCCTTGGGATATGCTTCATTGATGATATCATTTTTTGGGATAATACCAGAAAGAGTTTAGGAAAAACTTGAATTATGAAGGTCAACAGTAATGTTTAAAAGCTTTCATTTGAGTAGATCTAAAACTAAATATATTAAATGCAATTTTAGTAGTAGTGAATCTAGTGGTGGGGTTATAGGAATGGAGGATCAAGTCATTAAAAGGAATGAAAATTCTAGATATGTCGGGTCCACTGTTGAAAATGATGGTGATATGGATGGGGATGTTATTAGTAAAATTCAAGTTGAATAGTTGAAGTGAAGGGGTGCATAAGACTTATTGTGTGATTGAAAAGTACTGCTTAGACTTGAACATAAATTTTATAAGACGACGGTGAGGCCTGCAATGCTTTATGGTGCAAAATGTTAGCCTATAAAAGAAGCATAAAAGTATATTAAATTAGATTTATTTTAAGTGGGATGAGTGGCATTACACTTAGACACAAATTTTGAAATGAATATATCCATGAAACGGTTAATGCAGTTCCAACGGCATATAAGATCCGAGTGTGTCACCTTAGATGATTTGGTTACATCAAACATTGACTAGCTGATGACCCAGTTGATAGAGTAGATGTTTAAAATTTCACTTATTTTAAGAAAGGTGAAGATAATCCTAAAAGGACTTGTGCATGTTGCATTAAAATGATCTTAATATAGTATAATAATGAAAAAATGACACTCAACAGGACACAATGGAGAAAAAGGATTCATTTAGCCAACCCCATTTAATTTTCAAAAACCTTAAGTTAAAATTTCATATTTATATGGCTCAAGTCTTTCAATCTTATTTTACATAGTAGTTGCACTAATCTATAAAAGTACATGTATACTGCAAATGGATATTCGTAATTTGAGAGCTTGTATGTATAACTGATTATATTTATGATGAAAAGCACTCATAGATAAGTTCTTAAATGGCGTTGAGGAATTTGTACAGGTGGAATTAAAATTGCCCAATATCGTTCTAAGGGTAAGTTCAGGTGTCCTTGTGTGAAACACAAAAATTAAGCACTTCTGCAATCCGAAGAAGTTAAGTCAAATCTTTACCGTAAGGTATTCAAACGGTACTGGACAGCGCATAGTGAGCAAGAACCTAAAGTTCGGTTCAAACAAGGAGGTGCCTCGACAAGTTATTCCCCCCTACAGAAAAATTTGTTCATGACACATATGAAGAAATGGTTCATGATGCTCGGAGAGCTCAATTTGTTGGGAGCGTTCAACACGAACTTGAAACACCGAATAACAAATCGCAATAGTTATATGACTTATTAGATGCTTCACGCCAACCTTTATGGGACGGTAGCTTTGCACATACAGAGTTTTCAGTGACACTTAGAATGTTGACCATCAAATCAAATTTTAACATGCTCAGAGAAGCATTCAATTTGGTAGCAACTTTATTGAATGAGACTAACCCTATAGGGAATTTAGTGTTAAATAGCATATTCATAATTAAAAAAGTTGGTTTCAAAGTTAGGGTTACAAAGTGAGATTGATTGTTGTGTTAATGACTGCATAATATATTACAAGGTCAATGCAGTCGAGATGACTTGCCAATTTTGTTGTGCAGATAGATTCAAATAAAGGGAGAGAGAATAAAAATCTGAAAAATACTACATAAAGGCGTCTCTTTTATTTTCCGCTCATATCTCAGCTTCAATGATTGTTCGCTTCCATGTGTAAAGCACTACACATGACTTGGCATAGTACTGGATATATTGATGCTAACTTGATGAGTCTTCCATCTCATGGTGAGGCCTGGATACATTTTGATCATACATATCTAGATTTTGCTGCTGAAGTACACAATATTAGACTTGGGTTATGTGTAAATGGCTTCACCTCGTGCAGTCACATTGCAATCCCGTACTTATTTTGAAAGTGATCATTACAACGTGCAATTTACCCCATGATATGTGCATGGACGTGACGTTCTTATTTCTGATGTTGTTCATGTTAGGTCCACATAGCTCGAAGGAGAAATTTGACGTCTTCTTGCAGCCATTGATTGAAGAGATTCAAATGTTATGAAACCTCGGTGTGCTTATGTATGACATCGTTACGAAGTCTAATATTTAACTGAGAGCGGCACCGACCTACGAGATGCTAGTTGGTTGAAGCACAACTAGGAAATTGACTTGTCCTTACTCCATGGATAATTTGAAGGCATTTACTCTGAAACATGGTAGGGAAACGACTGGTTCGATTGCCACCAAAGATTCCAAAACCATGATCATCCATTTAGACGTAACAAATATGCATTCTTCAAAACAAAGCTGAGAGATCAAGTTCATTGGCTAGAATTACTATAGTTGATATATTGGAGGTGATCAGTGAAGTGTCGAAGATCACTGATAGACCAGAGCTAGATTCAACTCGTCTTCCTGATTTCGGTGTCACGGCGAAGTGCAGTTTATTCTTGAATTTTTCATACTGAAGACTAATCTTATTGGACAAAATCTTGATGTTATGCACATTGAAAAAAACTTTTTTGATAACATTTCCAGCACTGTGATGGGTATCAGGGGTAATACAAAATATAATGTGCAAGCTAGAATAAACCTAAAAGAGTGTTGCAAAAGAACGATCATTGAGCTTCATGAGACAAATAAGGTAAATTGATAAAGCCTAAAGTTGTACCGTCTTACACCGAATCAACGAAGGACAATTTTTTAGACATAGCTCCTACTTGATTTTTACCTTTGCTTCCCTATTTCTTTTTGCTTATGATTATTTTTTTCTGCTAGTACTCATCTTTTTAAATTTCAACCATTTGTTTGTAGATGGCCACAGGTGGTGCAGATGGTTAGCTACCTCATAGACTCTATGTTCTAGGGACCCTTGAGACCACCTACCGTAGCAGGAAGAGGTTGACTACTCCTGTCAATGCTTCCTCTACTACTGCACCTCCTCTGAAACCACCTCCCCCACCTGCTGGTACTACACCTCCTAGACCACCTCCTCCCCCACCGGCTATTGATACACCTCTTGTTTCACCTGATCCCGCACCCGTGGTTGCCGCCCCTGTTATGGCACATGCATACTGCTTGGAGCTTTGACACATAAAGAATATCATTCTTACTAATTTGTTAAAAGTATATTACATATCTTCATACATAGATCCAAAAACCAAACTGCTATAAAAATAAATATTAAAATTTAGAGTATCTAAATACGTAAATCTGAATTCTCATGTATTTGCATTTCTAACCCCAAAATTTTGATTTTATATATTTCCATTACCCAAATCCTTCATGTCACATTAAAAATATCACAATTTTAACTTCTAGAATTAGTTAAATACATCTTTTCATGAACAGTTAAAATGGTATGCAAGCAAAAAATAAAATTTAGGTGTTAGATATGTAAATACATATGACTTGATCGGAGGCATTGTATGTAAATCCTCCTTAAATTTTAGTTGCAAGAAAGATATGTAAATACATAACATTTGTGCGGTGTCACTGTAAATTTCAACTGCAATCGACCGATTAGAGAAATGATTAGTTGCAGATTACATCCGAAGCTGGATGAGAAGCTGTGGTCCATCTGATTAAAGGGATACTTACATACATACCACCCAATCCCTATGATTTACAGATCTAAAATACACAACAGATCTTTTGAGTAGAATCTGCAAGAAGAACGTGCAGATTTAATGAGTGCTTCAGTAAAGATGCCTACATCATCGTGAGGCAGAGACGACTTTCATTTCACTTTCAGAGTCCAAGTCACCCCTTAGAATTACAATAGTCATATATATATAAGTCTAGTGTACAATATATGATTGCACAATGATCCCTGTACTGTATGACTCCACTCCGGTGTACAATATGTAATTACAATAGCCATTTATTATTCCGCTCCACTCCGCTCGCTTCATTCCGTTCCAATATCTATCTCTTATCTGATTTATGAATCATACCTAACATAAACACTATAATTATTATTATTCTGCGCTCGAAAACTTACGTACGTAATTCTCACCTAATAAATCCTCCATCAATACGCTGCCTCTTACGTCACAAAACCAGGCCTCTATAAAACCATCTTCATTGCTGCTTTCCCACTTCTCTCTTTCTATCTCAATCTCTCTACTCTTTCCATCCCACCTTCCAAGCTCCCTCCCTCCCTCCCTCCCTCTCTCTCTCTCTCTCTCTCTCTCTCTCTCTCTCTCTGTCTATCTCTAGTTTATCCTTCATAAGCTAAGCCAAGCTAAGCAGAAAACAGTTGGTTATTGCAGCTGTGGCATCATCAAGATTCACATTTATTGTGCCCTAATGAGAATCATGATGATGCTGCAACAGCAGTTATCAGCTAAATCTGATTATGCACAATTAATACTGAAGGGCAGTGATTTTGATTGCAGTAATTTGGCTGATGCTGATGCTGATGCTGAGTATATATATTGGAACTCAGGTATGTGCTTCTTCTTCAACTCTCTGTGGATTTTGGGGTTATCTTTATAATTAGGGTTTGGGAGAAGATAAGCTCTTTTTTATTATTTTTAATTCAATTTATAATGTGTTTAATTATATAAAAAGCCAAGTTGGTTTCTTTTATAATAATATTGTTTTCAGTGCAAAATATTAAATTTCATTTAGTGGAGTTATTATTTGATATTTATATATATCCAAGCATTTCATTACGTATCATGTTCACATTTTATGCCTAAACTTCAATTTTTATGTACAAAGATGGTGTATTTCGTAATTTTAGAATTAAAATGATGGTATTTTTCTGTGATACAAAGGATTTTGGGGGCATAAATGTAAAGAAGTGAAGTTTAGGTGTTAGATATGTAAATACAGAGGAATTGGGTGATATGTATGTAAATGCCCCTTTTAAAATTAAAAAAATTAAAATGAAAGTAAAATAAATTTCTTAAAATCTAGTAATTTAAGTTCTGGGAAGATTTACATAGATAACACTCAATTCATATGTATTTACAAATCTAACGCCGCCTCCGTGCTTGAAAAATCTAGAGTTATAATCGTAATATATTCTTTTTTATGTGTAATATAACGAAAGATTTCGGTGGTATAAATGTAAAAACTGAGTATTAGATGTTAACATATATAAAGTCAACTATGCTTTGCAAATAATTTGTTAAGGAAATGAAGGGGTAATTTAATCACAATTAGAACAAACTAATGAGTAATTAATTAATGTATTGAGATTAATTAGTATTTATACAAATCTCGATGAATGTGATGGCGTTGATGGTGGGCCCCACGAACATAGGGTATCTTGCAACAAGTTGGTCGGCCGGTCCTTTAAAGTGGACCAACCCCCCCACATCACATGAGTCCTAGGGTACAACAATTATTCCTCACTGCATTACGTGGGCACGTGCTGGAACACACAAATGGCCACACATTTATTATTTCTTCCCTACATTCATTTTTATAGTAAGATATTATGATATAATTCGTACAACATGAAATCATAACAAATTTTAAAGTATTTAGAATATATATATATATATATATATATATATATATATATATATATATATATATATATATATATATATTCTAAGATATTTAAATGATATGATCTATAGCTAGTCGTTTAATAAACAAATTAAATTTCTCATAACTTAGATCATTTCTCTTCTATTTGTTAATACGCTGCATTCCTAGATCAGCTGGTAGAAAGCATCGGTTTTGATCAAGCGATCTATACTATATAGGGCTAAGATTTGAGTGGTTAGGTAGTATGGATCCAACCCGGACCTAATGGGTTGCGTCGTTAGGAGTGGTTGGTTGTTCCGTCCGTCAACCATCTTTTGAATATATATATATATATATATATATATATATATATATATATATATATGTGTGTGTGTGTGTGTGTGTGTGTGTGTGCGTGTGTGTGTATTTTGCCGCGTTCCCGTGCGTTAGTGGCAGAGTTATCAGTAAATCCCTTCAGTCAGAAGTTCGATTTCACTGTGATGACGGGATCAATCTGCTTAAAGCACAGGCGCGGGCCCTCATCATGGGGCCCAGCACATGGGAAACTGCCAGATATCAGTTTCCTTTATGTGTGTGTGTGTGTGTGTGTGTATTATTGGACTATGAAAAAAATTGGACACTATTTACATCTTCTATAATTAATTGCATATACATTACATTAATTAAAAAAAGAACTTAAGGGTCTAATTTTCTATTGGGAAATATTATTTTGTAAAGTGAATGAGAAAACTTGGATCATAATATTTAATTTGAATTTAATTAAACATTATAAACATAAATTAATTAAATTTAATTTGAGATGAGTGTTTTATATATTAAAAAAACTATAATATCTCAAATATTTTTCAAATAAATCCCAAATTAATATTATGGCCACTAGATCTAGATCTGTCCTAAATAATTAAACTCAAGATACATTAAAACGGTAGGGTGAGCTCTCAATCAGCACAATAGATTCTATCGTGGTCCAATCATGGATTTCCTTTGGATACTCTGAGCTTCACCTTTTGAGAATGGCTTTGAAAGAGTTATGATGTGTAGTTTGTTTCTGACCCAAAGCTGATATATTAAGAATGTTTATTATTCAAAGAAAATGAACAAATAATCCATACTATAGCCTAATGAAGGCTTATCATATATATATATATATATATATATATATATATATATATATATATATATATATATATATATATATATATAATATAAGTTAAAAGCAATATGTATATAATTTCCTAAGTACATTTTCATGATTTGTAAAATGAGTTGGAACAAGTGAAGTAGTTGGCTAACTTAAGAAGTTTTAAGAAAGTTCTAGCAAGTAAAAGACAGAGTTACTTAAATAAGCTCTTCGTAAGGTGTATATATATATATATGGACGTATATTTCAACCTCAGAGATAAGTTAGTTCATCATGGCTCGAGTTCATTCAAAGGACCGACTTCATCCTAGGGGATGAGTTGAGATTTCTGGCAAGAAACTTAAAATTTTGACCAATCTAAACCGTCTCATTGAAGATTTTCAAGTCTAAGATAAGTTCAATGGCTCATTCTAGCTTGATTGATCCAACCTAACGTATCATGGATGTCCATTAATAAGGTCCCCGATGTTTACATACCTTTTATAAAATTAATTTATTAAATCTAAATCGTATGAAAAAACTATTTAAAAATGTGCCAAGTAGCAATGTCTATGAATGTCTAAAATAGAGAACATTCGAGTAGCTAAATATTTGAAGAATGTTTCATTTGGATCGATTTTATTTATTATTATTATTTTGTTTTGGACTTGTCACTGCTCAAGATGGACTTTTCCTCTTTCATGCCAACCATCAAGAGACTTGGAGCTTAAAAGAGACTGTAAATTTGTTATGAAGATATTATTGTAAAGATAAGGAATCCGAGTTATTGGGCTAAACTGTTTTTCTAAAGATAATAAAGAACATGAAGAAATATTTGACTTTCTAAAGAGAGCATGTCTTCTAAATGTAATGAATTTTATGATTTAACTTGTTGCAAACAATGACTTGGTAAAGAATAGGCATAAAGCAAACTATTTTCTTATCAAGATTTACTTAGGATTAGAGCTACAAATAAAGCATTATGTTTGATAATGTACTCGTTGCTCCGTTTGATTAGAGCATATGCATGATTATTTAATCAAACAACCGAACTCACTTTTATATAAATTTCAAATACATAAATGAAGGCTTGAATAGATTGACATTTGATTCATTTATGATCATAATCAATATCATATAAAACTCTTGAACAAGTTTGTTTAGTAACATCGTTAAGGCTTGATAATATACTCATTTAAAGCTTAATTAAAATCTTATTTACTATGTGATTAGTAGGTCTTATTCTTTTTATACTAGATTATTTTTATTAATAAATTGAAGCTACATGTTTATCTCATTAAATTTTGTGTTTTTTAATAATTCGTTCAACTAAAGTCTTAATTTTAAGTTTGGTAGAATTCTCAATATATATATGCCGTCAGTCGTGATCTATTGGTAGAGCAACCTCTTTGAATAGTTAAGCACGTGAGGATAGCTGTGGCTCGTATAATAGCCTCTGATCATTCTTTTGTTGTAGAAGTATACTCATGAAAATGAGTCTGCATGAATCTCAAGACAGATGCGCAACTGAGGAATGAAGAACAACCGATCAAACGTAGTAATAGACGATCCTTTCAGGTGAGCATCAACGGAGAAAACACCACAGCCGGACGATCGACAACAGAAGACAAAAGAAAGTCTCATGGGACGATAAATCGAGGGATTCCTTCAAATCATGAATCAATTGAATCTAGACCTGTCAGATGATTGGTGACTCTTATCAATTGAACAGGTCCTAGATCTTATTCTAAACAAATACCCTTGTAAATTATCAAAACACCCCCGTAAGGGTAAATAATTAGGAAGTGATTATATATTTTTGTAATATTTGGACTTAAACCTATAAATAGAGGTTCATATTATGAATAAAAAAACCTTTTTTTTATCTACAATCGCTCCTTCACTCTCTCTCTCTCTCTCTCTTATTTGACTCCTAATAGAACGTTTCATTTTTTGGGCGTGATTCCCGAACAATCTCGGATTCAACATCCTTTAAAGCCGTCTGTTCGATCTACACTCGCTGCACCTTAAAGAAGACAGAGTTGTGGAATTTAACTATCTTTATTATTATTATTTTTTTTTTTTTACATCAAAATCACAGGGAATTTCTATAGATATCATCAAATTCAGTTCCAATAAAATATTTAATGAAAATTTAATTGTAGAGTGGGAAGGGACCTTCATATCAAAGTAGAATAAAATTTGTGTCAGTATACCTTGATATAACACGTACAGTACTATAAGAATACAATTAATTAGCTGGTACATCATCACATGTATCGGGCATCTCTACCTACTAACTCGTACTCTATTATTTGTACTCTTATTCGTACTGGGCCGCTTGAATACGACAACTTGTACTCCCCTACTTGTCAGATCGGATTTCTTGATGAATTGAGCCCGTTAAGGGCCCATTATGACCTTTTTTTGGTAACATATCTGCTACCCAATCCATAGGCATTCATAGATCTAGCACCCAAATTTTAATTTTGACATTTATGCATACCAATCCTCCATATGATAAAAAATTTCACCATTTTAATTTTTAAAAGATTAAATTCATTTTTTCATGTTAGATATTTAAAGACAATTTCTAGGAATTGAGGGGTCTGCATGTAAATCTACCAAAGAAAACACAGACATATGTTTCCTTATAAACAAAAATCAAAATGTATATTAAAAACTTATCGGCATAAATTGCAAAGACATTTCAGAGATGGTGGAGGAGGAGATGTGGCCTACCGAGAGAAAACAAAAGACCGCGTGGCAAGTCCACTGTCGGGAAGACGATGCACCTCTGACATCTAAGGGATAGATCACTCCTAATGAATCTATCTAAGTCTACTATGACAAACAAGACACCTTCCAACCTGGATAGGCCGAGAGAGTGAAGACGGATCTCATAGTCAACTTAGAGCGGAAGACATGAATCCTCTACAAAATATAGCCCGAGCAGACAATCACCTGGCCTAATAACCACCCGCTTAATAGCCGTCCCACCCAGTAATTGCCCGACCAAACTCATGGGTCTTACGGGTCATATTTATGTACAAACTAAAGCACCCCAGTTATACCTATATACTTTAAGGGTGCAATTTATAATTAAATGATGAATCATTCTCATAAAAAGAGTGTCTATATCAAGAATAAATGTTACAAAAAAGTATCGTTCATTACAGTGCTATTGCTCTCCTCTTCTCTCTCTCTCTCCATCCTTCAGCGCTCTATTCCTTAGGCAGCTCTTCCGGACAATTTTAGAATCAACATCCTAAAAGGTGAAGAGAGAGTGGAACAATGTTGTCAACAAGAACATAACACAACTATCAAAAAGAGAATGGAGCAACCAAAGAGCAGTAGCCAACGTGGATCCCCAACGAGATGACACCGAGGAACACATACACAAAAGGAATACAGTAAATGAGAACCCAAATTATAGAGCAGGTGTCGAACCAAGATAGTGCAAAATCCACATAAGTAGAAAGGCGACGTGTAGGGCGTCATCTCACTGTATGTAAGAGAACAACTCGATTAATCTTGAGGCCGAAGGAGTAAGATTACAAGTCGATCAAAAGGGAATCTCAACTCGCTAAAGGTAAATGACGAAAGTCATTATGATCGCAATAGAGTTCAGGGTGTCTTGTGCATAAAGATGCCATAACTATTGAGGATGGACCTCATCTTGCTGCACAAAGGCTGCCTCAGCCATATCTGAATTGGTCAACGTAAACGACCAAGCTGCGACCATAGATGCCTGCAACTTTTCCTCTTTTGTAGCCCCACAGAGTAGGGCGTCTGTTCCGAAAGCAAATGACTTGATCAAGGTTGTCGCCTGCCTCTCTAAAATGGTCAACAACACACCAAGGGAGTTCACATCGAAGAGTTCGAAAGAGTAACTTCGAGCCATGGTGCAACTGATGGAAGAAGAAGAGAGTCACATAGTGGGAATGAAAAGGATAGTGTGAGAAGGTAGACGTCTCTTTCACTAACCTATAACATAAATTAGAAGCTGAAATGACGTAGTGGCAATAACATATTTTCGTCACATCAAAGCGCGAGAAAAATGTTAAATCCAATGCTCATATCAATGAACCAATAAACACATATAAAAACATGAATATATAAATATTGAACTACAGAACAAAGAATATATGTAGGTATTTATTCACGAAATAAAATATATTTACATTTGTATTATCCGCCTACAATTGTTCAAATAGTAAGAAAAAAAAAACTTAACAAATTTTTCATTCGTTGCTCAACTAAGACTGAACATTAACTATTCCCCTATCCTAACCTTCTCCACTTTATTTATTTAAGCATACAAAGAGAAGACCGAAAATTCCTCCCGGATGACTGCCAATTCAGTCTTCAGGGGCGTCACCTTCTCTAGAAAAGTAGCTTCACGAGTCCGGATCATGGCTAACTCCTCCTCCAACCGCTCCAACAGCATGTCACAAAGAAGTAGATGGACTTGGAACATTGGTCATCCTTATCGAGCTTGCGGATTCATCACAAAGCGGCCTTACAAGGCCCATAGGATCCTCAACAGATCTGGAATCCACCGCAATGTCGACTTCAGGAGCCCCTCACTCAATAAGAGGAGGATTCTTAATACCCTTGCTCGAGGACGAATCAATCATCTGGTATAAGTCAGAAGTAGTGAAGGAGAACATCTATCCTCCAAACTCATTTCCCATTGGAAGAGGTTGAGAGGCATGCTGTGAGGCACGGGTCATCGAAGGGTTAGGAGGAACTCCCTATTCATCCACCACTTGTACTTCTAAAGGTAATAGGTCAAGGGGAGGTTTTTAATATGTTCCTCCCTTAGCTTCAAAAGGGTTGAAGCAAGAGAGGTTTAGCCCGAGTAATTGTCTTTTGGATGGTTTGTATCCGTCACATGATATTTTTCCACTAAGAAGCCACCCTCCACCATCAAAGAACATTTAGTGGAGTGGTTTTTATTCAAATAAGTAGATCTTACTTCTATCACAGGGTTATGATCCCTCATCCCCAGTACGGCGCGCTTCCCAGGCCATTCAATTTTTTAGCAAGATCTCACCCTCTTCTTCATAGTCAGGAAGATTAAATCTTGCGCCTCCTCACCAACAGAATTCAAAATCTTTCCACCTTCAATGCTCAAAGCCACTAGATAAATGGGAGATGAACTTGAAAGAATGCTCAAGAAGATAAGTACCCACATCACATTTATAATGACTTTGGCATGGAAATCAAGCAATAATTAATTTTTTGCACATTGAATAGTCACAAATACCACAAAACTTATTCAAAATTTAGATTCCATTGTCCTTATCACAACTTCATCATCAAAAATAAAAAAAAATTGGGAAACTTTATTATGTACATCAAAAAACATGTCTGTACGAATCACAAGACTTCTCAGGAATGGCAGAGAAGGTGATGTGGCTTCAATGGCCTACCAAGTGAAAGTCAGGACTGCGTGTTCTGCTGACCAATCCATGTGTCAAGAATAGAAGCGCCTCAGACACATAAGTGGTAGAACACTCCAAAAAAATCCATCTAACCAGGTCCAACAGGACGAAAAAGTTACCTTCCAACCTGGATAGGTTAAGAGGGTAAAGACGGATCTCATAGTCCTAGAGCGAAAGGGGTGAATCCTCTGCAGCAGCAGCCCGGATGGCAACCACCCGCCCTAATAACCACTCGCTTCATAGTTGTCGGTCCTAGTAATCGCCCAACTATACTCATGGCCCCTCGAGCCATATTTATGTACGGACTAAAATACCCTCATCGTTCCTACATACTTTAGTGATACAATATGTAATTAAACGATAAGTCATTCATATAAATAGGGAGTCCATATCATAAATAAAGGCTACACAAAATTACGGTTCATAGTTGTGATATTGCTCTCCTCTCTCTCTCTCTCTCTCTCTCTCTCTCTCTCTCTCCCCCCCCCCTCTCTCTCTCTCCCCCCCCCCTCTCTCTCTCTCCCTCTTTCTCCCATCCTTCAGTGTTCTATTACTCAGGTAGATCACCCGGACAATTTTGGATTCATCACAAAATTATCTTGAACTAAAGCTAGTAATTACAATAAACAATGAAAGATTTCACTAGATTTGTGATTAGGAAGATTTATAATCAAGGAGGAAGAAGCCTCAACACTTCAACCTTAAAGCCTACATCCAAGGAAGCAAAAGCTTCTGTGTATTCTTCTCTCTTGGTAATATCAGCCTTGCTAGTTTGATCATCAAACCAACCAAAAAGATTGTTAAAATGTTCTCACTTTTTTTAATTCTCTTTCTTATTTTTTGTGAACACTCTTTCCTGATCACCTGTTGCTCTCTACTTCTTTTGAGTGCTAGAAAATTATTAATGGCAGAGGAAAATTAATTCTTAGCTTGACACAAATATTCAACACACAAAAAAATAGAAGTAATAAAAGGCAATAATATTTTTATATAAAAGGCTCAATAAAAAGAAATATCATGGGGTATGAGCCAATCAACACAATCTACTATATGATTGAAGTTACGAAACTTCTCTCTTTTTCCCAATTAGAGAAGTCTGAATTACAAAATGATAACTATGTATTTGCCTTTTTGTTACTATAATAAGAATTGTTGAGCAATAATGTCAATTAAATGATAATAATTAGACAAAAATAATAATCAAGTAATAACAGATGTATGACATTGGTTGGGTTATAACAACTGTTGGTAACAATCGACAATGATTGTTGATAGCTATTGAATTCATGCTTTCTTTACGAGTATAGATTAGCTCGTATCTATCCCTCTCATACATCTTTACATGTACAGTAAGGTGCCATGTAATTGAAAATTATTACTTTACCCTAATATTGATTTTTTTCTGTGTACTATGTGCCTAAATACATAAGAATTTTGTGTTATGTTTGTAATGCCCCAAAAATTTAGTTCGGTTTAATAGTTTAAGTTTTAGGATTTAGTTTAATGGTTTATGATTTAGGGTTTATGGCTTATAGGTTAATGTGGTTTGTGTTAAAAGATTTTTATTTATGGCTTTGGATTTAGGGGTGTAATTAGGATTTTTTAAATGTTTAGGATTTAGTAATTTTGGGATAGAGCTCAAGTTTTATTGTTTAGTTTTCAAGGTTTAAATTTTTTTTAGTTAATTTTTTAAGGCTTAAAATTTATGGTTTAGGGTTTAAGTGATAAGGACTTAATTTTTTAGGGTTTATGGTTTAGGATTTCGCTTATTCACATCATGTAATGTTACGTATGGCTCATACACCAGATAAGAGACAGATGTTAAAGTCGAACAGAGCGAGCCAGCGGAGCAGAGCGAGCGTAGCAGAGCTCGCACTCAGTAGGATAGATGGCGTACTAATCTATAGAGCTACATCTATGATGCATATGGATATTCGAAACATGAGATCATGAATGTAGAACATATTATATCTAGAAAGAAAAGGACTTACTGATGATTTTTTTATTGGTGTTGAAGAATTTGTGCAGAGGGGCATCACAACTCCCTAATTAACTTTTAGAAGGCATGTTCAGATACCCCTGTACGAAGCACGAGAACCTGACACCATACGAAGTAAAGTTAAATCTATACCGTAAGGGATTTAAACCTGATTATTGGTATTGGACTGCACATTGTGAGTTTGAACTAGATGTTAAGTGTGATATTGCTGGAGTCTCATCAAGTTATGCTCCTCCAATAGTTCATAATTTTGGCTTGTATGAGAAAATGATTGCTAATGCTGGCAGAGCTTATTTTGTTGGGAGTGTGTCTGATAATGTTCAAGAACCGAACACCGACATACAAAATTTTTTTAAATTATCAAATGCTGCACAACAGCCTTCGTGAGAAGGATGCACTTTACAAATAGAGTTATTGGTTGCCCTGAAATTGCTGAGTACTAAATACGTTTTCAACATGCCCAAGGAATGCTTCAATCTAGTAGCAACATTGTTGAAGGTGACAAACCTGCAGATAATATAGTTCCAAATGATTTGTACATAACTAAAAAGTTAGTGTTAAAGTTAGGGCTGCCATATGAAAAAATAGATTGATGCATTAACGATTGTATGTTATATTACAAGGAAGATGCACGGGAGACAAATGAAGATTTTGAAGAGCTAATAGGTTCAAACCAAGAGGGAAAGAGTAGAAATCAAAAAAATATTCTCTACTAACGTCTTTTTTTTTTCCTCTCATTCCACGGATTCAATGATTGTTTGATTCTATTCAGACAACTCCTCACGTGACAAGGCATAATATTGGATCTGTTGGTGTTAATATAGTGACTCACCATTCAACTGGTGAAGCCTGGAAACACTTCGATCGTAGTTGGCTTGATTTTACAGTAGAACCAACCAACGTTAGGCTTGACTTATTTATAGATGGTTTCATACCTTTCAGTCGCACTACAACAACATTATCTGCTCGGGGATATGTTCCTTACAGCTGGGAAGAAAGGACAAAGGCCCTCATGAGTGGGTGAGAAAATCTGGGTTGATTTAAATAAAACATAAGCCTCTCTGGAACGCCATAAGAAAATACAGACAAACCCTCAAAACCAGATGTTGGAGGGAACCACAGGGGTTGCACTCCGCATTGGAGGTTCGACCCCCTCACAAGGAGCACCACCGGATACTAATAAGATTATCTAAAAATTCAGAAACTTACATATTTATGTTATAATGCGACTCTTATATTTATATGATCATGTATACGGGCCACTAAGGTCAATTCCGACCTAAACAAAAATCTGATGCAAATATCAACGCAAAATCAATTAGCTAACCTCATTTTAACGTGTTAACCGGCTTAGTATCGGAGAAAATGCTAGTGATTGAACCAAATATTATTTTAAAATTACACCATTTGCGTCGATTGCAACAATCAAAGTTCTCTTAAAATTTTTTGAAGTTTTTTTTTTTAATTAAAATCTGAAATTTTATTATTAAAGAGAATGAAATAAAATAAAATAAAATAAACCCCCTCCCCCCCCCCCCCCCCCCCCCCCCCACACACACACAGAGAGATGACTATCAGTTAGCTGGGACAGGTGAGGCATAAGACTCCCACCAGTAAACCTCCCTTAGTATGATCTAGATTCACATGCCCCATTGCTTATCCTGCTAATCTGACTTTTGTTAGTTGACTTCTGACAACGATCTCCAACTATTCCGGAGGTGGTCAACTAACCTGCCCGTTGACAAAGCTGCAGTTGGGATAACCAATTTATAGGAGTTCTCAAAAATACACTGATAGGGATGTGCTGTGAATTTTCTTGAGGAAGATTTACATGCATGCCACTTAATTCTTATTTATTTACATATTTAAGACCTAAAGTTTTAATTTTTATAGCTATGGCACATTGCCTATGTATAAAGTTTAGGTGTTAGATATGTAAATACATAGGAATTGGGTGGTATGTATGTAAATGCCCCTTTTAAAATTAAAAAAGTTAGTCATCAAATACATTTATTTGATTCATTTGATTGAGATTTGGTTTGATTGATTACAGGATAGTTTTTGAAATTAAAAATAGTTTAAATTTCAAATTTTTAGTGTTATGCGTATAATTTTTTATCACACATACAAATAAAAATACAAGAAATAATCAAATATTTTGCTTAAAAAATCCATCAATAAGATAAAATTCATGACATATAATCCAATCAAAGTAATATATTATGAAATTGGAAGCCCACTTTTCTCTTGAACCGGGAAGATTGAGATTATAAAAAGTAACAATCACGACTATATAGTAGTAGCAGGGCTACAAGAGTCGTAGTTGGGCTACTAAAACAGTAGTCCGTGACTACAATAGTATCATGTGGCTGCAACAATCCATCGTAATGGTCGAAACCGGTCAGTGATCATTTGCATGCACTTATTTGCATAAGTTATATCTTATCCCCTCCTTCAAGTGGGGAATAAGGATTTAATTATAGTTTCTAAGGTGGGTGTTTTGGCAAATATAGTCAACCTCCCCAAACACTGATTTTAGCTCATTTTTTAGCATTTAAATGTTTTAACTACCTCAAAATCAAATTGATTTAAGTTCGTTGTATTCCTCTCGTCGAGTCATTCGATTTGATTATAAACATATCAAACGTAGAGATTATTTAACCTTTCAATCAATACTTAAAATCTTTTGATTACACTTCAGGTGATTGATCCGGACTTATTTGGACTCAGATCGAATCACATTTAATGTCATTGAACTTATATTATTTTCAAAACATGACAAGTTCAATGGCTTGTTGGCACGATAGGCAGCAGAATTTAGGAGTTGGGAAGTAATTTAAGGAAGAAAACATAACAAGTTTCGAAGCAGCATACCTTAAATGGGAGGGGAGTTATTTAATACCAGCTCTGACACGTTCATTTTATATGAAGGCAAATTGCTGATGTCTCTCGCATTCATATGAGGCAATTCATGCAACATTGATGTTCTATAATACAATAATTAAAGAGAGAGATAGGAAGTCCAATAAATGTGTGATTTGCAATCTTCATCTTCGCTTTTAGCGGAATTATACTCGTCAGTTCTAAGTAACCAGTCATTTTTAGGAGCGGATTCACGGTCGTCTTAAAGGAGAGAATATTACATACAGATAACATATGTGCGGATTTGAGTGTATTCACGTTATACTCAAGGGAGTACGCCCTGAATATATTCATCTCCACAGACGAATTCATCCACAAGTAATGTATTAATAGCAATTTAGGGGTCATGAATATTGCTATGCTCTGGAGCTTTAGGCTTGAGGACCCCCTTAATCTTATATGCTTAAACAAATTTTTTACTTAATTTTATTATTTGTTTATTTTGTCATTTGCATTTATGTCTCATCGTCTAGATTAGTCTGTTCCATTGTTGTGCCCTATTATACACGACTAAACTCGGCCAAGCTATTATCGAACATCGCTACAATCATGGAAACCCTCGATCTTGCCCTAACTCTGGAGTCACCCTCACAAATTATACGCTATTCATTTTATTATTGTAAAATTAAAATATATATAGTTTTCCCTAAAAAAGTGCCCGGTTCCATTCTCCTTTTATTTCCATACGTGTTTTCCCATTTGTGTCTGTCTGAACTCTTGCCCAGTAATCTTCTGTCACCCACCTCTGTCCAAGATAAAGAAAATTATTTTCCAATAGATCTTTGGTTAAATTACCTACTCGACTTAGTAAAAGCTATTGCTATATATAGATCATATCAGACAGGGTTGTATCGATATAAACTTCTTAAATAGAACGAAGCATCTAGTCACCCAAATGATCGACCCTTTCCCACATTAGAGATAACCGACTTCAGCACCGGAACCAAATCTCTCCCTCTTGTCCATCATTCATGAAATCATCAACAGTTAATTCACATATTGCAATCATGACCTTCCCATGCAAAAAAAATTTTGCACATTTAATATATCTTCTGAGAAATACTGTTAAAGAAATATGTTTGCAGTATACGTGGGTGAGAGAATTGCTCAAAAATTAATCCTCACCATCACTTTGGAGTAATTAAACCAGCCACGTTTGCCCTACAAACTTCAATTAATACAGTTCAAAAAATAGATATATTAATACAAAAAATTCTCAGAAGAAAGAATAGGGGTATTTACATATATACCATCCAATTTCTTACGTATTTATTTATCTAACACCTAAACTTTCATGATAAATACAAAAGAATTGCATGATATATATATATATATATATATATATATATATATATATATATATATATATATATATATATATATAGTTTTTAAAAGAATGGGTCAAGGCGTGAGGTCTCCAACCCACCCTATTGACTCAAATTACCCAATGTGCAAATAATTCAAATACTCACTGAGCTAAGCGCAACACTATAATGTCGTAGGATTCAAACTCGGGACTTGAGGACTTACGACCTTTAAAGAGGTTGCTTCCGATAACGAGTCAAGAACGCGCACGCAAATATATATATATATATATATATATATATAATGCCCCTTCAAAAATATTAAAAAAATATAAAAAATATAAAAAATATACGTCAAAAAATTAAAAGGAGGTCACGACCAGCTTAAAGTACAGAATCCTGTTATGCAATGAGCTGTGCAATAGTGAGTTAGGAAATCACGCTGACCTGTCCTCACGAGTCTATTTAATTAAGACCCCTCCTCCCTCCTCTTAAAAGCAAAACCTCCTTTTAGTTCTCCAACCAAAACTGAATACATGGCTAGCGTTCTTCTCTCCATCACCTTCTTCTTCCTCATCCTCCTCTTCTTCCCTTCTCCTCCATCAATGGCTGTCAGGCCATTGAACAAGCTGGAGACTCCCCCTTACACCATATTGAATGCTCGAGCTCCTCCGGAGGAGGAGGAAGAGAGAGTTTTCGGCGGAAGGGAGGTGGAGGGATGTATGCCGAGGGAGTTACGGGTGCCGCCGTCGGCGCCGAGCCGGTACGGGAATGATCATACGTTCGGGGGTTTGATGTGTAAGCCCAAAGGGAAGCATAGGCTGTGAGGTATTTGAGATTAAGTGAAGGATGAGGAAGAAGATAACATGGGAGATTATTGGGGTTTATCATGTCTTCTTTACATGTAGTTTTTGTTTTGGATATATGTTGATGTGGTGGAGGATGTAAGTCTTCCATCTTTGTGAAAAAGGATTATTTTATTCAAATAATGGTGTATAATGGCAATACACTTTTAATAGATTATTTATAATTTAGTTGTTATATGAAGTGTAATAAATTTCAACAAACATAAGAAAGTTAATTTAAGAGCTAAAGTTGCTGGGGTTTGCTTTTGATTTGCTCCATTTCTATGTTTATGTTTATGTATAGTTCATTTAGTTGCTCATCTTATTTATCATTTTATTATAATATTAATTTGAGGTGATGTTATTTTAATAATAAACAAGCTGGTCACGAGCTAGGTTGAGTTTGTAAAATTAAGCTCGTGCTCAAATTTGATTAATTAATCAAGGTCAAAGACAAACAATAAGTGATTCGAGTTCGACTCAGATTCGTTTACACCATTAGGCTTGCACAATGCTCCTTTCCTTTTCTTTTAATATGTAAAAATAAAATTATTACATTTTACTAAAAAGAGGATAATTACATACAGGTCACCCACCTAAAATATTAACTTTAACAAATTAATTTTTTGAACTATTGAACTGGCATATTTATAAATTAATTTACGCGTGTTACAACTATTGAAAGGAAAATTTTATAAGATGGTGGTGAGACCTGCAAGGCTCTATGGTGTTGAATACTGGCCTTTAAAAGAGAAGCATAATGTTAGGTGTTGCCGAGATGAGAATGATTGGGTGGATGAGTGGCTTTACACTTAGATACAAAATGAGAAATGAATATATCCGTAATAGGGTTGGTGTCGCACCAGTGACGGGTGAAAGTAGAGAGCATCGCCTTAGATGGTTTGGTCACATTAAATGTCGACCACCTGATGATCCGATTAGGAGAGTAGATGTTTTAAATACAACTTTTGTTAAGAAAGACAGAGGTAGACCTGGAAAAACTTGGGCTTATTGCATAAAAAATGATCTTAATTTATTAGAATTAAACAAAAATTTGACACTTAATAGGACGCAATGGAGAAAAAGGATTCATGCAGCGGACCTCACTTAGTGGGATTAAGGCTTTGTTTTTATTGTTGTTGTTTTTGTGTTACAATTAAACAGTTGACAATTTGATAAAAATAACAAGTATGTGTTGGGATTTTACCATGAATTTTGATATTTTACTGAAAATTTGAAAAATGAATGAAAGAGGATGGTTGATTTGTAAATAGAAAGTTTTAGCTAAGCCTATATATAATTTCCCCCCCAAAAAAAGTGGTCTAGAATCTCATTTGGCTCATTCAATCAGAGTCAACTCAATTTTATAAATTGTCTCCCATGTTTAATGAATCAGAGTCAACTCAACTTTAACGCTTCCACTAAAGCAAGCTTTATTTAAACATGATAAAATCTTATAAATTCTCATTAAGAAACTATTAATAAATCCTTTTAGCTCCCCCTAAACAATTCAGGAAGAGGACAACAACCATCTTAAGGAGAAAAACAAGACAACTAGACACATAAAACAAAGTTAACAAAAGTAAATGAACTTAGACGCCATGCCTATGATTTTCAAGCACTACAACACAGTTAACTGTACAAGTCATCCTCCTCATCAGCAGCTGCAGAGGTAGCGAATGGGTCAGCTCCTCCGGCCGCATCGGCCGTGGCCGCCGTCGAGCGATCTGAAAATCGGAACTCGCTGCCGAAACCTCTCGACTGCTGCAGGGTCTGGGCGAATGCCTGATACTTGCGGATGTCGGCATCACTCACGCTCCTCCGAGCGTATTTCATGGACTCTTCAAAGTGGCCGGCTTTGATTTCTGCAACTTCATCTCCTTCGTCTTCCTCCATGGCTTCTGGGTTTTCACTACGACGCCTCTCCTTCTCAATGTCCTGAGATTCAATAATGTGTAAGCTAAACAAATATGAAGAATCCCAACACTGAAGTCTGTTAACATTGCAGTATAGAAACAGATGAAGAAGTCCTAAGCATACCTTTTCAATATTTTCTCGGATTGCGTACTTGCAGGCTCGCTGACAAATTTCTGTAATATCCGCACCACTGAAGCCTTGGGTGTACTTAGCCAGAGCCCCCAAATCAACCTCTTTTGAGATGGGGGACTTCCTGAGACAAGCTTTAAATATCTGATATCTGGAAGCCTCATCTGGTAGAGGAATGTAAATCAACTGGTCCAGACGGCCTGGCCTGAGCAATGCAGGGTCAATGATGTCAGGCCTGTTTGTAGCGCCAATAATGAAGACAGTTTTCTTCGCAGACATTCCATCCATCTCTGTCAGAAGTTGATTGAGGACTCTATCAGCAGCACCTCCGGCATCGCCAACACTGCTCCCTCTCTGCATGAGAAAGGAAGCATAAAATTATTAAATTGCTCGCAAACTGTACATGAAATAGTAACAAAGAGTAAAGTGTGAGAGATAGGAAACCTGAGTAGCAATTGAGTCGAGCTCATCAAAGAATAGAACACATGGTGCAGACTGTCGAGCCTTATCAAAAATCTCGCGAACATTCGCCTCGCTCTCACCGAACCACATGGTGAGCAGCTCAGGACCCTTCACACTGATAAAGTTGGCTTGGCATTCATTGGCAATGGCCTTAGCAAGCAGAGTCTTACCACAGCCAGGAGGACCGTAGAATAACACCCCTTTTGAAGGAGACATTCCGAACTTCTCAAACTTCTCTGGATGTTCAACTGGATATTGGACAGTCTGCGAGAAACAAGACCAGAAGTCAATAAGTTTATCTTGCAAACTGATGCAATACTGAGAGCTTATTCCTCCATAAGAATTAAGAGGCATTTACATGCATAGCACACAAATAGCACTATTAGAACCTTTTTAAGTGAAATACACCGTATCATATGTAAATTTCTCAAAAAATTAAATACCTCTTGAAGTTCCCTCTTAACATTCTCAAGTCCACCGATATCATCCCAGCTGACATTGGGAACTTCAACAACCTGCAGAATGGAACTAATTAGAAATTCACCCCAATGAAGAACAGTAGACTATGAATTGATTAATTCTTACTAAAATAGAAAGCATGAGGCCTACCGTCTCACGGAGTGCAGATGGATTGCTTGTTCCCAGAGCTGTCTTGAAATGTTCATCTGTGACAGCCATCGAGTTAAGCACCTCAGCATCAATGGTTTCATCTTCCAAATCAATAACATCCATTTTCTCCCTAATGCATTGGAGAGCAGCTTCGGTACAGAGCGCAGCAAGGTCAGCCCCAACATAGCCATGGGTGTCTTTAGCAATCCTCTCCAGATCAACCTGCATTTTAGAAAGTGTTATTGAAGGAAAAAAAAATTATCTAGATAAATAAATAGATGTGTTTATGAGAGGCCATTTACATCATCAGAAAGCTTCATATTCTTAGTGTGAATGCGGAGGACTTCAAGACGTCCAATTTCATCTGGCACACCAATATCAATTTCCCTGTCAAACCTACCAAACCTTCTAAGAGCTGGGTCAATACTGTTTGGCCTATTTGTTGCTCCAATTACAATTACATGGGCACGGGATTTGAGTCCATCCATCAAAGTAAGAAGCTGTGAAACAATTCGCCTCTCAACTTCGCCGTGAGTTTTCTCACGCTTCGGAGCAATTGAATCGATTTCATCAATAAAAATAATAGATGGTGCATTCTTCTCAGCTTCTTCAAAAGCCTTCCTGAGATTGCTTTCACTTTCTCCAGCTAACTTTGACATAATCTCAGGACCGTTAATGCAAAAGAAGAAGGCCCCAGTCTCATTTGCTACTGCTCTGGCTATCAAAGTCTTGCCAGAGCCTGGTGGTCCATATAGTAAGATCCCCTTTGGTGGTTTAACACCAATTGCTTTGAAGAGCTGAGGATGTCTGAGGGGAAGCTCTACCAATTCTCTAATCTGAGCCATCTGTTTTCTGACTCCACCCACATCATCATAGCCCACTTCATCAAGTCTGTTTTCATCTTCTCTATTAACAGGCTCCCCCTCGCAGTAGATTTCCGTGTCAGGAGCCACAACACAATACTCAGCTGGGTCAGTTTCTATGATTTTAAACTCCACACTTCTCATACCACCTCGGACAAGAAAGAGATCTCCTTTCCTAACAGGACGATAGGCCTCCAAAAAATATGCTGCAATAAGACAGGAGACCATTGATTTGAACCATTACTAGGAACAGCACTCCATTCTAGACAGCCAATACATACAATCCACCAAATTCCAATGTATTTACATATCTAACACCTAAATTTTATTTTTTACATTGATGCCACCCAAATGCTTCATATCACACCAAAATTATCTCCATTTTAACTTTTAAAATGTGAAATACACCTTTCCAAGCATAGGTAAGGTGGTATGTATGTAAAAATTGAAGCTTAAGTGTTATATATGAAAATACATAAGATTGAGTGGTATGTATATAAATATTCCAATAAATAAATAAAGCAACTCCAGATGCTTTGGGATTACTACAAGAACAAAAGCAGAGGCAAAGCAACTGAGATAAAAAACCGGCTAAGCGGTCAATCATTTCTATAAAGTATATAAGTAAAACACAACATACTTAAATGTCTCTATTTTAATAGAACTTATTTTGAATATAACTCATAAGAAAATCAAGAATCGCATTACAAAGATAAAGAAAAAGGTTTCAAATTCACAGTTGAAAAAATATAATATACAAGATTTGTCAGACTCAAGCTTTGTTGCTAAGGGTCCCAAAAAGGGAAAAAATTGCGTACGTTGACCATACACAGAGTTGCGTACGTAAAAAGGTACGCGGGGGTTACAAGGGGGTTACAAGAGTGTTATAACCTCCTTGTACCTCCCGTGTAACTCACTTGTAACCTGCGCTTCTATTTCATCCATTTGTAGGTTACAGGGGTTACAAGGTTACAGAGGGGTTACACGGGAGATAGAAGGGGGTTATAACCCCTTCTAACCCCCGTGTACCTTTTTACACGTACGGTTGACGCACGCAAATTTTTCCCCCCAAAAAGACACCGCCAACCTATAAGGAATAAACTACATGAGTATTTCCTCAGATAAGACAAACAACATCATGTTAATTCTCAAAAACATGAAACTATCACTGAAGCATGACAAAATTGTGGTTTTAAGTGACAAGTGAAGAACCAAATAAACATCTTCCTATCATTAGACCAAGGTGAAAAGCCAGAACTAGCATGAACAACGGATATCCTCAGTGTATATAATTGAAACAAGTTAGGGGTGTAACTAAGCCAAGCCGACTCGGGCTCGACTTGATAAGTGACTCATGAGATAAGCTCATAAAGTCAACTTCGACTCAACTTGTTAGCTCATGAGCTAGTTGTTTAAAAAATAATTAATATAAAACATACTCTAAATATATTAAAGTTCAAGATTTTACCTTTAAATTATAAAGACATTTAAAAATGACGATTTATATTTTATATAAAGTGATTTCTTATTATGTATCTTTTTATTGTTCATTCTATTATAGCACTAGCATAAATTAATATTATTTTCTCTCTTTCATAAACTCGAGCACGAGTTTGAGCTCGACTAATTAATCAAGCTCAAGCTGAGGGTGGCTCGAGCTCAACACAACTTGCTTATACCCCTAGAAACAAGTAGCTTTCTGACATTACAAAGGAAAGAACTCATAACTGCAGATAATCACGACTATATTGGATTTGAGTTCAAGCTAATTTTCTATGCCTATCAACATAACATATATAAATATCCTTAAGACAAATTCCACATGGTACACAGAATCCAGGTTAGCAGAAATCAGTAAAATACATTAAATGGAAATCACAAGTTTCTAAGCAACAGATCAAATAACAGGAAGACAGAAAAAAATGTATGTTTAATAGCGGGGAGAATCAACTCACGCTTCAAGTATGCATCGAATAGGTTCCCCGTGACACCTTCAATGGTATCATCAATTGGAAGTATATGCACACGCTTTCCATATTTCACATCCTGGCATTGGTGAACTGAAACCACGTCACCAAGTCTTACTTTTAGATTTGATCTCACAACCTTGTTCATCATAATCTTAGGTTCCTCACATGAATCGTCAGCAAGGGCAATACAGATTGTATCTTTCCTTTTCTTACCCTGAAAGCATAGACGAAAGGATGAGCTTAAACGGGTAAATTTTAATACCATTACTCCAGTAAGCAAAACTCCCTCATTTACTAATTAGAAGCATTCACCATACTTAAATTGATCACAACAAAAACCCGAATTTCACGCTAGCCCTGATTCGGGAGAATAGGTGGGATTCGATGTATAAAAAATTATGATTCAGACATCGAAAGATTCAAACATCTCTGCAAGCTCCAAAGTAATACCAATCAAAAACAGAAGCTGCAAACATCCCAAATCTCTCACGCATGTGCTTATATAACTAAACTTCCAATAAGATAACCCCCTTTTTTATTCCGTAGCAGATATCAAAACAGCATAAAAACTCCATCTCAAATCTATCCTCATCAAAGCCCAAGCACGTACTCAAACAAGATCAAAACCCCAAATTACCAACCGTAAACAAAAAAATTCCTTCAGGAACTCAACACCAATGAAAGGATCCATTACCTTCAAAAGGATTGTATCCCCTCTGAAAAACTGGAGCTTCTCCATCGTATTGGGGTGTATCGAGACCACAGAATTATCGTCATTAACAGCCTCGTCAACAATCAGCCGATTAGGAGCCTTCTTCCTCTCCAAAATCGCCGTGCTGAAATCCCTCTTTCCTGACTTCCTGGAATCCGTAGAACCACACCAAAAATCAATCATCGTAGCACAATCAACACAACAAAACGAAACAATCAATAAACAATCAAAATACTCACACATCCGAGGAGGACGCCTCGTCCTGCTTCGCCATCCGATCTGAATCGCAGAGGTAGAAACAGTAGAGAGAGAAAGAGGAGACAGAGAGAGAGAGAGAGAGAGAGAGAGAGAGACTTGGAAGAGAAGAAAACATGGATCAACTCCAGGCTTAACATATAAATAGAGAAATCAGGGAAGAGTCTCCACCGTAATTGCGTGTTCATGTACTCATCAGACCGTCCATCAATCTTCAATAAGTAATCCGAACCGTCCGTTGTCTGACAAAATTCTTTCCAAAAATACCTACTTTCTCTATCCGCCTTACGTTTCAACCTACGGATGTTAATATTTTATCCTTATTATCATGTAGGAAAGTTTTCCTAAATTAACTTTAAAAAACTTAAGAGTGATAATTCTTTTAAAGTGATATTAAAAATTAGTGTTTGATGCATGCTAGAAAATTCGCGGCGGTAGAGTAGCGGATTATTGTCTTAGTGTTGTACAAAAATTCAACACACACACAAATGAAAAATAAGCGATGATGACTCCAGAAGTTTTAACATGGAAAACCAGTAAGGGAAAAACCACGGGGCCTGACCCAGTTGCGAGAATCCACTATTGATTGATGTTCATAGAAATCCCCTATCTAACAGACGGGAGAGTGTAATTATATTTTTCAGACTACAAATTCGACTAACGGCGTTTGGTTAGTGGTGAATTATGATGATTGGTGGAGATCAACGGTGACGGAGGTCGACGGTGACAGTGGTCGACGAAGGTCGGTAGTAGTCGATAAAGGTAGACAGTAGTCGACAAAGGTAGGTAGTAGTCGACGAAGGTCGGTAGTAGTCGATAAAGGTAGGCAGTAGTCGACGAAGGTAGGTAGTAGTTGATAAAGGTAGACAGAAGTCGACGGTGATGGATTTTGATGGTGATAGAGGTTGACAGTGACGGAGATTGACGGTGACAGAGGTCGACGGCGGTAGGGTGGTGCTAAGCAGCAGCTTCTCCTCAAGATTTCAGACCCTATCTCTAGGCTTCAACTCACTTTCATGTGAGGGTTGGGGGTCTATTTATAGTATTTTAGGTGCAATTAATGTAGCAGTTTGATCGGCGGTCCAGAGGGCTCCCCCTGATCAGATGGTGTTTAAGAGGTATTTCATGGCCATAACGATGTCAGAATTGAGTGATCTTGGGCATTTGTTTGAGCTTTCAAATATGTTTGAACATTATCTAAGAATGGGTTAATGACTTGATCTGAGCTTGATTTGACTCGGATTGAACTAGTTTTTATATCATTAGACTCGTCTCATCGAGTTGTTCAATCTGACTATAAGTTTGCTAAAATCGGAGCTCTGAATGACTTCTTATCAAGATTTGAACATTTCTTGCTCAAAATATTGCCTCGAGATTCGTGTCATACATCAAGATTGGTGCTGGATGATGAAAATTTATTGGTGATGTATAACTACTATATATATAAATATCAAATTTAAAATATCAGATTTATAAATTCTTAAAAATTGTGTGGCATGAATATAAATACTCCTAATATTTAGCTATGCACTCCGCAAACGTTCTCGTTCTGAAATTTTTTACAAAAGTATTAAAATTAAGAATATGAAAAATTTATGGGTAACCATATCTTGGTTTCATAATTGGCTTGCGAATCGAGCTCGATGACTGGCAAGCCAAGTCGAGCTAACTCCGACTCAACTTGTTTAATATAATACTAATTTAAATTAATATTTTATTTTTCTTTTTTTTAATAATAATCAGGGCGGTTCAAACTCATAAAGTTAAGTTCAAACTCGATTAAGTTCATCTAGTTCAAGCGTAACTAGATGGTGGCTCAAGCTCAGCTCGGCTTTGAATGCTATGCTGTAAATATGAAAGTTTAGGGGTTAAATACGTGAATATATAAGAATTATGTGAAATACATGAAAATGCCCCCCTTAATTAAATTATTTTGATTAATTAATTAAACTGATGAGGCACAAATTGAACATATATTGCAATGTATATAATAACATAATTACTCTATTTAAACTAATGATTGAATAAACAAAATTAGTAATGTATATCATTACTCTATTTATACAAGTGAGTGAAAATTAAGAAGGATTTATACAATAAAATTTATTATATATATATCATAGTACATGTAATTGGCTAATATGCTTGCTATATCAAGTTATTTAGAGAAATATGCTTTAAAAATTATTCTAAAATAAATTTCCCCCTATTTTATCTATTAATATAATTAATATGCCACCAAATTGACAAACATTATATTATAAAGTAAAAGTAAAAAGTGGTATTACTTCAAGAATTATTCTAAACCCGTTAAATATAAATATACCGGTGTAAGAATGATCGATAAAATAAATTAAGAACGTTATTAATGTAGTGGGAACTTAGCTCCACATGAACTCAATTATGATCTTTTACTCTATATTGAATGCACTTATATTTTATCGTATGCTTCTCCCCATTCGAGGGCCGTATAATTTTTGTTAAACGACTGCTATTTTGACCTTGCCTTTGCCTATAGAGTGACATGATAATACTATGAATTTAGCGGGCACTTGGCTCACAAGAACTCAGTTACGATCTTTTACTCTATATTGACTGCACTTATATTTTATCATAATCTTCACCTCATTTGTGGGCCTTATATTTTTGGTTGAACGACAACTCTTTAACCTGACTTATATGAATGTTGTTGACACTTAGCCCCACAGAAACTCAATTACGATCTTTTACTCTATATTGACTGCACTTATAGTTTATTAGAATTTTTCTCCCCATTTGTGTGCCATATACTTTTGGTTGAACGACCGCTCTTGAACCTTGCACATACAGATGACATGATAATGCTACGAATGTAGTAAACACATACTAATACTGTTATGGCGTCGACATTCATGCTATTGTAATAATTTTATGATATGGTTATTAGCTCACTCTTTTCTTATCCCTCTCCTCCATGCGAAGAACAGTGACTATTTATAATTTTTGATAGAGTTATTTTGGTAAATCTGGCGAAACTCCCACAACACTGGCAGGGATATGATTTGAGACTTTCAGAAATTTTAAACGGATGTGTATTCAAAATATTGCCACTATCATTTCTTTACAATGTTGATTTAAAAGTGTAAAAGTTTAAATTTTTTAAAAGTGTAAAAGTTCAATTTTTGTTTATTTTATGTCCGGTTGGATTTAGGCTGATTCTATGGCAAAATCCCAATAAAGTTATGCTACCAAACCCCCATGGGTTAATATAACTTGACATCTGAATAAATGGTGAAGTCCTGGCAAGGTGGATATTTTGTTAATGCTAATAAAATTTGCCCTCGTTTTATGAGGATTTTAAGATCTGGTTTCAGAAAATTTTTTCTATTTACAAGCTCTTGTGAGAATTACTTCTTTTAACAATTGGAGAACTAATAAAGTTTGTCATGAAGTGCCAAAAGATTAGCTTGTAGTAGCAGCTACTTGTGTATCTCCAGAAAGTATTGGAGAACTATTCTAAGATGCTCGTGATTAGCTCCTAATCTCCATTTTCTTTGTAATTATTGGCATGCGAACAAATTAAAATCCAGAAGTTCTGAAATCTGCTCACATGCTCAGCTCAACTGCTTCTCCGTTGTTCTTTGTTTAGTTTTACACTGTAAATATACTCATATTTGAGTTAATTTGACTCACTGTTCAATGCATGGAATTTTCTGAATATGCATGAATCCCCAATTCTTTGTATAGTCTTTTGAATGCTATAAAACAGGTCACACAGACACAGTCTTAAATCAACAAACCTTTTCCCCATAACCATGCTCGTGTTTTCTTTTTAATCCACAAACTGGGAAGTAAACAAAGTATGAATGATTTTGGAAAATTATTGTTATAACCCAATTGAAAATTATTGTTCATTGAAAATTCTTAGCTTTCAACCAAACTGAAATTTCTGCTTTAGGAACTGAAATTTCTGCTTTAGGATAGCTTTCAGCCAAACTGAAAATTGTTACCTTTTAGCCAAACTGAAATTTTTTCTATGTACACCCGGGTTTGCATGAGAGCAATGGAGAGAGATGTTAGAAACTCTTTAAATTTTCCAAATAGATTTTGATCGAATCAAAATCTATTAGGAATACACCACGAGAATCTTTCAATCCCGTTCATATTTATAAAAATCTGAATCGATAAAATAACGGAAGCGTACTTGAATCCATTTGATCGATTGCAAGCAACGATCTTCCGATCTGCAGACTTTTCGGAGTTTTCCTTACTCTCTCTCGTTGATGGGGTACAAGAGATTTCACACCCTGCAGACCGGGGACCATTACCTCTTTATTTAATGTAACCAAATGATGGTTACAAATTTTGCTTAATTCTAATTCCGCCCTCATCAAATTAAATTTGCCCTTATGATATCCACACTTATAATTTCATATGATAAATGTGTCTTAAGTCATACATTTTATTCTTAATTAGACCACAATAATTTTGACTTATTAAATGATGACTCAACACATTTATTAATTACATTATAGTCTCATAATTGATCCAACAAGAGATGCTTATGGAGATGGATATAAAAGTTTATATATGAATTGAAATTTCTGATTCACACGTTTTCATCTTATTGCACACGTCTGATTGAAGTGCATTTTCGTTGGCCATTTCAGAAAATCCATTTTATATGTAATGGTCAAATGATGCATATTTTCTCTTATTTTTGTTTTTGTTCAAAGCTAAACTTTTCTGCCATGATTTATTCAATTCTGATTATAGAAAACTTAACTGGAATGAAGTGCAAATAGTTTAATGGCCAAATTTGAATGACCAGTCATTGATATGAATGAAAATATAAAGTTTTTTTTTTTTTTTTCTTTTACTTTCAGTCAAATTCCAGCATTTAATTGAAGTTCTGGTTTGGATATGTCAGTAGTTGTAATTGAAGTTCTGGTATGTATGCATTTCTGGCTTAGATGGGATGTGCTTGATAATCTTAAACCATACAGTCTTTGCAAGAGCCAAGCTTAAGCTTTCTCATCAAGCACCCATTCGTTTTCCAACATTTTTATTTTTGCATCATTCGAGCCATTTAATTTGACTTCATAGGATATGTTTTGCTCTTTCTTATTTGTATTCACCTGCTGCATATTTATAGGTGGTAAATATTTGTATTCTTAAACCATATAGAAAATCTGGAGTATATCAGTCTGAACGGACTGCTGAAAGTGGGTTGATTGTAAATTCCGTGGGAATGGCAAGGTTTTTGTTTGTCCATTGTTGGAGGTAAACAAAAAAAGCAAAACAGTTTGAATGGTTGCTGTTGTAATTGTTGTTGTACAATTTGATAGTTTGTATATCATTTTTTTTTTTTATTGTGGACTATTTGTTAGTTTATTCGTTTGTGAGTGGGGGTGTAAACGAACTGCACACGGACGAACAGAGCTAGTGTTCGTGTTGGAAATGTTCGAACGCATCATTGTTCGTGTTTGGTTCATTTAAGAAACCGAATGAAAAATAATAATTTGTGTTCGTTTCGTTTGCTTATCGAACGAATCGAACACGAACTTCCTAGCGAACCGAACACGAACTGTTCGGGAACAACGAGCTTTTTTGACAGCCCTAGCTTTGATAACATAATTCCTCAAAATGAAGCAAATTGATCGGGTATTCCGTACACATCAGATAATCCATACATCCTCAAAATGAAGCTAACCGAATAAAGCATTTAGGGTTTTGTTTAAGGTTTTATCTTAATATATAGTATAGTATATTAATTATAATATTATAATATTTATATTAATATAAGTAAGACTATAATATTATTATTGTTATTAATAATTTATTATACATTATAATTTATAGAAGTTTAATTATATAATTATTTTTAAAATATCATAAATTATATATATATATATATATATTAAATTATTTTATATTTCAAACAATAATGAACCGAACACGAATGAACACATCATTGTTCGTTTAACAAACCGAACGAAAAAAATTGTTCGTCTTCGTCTCGTTTGCTTATCGAACGAATCAAACACAAACTTCTTGGCGAACTAAACACGAACTGTTCGCGAACAACGAGTTTTTTTGACAGCCCTATTTATGTGCAATGCTCTTGAAACTGTTTTAAAACAACTATTTAATAAAATTTCCACTGAGTCGAGGTCTGCCCATCTGCTTTGCATATTTGCTTGTGTTTTTTTTTTTTGTTCTGATTGCTTGTGTGAGGTTCACCCTGATTCTGAATTTCTCCATCTACTGGAAGTCATATTTCGATCAGAAATGGAATTTAAGCCACAATTTCACCATTAGAATCATTTGTTCCGGTTTATGTTTGTTTGGCATGAGGAGAATTTGATGTTGATCGTTTGTCGTTTCTTGTCTAATTGTCGCGAAAAAATTTGGCTATACAATAACCACACAGTCACATAATAATAATCTACATCATTTGTTAATCATATATACGCAGTGATATAACAATTCATACATTCAAAAACAATTGATACCCATAATTATCTAGAACAATAATTAGATATTCAAATCCAAAACTATCACTACAGACAATCCAGATATGTGAGTTGCTTATTTCTACCCTTTTGCAATACTGAAAGTTTAGAGGAATGAAACTTATGAACTTAAATTTTATTTTTTCATCTGGCCCGAGTGGAAATATTTCATTTGAAATATACTCATATTTGAGTTAACTGGACTCACTGTTAAATGTAATTACATAGGTATTTAAATTATAATTAAATTAATTAGTTCATTAATAAATATTTAAATAATATGTAAATTCTTTAATGAAAAATATATAAATAATTTGAGAACATGAACAAAAAGAATTCTTGCTTCTGAAGTTTATAAGATGCGGCTGTTATAGTCATCTTTTAAACTGTTTTACAAAACAAGGGTATAATGGTTATTTTTCTACAAACAACTGCTTCCACGCAGCTGCACCAAACAAGTAGCAGAATCTTCCCGCAATTGTTTCTCACTGATAGTTTTATGGAGCAGTTACATCACAATGAAAAGTTGAGAATGTTGCAGATTGCGCCAAACAGAGCCTTAGTTAATGGTTGATTCAATATTTATGATAGATTTTATAAACGAGTATTATGTAAGTAACCAAAGTTTATAAATTATCAAAAAATAATTAATTATTTTATTTAATGTATTATGTTGCGAATGATTTAAAGTTATAACAATTTAAAATTGAGTCACCTTTTGTATCGTTAAAATTTCATACAACAATTAAATGTTCTATATAACATGAATATAATGGTATTAGATGTTCTTAAACGTATATATTGGTATTATGTTTTATTCATGTAAATGTTCCTAAAGTTTTCCCAAAATTAGTTTTGTATTCGTGTTTTTTGTGTATTTTGGTGTTTGTTATGAATGCCCATATATTTCTGTTCCAAATCACGCTTTTCGCCCTCTCACCCACCAGTAATCTCAACTTGCAGGCTTGCACCTTGAAATTAAAAAAAAAAAAAAAAAAATACATGTAGTTTACAAGTTTAATCAATAATTGATGTTTGGCTTAGCTGGGCGAGCGCAAACCTAAATGTGTAATCCCACACTTTAGAGTTTAGTCCCATACAGAAAGATTGAAGAGAAGACTTGAGAATAACTCTATAAAAGTTGAAGCTACACCTTTTCTTCACCGAAAAAATATACATACCCAATTCAAGATACTAAAGAAAATTTATTTAATATTCTATTATAAATATAAAAATGAAAGAGATTTAATTAAAAACTTTTCAACTTTATATATCTCTAATATTTGCAAAGCCTTTGAAAATATTTAAAAATAGAAAAAAAAGTAATTTTTTCAAATTTAATTCAAGCCCAAATTCAAATTTGAATAAGAGCTTAAAAAAAAAAAAATAATGAATTGAACATAAATGAATTTTAAGCTCGCTCAAATTTGGTGGTTTTTTTTTCCCTATTTGTGTAGAAGACCATATGGGATCGGTTTTATGTGAAGTTTGGGGCCGTCAGCGAGAATTCAACTTCATGTAAAATACCCGTCACCTCAACCTCGACCCCTATACTCTCTTCCCTTCTGCTTCCCATATTCAGATCTTAGAGATCAACCCACTGCCACATTTCTCCTTCGCCGCATCCCTACGATCGGACATTTCTCCGATCCAAGCTTTTGGCTGCTGGGATTAGGGTTTTTTTTCCCATCCGGATCGATGATCTCAACATCCTGAGAAGCTGCAGGTGATGGAAGCGCTGCCTTCCCACTCCGGAAGGCCTCCCACCCGCACAACGAGCTCATCCTCGGCTAGATCCAGCACCGAATTGGACTTTGCTTCCTCATTATTTGCTCCCTCTACTGCCATCACCCAGAGTCTGTCCTCTATCCTCAACAACCCTCACGCCTCCCGCTCCGACGCTTCTTGGTCTATATTTTGGCCCTCTGCTTCCGCCGGCGCACCCGACTTCTCGGCTCCGATTACACTCTCCGTCTCCGTCCCAGAGGTATCCCGTGCCGAATTCCAGCCTTACCTTTCAGCTATCTCCGAATCCTACTCCCGCTTCGAGGATGTTCGCAACCATTCCACCAGGGAGACCGGTGATGCCATCGCGGAGTCACGCGGTCATGGTGAGGCTCTCGTTTCCTGTCTTCGGGAAGTGCCGGCGCTCTTCTTCAAGGAGGACTTCGCGCTGGAGGAGGGTGCAGTGTTTCGTGCGGCTTGCCCCTTTTCGCCGTCGGCTGCGGAGAACGCCGAGCTGCAGGAGAGGCTTACTCGCTATCTAGATGTCGTGGAGATGCACCTGGTTAGGGAGATTTCACGACGGTCAGACTCGTTCTTTGAGGCCCAGGGGCACCTGCAGGGATTGAATGGGGAAATCGTAGAGGCGTGTGTGAAGGTCAGGGAATTGAAGGAGACAATTAGGATCCTCACCGGGGATCTTGTGGGCTCAGCGAAGCAGGTTCAGGAGCTCAATGCTACTAGGGGGAACCTCGTGGCGCTGCATCAGATGCTCACGGTGATATTGTACGTTAGCCAAGCTCTTTCGGCTTTGCAGCTGGTAGGCGGCCTTGTCTGTATTATTAGTGTTCTGTTACTGTGAATATAATCCGATGCATCATCGATAGAGCTTATTTTTCCAGACAAAATTTTCAACATTATATTTGCAACTCGCTTTTGTTAAATGCGATTGGTTTTTTTTTTTTTAATCACAATAAGCCATTCTGCTCAACCGCTATTCACAAGCATGTCAACTATCGTGTTGCTAATTTATTTTGTATTTGCTAGCTATGAATCTCTCCGTCAAACTCATGGTGGAGTAGTGTTTTCCATTTTGGTACCTGATTATACATACAATGAACTGTTTTTGTAAGCTTGTATGGTTGTCTGTAATATGTTATTAGGGTTCCATGTTTTTTTTTGTAGAATGCTTGTCATATTTGTAGCAGATTTGTGTGGATTATTCATCCTTTGTAGCCTGCTAGTTTTTAGTTTACTGCAAAAAATGTTATCAAGGATTAGAATTAATCATTTGCAATGTCATAATTCTTTTTTTGATTGATGTCGATCATCTCTTGCAATTTTCCATTATCACTTGACGACACAAGCTAATTTAACAGATCACCTTGAACAAAGTTACACAAGTGTAAAGCCTAACAAAAGTTTTGTTGCTTGTAAAATTAGTTTTATAAATAAGAGAAATATCAATTTAAGCACAACTGAATGAGTTTTATTTTATATTGCTAGCACAAGAATAAATTGCATTCACCTCAATTATTCAAGGTGAGCAAAGAAATAAATTTACAAGGAATGTAAAAATTGAGTTATAGAAATTTCGCATAAAGAGATTTTTATGTGTTTCGAACGACAATTGACTTACATCCATGTCTAAGCCCTCTGCCAATTGAGAATTCCCATTAACTGGACGTGTTGCTACAAGTTTAATGCTTTCCCTTATTGGGATGGCCTAGAAGGCTTTACATTGTCTTCATTAAAGGGCAAGATTACCTTTACTTGATCAAGTAAGTGCACCTGCCAAATTCCACTTGACACACCATAAAAATACACCAATATGCGAAGCCAAATTGATTCTTCACTTTGGTGGATGTTAAATGACTCCCACCTAAAAACAATTTACAAAAAAAATTCTGACTAAGTGACTCAAAATTATAATTAAAATCACTTACAAGTCTTCATAGAGATTGTAAGGGAAAGGTTACCAATACAAGATCCTCTAGAGCTTTTGCTTGAACGCCTGATTTTCACTTATATACTATCCTATAAAGCTTTACAATGAAAGCGCTTGGTTCATGGATCTGTTAGCCTTTGTAAATGGAGGAGGGGTATTTATAAGCCAAATAACAACAAGCAACATCTCCCAACAACTAAAAATAAATCCTATGGAAATTGATAAGAAAAAGCAAAAAAAAATTTGTTGACCAACTGTTTTATGTATGATTATGGATCATACACATGATCAGTTCATATTCATTATTTTGTACTAGAGCGGGGGCTTATAGGAGCAGTTTAGATTTGATGCTTTATTCAGTGTTTCAAAAATAAATTTAAAAAGGGTTTCAATAATATTAGATAAATTTTTAGAAGTTCACTAGTGTCTTATCTGATATACTTTTACACCTTTAAATTACATGCTAAGGTCTTACTGAAATAAAGTATTATTTAATATACATTCAAAATGCATTTTGACTGCTTTATCAATGGCTGATGATCCCATCCAATGTCAGTAAATTTTTCCTAAATAGAAGCTTTTGTTCTTGTTCGCTCAACTGAGAAGGCAATTGTTAGTCAAGCATGACTAATGGTGCCTTTTGCTATGATAAATGGCATGTTGACAATGTGCACTGATATCCATCCAAACATTAAAGATGTTATATGCATTTCTATTGCCTATTTCTTTTTTTGAGACAGCTTCAAAACTTTTACTTCTTTAGGTTTCATTTGTTTACTTTTTGTGTGCATTCAATTTAGTTTGTTTCTTAAAGTTGCGTAGAAATTTCTTATTGCTGCTCTTTGTTGCACGGGTAAACTAATATTTTCTACTGATCATATGCAGCTTGTGGCTGCTGCTGATTGTGCTAGTGCTCTAGATGTCGTTGATGATTTGCATCATTTATTGGTAATATTCTCTTACCATTGTGAAAATTCTTATTAATAATTGTTATATTTGTGCACATAGAATCTGTTGGAATATGCCTTCCATAAATCATATTATGTTATTTTCCAGCAATATATGTATTTTCTAAACACTTTTACATAGTGAATGCAATGTTTCTATTTTGATATATGGTCTAGTGTTGAAGCCTTACGTTTAAAATTTTTTTTTTTGCCTCTAGCACTAATTATTCGCAGTATAACAGGAGACCGATGAACTCACTGGACTTCATTGTTTCCGACATCTAAGGGATCAATTGGCAGGATCATTGGATTCCATAAATAGGTAAATGATTGGAAAATGACTAATAATAATAATAATTATTATTTTTTTTGCTTTAGTATTTTAGAAATCAACTCTCTAAACAGTCATGTTCTTAGAAAAAACTATAATTCCACACAACTGATCATTTTGAGAATGTGTCTATTTTTATGCATATTTTAGAAAATCGAGTGAATTCTTTTTGCTTATCTTACACCATCATCAACATTTTTGATTGGTTAAGATTTGAAATAGCTGAAATCTACTTTTTCATTTTAATGGCCTTTAGTAAGTTTAAATCTTTGTTGTTCAGAGCTTTTGATGCTTATGTAATATGTGTGGAGAATGAACTCTGTCCTTCTAAAAAGATAGCAACTCACTCTCTCTCTCTCTACACACATAAGTAATAGTGTAGATTATAACATAAGTTTATGGATAGGAAGGAAATTTATAATCGTTATACCATGGATCATACTTAACTATGTTCAAGCGGTGAAGTGTTTTAGCACAAGTAATGAGAGGAAGGATGAGAGTAAGGGAATCTGTTTTGTATGATTGATTGGGGATTGAACGAGTAAAAATGGCTTAGATTGTATGATTTTTGTTCTATTAGTCGCTGGATTTTTTTTGTTTCCATGACTTATCTTTCTCCAAGAAATGTTGGCTTTTGAAAAAAATTCAACTGTTTGGCTTGTTGCTCTTGTTTTAAGTTTACAGTAGGGCACAACAGTTCTTAAGGAATATACATGCTTCAGTAAGAGAGAGAGAGAGTGGAGGGAGAGGGAGAGGGAGAGGGAGAGGGAGAGGGAGAGGGAGAGGGTAATACGATTGCTGTCTTTCTACGTATTATAATTGCTAAGAGTGTTGAGCTAGGCTTAGTCATTGTATTCTCTACATGAAAAAAATGAGGGAGATACTTTATCTGTCGTTGTTGTTGTTGTAGGGTTTTAGTTTAGATGGTTTAGAGTGTGCGGAAACTTGCTTCACCTTTTTAAAATAAATAACCAATCCTTGCTTCTACACTGTCTTGTATTTTCTTATCCAAAACTAAATTCCCCTCTAAGCTATTGGATTGGAACTGACTGGCATTTATTGAAATATTTTATATGCATTTATTCTCTTTGGTCCATATGGTACTCATTCTTTGCTAGCACTGGACAGTCGATATTCATGTTTGTGGAAAATATGCTAGTCTATTTTATCATGACCCACACAATACTAGGTGTTGTAATCCTTTGAGAAAGTTGAGTGATTGAATGATTATGAATCCAGATGACATAATTATGATAAAGATAGTGCTTTTAGGTGAAGCATTTAGTTGTCTTTGATATCATGACATCTTGACAGCATGAATGTAATACTTACTTTATTGGTTACATTTTCAAATTGGTGAAGATGTTTAGTTAAGTATTTTGTCTTAGTATTTTGCATGTATCAAACCTCTTTCTGATACCGAAGAGATGCAGGCTAGGATGTAAACGAGGTTATAAATACTCTTAAGTTCTTACATAAAAGACTTAGGTAATGGAATGTGTGATTTATGCTTAGGTTGGGTTTCCCCCTTTCTTCGATGAGAAGTTGTTTTAGTTTTAATACATTCACTTTTCAACCATGAATTTGTTTTAGTTTTAATAGATCCACTTTTCATTCATTCTGTTGCTATTTATGTTTCCTTTTTCAAAATGCTTCAGGAGCTTTTTATGTTGAATACATAGAATAATAAAGTTAGTCCTGGTCTATTATTTTATTCATCCTGCTTTTGTGAATTTTTATGTCTTCAGA
Organism: Papilionanthe hookeriana x Papilionanthe teres; assembly: GCA_022702705.1. Taxonomy (NCBI): domain Eukaryota; kingdom Viridiplantae; phylum Streptophyta; class Magnoliopsida; order Asparagales; family Orchidaceae; genus Papilionanthe; species Papilionanthe hookeriana x Papilionanthe teres. The sequence continues at coordinate 88,571,749 of CM040425.1, forward strand.
TTCCTCTTCTCTAGCCTGTTGTTAGGCTCTGTTAAATAAAGCATATTGCAGTATTTCTGATTTCTTTTGAAATGTTGAATATATTTTAACTTGTCATATTCATTCTTGTAGCATTCTTTCAGCAGATTTTGTTCGAGCAGCAATACATGATGTCAAAGCTACAGATTCTTTGATATTGTCAAAAATAAAAGCAACTCCTAGCATCATCCTGAATGGTTTAGAAGATGAGGTATTTGGTTACATTTTTCTAAAACAGTACCTTCTTTTTTTCTCCCTGGTTTCAAACCATTTTGTACTAGTATCTGGGTTTCCATGCAGCATCCTTTAATTTTTTTGATAATTGGATGCCTACAGCTTTCATAAAAAAAATGGTCTTATGTTTTCTTTTGAAATTTTAGAACTTGTGTATGTTTTTGCCCTGATATTTACCTGGAAATGTATCTGAAATTTGTACTAATGGCCTGGAAGTTCAACGGATATACATGAAAACAAATACATTAAGTCATATATTTTCTTATATATTTATTTTAAGTACCGTATTTTCCGCTCATTTTCTTCTCCATGCATTTTGAAATCAGAATATGCATATAAGGACCAGCTTTACTGATAGTAGCAAAAGTGTTATAAAAATGCTGTGGTGGTCAAGGTAGTTTGTTTGGTCTGCTTTTTCTTTTTGCTATAACCTAGTTTAATGACCCTTTCACCACAGATACTTGATTGCACCTTTTTTGCCAGTCCAGGATTTATCTATTTTATAGAACAACATCAGCTTGGAGGTAGAAGACATCAAAACATTTTGAGGAATAACAATATTTTATGACATTTTAAAGGTTGTTAATAGTTTTATGGCTTATTTTGTCTTTATTTTTTTTTTACAGAAAAAAAGTTCATCATCAAGAGAAAGGCATTTAACTTTTTCTTGTTCTCCAAGTGGTAGGAAATATATTTTCTGAAAGTCGAGGGTATTATGAATTCTTTCCTTCCGAGATTATATAGATTCTCTCCACATAAATTTTAAAATATAATGAGAAAGTTTTTGCCATTTAAAACTTTGGCAGCTGCCTGGAAAGTGAAAAAAAAAGTTGTTTATGATCCATTTCACTATCTAGTGAAGAGGACGATAATATAGATGGAAGAGTTCCTAGCCTATGAAGGATGTGATAGTAGAAATAGTTCAATTTCCTTGAAATTTAGTGTGAGTGGTAGAGTAGTATTTAATTACTTTTTTTGACTATAAACTCTAAATGGTAATGTTGATACTTTTAAGAGTCAATTTGTTGATTGAGAAGTTGAAAGACAATCTGCGCACAAAACTTGGAGTGATTTACATGCACAATTGGGTCAACTAACACTCAATTAGCATTACAAATAATCAAATTTCTTTCATCAATGCTTGATGATCAATTACAAGCAATGATCTCTATTTATTGGAATAGCATTGCATGAATAAAGCCAAAATTTAAATTAATCTACTCCTATCTTGAGATTAAGTCAAATCTTTCCTAAATAGTCAAGCCTAATTTTATCTAGCAATGATAAACCTGCTTAATATAATAATTAATGGAAAATAATAAAAAAAGAAGTCACTATTAAGTATAGATCTCAAAGGGTTGACATTGGTCCAATTCTTGTCCTTTGTAGTTAGATTTAACTCTTTTTTTATTGATCTATAAAAATTTGATTTTTTTAAGGCTAAACTAGTTTATTTGTGTAGTGTCAATCCATTGAGTAGTAAATATTATTTCTCATTAGGAGTTTGGTGTAGGTCCATGCATGGGGATGTGTCATTATTTGACCTTTTGATTAAAGCAACACCCATATAATACAAATAACAACAAATATAAGAACTTATAGGAACATAAAGATTTGGAGGACTAAATGTTAAGCGCTCCAAACTTCATACAAAAGTGAAGCAAGTGAAGCACACTTTACAACCTAGAACATTCATGGCTTGTCTACATATATGCATCTATTATGTGCATGTGATAGTTTTTGAATTAGTCAAAATTAAACCACACATGGTAATAGTTCTTTAATAAATATAATAATATCTTTAACAACACTAATTTTTACCTATTAAGAAAAAAGAATCAAAGATATAAATTATGTAGCGATGAATAAATATTCAATAGTCATGATTGCTCTCAAAGTTGGGGTAACAACTGGCGATCTAGAGGTGGAGGTAGCGCAATGTGTCGGAGAATGCAAAGATGAATTGAGAAGCATTCTCGGAAATAAACTTATGAGTGAGAAGCTAATAATGCTCATAGAAAGAACTGGTGAGAAACATATAGAAAACTAGAGGGTGAGAGAGCATGAATGGAAGAACAACAAAGAAATAATTAGGTATAGTGGGAGAGAAAGGCTCGTGTCTAGTAATTGCGTCATATACTATAGACCAAACCGTGACATTTGAATTGAGATTTTATTTGGGTAAATTGCCACGATGTGATGCGATGAGGCAATGTGACACGCTTACTTTTCTATGAATTTGCATTTTTATGGCAAGCAATTCACAAGGTTAGCACATCATTTTGTTTTACTACTCCAGCGTGCTTTGAAAGAGCTTTTAATAATGCTAGGATTAACAATGGATCAACTAATGATGTTGATAGTGGCTTCTCATGGTACAAACTCAATCTCTAATAGGGGCCGCTACTAGAAGTAAATTATAATCATATAAAATGTGTTTTAATAGTAATCACTTTTGGAAGTTGGTGAAGGTTAAACATGGGCTTTGTTACATGAAGAGAATTTTTTGAAAACATTTTCCTTGCCTAACATCGTTCTCAGACTCACGCATTCAATCAAATATAGTTTTTGCTCAATCTGTGGTAATATCTTAACTGACATAGCAGTAAACTTAAATAATAATAGCATATTTTAATAGCTCATAATTATTTGTAAGGTTATTTCATCATAAAAAAGAGGTATGTTGTCATGAACATCTGGATAAGAATCTTCATCATAAAGTTCATTATGAAAAAGAAGTTTATCATCATAAACATGTTCATATACAACATCCTTATAGTAGGAGGGAACAAGTGCTGGAGTTGAGGAAGTTATTGTAGTTAATTTAGCTTGATGATCTAGTGGCTGAGTCAATAACTTTGATGAAGGTTGGTATAAATGTAGGTGGTTGGGACTAAAATTGTAATATAGTGAACACTCGTGCAAGAATTGATCCGTAGTATAGTATAACTATATCAATGCTTTTTTCAATGCAGATAGAGGATTCTCATACAAAGGAAAGGCTTGGCACATAGGGGCATACAAACTGGGTAGTGGATCACCAAGAAATTGAGGGAGAATCATTCTTTAAAGAATATTTAAATGATGATTTGACTAGTCATCATAGTTGTAAACATAAGTAGATTTATGCATACTAGAATGATTATGATCAAGATAATCATAGTCATCATTCTAAAGATGATACAATTTACTTTTTTAGTATGAAATGTGAATCATTGTCTTCTTCACATTTCTATGAGTGAGCAAATTTGGAAGGCTAAGTTTGATATCCACAAGTTCAATCTTATAGGGATTTGAAATTTAAAATGATAAAGATCACATTCAGTTTTTGTTAATTTTTCTTATTTTTGATAATATGGACAATGAAATTAGAGTTGGTGGCGATGAAACCAAAAAGGTTTTCCCCAAAAGAATTAAAACATCTTGTTGGTTAAATGTTCTCCAAGGATCGGCTATTATAGTTGCAAGAAAGTTTGGGAAGGTTGATGCTGACCATGTTAAGGAAATTAGGTTGGTAGGTGGATTTAGCTGGGGTTGCGATAGGATTGTTGGAGTGAGGAATCAAGGAGGCATTGGTGATGTTGAAGGTGCAATAAGTGAATTCAAATGTGTACAAAATTAGGTAAGAGCTTGACAAACAATGGGTTATGTGAGGCTGAGAGTTTGTTTGAGACAGCTTTTTGTCTGTTTTGCTTCTCAGAATGCCACCACAGTTCTGCTTGGGGAACTGCTTTCTTGCTGGTTTTTGTGAATTTTTGTGATAGAAAACCGTTTTTTTAAACCTGAGTTGTTGAAGTGTGGCGGTTGTCAGAAAGATGCGCTTTGATTTTGTGAAAAATAAAATAAATTTGTAATAGCTATCATAATTTTTAAAATCAGTTTTTTCTGTAGCAGCTTCAAAACTGCTTCTTCAAGAAGCTATAGCTGCCCCAAACTGACCCTGAGATGCATTCCATGCACATAACGAGTGAGATGGCTTGATAACCTATGGTAACCACCAATTTTGCTTCTCACTATGTACGATTATGTTATTTTCCATGAATATGCAATGCCCATATGTGAATTTTCTGTTGAAAAAGAAACTATTACAAAACTAGAGGATGTGATATAAGTGATTAACATGGGTATTTGAGAATGTTGAATTGAACAATCATAAGAAATATTTATGTAGTATGGGCATCGACAATAGTTATAGAGGGTTGGAGACATTTGACAATTGAGGGGTAGCCAAATTTGGCCTAGAGATACTGTGAAGGATGATTAGTTTAACCTAGTGAGAGTAAGAGGAAAAGATCTTTTTCTCATGACCTCCATGATACTTGTTAGTAAGGGAAAATTTGTTAGAAACTGGCTAAGAGGGATTGGATCTTAATGATCCAACAAATTTGTGAGTGAGTAATCACAGTAGTAAGTTCTTTAGAATTGAAAATTGAGACTGAAAAGAAAAATAGGCTGACCAATCTATAAACTTAATTACTATCAAAACTAAAGAAAGTCAAAACTGATAACCAACTTATTGCTTCGTATTGCCGAGATCCTAAGAAACAGTCACTATATAACTGAATCGATCATATAGTTGTAGCAAATGAAATCCTTTTCATAAAACATAAATCTTATTAGGAATTGTGGAAAAAGGAAGGGTGATAGAAAGTGAGAATAAAGATCTAAATGGTATTAAATCATATATGATTCTCATATGTATGGTTTATGAAGAATTATCCCATTAAAAAAGCAGTGTTATAAAACATTAATATAGAATAAAATTATAATAAAATAATAATATATTTACTTTAATCATTATGTATAATATAGTGTATTATATATATGTATGTATTTAAGATAAAAAAATAAAGAATCTAAATAATAGAAAATAGAAAAAATTTTAATTGAGCTTCGAGTTAAGAAAACTGAGAAGGTTCGCTCGGAAATCAATAATAGATGCAAAATTTGTTATTAGCTGAGGTTATACATGCTGAGTAATTGATGAAGTTTAATAGAAATTTTGACGACAAGAAATTCCTCAATCTATTTCTGTCAAACTATTGGATTTGTAGTAAAGGGCCTACAATGCAGAAGCGCATCCCATTTCCCTATGTGGTACTATAATTCTTCAATGGTGAAATCATGCTTTTAGAGAGGACAAAATCTCATAATAAAGGGTTTATGTACGCAAGATATCAGTTTCTTATCAATTGGTTGAGCGAAGAAAGCTCCTTATCTACTTGGCTCTGTCCTCCCAATTCACTTTGTGACTTTTTGATAACCTTCTAAGAAAGAAATAGATGTTTGTCCTTTAAAAACATGATGATTTCAGTGCAATCCTAAGGACATGAAACAGTAATGTGATGGAGCTTGCCTTGAGCATTAACAAGGAAGAAAACTAGCTGCCACAAGAGATAGCTGGTAAAATAGTTGGGCCTTTGAATTTGATTTTGTAGTAATTGTGGGAAAGGTTTGAGTTATTAAGAGAAGGCATGAAAAATCATGACATCTTTGAGTGAGAGATAGTGAAAGAATCAAAGAGTTAACTTAGATCATTCAGAATAGGTGATGAGAGAAAAATAGTGGTCTAACAACAATTTGTGCAATAGCTTGGACAACAGCATTGACTGAGAGATAGTTAAAGAATTAAATAATTAACTTAGATCATTATGAATAGGTGACGCAAGAAAGATGGTGGTCAAGTAACAATGGGTGCAATAGCTTGGATGATAGAATGTATTGGGCATATGGGACGGGCGAGAATTGAGTGTGTGATGTACATACACACGTGAAGAAGGTCACAATTTATAACGAATGAAAGGGATGCGTTACAAGTATGGGTGAGATCACACGTTGGCACAATAGCATGCGGGCACATAGGGGCGGCATGTATAATGAGGTGGGAGGCTCAAGCTCACATTGGGGTGAATTGCAACGAGATCATGTGGAAGGTGTCACGAAGGGCACCAAAGGAGGACTCAATATTTAATTAGGTGGGTTGAGGCACCGAATTTAGTTGATGTTTCTCTAATTAACGTTGAGGGAAATTAGATTATTTATCTTATTTAGTAGGTGCTATGAAAACTGAATTCATTGTCCCAGTGGACAACAAAATGAACATTGTCTAAGAACTATAACTAGGAAACTATACTAAAAATTACTTAATGTAAACATATGCAAACCTATGTTTATCCAAGGAGAACAATTTCATATAAAAAAATAAATCAAAGAAAATTAATAGAAATTTAGCCATAATTAAATATGGTTCTAAAAAGTGAAGTTGTTCAGTTAGCTACTATGATTTTGTCTACTTTTTGTTGGTTTATTATAGTATGATTGTTTTTTATGATTAAATTAGCTTGATCTGTACTTCATCACAACTCTATGGTAAGAAAAAGTTCGAGTAAAATTCTTGTTTAATCATTGTTTCTAAATTTGAATTTTTCCTCCAATTAATTTTCTCCTTGTTACTTGCCTAATGGAGGCAAATGCAATTTCAAATGATGTTCTGCCCAAATTATGTTCATGCACATTGAATTTACTTTCTGCTTCTCAAATTTGGAATTTTGACGTTAGAAATCTATTGATTGGTCAGTTATAATAGGGAAATGTATTTTAAGAAGTGTTCAGTAGATTAAAAGCTAAATATGGATTTTTTATGCATCCCATTAAAGTTCTGGTATTTTCTAGATTGCGTTGAAGCCTATTCGCTGCTAAAGTTCACTTTTAATCATTATTTTTGGTCATCTTCTTTTACATTGTTCCTTTTCATTTTGATGTTTAATATATATTTGACATCCTTTATATGATAGTTTTCTTCTTGCTCTTGTATTTACTTCACCTTAGGTTCCGATATGATGAAATTGTTCTATGAATTAATAAAACATTTCAAAATATCAGATAATAAATAATATCCCGATGAGTTCTTATTATCATTTAAGAACATCTGCAGATGATTTTTTATGGATATTTGAAGATTGGGCACGTCTCTTTTTTCATTTTTTTTTCAGACTGAAGTTAGCTTCTCTACAAGTTCTCCCTGTGCTTTATGCTTTCATATTTTTCTTCAATTGGTCTCAACATTTTTCAGTGGCTTTGTCTTTTGAAATTAGAGTTTGGTCCAAAGTAGTGCGGCATTGTTTTTGTTGTGTTGATGTGGTTTATTCTTTGGTATTTATTTTACTAGATACTTATATTATTCTTATCTGCAGGTAAAAAGTAATGATGATGAAGGCTTGGTTCTCCGTGATCGTCTTCTGCCTCTAATTTTTGGACTACTCAGAACAGTCAGTTCTATTTCAATCACTTAGCCCTATTTTCAAATGTGCTCCTCTAATTCAAAATACCAGCGCTGGAGTCAAGTACAGCTGTAAATTGTATATATCTATCTGCCTGTAGCATACAAGGACACCAATATATGACCCATATGGATGTAACCTATGATAGTTGCTTGGTATTTGTTTATGAAGTAATTTTCTTTTTTGTGATGACGTTTGAAAACAGTCTAATGAAAGCGGTTAAATAATTTAGTTGGGTTTAATATTTCTTATATCATATTGATAAATTGCACCTAATTATGGAAGATGCATCAAAGTTGAGATCAGAGTTGAAAAGCTCAGAAATTTCAGTGTAACTTATATCATGTTTTGGTTCTTTATTCATTGAAGAATATTGGTTACTACTTGTGTTCTTCATCATTGCTATAGGATGTCACGTCCGATGTAATTGTTTGTGCTTTATTTGTGGCATGCTGTTTAAATTTTATTACTTAGTGGTTTTTATTTTGTCGAACCATATTTAAATGTTCATTCACAGGCCAAGCTTCCTGCTGTTTTGAGGATCTACCGAGACACTCTTATCACTGAAATGAAAGCTGCAATTAAAAGTACTGTTGCACAACTGCTCCCCATTTTGTTATCGCGGGCGACAGATCCTGATACGGTATCTGGAGAACGAGCTATGGATTCAGATAGTATGTTTTTATGATAAGATTCAATAGTTTCTTTCCTCTTATTAAATGGTTAACTCTGCTAATTTTGTCATCTGTTCCTCGTCCCTTCCACTAATTGTGTAGGTGGAGGCTTATCTCTTGCTAGCAAACTTAGAAGCCTTTCATCAGAAAGTTTTGTCCAACTTTTAATTGCTATTTTCAAGGTTGTCCAGGTAAGATACTTAATATGCTCGTCATTCTCCATTGGACTTTCAATTTCTTTTTTGATTGATATGAGGAACAAGATACTGCAATAAAACTTGCAAACTAATTATGAGTCACAACTTGGGAAGAACTCTGCACGTTTGCCTGTATTCTTTGTTGTCATCAGAAAATCAGTTTTTCCTATTTCCGAGTATTACAATATCTAGTCAATATACATGTGGCTGTTTAATGTTTCTTTCGTTCTTTTTACTCTATGATTGATGTATTCTGCTTGAACTAGGTTTTTTTAGTGTCAGTTGTATTCTTTTTTTTTTTTTTTTTAAACCGTTTGATTCGGTCTTTCAGTTGTTTGGTATGATGGCCGGTCTCCATTGATCTGAATAATGATTGGTAATTTTGGCTGTTTTTACAATTCTATCTATTTCGGCATTTTAATATCATGCAATCTCAGTCATTAAGAATTTAACATGTGTAATACTCACATAATAAATTTTTTTTTGGTTGGTTTGTTTCACCCTTTTTTATGTTGTGTTCTAGAAGTTCATGCTTCTCTCTTACTATTATTTATTTGCCCACAATATTTTTCTAAGGCTTTGATAAGTCATTGTTGTTAATCTAGTTCTTAATTTTCTAAATGTTCTATTATTGCCGTTTGATTTCCTTATTTCTTTAGTTTTTAATTTTCTAAATGTTCCATTCAGACCATTTGATTTCATTATTTTTTTCATTTGTTTGATAGCTGTAATGTAATTTATCATTATTAGTGAATACAGGCTCATTTGATGCGAGCTGCAGAAGTTAAAAATGCCATCGAGCTTATGATGGGTAACCTTGAAAGTTATGTAATAGACGGTTCATCTGCTGTTCATGTTGCCACTGAAAATGAGAATCTTTCACAGTTTCAGCATTTTCTTCCAAAGAATGCCCCAAGAAATATCTTGTTTCAAGCGAAACTAAATGATATTTCTAGCCCTGTCACCTCCAAGAATTTTCGGTGAGCTGCTTATTTGGTAGTTGCAGTGTTTTGAAAATTTATTGCATCATTTGAAATTTTCTTATGAAAATGCCACTATTCTCCAAAAATACGCCTCAATGCTAAAAATAGCAGCCTTTCTTAGTGTTTTGCATATAAAAAGGTGATGAGCAGCATCTTGAGTTTTTTTTTTCACTGACATTATTGTCATGGAAACTCAACTTTAAAAGGTGTTGCTTCTATGTGAGTGAAATGATTGAACACAAAATTTTATTATTGGGCATTTCCTTAAATCTCCTTAACTTGAGTTACTTCAGTTGCTCTCATATTTCTTATGCTATTTTATTATTAATTTATGGTGTTAAATTCTGATTAATAAGCAAAAGGATGCAATCCACTTTAAGATATGAAGCATTTTACCACCTGTTGCTCATGCACTGAACCTATGACTTGCTATTAATTAACGACTTCATTGACTTCCTCCTTTTATTAATGAGTTTTTTAGAACTTTAATGGTGAATGCTTTTCTTTTTGAAGATGACATCATTCGTAGATCTGTTCTATACTGCAGGTACCTGGGCACTTGTGCTCATCCAAGTCTGATCCTTTTGCTCGTGCTGGAAAACATCCAATAAAATGATCTATTTTAAACGTTTTCATGGTTGTTGATATAATAACTACCTGGTGGTTTTGCTTTTACATGAGATGTGGCAGAAGCAAACAATATTGAGCTGATTTTTGCACGATTAAACTAAATTTTTAAGGTTGTAATGTAGCCAAGAAGTTATAGAATGATGGGAAGCGAGTTGTAAGCAAAGCAAGCATGAGGAAGCTTAGGAATAATTCATTTACTTAAATGTTGAAGCGGTTTCTTAAATTTTTTTTTTGTTTATTTACTTTTTCATTCTTTAAATAATGTCTTTAAACTTTTAAATTGTTTATCAATTTATTTTTTAAAATTTAGTGTTTTTTTTTATAAGACTCAGGAATTTGTTTTAGCTTTTGTTAGTGTAGGTTTTGTTTGATTAAGATGATGTGTTGTGAGTTCAAATAATGAATCTATGGTTAATAGCGCAGAAAGATTTTGTAATTCGATCAACGCTGTATAAAAAAGCAAACTAGAATTTAAGATTTAGTATGGGGCGTGACTAAGGGTTTTGGTAGGCTTCAATGTTCTATACTTCATTATTTTCTCTCTCATCAAGATTTGTTAATGGTAAAGAAGGCAAGGACCGTAATGACGATTGATTTTATCATTTAATGGTAAACAATTAAGCACTGAATCGTAGAAACATATTGTCATTTAGGCTGTGAGGCCTTGATGAAGTTGTGTAAAATTTTTTAAGATCACAATAGTGAGGCCTTGATTGAACAGAACTACCTTTTTTTTTTTTTTTGAAATGCTTTGAGTTCCCTAGTATTTTTGTACTTAAACTCATAGGAAATCACAGCCAAAAACCTCAAACTCAGTCTGTAATTTTACGGACAGAGTATGGATGCAAATTCAGCTCTCAAGAAATTTACAAGCTTCCATCAGTTTTGGCGAGAAACAATTTTGAAGGAATGATAAAACTTGGAATATCAATTAAGGTAATGTACAAGTTTAGTTGAAAGAAGCAGGCAATCACCAACATATTCAGTTAAAAGCTAATCTACAATGCAAGTTTAAGTCGAAGCCAATTTGTTGCCACTTTACACTTGTTCTTGGATCCATGATGCTCATATTAATTATGTTGGAAAAGTTTAGGAAAGGGCGTACCCACCTGTCGAAGTCCCTTCAAATACAAGTACCACTAGAATTTCTTTCAAATACAATTGCCCCTGGGAGTTCCTTCGAATACAATTACCACTTGAAGTTCCTTCGAACTCAATTTCAGAGTATTGGTTTGTGCATGGCTTTAGCCTTTCTAAGAAGTCATTTTTTTGACTTAAAACTGTGTTATTTATATCATAGTGAAGGCAAACTTCACTGCCTTGGATCCACCCTTGATATGGGAGAAGCTTCAAGTGTTGACATTGGGGATACATTTATTTATTTATTTAATTTTCAATAAGCAGTTCTTGTGAGAACTAATCTTTGTGATCCCAGCAAATACTCCTTACTCAATGGCTATAATGAAGTGAAGTTTGATTGATCAAACTTCGTTGTTGATAAGAAGATTGTAGGTTTTTTGGAGTGGTTGGCAGAAGTGCAATTGTTCTTAGGTTGTATGTCAATTTAAGAAGATAGAAAACTTTACAGGTCGCTTTAAATTCTGAAGACGCTGCAATCAGAGAGAGCATGCTCAAATTCCATTGCTTGTGAATGATGGAGGATTTGGAAGATTTTGAGGCATCTTGTTTGTTTTTTTTCCTTTGATGGACTACTAAAAAAAAGCATCACCCGTGGTTCTTTGATTGTCATATGCTATTGTCAACTACAAGGTGTTGCTTCCAAGTCTAATCTATATGCAAGGCCAAGCATTATTCGATAAATGCTATTCAATGCATGATTTTAGGGTTATAACAACATTTTTACAAATGAAACTGAGCAAGAACTTGACAATGAAACTTCTGCAGAACGTTCAGATTGGAGAAGCATCTGAATAGAATAGTATGGGAAAAATGTGGAAAGATAAAGACACTAGACTTTGTGGACTCAAATTATATCGCTGCAAACTGAAGATTGTATGTGGTTGTTGAGTTTTCAGTAGAATGTAATCGAGTGTATTTAGCTTTTTTCAGAGATCTTATAATCTATTCAATTTTTAGCCTCTAGTAAATTACAAACAGTAATAGTTCCTGTGTCTGTAGAAGCTTCATTTGCCCATCTATTGTGTTGAGTACTTCCTTTTATCATGGACACATCATTACCATTGCCTCATTTTTCTTAATTAAAGTCTATGTACTGGTTACTCATTTGTGCTTGGTAATTTTCTTTCCTAGAAATGTGGACTTAGATTCCCATGCATAGAAAATAGAAAAAATATCTTATATTCTACTTCTGATGCTCAGATTTATTTTAAAATTTTTTGAGCACTCTGATATGGACAATTACTTTCAGTGCTGATGTATTAAGGGAAAACACAGAGGCTGTGTTTGCTGCTTGTGATTCTGCTCATGGAAGGTGGGCTAAACTTCTTGGTGTCCGTGCCCTTCTTCACCCAAAGTTAAGGCTTCAAGAGTTCCTAAACATCTACAACATAACACAGGATTTTATCACAGCTACTGAGAAGGTAATTGTTACTTTATTCCACATGTATTAGGATCAAATGTTCTGCTTAGTTGTTTACCTGTTTGATTTTTATATAATATTCTTTTTTAATTAGATTGGTGGGAGACTAGGATACAGCATTCGTGGAACGTTGCAATCACAGTCAAAGTCATTTGTTGATTTTCAACATGAATCTCGAGTATGTCACGCCTTCAAATTCTTTTTTTAAATACCTGCTGCGTTCTGTTAATTGTCTCTTCTTGCTAATAATGAGTAAATTATCTACAAGCTCGGGCTTCTTTTCTTGCAAAAGAAGTGTTAGTATCATTCACTCCAACTTTCCATTTTCATGTACAGATGACGAAGCTTAAAGCAATTCTTGATCAAGAAACATGGGTGACTGTTGATGTTCCTGAGGAATTTCAGGCAATTGTTGCATCTCTTCATTTTCACGCGGAGTCCTTTCAAAACAGTCATAATGAAGAGCTAACTGGTATGAATGTCTCTTTTTCTCTAGATTGTTTAGGTTGCAATGGGATAAATGAGAGCACTTCAGGTGATTCTAAGCAAGTCCTCCTTATGTTGTCAGTCAGTTCTAATAAAGAAAACAGACTGGATTCTGCACCTAATCAAAATGCTGATGGTAGCTCTGTTGAAGCTGGAAGATCTCCTTCTCAGACTATTGTGTTTGGAGGCGTTGGTTATCACATGGTGAACTGGTTAGTCTTCTTCATGATAGATGAAGTTACTGTTCCTTTTCAACTTCAGTGCTTCTTTTGAGTTCTGGTAGCAAGCCTCCTTGGATAGTGTTCTTTAATGCCCTGCTTCCTTGTGATAACAAGCAATGTGATAGTTTTGTTTTATTATAGCTGAGCAATGGTTTTACTTGCCTTTGATTTATCTATTAAATTATTTTTATTTTGTCCTATAACCGACAATGATACTGTCATTATCGATAGATTTGGTGTTAAGCTTTGGATCATAGGACTAAAATTTGTACTAATTCCTGCAGTGGTTTAATACTATTGAAGATGTTGTCCGAGTATGTTGATATCAGTAAATGCTTGCCGGCTTTATCGTCTGAAGTCATCCATCGTGTGGTAGAAATTTTGAAAATGTTCAACACCAGAACTTGCCAGCTTGTTCTTGGTGCTGGTGCTATGCAGGTAAGTTTTTTACAATGAAATTCTCATTTCCTCTTTTTTCTTAAGGATTGTTTGGTTGGCAGCATTGTCCGTGCATTACATTCTAATATAGGGTATTTAGAAATTTAGCTATTTGTTTGGAAAAATTTGAAATTCAAAGTAAAATAGTAATGTATTTGAAGTTTATACCTTACATCATTTTCTCTTTATTTAAAATTTATCCTATTTGGTCGATTTAACAGCCGCCCTCGCCATTCTAGGCAACCTCCTCTCTTTCGCGTGTCGTCGGCCGCCGCTTGCCGTCGCGGCCAACACATTAATTTTTACATTGAAATACATTGTTTTTACTTTACTTCGAACCCAAAAAAAAAAAAAAATACTTTGGAGTTGTTTGGATCATTATTCATTTTTAAATAAACGGATAATTATATACATATATATATATATATATATATATATATATATATATATATATATATATATATATAAAATTATCTGTTTATTTTATAATGAACAATGATCCAAACAACTCCAAAGTATTTTAAATACAATACATTACTCCTACATTACATTAATTTTTCTGCCAACTAAAAATCCCTTAAATTTTTAATATTTGCAAGATTGGTTTAGTTGTGTCTTCATTATGGAGACTACCATAACTTTTTGACTTTTTTCTTTTAGTCATGTATGCTATGAACTTGTCGATGATAAGAATTGTAGTTATGACTGTAATTATTCCTTATTAACAATTTTAGGAATTTTAGAGAAAGAAGAAGAGGAATTAGATTAACGTCTTGTGATTTAGGGTTGATTTGAGTTGACTATAGTTTTTTTTAAATTTATTTTTGTAAAATAAGTTGTGGAATTATATAAGTAGTAGTCGATTAAGAAGGGAGTTATTGATGCAAACCAGAGGATTTTTCCTCATAAATTAGAGAAATCAAGTATAGTATTTTAATGACACCAAGTAACACAACTCAAATACATAAAGCATAAGCACCTACAATTTGAGAGGTAGGAGATTTCTCCTAAACCCTAACCTTAATACTTACCCTAACCTTAATACTTACCCTAACCTTAATACTTACAATTTGAGAGGTAGAGAGTCTCTCCCTAACACTAACCTTAAGATGTAAGATAAAAATCACATAGTATCCTCAACTCTAAGCATCATATACCTTATTTATACCTCACAATAACAACTAATAAAATGACTAAATTGCTTTTATGCGCCGGTATAAAATATCCACTCTAAAAAAGACACGTTGTCTTCAAGGTGGAAAAAACAGAAATTGTTATTATATCAAATCATTTGACTCCCACATGATGTCCTCATTTGACAATCATTTTCATTGAATCATAAATTTATAGCGACTCTCACGAGTTCGAAATATAATTTTGTGCACATCTTTCAACCACTTCTAAACTTATTGGTACGCTGACTTCAAATCAAGTTTAGAGGACATTGTAGCTCAACACAATTTGTCCAGTAGTTCATTGCTCACCGAGATGAGAAATTTGTTAGGTACAATTTTCTTATTCACTGCCCTGATAATCCATACAAAAGCATCAATTTCCATCCTTTCTTTACTAACGAGACCAGGCTAGGGAAGAAGCTTACGCTAGGCTGTATAATCCACCTGTCCAACGTCTCTTAGATCGCTCTCATATCTTTCTTTATGTACCTGGGGATAGTGTTATGGGTGCACGCTGTTGGAAGAAACCTCTAGTCTCTGGATTATTGTATGCTCGA
This sequence comes from Papilionanthe hookeriana x Papilionanthe teres, assembly GCA_022702705.1. Classification (NCBI taxonomy): domain Eukaryota; kingdom Viridiplantae; phylum Streptophyta; class Magnoliopsida; order Asparagales; family Orchidaceae; genus Papilionanthe; species Papilionanthe hookeriana x Papilionanthe teres. The sequence continues at coordinate 88,587,202 of CM040425.1, forward strand.
GTACGCTAGAAATGACACTGCCTTGATGCTGCACAAATCCTTCTTATTGTTGCCGCTCTCTAGACTCTATCGTTCAATCCCTGGGCTCCATATCCTACTCGCCCTCCAAACGCTGTCGGTCAATCCCATTGCGGCCGACAACGGGTTTGCGTGAAAAGCTATGATTATGATCATTATTTCTTCCAGGACCGTGAATCTCCCCTTCATGGCTAGAATTGACCCTCCTTGGAGGAGAAACACTCCTCCATTTCATATCTAATTGGGCTCATCTCTCCCTCTAATTTCTCCTCCAAGGCATCTATTTTGATGGCCTCTATTACTCTTAGGAAGGTTTTCAATCACAAGGGTGGAACTCCTGCACTCCACAGTCCCGTCGTTGGCTCTTCACAATAAGCTCGAGTCGCGATTATATCGCAAATTCGACTCTTGTACGCGATCTCGTCGTTGTCTTGTTGGCTTCCCAACTAGGTCGAATCACGACTTTATCGTGAGAGTTCCTATACGCTGCAATCTCATTGGCTCCCAACTTGCTCGAATCGTGATGTTCATGATTAGAGAACGCTCGATTCCGATGTTGCTTCGCCGTACTTGCTCGATATTTGGTCATGAGGGCGACACTTAAATGCCAAGATCCCGTTTGTCTTCACAGCTAGCTCCAATCCTGCGATATTTGATCACGTCATCGATTGCATTATGATTCATTCGACTTCCCAATATCGAGTGCTCTGATATTAATTTGATGTGAACCATGAGATTTTTTCTTAAAAATTCTGGCAACTAATTATTTTATTTCTATAACACCAAACAACATAACTCAAATTCATATATGATAAGCTACTACAATTTGAGTGGTAGACGATTTCTCCCAAACCCTAATTTTAAGATTCAGGACAACGATCACATATGATCAACAACCCTAAGCGTAATAAATCATTTTTATGCCCCACAATAGTAACTAATAATATGACTAAATTTCCCTTATGCGTTTTTCTAACTGCTTTTACTTTATTCATAACATATTTAAATATTTATTTCCTTTATTGGATATTTTTTTTTGTTACAAATTTTGTGGTATTCCTATTTTAAAGGTCTAGTTTCTTATTTTGTGGATTGGTATGCCGACCACTCTAGAACATATAGTAGAGTGTAATTCATTAGTGCGTGGGATAAAGAAAATCTTTCAGATTTTTCATGGTATAAATGCCAACGTTCTCTCGTACTTAAGATCATGAAGCATCCTCTGTTCGCTCTCGTAGCTCGGTTTGTCCCTAGCGCAACCTTCATCACCCCGCGTACGGAGACTTCGTTCCACAAGCTGCATCCCAAGCGTTGCTCTTGTATTCCTCACATTCCAACAACAAATAATCACCTCTTTAACATGTGAGAACCTCGTGCTCGGATCAACCACACCTCTGGAGTGCTTCCTCCTTCGATGTTCAGCTTGATGGAACATAAATAATGCTCGATTTTTTGCTTCATTGCCTTTTTCTTGTCACTCAGAAGCGACTACAACCTCCTTTGGTTCTAACAGATCGAAGATCATTGAATGTTCACGTTCTATTTGAACATGCTTGACTCTGCTTCACCTCCTCTCTTGTTCACTAGTGTTGTAAGGAAGCAAATTCCTCCCTCATTTTCGTTCGAGTAGGTTCTTAATTTTGATTCGTGCTCCTCATCATAAAAATTGAATCGTATAGCTGAACCCTATTTATGTTATGCTTCATACTCTTATCATTACCAAATACAACATGACCTCACAATTAACTTCCGTGGAAGTTAATTGAGAATCGTATAACACTTCTCAGTTTGTCAGGAACCATAAACCACAATGTCCTAATTTTTTCTATGGTTATAGTCTGTCTCCATGTACATGTGTGATAGAGGAAAGGTGGACATCTCACAAGTGAAATATTGGCTCCAAAAATGGCAAATTTTAAATACCAGGCCTTGGTAACTATTAATCATATGATTATGTCATGGTTAATAAGTTACTTGACCACGAAGGTTGGATAAAACTTTATGCTCTATAGGACAACCAAGGAGATATGTGAGACTGTATGTGAAACCTATTCTAGCATTGATAACTCCTTAGAATTATTTGAAATTAAGACCATACTACATGATCTAAGGCAATGAGAATTGAGTGTTACTCAATATTTCAATACTCTCAAAAGCAGTTGGCTACAAATTGACATGTATGAGGATTGTTTTTCGGAATTCTCTGATGCTTCTGCATTGTATATGAAGATTACGAAACAAAATGATCATCAAATTTATCAATGTTCTTAATAAAGACCTAGATGAAGTGGGGGGGAGAATCATGAGGATTAAATACATTCCCACTATTCGGGAAGCCTGCAAAAGTTTCAAAGGAGGATAGCAAAAATAAGTTGATGATAACATACCACCACAATACACTACCTATTGAAGGACTTGCCTTGTACGTTCACATATCATCTAAGAATAATAAGCCTGGGAAAGGACAACTGTGGTGCGACCATTGTAATAATTGATCATATGAAGGAAACATGCTAGAAATTACACCGCACGCGAATTTAAAGCCATCTAAAGAAAGATATGGTATGGAGAATCATGCAAATGTTGCTGCCATAATTAACAATAATGCAGAGGACAAACCGTCATTAAAGAGCAAATTGAGATACTACAAAATATGTTTGGTCATTGGTCTAGTTCTAGATGAGCAACATATCATTTGTCGAGCAACCTGCCAATCTATTAGCATACTAAGGTAATTTATCTCATGCTCTATCCAAAATAATAGAACAAAATCTTGGATAGTTGACTCCAGAGCATCAGATCATATGTCGGGAAACATCAACGGCTTCAAAAACTACAACAGATATACTAGCCACTCTACAGTCTGAATAGCTGATGTTTCATATCACCAATAGCTAGAACTGGATGAGTCTAATTGACAAATGATATTCACTTCTACTCTAATTTTTATGATCCAGAATTAGACTGCTATTAACTCTTAATCAACAAACTTATGATTTAAATATGTTACTAAATTTTATTTCAATTTTTGTACTTTTTAAGTATGAATTTCGATGTCATTATCAAGTGGTGAGATGAATGTTGATATATATTTGCTCAAAGAAAATAATTTCATCGGTAGACGAGTTCATCCGTCGAGTTGTATTTTTGAGTCTAGTTTAAATTGAGTTGATCTAGTTTCAAATTTCAAGTGTATTTTATATGGAGGTGAAGTCATACTAAGTCATTGTCGTCTTAGTCATTCAAATTTTGCATATATTGAAAAGTTGTTTTCACATTTATTTATCAATAAAAAGACTCGACTCTATCAATGTGAAACTTGCCAAATTATAAAATATATTATACATGGAATGCAATGTAAGCTTTCACATTTTTTTTTGCTATAATTCACATTGATATTTAGAGATCCTTGCATGTAAAAATATAAATGGTCAAGTTGATTTGTATCTTTCATAGATGACCGCACAAGAACAACATGGATATTCCAAAAAAAAGAAAAATCCAAAACAACCATTATATTCAATCATTTCATTTCATGATCTTCACACAATTCTAAAACAAAATTCAAATTCTTAAAATAGATAATATTGCGGAATATTTTAATTAAATTATTGATCTTTATCTTTCAAAACATGATATCATTCATATGGAGTTATTGTGTTTATATTCAATAAAATGGGGATGTTGAGAGGAAAAATAGACATTTTTTTGAGGTATCCCGTGCTATTATGTTCTTTAGTCACAAGCCTAAACACTTTGTGGGAAATCCATTCTGAGTACCAAATATCTCATCATTAGGATCTCTAATTGAGTCATAAAATTTTGAATTTTTTGAAATATTCTCATGGAATCCTATCCACATTTTGTTTGTTTACTTTTGACCCATTGAAGGAATTTGGTTGTTCCACCTTTTTTCACATCCACCAACACCGCACAAAATTGGATCTCAAGTCTCTTTGATGCATCTTCCTGGGTTCTCTGTTAAAAAGGATACAAATGCTCCTCTCCAATTATTAGAAAAATATACAAGTTCATAGATGTTACCTTTGAAAATCAAGTATGCTTTCCCAAATTGAAAATTCAAGAAAAGAACTCAAGGTAATTTCAGATTTGGGACTTTCTTCAAAATACTTGGGATATTTTTCCTTCAACTTAATCAATTCTCACCACTCCCCTAAGTAAACCAAATCCTATCACTGAACCAACTCCACTTAAATAATCAAACTATCTCTGAAACAGTCCCAATTGCCTCTACCCCACTTCAACTTAATCCGAATGATCAAGAATTTTGTGCTTTTACTAGGACCATAGAGCATGTCAGACATTTTGAAGACCCAAGACTGTCAAGAATCACAACGAAGTCCTTATGCATTTTAGAATCATAATGGTATGGATTCTTGATCTTATGACTCCTTTATACCTTTGGTTGATGACATCAATCAACCTATTGCACACAGTAAAGGTGTTCCATTATGCACATATTATCCAATTCCAAATGGTTTTAACGATTTTAATGTTGAAACAAACAGTTGATGATGAAATTCGGGCTCTAAAACATAGCAACAAAGGGACATTTATAGACTTACCTCATGAAAAAGACATGTAGGCTGCAAACAAATATTTATGACCAAATACTAAGGAGATGTATGTGTAGAGTGATTCAAATCTTGATTGGTAGTGATATGGGATTGACTATCAGGAAGCCTTTGCTCCTATTGTCAAGCTTAATATTGTTTGGGTTCCACTCTCTCTTGCCGTAAATCAAGATTGACTTTTATACCAACTTCATGTGGAAAATGTTTTCTTGAATGAGGACCTTGATAAGAAATCTACATGACTATATCTTCTAGCTTAGAAAATAGATTGAATCGCCGTTGATTTGTAAGATGAAGTTCTTATATGATTGGAAGCAATCTTATCATACTTGTTTTGAAATATTTGCTAAAACTATAACTACAAACAAATATTATCGGTGTCATGTTGATCATACACTGTTTGTTAAATCCATTATTAAGCACAAAACTGCTATTCTTATACTATATATTGATGATACTATTTGATAGGATATTATCAAACTTAAGAAGATGCTTATGATAGAATTTGAGATCAAGAATCTCAGGACTCTTCGATACTTTCTGTGAATGGAGATGGCTCGATCTAAAGATGAAATTATCATATCTCAAAGGAAGTACATCTTAGACTTGTTAAGTGAAACCAACATGTTTGTTGTCGACACACCTTTGGATCTCAACAATAAGCTGCGTAAAAGTGAAGAAAGTAGCATGGTTTACAATGGAAGACATAAAAGACTTGTGGGTAAACTAATCTACCACTTATAAGACCTGATATTGCATACTCAGTCAGTGCAGTAAACCGACACATGAATAATCTAAGTGATGATCATTTGGAAGCAATGAACATAATTATGAGATACTTAGAATTGACTCCTGGATATTGTTTACCCATCCAAAAATCTGAAAATTGTGAGATTGAGATATACCCATGTGCTAGTTGGGCATAAGAGGTAATTGATAGTCAATAAAACATTAGGTATTGTTCATACGAATGGGGCAATCTTGTCCCTTGGAGAAGCAAAGGGCAAGCTATTGTATGTCAGAGTAGTTCATAATTTGAATATTTTAACCTTGCACTAAGAATATGTGGGGGAATATAACTTAAAATGCTATTAAGAGAACTTAAAGTTGAGACAAATGAGATTATTAAGATGTTTAATGATAGTCAAATACCTTTTAGTATAGCTAAAATTCTTATGCTCCGTGGCAAAATAGAACATATCGAGATTAACACTTTTTCATAGAGAAGTTTAATAATGGAATTGTTCAGCTAAGTTATGTTGTAACAAGATTTCATATTATTGATATTCTCTCCAAAGCAATACTTAGGGTTATTCATGATAATTTGAAATCCAAACTTAATTCATACAAATATATCGAGGGTTTTTAAAGGAGAAACATGAAACAAAGTTTAAGTGTTGTCGAGATGAGGGTGCTTAGGTGGTTGAGTGGCTTGACACTTAGAGACAAAATGTGAGATGAATATCTTTGTGTTAAGGTTGGTGTATCTTCAGTGGCAGAAAAAATTAGAGAGTCATCTTAGGTTGTTTGGTCATGTTAAACGTCAACCATCTGATGATCCTATTAGAAGAGTAGATGTTTAGATTCGTTTGTTGTAAAAAAAGAAAAAAAGTTGACCTAAAAAGACTTGGGCATATTATATAAAAAATGATCTTAATTTATTAGAATTAAATGAAAATAGGACACAATAGAGAAAAAGGATTCATCCTCACTTAGTGGGATAAAGGCTTGTTTTTGTTGTTGTTGTTGTCATTGTATACAACCCAGCTTGGGAGTGTAGGAATTAGCCGATTAGGAAGAAAGTTGTTTCCTTTACTTAGAACATATTTCAATATTTATTTTCTTTCTTTTATTAGATATTTCATGTTTTCTATTCTTCTAATTTCGTGGGATTCCTAATTTAAAGGGATTCCAATTTCTTATTTTGTGGATTGGTATGTGGCCACTCTATTACATATAGTAGGGTGTAACAAATCATTGCGTGGAATAAAAAATTTTTCCTTAGATTTTTCATATTATTATGGGAAAGGTTGAGTTCTTCTGTTGTGGTATTATGTTATTTTTTTTCCTCTGAGAATAGTTGGGCAATATCTATTACACCCAGATTTGGTTGTGAATCATATCATCCCCTCCCTGCATCCCTTGCTTGCTGCCCCTTGCAACAATTCCCTTTCCTCGCGCTGCCTAGTTGCCGTGCAGGTTTTGTCAACCCAAGACTAGCCCTCCTTTATGCCCCTAAATGTTGTAGCCGCCATCATCCCACACTCTTCCCACAACTCCGACCACCTAATAGCCCTTTCCAATCCTTTTGGCCGAGCACATCTCGAAATTAGACCTCAGTGTGAGTTTGTGTCATTTTGTTGTGTTTGTCCCTTCAAGTGTGTTTGGTTGTAACTGTCTATTTGTTTTCAGTGATAATATTTGTTTATTTTATTGTTGTTTGGGATAACTTTGATTTCATTTGGTATAAGAGCTAACAACTTTAGTTTTATCTTGGGATTTTTAGCATCCACTAATACCCAATCTTATCTCCACAGAAATCCTTCCCTTTGCTGTCTTTTTCAAATCAGCCCACAAAAATTTTCCTTTCCTATCTCACATCATCCCTATACACCCTCTTTCACCTACCCAAACCCCAAACCAAAACCATGCCGCCCCTGAGTTAAGTGTCGAATGCCAATAATGAGTTTACATTGAAAGAGATATAATGACAAATCCATCGAATGCTACAATGGCTTGATGAAATTGAGGAAATGATATCATCTAGAGGAGTTACCCAAACTCTATTCGATTCTACAGATGAAGAATTTTGAAGTAAATGTATATTTGCCATATTTTGACAGACACTTTGATGCAGACAATTTTATCAGGTGGCTCCAAATTGTTAAGCTTTTCTTCGAGTATAGTGACATTATGGAGAAACTAGTTGTTAACAAGTTAAAGAGGATTGCTTTGTTTTGGTGGAAAAAAATGAAGCACATACGCCAGCGTAAGGGAAAAGAGATTACTACTTGGTCCAAGACGAAATGAGAGATGCAACACCAATACCTACCACCTCACTATATACCAGATATTCACACCCCAACTTCAAAAGTGGAGAGACAATTCCACCGAATGACCACCACACTTTGCAGGCATAGTTCAATCCCAGTATCTAGCCACAAGATTACATCATGTGGAACATCCAAATCCCCATCTAAGGAGAAACTGATTTGGATTGGAGAATAGGTGAAGCCAATTCTCTTTCCTAAATCCATCTTATCCAGGAAGTGTTTCAAGTGTCACTGAATTGAGAATGCCGAATCATATTGCATAACTAGAAGAATGATCTCTTTCACTTATTAGGGAGCAACTGAAGAAATAAACACTGATCTTGTAGAAGATGAAGATTTTAGAGTGGATTCTCAACTTCCAACTGACGAGGAAGAGAAGCTAGTGACTCTAGCTGAAGTAACAATAGTTGTGATTCTCAACTTCCAACTGACGAGGAAGAGACGCTAGTGACTCTAGCTGAAGTAATAATAGTTGTTTGAAAAGGAAGTGAGTTTGATGTAATGAACGTTCATCCAGAGTTTGAGATTGTGCTGTTTCAAACTATCGTTTTCTAGGAGTTGCGAGGAGCATCAATCAGATTGACATTAGAGGTTTATAAGGCCCATGAGTTCATGTCGGCCAACATGATTGAATTACCAGGAGATTACATTGGCTTTGCCTCCTTCAATGTGGCCGAGCTAATGTCATACAATAAAGCTCCTCCAACACTGATAGATTTATGCAGGAGCTTCCCGCACAAACATTTCTGCGGTACCGTAGTTACGACAGCATCACATGATTCACTATCGCGGTAGACGGGCTGAAATAGTCTTGTTTTCCTTTCATCATTCATTGAATTTTAGTCATTTCTATATGTGTGTTTTATTAGATTTTGGTAATCAGTTTTATTGCATGCGTTTGTTAAGAAAGTTGTCGACGTCTGTTTCTTCATTCAAAGGCTGTTTCTCACTCCGGAGGTGGCGAGTATTCTTCCCCCAACCTTCCACAACATTCCGACATCGATTTCCATCTTCCCTTCCCTACTGCAGCCGCCGGAATAGCAGTTTTTGCTGTTGTTTCCTGCACTTCCACCAGTTCCAGCCACCTCCCTCCCTTCACAGGATTGTGGCCACCCAACACAGCCGGCCGCCACCCTTCCCCAACTTTCCCGCCTACTTCCTTCACTGCCGCTGCCCAAAACTGCTGTGCAACCTCCTCTTCTGCCGTTCCAACCGCTATTCTGAGTTGCTGCTTCCTAGACTGCATCATATCCTGCGGTCCCTGCATCCCCTGCCACAATACCCTATCCTCGCACTGGTATCACCTGGAACAGCCAACCTGCTGTTCTCCTGCCTCTCCCAGCCACCCCCCCCCCCCCCCCCCCCACAAGTTTATTTGTCATATTGTTATATTTTTCCATTCAAATATGCTTGGTTGTAATCATCTTTTTTTTTTTTTCCAGTAATACTATTTATTTTTCTTAATACTGTTTGGGATAACTCTGGTATCATCTAAGACAAGATAGCATTTGATTCAAGAATTCAAATGAGAAATTTACTGCACGACTTCATTGGTTTAAAATACTCTAGTAGTATATACTAAAAAAAGGCTCCTTGTGGATTCAACAAGCTAACTATGATAGATCCAAACGAACTTCCAAGACATGATGAGCCTTCAAGTCAAGTTGAGGTTGCAGATAACTACTTCATCGGCTCTGCAAGGCTGTGTTCAACACATTCCTTCAAGCTTATCATTCATGAAGCTTGGATGAAGGATTTCTTTCTTAGCATGCTTTTGTTGAATTCAAATAGTTTTCATGGGCTAACGTTTAAGAGTTTGGTCCACGACACTCTTAGTTATTCAATAAGCCTATTAATAAATGTTTAGACCCGCACAATTGAATATCTAGTCTCTCTTTTTTTTTTTCTTCTTTTTCTGTGAGACTGGGCTTTAGCTGAGGTGTGAAGTTGTGGCATTATCGGCCTAGCCATCATTTTTTTTAATAATATTAAAAAACTATTTCCTTCATTATTCAGTGAAAATTTAAAATCTTTTTTGGTGTGGAGTTTATCAATTATCCAAACTTTTTCACAATATCTTTACAAATTAACTTTACAAAGCATTTCACCTTCTTTATCATATATAGGCATATGTGTGGACCTTATAAAATTGATAACATTATAGGTTCTAGATGATTTTTCAACCTTGTTGATCGTCTCATTAGAATTACATTGATCTTTGTGATGAAAGAACAGCTGAAGCCTGCCAAACATTTTTGAATTTTAACATTATTTAAAGTCATTCCAAATCAAAATACAAGCTTTCAGTCCAAAAAAAAAAGGAGATAATGTTATCCCTCAATTCTTGCATTGTATATTTTAAGTTAAGGTAAATTGACCGCATCAAAGTCCATGTGTTGATACCTTCCGCCAGAACATAATTGCTGAAAGAAATAAATAAAAATAAAAACAACTACTGGAATTCGTTAAATCCCATATGTTATCTTCTAATGTTCAAAGGCATTTTTGGGGATAAAATTGTTCTTACTGTATTATATTGCATCAACAAAATGCCCTCTTGAGTCTTGAAGTTCAAGACCCTTCACTTTTGTTTATTTCCAAACATCTTAGTATCTCCACTATTCCCTTCATACTTCTCTGGTTTGCTGCCTTGTTCCCATCAATTAACAACATCAAAACGATATTACTCAATACCTCTAAAATTTCTCCAAATAAAAAAGGTTACGTGTTACTCATTAATAACAAGAAAGTTCTACAAGCTCATCGATTTCACATTCTTTAAGAATCAAACCTACTTTGCCAAACCTTAAATTCATTGGGAGAATCCTATCAAATGAAAATTTAGGAAATAAGATGTCGAGCAACCTCAAACAACCACCATTTAACCGGAATTGCAACTGGACTCCAACAATGAAACACCTTTATCGCAAACTCAACCATACTCCAGCATGGAATGAACTCAACTAAACTCTCCATATCTGATAACCACATCGGAAGTACCAAACTAAAAAGTGATTGTCTTTTCAAGGATATGAAAACTCACAAAACTCGATCACTCAACTCCTTTCATGTATAAATAGGAATTTGAACTGACTCCAAAAACTCTTGAAACTTTTCAGGGTAACACTTATTGAATTAGATTCTATTGAGCCCCTTAAAGAAATTCACAAACCTATTGCTGTTAGAAAGGGTGTGAGATCTCAATCCTGACATTCAATCTATTGCTGTTAGATGGCGAAGTTCCTATTCTTTACACCTATTTTCCATGGCAATCTGTTTAGATAGGTAGTATTGGCATATTATGTTATGATGAATTAAGAAGGTAAATAATTATTGGTTTATATTTAATAAATGCAATGCAACGGATTCTTTTGAATAAAATGACACAAAAGTTGATGAAGACTGTGAAGCTATTCAATTTAAAAGAGTTGCCCCATATTTTTAATCTTTGAACTACATGTATGCTTGTTTTGGGTTTCAGGTGTCTGGTTTGAAGTCAATAACTTCCAAGCACTTAGCTCTTGCTAGCCAAATTATCAGTTTTATTTATGCTATCCTACCAGGTAACATTCATTGACCCAAATTTTGTGCTTTTTGAGTATATGTTTTCCCTTTAGATTTGTTTTCAGTAAGAGTTGATCAGATCTCTCCTCTTGGCTGTGATTGATAGGTTCATTTTCTCATTTTCGTCTTTGTGGTTTCAGCATTTGCATTGACATGCAAAACTGTAATGCTGTAGGATGTAAGCTCTATTGATTTGTATGATCATTTAGGGACCTAAAACGATATTGTACCTATTTTTGTTGATTGCTATCTGTAAAATTTGATGATTAACTTTAATATTGCAGATTAATTATATAAAAATCATATGACCGTTTCTGTTGTGTTAATGTTGATTGCATGCTGACGTTTTGATTTTATTGCGTTTTGCAGCAAAATTTTAGTAAATATTCAATTCTTAAAACTTATGGATATTTAGTTTTAATTAGGAATTTCATGGATGACTTCGTTATGGGCTTTATCTGGAAATTAAGTGCTTTTCTATCTAATACGCATGTTTAAGCTTTATCTCTTTTCTAGTCATTTTTGAACTTACCAGTTATTAAACATGCTCTCGTAACGTTTTTTCTTTTTCTTGAGAACTTCTGAATCTTTACCTGCCAACTTTCTTAGGCGGATGTGTGTGTTATTCAAAGAGAATGCTCATACATATAGCTTTTAATACTCTTTAGCGCTGACATTTGGTTTCTAAGAAAACATTAACACGTAGCTCTTATGTTCTTAATGAATTCATTCTGTGGAGGCCGTAAAGTGTCTGGTATGGGAGGTAGGACCCTTTGGCAGACTTTTAGATTTCTTCCAGCAGAACCTTTTTCTGCTACCCCCAATCTCTATGAAGAAGCTGCATTGTGATGTTTCTTGTAATCCAAAAAGGTTTAGATCCTATGGAAATTTTTTGAAATAAATGAAGACTAGTGAGGAATTGGGTGTCACTCCCTAGCTAACCCCCTTTAATGGTCAAGCTGTGGTGCATCAAAGGTGGAGGACTCGCTCATACATAATTCCCTTTAACACTCATGCCGACTTGCACGAATCAAGACTAAGTGGATGGAGGATTGGTTTTACTCGATCATCGCAAACATAAATCATCTAATTCATTTATTTCAGATACACAAGCGAAACTGTTCTAAGGTTTCTGGAAGTGTTTAGGAAGTGGGTTTACGGGGAGGTAGTTGTGGGAGAGTACGAGAATGAGGATAGGGGTGGTCGACGGTATCTGGAAGAAAATAGGTGGCAAAATATGTTGTTGGACAGCAGTTTCAACGTGTTTGTCTGCTGTCCGGTGAGAAAATAACAATCGAATGGGGAATGACGAGTACATGCGGTGAGGAGGGTCCACCACCTATTCTTGCGCAAGATACAAACACACAATTTGCAAAAATAATATGATACAATACTCTTAAAGCTAGAAATCAGAGATTACAATTTTCATAATACTCACACAAAGGAAAAGTCTCATCCCTAAAATAACAATATATAAATAGTTCCTCAAGTAAAAATTCTACTTTGAAAAAATAAAAATAGGTAATAAAGAGAAAGGAAATAAAAGAATATGAAATAAATTAAAAAGGAATGAAATATGCTAAAAAAAGAAAATTTGGGCAGCTCTATCAACTACTTTGTAGAGCGAATCGCAGATTCATGCATTCTATGGGACTCTACGATTCTGCGGACTGCATAACAGAGGTTTCGTGTCATTCTCCTAGATTAGGAGAAGCTGTCTTTTTTTGTGTGGAAAGTTATGGATTCTACTGTTCGATATTCTCTCCCACGAAATGCCTAAATTGATTTTTAACATTGTGGTTCATCCCTCCTATTTGATCATCTTTCCATGGGTGTACTGCTGAACTGAACTGGAACTTAGCATCAAATTTGCTCCATAGAGTCTTTTGGAAATTGCCTAAATCTTTCTCATCTATGATATATTGGACCTCCTTTAACAGTGCAACCTAGGAGGTAGACTGTATGTCTGATAATCTTGAAATCCTCTTCTCTAGGCTTGTCATATGTCTGATATTGGCCCTTCGAACTCATGACCCCCTTGATCACCAATTTCAGTTCTATTGATGCTGCTCGTAACACATGCAAAAAGGTTATTCGTGGCACCATATCCTTAAACTTTGCGTGAATGTTTATTGCCTCAGGCTTTTACCTTCTTGGATAATAAATGCTAATCCTATTGGAGTCTTTCTCATGGGCTCAATTTGATTAATGGTATCTCTCCCTCATTACCTGCAAGTTGATATTCCTCTTAATTCAACTCCTATGAATCTTCACCCTCTGCCTCCTCCACCGCACCCTACTCCGTGAAGGATTTCACCCTCTCACTTTGGCAATCACACGAAATATGCCCAAAAGTGGTGGCCTTTGAGGCACTTCTTTGCGGAGAAAGATTTTGGAGTGTTGGAGGTCTCCACTTTTTCTCCACTTTAAACTAGTTTTTCTTAGGGCAGGGTCAACTAAGATGTTGCACTTGGTGTACTCTTGTTACTTGATTTTGTGGTTGAACTCTAACTTTAAAGTGTGGTTGTCACGTAGTGACATTATTTCTCCACTTTCAAAGGTAAAGTTTGTACGTTGAGTAGGGACCAATGCAACTGATTTTGCACCAGATTCCTAGTAGACAACCTTAGCTAGTTACTTCGCTAGTGTGCCTTCCTCTGATTTCACCAGCTTACATTTCAACATGAGTTGATCAGATTCAACTATGTACTCCTCCACAAGAGAATTTCTCTTGTATAGGTTGAGTTTAATGAGCATATTTTGTCGGCAATGCGGGGGAAGATATTTGTATTGTATCTCCATTTTCATCTCATACCAGGTAGCGATCTTACTTTTTCTTTCACACTATCAATGACACTTCATGTTCTCCCACCACAAATATACACTTTTTTTTTTAAACTTAAACACACTTAGCTTTACATTCTTGTCCGGTGAAACGTCCTTATACTTAAAGATCTGTTCTATTGTCTGGAGTCACCAATGAATTCATCCAAATCATGCGATCTTCAAATTCTGACAAGTCAATCTTCACTCCAAAATATTGGTTTCTTTAATGTTCCATGTTATATCTTTGAAGTATTTGTTCTTTTTCACTGAAACCTTCCCGATGAATATGATTCACTTCCTCCCCTATATTTGATGAGTCACTGTTGAGGCTAGGGTGATCTCATTGTTGTCTCCTCTCAAAGACAATAAGCTTTTCTAGTAATTGAAAGATTTCTCGCTGTACTTTCATAGTAAGCTCTTAGACACTTATTTGTTGATTTCTTCTGGCTGTCTTTGTATCATTTTCTATTGATCAAGGGTTCGACTGATGTAGGGTTGTAGATAAAAGCTTGCTCGAAGTTTAGTATTTTTGTAGCAGGCGTCAGAGTGGATTTTGGTAAAGGAAGAAATTCTGAATTTTAAAAATTTAGTTTTTAGGCTATAAATTGTGATAGGAATGGTTTGAGTACCGTGGGATTTTTTTTTTTTTTTTTGGAATTTTGGATTTGGACTAGAAAGCAAAATTCAAAAAAAAGTTAGGATTTGTCAAGCTCTGATACCATATGATACCCTTCTGGGGATCTTAAAATGTGTTTGGGAAGCTGGTTTTGTAGTTATGCAGTTGTGGAAGGTTAGAAGGAGGATAGAGATGGCTGACGTTGTTTAGAAAGAGATATGTGGAGAAATCTATTGTTGGACAGCAGATTCGATGCATTCGGCAGCTGTCCCGACTAAAAACGGTGGTTGAACTGGGCATTGATGAAGTACGGGCGGCAAAGAGGATTCGTCATTTGTTCGTGAGCAAGATACAAACTACACCACTTGTAAAAGAGATGATACAACACTCATAAAATAGGAAATCAAATATTACAATATCCATAATGCTCCCACAAAGCAGAAGTTTCCTCAACCAGAAAATAATTTCATATCAATATTCTCTAAAGAAAAGATCATACTTAGAAAGAAAAAAAAAGAATGAACTGTGCTGAAAATATGGAAATTTTGGTGGGTTTGTCGGCTGCCCTATAGATCAAATTCTGGCTTCTTGTGATCCCGCGTTCCCCTAGATTCTACGGTACCACGAACTGCGGAATAGACCCTGCATCAACAAGGAAGCAACATAATTAAGTCGCAAATTATATGCAAAGCTGTTAAGTATAAATATAAACTCAAGTACCCAAAAATTCTTTAAAATCCACCACAAAATCTTTACAGATCAAAAGTTGTATAAACGTACACTTGACTAATTGTTCTATTGCTCCTTACCTCTTTCTAAAAAGTAAACAACAAAGGCCAAATAGTAACACCTAGGCCTAGAGGCATGCAATGACAAAAATCTTCACTTCCATCAATTTTTGGTGGTTTTTTGTTCTCTTTCAAGGACATAAACATAAAATTGCAGTCTTAAAGCTACAAGAACAAAAAAAAAAAAGTAGATGGATAATGAAAGAGAAGGTTTTGGGGAGAAAATTTGGATTTCCAATTAAATTCATTGTAGAGTTTTAAGCCTCTAAATGGACAATTACAGAAGAGGTTGTTCTAATCAGATTTTTAAATGAACTCGCTTTAAAGAAGGGATGCTTTATCTGAAACTAATCAACTAGATAAGCCCAAAGCTGAATGATTGTTACTAGGGGTGTAAACGAGCCAAGCTTGAGCAACCCTCTGCTTAAACTTGAGCTTGAATCGAGTCCGAGCTTGACCTTAACTCTACGAGTTTGAGCCGGCTCATGAGTTGACTTGTTTAGTATGAAATAGAGAGAAAAATATTTATTTAATTTAGTATTATAATGAAATGATAAATAAAATAATCAGTTAGGAAATAATTAATAAGAAACAACATAATATAAAATATAAAATAACATTTTGTTTAAAATTTTTTAATAATTTAAGCAAAATTTCTTGAATTTTAATATATCTAAGTATATTTTACTAATTATTTTTTGAACGAGACGACTCTTGAGCTAACGAGCTGAGTCGGGGCTGGCATAATTTTGGTTTGTTAGCTTATCTAACTCAGTTCACGAGCTACTTATATAGTGAAGACTGAACCCGTTTGCGAATTAGCTTGGCTCACTTACACCACTAAAGCGTTTGTTTTAAATGCAAAGTTTCCCAAAATATGTTAAAAACTTCAAAAATCATCCTTGTTGCAATCAGTCTATCTTCTGAAGCTTTGATCTCTTTTGTATGATGCACAATCAATGATCCAATCATGTCTATTAACTCTTTGCAGCATCCTCTTCAATCTCAACAGTGTGATCGGTGAATCACCATCGTTGACATTTTTATTGAGAAATTTCATTGTTAAAACGTCCACGACCATGATCTCGTTTATATTTGCATGATCGAATTCCCAAATCATGATAGATTCTTCTTCTTGTACTTTCTTTGTTGTGGACGATTATGCTGCCTTTTTTTTTATGATCTAATTCTTGTATCTTTTCAGTCTTGATGACATTTGAATTGCCTCTTGTTTATTTTTCTGATGACTATTTCTTTTCAAGTTAAAATTCCACCAAGCTTAGTTGCTTAAATTATGTCGAGAAAACACTACTTTGTCATTAATATTGCACGCATTCAAGGTGAAGTATATTTCTAGTCGATCGATCCTTGCATTAAGTTTCTAAATATTGATTATTCTATTGCATCTATGAATCACTACTTTTTGGCTTCCATTTTAAAAAGTCTAGTACTTCATCTATCATAGTCAATAATCTTTCATTGTCATCATCGTCATTCATATTGCTATTGCTATTGCTCGACGAGCATTTGTTGGTGGAGGCTTGGAAAGTTGAAGGAGAAAAGCAGCTAGATTCACTAGGGTTCAGTGTTGTTAGGATTTGTCTGACTGAGTCGTCCACCTCTGTTCTGTTGTACCATTGCTTTACCTTTGGGAGTCCACTGGGTTGTGTTATTGGGAGTCCTATGTCTTTTTTTTTTGTTTTTTTTTTTCGCTCATTCATGGCAATTATGGCCATTTGAACCCTTATAACTAATCCTATTTTTTTTGTTCTGAAAGCTTGTATTTTTGATTTGGAATTGACTTTAAATCATGTTAAAATTCTAGAATGTTTGGCAGGCTTCAACTTTAAATCATGTTCACTGGGTTTTTTCTTATTCTAAACCTGGGGAGTGGGTTAAAGAGGGAAGAAGTGGTGGTAGTATGAGAGAAAGATACAAGGGAAAGGGCTTTAGAATCTGATTGAATAGAGTTACATGTTATGGGCAGCTGGATTATGATTTAACAAATGGTAAGCTTGTCCAGTTGGAAAAAGTAGGTATTCAGTCAATATTGGGTACACTGATGACCCCCTTTGTTGGATTGGATATGAGGTCAGATCAGTTCAAACCAATTCTTACCTTGGTATACCTTATTTAAACTCACTTATTTTGCCTGGGCTTCTTAAACTTGTCTTTTCTGGATTTGCACTTCATAACCTTAATAGCATCAACGAGCGCCTCCTTCGTGCTTTTAACCATGAGATATGATACATCAGGCATGTCAATAGTATTAGAGATCTAGCTACTCAATTTGCAGTGTATTCATAGATCCCGAACATAGCAAATGATCCAATTGTTTCACCATGCTATACATCATTATATGGTTTGTTCATGTTCCCTTGCAAACCTTATGAAGAAGTGGGTTATCCACTATTATGTTTGAGAAAGGAGACTAAATAGAATGCATGGAAATTTACACCTTATATGGTGGCTTTGATCAAATATAATCATATCACATTGAGATTTATGCTATTTTTCAAGATAATATCAAATGATTATTCATAAAAAATGATTTTTTTTTTTTCCAAATTTACCTAATGTTATAGAATGCATTCTGAATTTCTTGGAAATAGATACGTTAACTTTTTTTTTTGTGGTAGACAAGTGCGATGTTTCACTGCAGTATATGTTTTCTCGATGCTTTACTTGAAGCTGATATTCACCTTTTCTTATTTTGCATGTTAGTTGGACTTCATGCTAAGAAGTTAACTAACTTTTACCTCACTCTTTATATGTACACAGAAATCCGAAGGGTTCTCTTTCTGAAAGTACCAGAGAGTCGTAAAGGGTTGTTGCTTTTGGAGATTGAACGAGTAGCCCAGGTAGGCATTCTCTGATATGCTTTCTTATAGTTTTTTTTTCTAAATGGCATCAGTTTTGGTAGAAAAATTAGTATCACTTTATTCTAGGCATTTCTCCACCAAAATTTGGGAAAAAAGTGAATGGCTTTGAGAAATTGTGTTATGCTCATCTAAAGCATCAATTAAACATGATTTGAGTATCTTTCATTTAATTTCTTTATTTTATGATGATATTGTTTTTTAGTATTAAATTTCTGATTTTTGGAACATGTCAATGATATATTGTCTAGTAGGTTGATTACTTTAATAGGTTTATTCATATGCTTTGACATGGAATTAGTTTAGTTCGATTGTGTCTCTCTACTTTAAAAATGTACTTATGGTTGCTTACTATTTTGTTTTTTTTTTATTTTTATTTTCTATTAAGTGTTGCGTATAGTTGTTGAAGTGGGGTGGCTTTTGTGGGAGTTTATTTGGTATATGTTGTTTCTACTTCATAGCTAGCTATGTATTTTAGCATTATCTTATGGACAATGGTCTTGTTGTTCATGTATTATTCTTGTCATAGGCAGGCTTCACGTTCATGAGGTTTTCTATTAGCAGGTTTTAACGTGTTCTAGACTTGACGGTATTGTGGGAATCCAAGTTGTGGCTGTTTAAAGAAGGAAACTCAAATTTAAAGAAGTGAAACTCGTGAAACATTGAATGAGGTTTTAATAGATTTACTTTTATCATACAAAGATCATCTAAAGTTTAGAAATATTTGTAGCCAAGTTTCTTTTTTGCCAATCATATTTATTAACCAAAGGTGAAATGTTTTTAAATAACTATTCTGAGACCTATTAATAATAGCTTCGATCAAGTAATTTCTCTCTTTTCAGGTTTAAATTTCCAAGTGTCATAGAAGTGTGATTACCTCATTTTGGGGAAGTCATCTTCTTGCACTAGAGCTTTAGGTTTCTTATTTTGGTGAATTGTCGTATTGATTCTTCATATCTCGTTATTAGCTTACCAGGAAATGTGATTTTATTAAAATTTAATGTAATTGGGGTTTTAATTGTAGTTAATAAATTGCAACAGGTTGTTGATCTTGAATGATTTGAATTTCTTATTGATTTATTCGATTTAGTTGGGCATTTACATTATCATTTGGTCTCTACTACTAATATTTAAAAGTTTACATATAAAAAAATAATATTTTTTTACTTATTTAGTAGCCTACGATATGTGTATCTTAAGTCCTTAGATGTGGTTTGCATACATTGCTTCATTTAAGTTGTATTTGGAAATTTTAACCTAAAGCATCTTGTGCATCAAATGATTTGCGAAAGTGTTTTGCAAGAGTGAGATGAAGTTGGTGTAATGAAAGATCTTGATGGGGTCAATATGAAGATTGTGTGAGAAGTGCGGATCCATAAATTTCATGAGCGGGATTGATGAAGGATTGAGGCGTTAACGACATCGACAATGCTTATCATAAATAAGCGAAGTTTGAGGAAATGATTTTTGGGTTGGCTTTATGAGTCTCCTTCACCTGCTCCATTCTTTGGGGCTATGATGAGAGAATGGAAGTTATGTGAAGTAGGAGATGTTTTTGATTTAACAAGTTAAAGGAGGTCAAAAAGGTTCGAACACCTTCCCCACCAATAATAATAGGGGTCATGGAGAGAGAAGTGAGTAAAAGAAGGAGGTGAGGATAGAAAGGGTGGCATGTTTGCATGAGAGGAGATTATGAATGATGCTCTATATAACAAAGGGATGAAATTGAGATTAAGAGGGGTTTAGGGAATATTACTTTCCTTAAATATTTTATATTCTAATATATTTTGTTGCCTGATATACTAAATCAAAGTATTGGATTTCTTTCCACCTTTGAAACTCATGGGTGTAACTCTATTGGATTCTACAAGTTTGTAATTTGCTTTAGGTCAAAATTTTTACAAATAAGTTGCATTTATTTTGTAAAACGGTGCTCTAGTTTACATGTTTAAACTCAATGGTCTCTCGCGATGCTCTGCGGGCACCTTTTGAACTGTCTTACGTGACTTCAGTAGGGAAGTTTGTAGTCCGCAGTGGCAGAGTTCACGTCGGGAGGTCCCTGAAATCCCAGAGCTCATGTTCCTTGAAACATACAAGAGAGAATCCATTAGTCATGATAGAAGATAAAATTTCAAAAAAGAAAACTGCATGGAAATTGAAATAAACGAAAATATATTGAATAAACAAGCATTAATTGATAAAAGAATAATTGTGGTATCGTGCAAACGTGAGATCTCATAGAACTAACTACACCAACCAACGAATCTGTGACCACAAGAAGACAGTAGAACTAAAAAAAATGAGTTATTAGTTGTCTTTTTAACCCACATAAAACCAACCTCCAATCTGTCACATATGCATATCACAAAAATGTCATCCATAAGGTCCTCGTAAAGCGATGCACCGAAAAGAAGAGAGGAACTTAGTTGCCTTCATTAGAATTTCACATGCAACACAAATCAACAATGACCAACAGACCATCCAGAAGAACCCATAAGGTCAAATGTTTTATCACAAACCTCACAAAAAAAAAAAAACCACATATAAAGAAAAAATGCAAACGTGAAAATTGCAAAACCAAAAATATTCATTATACAAGTGACATAAAATACAAATAGAGTCCACAAAATAAACATGAAACGTCCAATCAACATTCAACAATAGCATATGTTATCCGCTGTCTGAAATCAGCTATTTCAGCAACACCTTCGACATCGTGGGTGTAAAATTTCAGTGACTTTAGTTTTGGCTATGATATAGATTGTCCTACGTGAAATTCAAATGCTTCCGGTGGGACTTGCATGTGATCATCGTCAGCTATATTGAAGTCTGCATCCGACCTAAAATGTTGTCGAATGTAGTTCTCGAGCTCTATCGTGACCACTATGATCTGCATCTGTTTTGGAAATAGCTACGTCGACACAGCACATAGTTTGACCCATTTCTTATTACACACTCCAAACGCTCTTTCAATTACACCATGTAAGGAGTGTCTTTTGTTAAAAATTTCTTTTCTGCCACAAGCAGCACTGCTGAATCTTTCGAAATCAGGAATGTGGTATTTACTATCTTGAAATGACTTCTTATACCCCCTCTGTAAGGGATATCCAGCATGAATTAAGTAATATTTTCCTATCCCAAATACCATAATTAGTAATAATTGATACAAAAAGCCGAATGCAGTATATAAATTAACGAACCTGGAGGAGGGTGAGGAAAGCTGCGTCTTCGGTTTTGTCACATAAGCAAAAATTCGACTATCATGTGCACCATCTTTCCAACCAGCTATCACAAAAGTGAAGCACATGTTGAAGTCACATATGACCATCACATTTTGTATTTGATTCACACCGTCCAATGTATGCAGCCTTTTCAGTGTTGGATATTCGTGCATCCACGTGGGTTCCGTCAATTGCTCCAATATAATTCTGTCAGATTGGTTAAAACTGTGATTGTCAGCCAATTCATTTTGAGGTCTGATTGTAATATGTGAAAGAGAATTACCTTAAAGAATGACATATACTGCGGGTCATTTGCAATATTTGTAGGAGTCATCTCGAAAGTTGGATCCTCCGGCTTAATTATCTGCGCCGACAAACTGACGAGAGCTTTCAACCTCACTGAGAAATATTTGTTGATCTTCTCCAATGAATGTTGGAATCATTCTATCGCTACTCTCATTGATTCATTCTATGATAGAATGTAAAGGGGTATTGCTAACACCTCTCTTGTAATTATTATTGAGGAATCAAACAACATTTAGAAGAACATTAAAAAAATGAAGATTAATTATTACAGAACAGAAATAATTACGGAACTTGATTGTTTGTGCAAGAAAGAGAAAACATCCAAATGAAATAATCCTTCAAGAAAATGAAAAAAAAGTCAAGCCAACAAACAATAACACCACAGAATCAATTGTCCATTAAAAATGTTAATATCGGACACGAAGTTCGGGGCATTTTCATAAATATCTATTTGCAGGTCGGGTCCTCCATTAACTTCAAGCAGTTCAGATAGAACGACATATCCGTCATAGTTTCAGGATATGTATCCAGAACTCGAAGAAAGTCGTC
This sequence comes from Papilionanthe hookeriana x Papilionanthe teres, assembly GCA_022702705.1. NCBI lineage: Eukaryota > Viridiplantae > Streptophyta > Magnoliopsida > Asparagales > Orchidaceae > Papilionanthe > Papilionanthe hookeriana x Papilionanthe teres. Next base: position 88,609,617 of record CM040425.1, read on the forward strand.
TATAGTGGTATCATTTGAATGACCAGATTGAGCTCTGCATACTTCTGCCAGTTTATTTATCGAGCTTATGACGGAAGCGACTCCTTCCTTTTTTACTTTTCTCCACCCTAAGTTGTTTTGACTGGAATGTGGACCCCAACTCCTTCTGGTTTAGGCTGTGACCTCCACTTGTCCCACCTACCTGCTCGGCCTCCAAGTCATCTAGTATGTTTGCAAACTCATGCTCTCTTGGGGTGAATGCATGTATGTCCGTCGCAGCAACTCCACTAAACCTAAGGTTCAACTTCTCCAGATCCGGCTCAATGCTACTTACCTTGGATTTTTTGGCAGCTGGCATTGCTTGTAACTTACGAGAAAGTATACAGTTAAAACTGATCACATGAATAATGAATGGAAGAACAAGTATTAAGGGGTTTACTTATTACCTCCAACTACTCAGTCTACTAATCCGAACCGTCAATAGTCCCCTTAGATAGGATCACAACTCAAGCCCGTGGATCCCCATTTTAACTCCTTCTATAACTTCCAGTCCTTCAATTGATCCTCCTTGCTTTTAAATTTTAACCTATCTTATTTTCTTCCTGTCATTTCATGAAATTTCTTCGTACTGTTCCGCTACCCTTCTTTGTTAAAGTTGGTGGTTGGTTTATTTTCAAGTTCGATTTTCTTAATGCAAAGGTTGCAAAATCTGATTGTGACTTCTCTATCCCATATTGCTGATGGAGATGCTTCTTTGCTCTTAACCATTGCATGGATAATAAATCAAAGAAAAAACAATAATATTTCAGAACAACCAGAGGAGAAACACACCCAATACCATGACACCCACACTCATAGCTAGGAAATACACACACACTCAGACCCACCACCAACACACACAACAACTATGCATAACACCCATAGCCACCACCCCCACCACACATACACACCACAACAAACACACTCGCACTCATAGCAATGATGAAGCAAATAAAAAGAAAATTTGAGGCATTTCTTAACGAATTTTACAAGAAATTTCGTAATGTTATGTGATACAACATCCTCAGCCACCAAGCACAACACACATCCACCAAGGCCGACTAAACATACACACTACAACCGGCACACACACACCCAAGGCAAACCAGTCAGGCTTCATGATGGTCACACTAACAAAGACAACCACAATTTTTGGAAATTAAGTTTGCATGAGCATGATGAAGCAAATAAAAACAAACTTTGAGGCATTTCATACAAAATTATGCAAATTATAGGCAAGGTCTATGAATGCATACTAATCTGTCTAATGAGTTTTCTTATGAAATTTTATGCAATGCCTCGTGCTATGAAGTTGTTGTGTGTGAAAAGAATCTCTGCATCATAAATTTTTGAAACTGGGTTTGCATGAGTATGATGAAGCAGCTCAATCAATGCATACTATTCTGTCTAATAATATTTTTTATCATTATTTTTTGAAACTAGGTTTGCATGAGCATGATGAAGCAAACCCATCGTATTTGTCTTCTATTAGTGATCAGAGTGATCATAGCAATGAAGAAACAAAGAAAATGAAACTTTGAGGCATTTCTTACATAATTATACAAACTATAGGGAAAGCTTTTGAATGCATATTAATCTGTCTAACATATATTTTCTTATGAAATTTCAAGCAATGCCTCACACCATGAATGTTCTGTGAAAATAATTTCTCTTTACCTTAATTTTTTTAAATTGAGTTTGCATGAGCATGATGAAGCAACCCTATCAATGCATACTATTCTCTCTAAGAATATCTTTTCACAATTATTTTTTGAAACTTGGTTTGCATGAGCATGATGAAGGCATTTCTTATATGATTTAACGAAGTATAGGCAAGACTTATCACACCTTATAGTTGCTATGTGAAAAGAGTTTCTCTTTACCATAATTTTTGGAAAGTGGGTTTGCATGAGTTTCTCCAATAATTATAAATTTTCCTTTTAAGTCTACGTGGTACTTCTCTTTTAAAGGCAAACATTCTGCGCCCCAAAACATTGCAGTTTTCACCAACAATTATAAATTTTCCTTTTAAGTCTACGCGGTACTTCTCTATCAAAGAATAGGCTCAATGCATTTCTCCACTTCAACCATCCTCCTTGAATTCTATTAGTAACATCCACATCTATATCACGATCACTTTTATAGCTCATGCATGTGCTATTGAAATTCAATTTGTGTGGGCTTAATTGGATGTTCAATAATTTCTATATGTTTTTTTATTATATGTAAAACTATTTAGATTGTTTTAGTGATCAGTTCCTTATAAGTGGTTTCAGGTAACTATCTATGGGTGTTTGTGTTGATTTCTCACGTCTAAAAGTCTTCTTTGATGAATCAAAATTTGCAGTCAACTTGAAAAGTGCTAGTCAGCTATATCTCCTTGGGCTGATTAGTTCATCTTACGAGAGGAAGTTATCTTTGATTTTCCATCACTTAGTTGATCTTTGCTGCTTATCTAACTTAGCGGATGAAGTTGTGTATGCTAGATTATAGGCAACCCTTTCATTAACATAATCCCTATGGCATCTATCTTGATTATTTCTTTCATTGCGAGTGTCTCATCTCGTAACCATATTATGAATGGGTTCTTCATGAATGCTAATCCATTATTCAGTTTTTTATGGACAAATTTGATTATTTTTCCTTTGAAGAATTTGTCTTCAGACATGAGAGTTGTTTTCTTAACTATCATTCTTGTCTATGGCATCATTAGAATAAGCCCTACATTTGGTAAAATGCTGGCCACTTGCTCTAAAATATCTTTGGCTTTATTCCGTGGCATTTGTAGTTATGTATGAATTACATGGAAACTAGTGCGAAGATAACTGATTTGATCAGCAAAAAAGCTTACCAATTTTAGAACTTTGATAGTATGAGATATGGACTTTGGAAAGCTCCAATAAGCATGGGATAAGGCTAGATTCAGTTAAAGTCTACACAAATTTTGTCAGGATGAGCCATATTTCTTATTTCTTTTTAGACATGTTTAGTATTGCCGTATTTTCATTCTTTCAGTTTATTCTATGATTCCTGCATGCATTCAATGCAGGCAGATGTTCTTGCATATTTAAATAGATTTATAGGTATAATGTTGTATTTGTGCATTTATAAATATAGTTAGTTTTTTTATTGCAACATCCTGTTTCATCTCTAACTTCTCTCTTTCTAGTAGCCAAAGTACCTCTTCTTCTTGTATAGGGGAATTTAGGGATTTTTTCTTGTCACGGAAATATGGTAAAACGTCAGACTTAAAATGTACATCATCCTCTATGTGTATAGTTGCAGCATGAATTTATCAAATTGATCTGTGTTTTTAAGTACTTATTTGATGTATACAAAGTTACTGTTCCAACTGGATTCCTCCTCCCTCTCTGCCTCACTCTTTCTTGAAGTTAATGTAATTTAATTTTGATGTGCACCATTCCATGACTTTCGATGTGAAATTAAGTACCAACTGAATCAATGGTTTGTTGATTTCCGAGTTTTGGAACTCGGGCCTATGTTCCATTTTTTAAAAGACTGCTTTGACACACTTTTCAAAACTCAATTTTTGTATATTCTTGTTAAATTTGTTTGATTCTGTATTGTGCGTATATCATTAAAGAGGTATGGTTGCGTCTGGATTCCTCAGAGGGTGCGTTTATTTATTTTTTAAAATTTTTTGCCTTTGTATGAGATTTTTAATTTTTAGAAAACCTGAAGCCTTTCTGCTATTGACAGGACTACAAAGTTCATCGTGATGAGATTCATTCAAAATTGGTTCAGATAATGCGGGAAAGATTATTGATAAATCTTCGGAAGCTACCACAAATTGTTGAGAACTGGAATGCTCCTGAGGAAAATGATCCACAGCCAAGCCTGTTTGCTAAAGCAGTCACCAAGGTTTACCGTTAATTTGTTTATTTCCTAATTTTTTCAGTAAATGGCTGTTGGTCATGTTATCAAGTGTTAACTGCTCTTGCCTCCTATTATGTGATATGGCATTTGATCTCAAAATTTACTTTATTAAATCTCCTCAGGAAGTGACTTACCTTCATCGCATCCTGTCCCAAACATTACTTGAAAATGATGTCCAAGCAATTTTCAGGTGAACATCTTATCTTGTTAGGTTACCAAATTTGGCAAATAACTATTTTTATTTCATGGATATTTGCTCTAGAAGGCGCATGCATTTTTTTTCCTTTCTTGAGAAAATCTGTATACGGTATAAGTAGGCTCTATACAAGGTCTGAGATGTCTATGGAAGTCCCAATGTAAAATGATTATCTTGATCAATTGGATTTAGTTTCCTTCGTTGTTATATGCTTGCCAAATTCACTTTGTGTTAGAGGAATTGGGTAGAGAAAAATTAATTGCTTTGACGGTTGGTGTTTTTAGCTAAATTTCAACGACTTTTTTATTCGAAGCCTTGAAAGCATTAGATAAGGGATTGATACATCCGAGAAGAAATGTCAAAATGGTCCCTGACTTTTTTGCAAGAGGTCATTTTAGTGCAAAGAGTATATTAGGTGTCAATTTAGTCCCCTAATTCTTGTAATGGGGGCTAAAATAGTTCCCTTATTGAAATAGAGGATGGGATTAATTCAGCAATTTTAGAAAGACTCCGAGATTAAAATGACCTTATGTAAATAGTCTAAGGGACTATTCTGACACTTTTGCTCTTTTATCTAAGGAAATATTTGACTTACTCACGTCCCCTTTGCCTTTGTATTATGTTTATTAAAATTTTATTCTAAAACGAGCTTTTTTAGATCTGATATTGAAGAAATAATAATTATAGAATTCTTCTGAAATCTAATCCTTCTGGTTTTGAAATTGACACATGGAATATTTTCTAGAACTTGCTAATCTAAATCGGGACATTTTTTTCATCTTCAAGGATAGTGCCTGAATTGGCTGCATATTTTCTTCGGTAACATCATCCCATAATTTATTTTCACAGGCAAGTTGTACATATTTTTCATTCTCATCTTTTTGAAGAGTTTTCAAAATTGGATATCAGCACACCTCAAGCCAAGAATCGGTATGATTTTTGCTCTCATTGTTTTATCATTCTGTAAACTGAGCTGAAGATCTTGAATGCTTGTCTTTCTGTTTGCCAGACTCTACCGTGATGTCCAGGTTATACTTGGATGCATACGCAAGTTGCCCTCTGATGAGTCCAACAGAGACCGAGTGCCAAACTATGGTCTGCTTGATGAATTCCTGGAAGAGAAATTTGGAGAAAAGGGCATTTCAGATAATTTGAAGTAGTATTTGATTGTGTTATAGGCAGATTCTTTTTGGGAATTTGAGTGAAAAACACTGGCGTGGCAACTTTGGTTGCAATATCAGGTTAGATTAGTTTTATTTCAATTTTTTGCCGAGAAAAGTGTCAAAATAGTTCCGTGACTTTTTGTAAGCGGGTCATTTTAGTCCTAATTTCTATAAAAAGTGACAATTTAGTCTCCATACTTTTTTATTAAAGGCTTAAATAGGCTTCATTTCAGTCCTTATTAAAGAGTCGGGGGGATTAATTTGACACTTTTATAGATTGGTACTAAAACGACCCAATATAAATAGTCAGAAATATTTTGACATTACTCAATTTTTGCCTCCACTATTGTTTTTTTAGGGTTGAAAGTGGTTTTTTTTAAAAAACAAATTTTGCTGTTCTGCATGAGTTGACATTTTTTTTTTCCAACCCCTCACCCTATCCACAATCAAAATCCAAACCGGCCTGTCATCCCCTTCATAACATCCGCAATCCCACAAGAAACAAATATTCTGCATTTTCGACATCTATGATTTTATATCTGTTTGTACTTGACTGATTACTCTTTAATTAGTCAATTTATCCATCCCAATCTTTTGAAATTTGTTTACTTTGATTCCTTCATAGATTGACTTCATAGATTCCTGCTAAGAAGGATTTGTTCCGTACTGTTTGTCCAATTTGGTAGGAGCGGAACATTTTATTATTATTATTATTATTTTTTGTTTGTTCTCATTTTGGAATCTTTCAAAGTTGAATCATGGACATCAGCATCTGCAACAGCAGGATCTCAATTTCTGGGATTGTGTATCAGCACTGGTAATAATTTATCTGTCAAGTGCGACGGTTAGCTTTATCTGATGCTTAGTGTGAGGCTTTGAATGGCTAAAAGCCTTAGATACGTTTTATCTCGTCGTTCCTAGTCACGTTCCCTTCTATGATGAAATCATCATCATTAATCTTAGCCATATGAGTTGGTTCTATGAACCTTTAATATTCAACATCAACTCTAATGCATGCGTTTTTCTCATAAATTCTAACTATGTTACCCTTTGAGTGACATTTTTTTTCTTATTCCTCCCACTTAATGCCTCAAAATTTTCCAATCTGTTGTACGTTTTGAACGATGCAATTCTACTGGAAAATGGGGATGCTACGTACAGACTGGCTACGTCCGAGGCATATGAGAGTGTTATGATTTTTACGTGCCAAGTTGCAAAGTTGGTAAAATGGGTGTTATTTCCATGATTTATAATTCTTTTTCTGAGAATACACTGCCGCAGGGTCTGCGATGCCATGTCGGTCTGTTTATTAACTCGTTGAACTACACTTTCAATTAATATAAAAAATCGAGTATGAGCCAAGGATTACTTTTAAAAAATTTGGTCAAGTCAGTCATTAACAGATATGTGAGAGCTTGGCTCAAGCTCGAGTTAAACATGAACAATTTATAATATAGGTAAAGTCCAAATGTAGGATTTTGGCTCCAATCAGTTCTATTATGGCCCTGGTCTAGGCCCTACCCTGGCCAAACCCGGTCTATTTCCTACTTAGCTTAAACATTATCCAACGTGGATCTCATCTTCTACCAGCAGTTGAATCGGAAAATTAGACGAACATTAGTGGTTTGGTTTCATTACCTTGTGTTATCTATATATTATCATGAATTTGCTACGTATGATTAAACATTTGACTCGCCATTAACCTGTTCAAGTTAATGATCATCCTTAATCCTTTTACAGGTGTGGATTTCATCCATTTTGATAAGGAATTTATCCAATGAGGTTGCTGCTTAATTGCGAGCTTCTTGATAGAGGTGTTTTGAAGCGTAGTATCAATCTCTTCTTCTTTGTTCTTATAGTTCCATCTTTCCTCTTCTGCCCTTATTTTATTGAGCTACAATGAAAAATTTTTTGTTGAATAAATTTAGCTTTGTAGATTCAAGTTCATGAAAAATTTTCTCAATCACTTGCTGTAAGTTTTCATAGATACCAATTGCCCCGTTCAATTTCTTGGATCATGCCTTCTGTACAGACCATATTTTTGCAGTTGTAATATATATGTATATGATTTGCATTTAGAGTTTTAAGTTCCCTCAATTGCTTGTTAAGCACAATCCTCTTTAATATTCTGTTTAAATATTTATGTTTTTGCATATTTAACACTTAAAATATGATCTTTACATTTTTAACATCTTGGTTGTCAAACTTCGACATGAAGGGGTGTATGTTAAAATGTAGTGTTATGTATGTAAATATGAAAGTTTAGGTTTTCCATATGTAAATACATAAAAATTGGGGGGTATGCATGTAAATGCTCCTAAACTATTTTTTTTTTTTTTTTTTTTTTTTTTGCTCTAAATAATTTATCATAATATAATAGATTAGCATTGTGCTGAATACGCATTTTTTATTTTCTAAGTAACCACCCACTACTTTTCATCTATTATTTCTTAATGGCAGGATTTGATTTTTTTTGTTTTTTTTGTTTTTTTTTTGTTTTTTGTTAATTCTTTTATTTGCTTTTGAGCCCCTCTTATGTGGAGATCAAATATAATATCATTGAATCATATGCTCTATTTCGTAAATTTTTATAATGGAATAATGTTATTTTAATGCTAATTCATAAGCTTTGTCTAATGATGTGGGTCTAACATACGATATAGTGTACATTATTTGATGTGAACCCTTACAAAGGTTTATTAGAAAAATATTTTTGTTATTTTTGTGGGGCATTTACATACATACCGCTCAATTCTTACATATTTATATATCAGAGTGCGTTTGGGGCAGCTTGTGCTTATCCAGATAAACTATTTATTTGGAAATGTGGACTGTAGGGTTCGACCCATTTTCTGCGTTTAGTGTAGAAAATTAACTGTGTTTTCTGATAAGTTGCGAAAACTCAGTTTCCAAATGTTGAGGCGGCGTTTTCAAAAACATCGTGGCAACGGATAAGCTGCCCCCAGACGCATTATTACATAGCGCTCAAATTTTTGACATCATATCAAAAAATACGTGCATAATAACTTCATAAAGTGATATGTATATTATTATGCATAGATTTTTAAAAGCAAAGTGCTGTGTATATAAACACGAAAGTTTAGGTGTGAGACATGTAAATGCATAAGAATTGTGTGGTATGTATGTAGATTTTCCCTTTTTATGTGGCAAGGATTGGGTAAACCTTCCATTCGTTTGTCATATGTCAACCGTCCATTCAATTTTAATTGCTCTTTTTATCACGATTTCTTTTCCTAATCATAAATTAAGATCAAGTTATTGATGAACTATCAAAACTTTTATTTACCTGAGCTTGAATTTTTGCATATTCTTTGTTCATAAAATGCTACAAATATTAAAGCAATGGCATTAAAATTGTATTTGGAGAAAAGTTGATCTTAAAAAAAAAATGCAAACCTGTTATCAAAAAGATATTCTCATCATAATATACTTTCAACATTTAAACAAAAATATTCTTCGAAGATCAATCTAACTGCTATAAAATAATAATGTCGTGACCTCTTGAGAGCAATGTTTTATCCATTTCATCTTTGGGCGGCTAGTTTTTATTACTTGGAGAGCTAGGTATGTTAGTTTAGGAGAGTTTGCTCGCTAGTTAGCTCAAACTTGACTTATTATTGAGCTCTTGCGTTGAGCTTATAAAGCTACGAGTTTGAGCTCGTTCTCAAAATTATAACTCCTATAATAAACAAGATTTGGTCAGAGCTTCGCGAGAATTTACCAATTGGCTCGCCCGTTTCTTTTTCACTGCCATCATTGGATTAAATCTAATTGTCTTCATTGTTTGGTTTGGAGATTTATATACTTGGCAAGTCTCAATAACTCTACTCTTCTTTAAATGGTATCAGAGGTCTGGCCTATTGAGTGGGGAGTCAGTGAATTACGAGACATTTGAATGAGCAGCGGACGTCAAATGACATAGTCAAGCAATTGGATGACACGGGGAGATTAAAGATGGTGGTGGCGATGCTTGTCATAGGATGAAAGGAGTTAGTTGATATAACTAGATATGTTCAATAAGAAGATTGGATGAAAGGAGTTTGTTGATATAATAAGATATGTTTGATATTAAATGATACAATTTGACTCGAGATAAAATGAATATTGATCGGACATTTATGTTCCTGCATACCTTGTAACTCGAATGGGCTTGAAATGACGAGCTTAAAATTATGCAACTCGTTCACATGTGTTGATTTTGCTTTTATACATGTAGTTAAAATAAAAAAAAATGATGTCAAATATTTTTATTAAAATTTAATGAAAATAAATATTTAATTTATTGAATTATATTAACATAAAGTATAATACATATTAATAAATTAAGATTTATGTGAGACTTAATTTAATACAAACTTAATAATTTTACCATCTAAAAATACTACAAATACATTGGAGAACATAAATATATAACTTACATTTTTAATATGACATTAAAAATATCACTATTATTAATTTTTTTGAAATTCATTTATTACTTCACTTTAATTTTTAATATCACTTTAAAAATATCATAAAAATTAATATTTTAAAAGTGAAAGATAATTTTTTATATATAGACTTATTACACTAAAATATTAAAATTAAAAATACTAAATTTTAAATATTAAATGAAAAGGGCATCTTAGTATCATCAAATTCATATTTATTTACATATCTAATATCAAAATTTTACTAGTTTACATTCATAGCATCCATATCTTTCATATCACATAAAAAAATATTCATTTTAATTCAAAAATAAAATAAAAATTTTTCCATATGTATGTAAAATGAAATATCAAGTACTAAATATGTAAATACATATGAAGCAATGGGTATATGCATAAGGGTATGTTTAGGGCAGTTAAAAATAATCTGTTGATAAATTATGTGCGGTGGCTATTATAAAATTTTATTTTTTGAAAAAAATAGACCACTACCAGAAAGCTGCCTCCGCACAACATCTAGATAGGTACGATGTACGAAAAACTGTTTTCTACGTTTTGAAAACACATAAGCTGACTCAGTTTACCCAAATAGGTCATGTGCATTTTTAAAACGCTACTACACCAAATAAACTGTCCCAAACAGACCCTAAATTTTAAAATAATAATAATAATAATAAACTCCATGTGGCATGCATTCAAAATATTTACAAAAATAAAATTTGCAGCGTAATATTCGTGAACCGTTAAAAGTCATAATATGCCATAAACGACGACACGAACACCGCCAACATCGTTCCGAATCTCCTTCCGCCTTCGTAATCGCCGGCGGAGAAGAGCAGCGCAAGGAAGAGAAACCGGAAAGAAACTCAGGTAAAAACAGAAGAAAAATCGCCACCAATCATGGCGGCTTCGAAATTCAGGGCTCTCGGAGCTGTTATGGCGGCGACGGGAGTGTATGGCGCGGCGGCAACCTTCCTTTCCTCTCCGATTTCCGCCGGTGATCGCGGTTCCTCTGCTGCGTTGGAGAACGTGCGTCGGAGGATAGCCGATCCGGCAGCCGTCGTGCCTTCCAGGGAGGTGCAGGAGGCTGCGTTGATGGGTGCTTCTGCGGCTAATCCCCTTGACATTCTAGTGATAGGCGGCGGTGCGACCGGCTGCGGTGTGGCTCTCGATGCTGTTTCACGCGGGCTGCGAGTAGGGCTCGTCGAGAGGGAGGATTTTTCGTCGGGGACCTCGTCGCGCTCCACCAAACTTATTCATGGAGGTGAGGCGATTTTCGACTTGCTCGTTTCGGTTACATGCGCGATTCTTTGTTAAGAAGATGTTCCCGCGCTCTGATCTCGAATGAATTTTTTTCATTTTCTTAGTTTTTGGTTGAATGTAATGAGGAGAATGGTGCATAGGTATGATGATTATAGTTGGATTCTGTTCGTTTTGTAGAGGCTAGTAACTGATGTTAGGTTGGGAGGGATAATGTGCCATTTTGGCTGTATTATGTGCTATATAACAAGATTGGGAATATGCTTTATTAGATTGGTCTAGTGGAAATGACTTGCTGCTATTTCAAGAAAGGTTTCATCTTTTTTTTGAAACTATGATGAAATGATAAAAGATTAATATTCCAGTAAAAAATCAGGAGGGGTACACCTTGAATTATAGTCGCTTGGCTTTTTTTTTTTCCATTGTGGTGAAAGCACTCCCTTTCCCCTTTCCTGGACATTGTTGGAACAAATCGGACACACAGGTAAGAAAGCTTATGGTTATGCACAGTTCGGATGATGTAATGTATAATTGAAATAAATGGTGTTAATGAATTTGCTTCTAATCTTAGAAATTGACTTTTCATAGTCGTTGTTATCACTTGTGCTGCATGGGAGGAGAAAAAGTACATATCATTACATTGTAGACTTTAAGAATTTAAATGCTTGGCAGATATTTGAACTGCATTGGAAGGAGAAACCATCAACGAAAAGAATTATAAAATCAATGTTAGGGCATGGGCTCACTCCCTCTGTATGTTGAGATACTAGTGGTACTGGTTCCAAACTTATGTATTCTTAGGTCCCATTTGGGATAAATTTTATTTTTTAGTTTTATTTTGTTTGTTTATGTTTTGATTTGAATTAAAACATGTTTGTTCGACACTCGAAACATATGTTTTTGACCATTTTTAAAAATAAGGTGATTTGTTTTTTAGGGCAGAAAAATAAAAATATATAAAAATTATGTTATCCAAACATGTCTTCAAAAACACACATATAATCAAAAAACAACACCAGAAGACAAAAGTGATGCCAAATGAGCCCTTAGTGTATGTTTATCTCCTACCCCAACTATAAATATGGTAAACAAAAATAAAAATATTTAGGGACTTCATAACTCATAAGTTGGAATTTTTTGAATAGCACTTACCGTAAAATTTGTTTTGCTGTAATTGGTGATTTGTGAGAGATGATCTTAAATTTCAAATTTTCTAGCTTATTATTTTTAGCCCATCAATCGGAAGGGCTTTATTTTGAGTATTTTCTTTGAATTGATCTACTTAGTAGTTACCATTCTTCACTCATAACTTATTGAATGAAAGTAGTTTGGTCGAGATTTTTATGCTGTTATCACTCTTATGCATTTTCCTGGTTGATTTTTTTTGGGTTATTTACTGTTATACTCATCTAATAATTTTCTACGCTTTCATTTACTAAACTGCTTTTTACAGGGGTGAGATACTTGGAGAAAGCAGTGTTTAATCTTGACTATGGACAGCTTAAGCTTGTTTTCCATGCATTAAAGGAGAGGAAACAAGTTATTGAGAATGCTCCTCACTTATGCCATGCTTTTCCATGCATGACACCTTGTTTTGATTGGTTTGAGGTCCTGTATTATTGGGCTGGATTAAAGATGTATGACCTTGTAGCTGGTAGAAGGATGCTGCATTTGTCACGATACTATTCTGCAGATGAGTCAATTGGACTCTTCCCTACACTGGCCAGAAAAGGCCATAATAGAAGTCTCAAAGGAACGGTAGTTTATTATGATGGACAAATGAATGATTCTCGTCTGAATGTTGGTCTAGCTTGCACTGCTGCTCTATTGGGTTCATCAGTGCTTAACCATGCAGAAGTAATATCTTTAATTATGGATGAGTCCAACGAGCGGATAATTGGTGCCCACATTCGAGATAATCTGTCAAGTATGGTCCAAAGAAACACTTGTTTAATTAGATATGATTTTTTATTCTTCTTGGGCTTAACTATGTTTTCTAAAGAAAATTGAATGTCATTGAGTCATTTATTGGAGGTTCGCTTCTCTTTCTTATTAGCTTTGGTTTGCAACTAATTTTCTACTTTTACCCAGCAATGGCACTTTTGTGCTTGATTTTAATATTACTATGCATATCAAATGTGCATTAGCTTGAGATTATTAGTTTTATTCCTGATCATAAATCTTATGGGTTTTTCAGCCGCCATTGGTGGAAATTTTTTGTTTATTTCTGTAAAAAACTCACATTTTGCTGAATATATAAACGTTTTTGAGCTTTGTTGATATTGGTGCTATTATCTCACCGTTGTCATCTTCTATGGAGCTGAATTTTACCCTCTTTTTTGGGCCTTTAACCCTATGATTGTTACTATACATTTATCTCAATGGACTGTCTTCTAACATTTGTCTTGTTTGGCATTTATATGATGAATATAGAAATCCTGAAGCAACTCATTGTACAAACTTCTTTGATGAGTTTCACACTAACATGTGGAAGGTCCGTGTGCTGCAAATGAAGATGTTTTTGCTTTTTAGTGTTCCAAACTTCAATTGATAAGATGCTTTTAGTAGTACCAGACTGAAGATGACTGCGGAGCCATTTGCATGGCTTAGTGTCCATGTGTCATTTCAAGAGTGTCCATTGTTAGGGCATGTGTTTCTTGCACGGAGCCTTTCTCATGGCTTGGCGTATACATAGTACGGTTCATGCATGGGTTAGCATACAAGTGGTGTTACTCATCATTTTCTTCTTTCACGTGTGGCTTAGGTGTGGGTATTCTATGAGAAGCTTTTTGGTTCAGAATATTATAGTTGGTGCCGACATCCAAGTCATGACATCCGTTTCTCTTATGACTTATGCTCTCTACCCCCTAGCTCTTAAGGCATCTCACATCACACCATCCTTTTTTTTCTAGTAAATTGTAGATATTTACTCTTTTTCTCATGTTTGTGGGCGCATATGGTCTTCCGTTTATCACTATTATGTGATCTTATGCACTTTCTTATTTATCAGGTCTCTTTGGCTCACAACTCCTCTTGCCATGACTTTTCAGGCCTTGGTTGACCCAAGTTCTGTCACCAATCATTGTGACCCTTGGTGCCTTTGAGGTTGTTGCCTGTCCTTCATCCCTTGTGGTTGAGCCTCCCTCACCTCGTCTTCCACACTCTTTTGTGAATATTATTTGTGGCTCAAATGCTTCATATATTTATCTCTCCTTAATAATTCTCTAGCTTTCTTCCATCATAATTCAAAGATTTATCAACATAAATGGCCTTATTCGTGTTAATGCAAGCCTACTCTCATCTTTTATGATTTTGACCACGCTTCTTAATGAATTTTCTTTTTATCATCCGAGTATGGGTAATTGACAAGTTCGTGTTTGATTTTTTGTTAGTAGTTGAATATTCTGTTAGGCTTTTTAATCTGCAGTGTATCATCATAATATTTAGAAATAAATTACATCAAACTCTTCTTGCAGTGTTTATATTATATTAATGGGCTTTCGATGTACACGTTAAAATGATCTTCCATTTTGATTGCTCTAAGGAGCCTCTATTGCTTCAATTTTGATCTCATTTTTACAATTTGGCAGTACTATTTTTGATGTAGGGCTCTCAGAAGGGTAAAAAGGTCGGACACGGGTCTCTCAAATGTAGGACTTCAAGGAGGGCGGTTCAGCAGAGAGTCGTTCCAGCATGGAGACTAGATCGACCGCCCAATCTATCGAGCGAGATTGGGCGCTTCTGTTCCTATCGCTCCATTTTCGTATCCTGATTTTTGCCTTCTTGGTTAGCGCCAATCTCCCCATGCCATTTCTGTTTGCCGCCCAATGGCGAAGGCCACCCATTGCTTTCATAGATTATATGTGTTATTTTGCTTGTCGAGGGTTAGTTTTTTATTATTCTAGATTTCAGTTTGCTGCCTTTGAAGTGCTTCTCCCTTTTAAGGGTTGTATCCGACTGCGAGGAGGTGCTCCGGTTATAACTCGTACAAAGTGGTGACCGTTTCTAAGTATCCGGATGGTGCTCCGGCTGTGACTTGGTCTTACCAAGATATTTATCATTACAACTCCCCCATTTTCCTGCTGCCAACCCTAAACCCCTTTCCGTGTTGCTGCACCAACCCAAACAACAACCCAAACTCCAGCTGTAACACCTCTTTGCCTTCCTAGTCTGCTGCCACTTGCCCTCCTACTTCCAACTCTCTGCCGCCACCCTTTCCCTTGCTTTCCTGCTGCTGCCAGCTCTCGGTTCTGCCTTCCAGGATTGTCGACCAGCCCTCCTTCCAAGGTTGCCGACCAGCCCTCCTTCCAGGGCTGCCGACCAGCCTCCGAGCCCTCCACTATACCTGCAGCATCCAACCTGGCCCTCCACTTACTATCCAATCATCATTCAACTTCATCGTCCTCCCTTAGGGTGTTCTTTTGTATTTTATTATCTTTCATTTTCTGTTTTGACGAACCTTGATTGTAATCTTTGAACGTTAGCAATAATATTTTTATGTTCTATTGTGGTTTGGGTTAACTCTGATATCTTTTGTTATTAGAGCTAGCCTTACTCTAGCTTTATTCTACAGTTTCCTAGTATTCGCCATAAATTTTTTTTTTATATCACCAAATACTCTTTCCACTTTCACAAGTCCCGAACTCTAACCATGCCACTTAGGAGATACATGCTCGAGCTTACTTAGGAAGAGATTCGCCACTTTCAGCAGAAATTGTTGGATATTGAGAATAATACCCCGGTGGGACTTACCCTCGATGGTGACAGGGAAAGCTGAATAGGAAAAAGGAATGAAAATTTCAAACATTTCAATAGGGAGGATGTCAGTGATGAAGATGAAAGGCCTCGACATTTCAGAATCCAATATAAAATGAGGCCTAGAGAGGAGACATTGGGTATATGACATGGAGACTACAAAATCAATGTGAATCTATTATAATTTGAAGGAGATATGGATCCAAAAGAATTTATTGATTAGCTACAATATGTTGAACGAATCTTCGAGTATAATGATGTGCCAGAGAATAAGATTGTCAAATTAGCTGCTATCAAGCTGAAGAAAAGTGTCTCTTTGTGGTAGAAAAACTTACAGAGACAGAGGAAATGAGAAAACATCAATAAGATTATCAAGTGGGAAAAGATGAAATACATGCAAATAAAATATCTTCCACCTCATTATCGTTAGGATGTGTTTCTGAAACCTCACAATCTACAATATCGAGACCTTTTTGTGGAGGCTTGAATTCCGCTATTAACAATGTGGCACAACTGCTGCCATATTGGTCACTTGAAGATGTCTGGACCTTAGCACTGAAAGTGGAAAGACAACAGAAACAGAGCAAGTAGCCATCACCAGTCAGACAATCATTCACAGTTGGTGATACCAACAAAAGCACATCTCAGGGAGTTGAAAAATGGTTCAGATAAGGGAGAGCCGCCCCCAATGAGAGAAGCCTGAGAAAGTAGCATGCCTACTACAGCCCCCGCCAAAAAATGATTCAGATGCCATTGGTTTGAGCACGTTGCCTCCCAACTAGTAGAGTTGTCTTTTACTGATCAGGACGCCGTGGAGGAGGTTGGCAACGTGGAGAAAGCTGAGGAACAATGTGAGGTGTACCATTTGTCAGCAGAAGGAGAGGCACTTGCGGTTCGATGGTTCCTACATGTTAATGATACGAGGGACCCGCAATGATTTCGCAACAACACATTCTACACCTGATGCATTATGAATGAGAATGTATGCAGTCTCATCATTGATGGGGGGAATAGTAAGAATGTGGCATCTACGTAGATGGTAGAAAAATTGGGTCTCATGACTCATACGTACTCCCAAGCATTGAGCGAAGGTGCCTTGTGAAGTTTTCAATCCGAAGCTAGCTATAGGATCAGGTGTGGTGCGATATGATTCTATGGATGCGTGCCACCTTTTGTTGGGATGATCGTGAAAATTTGACTGGAGAACTCTAAATGACGGATTCAGAAATACATATTCCTTCACCAAGGATGAGAAACACATCATCCTATTGCCTTTGGCAGAGCCTGAGATCAGAAGTGCCCTTACTAGGAGAGCAGCATCGGTGAGATCAGTTTTGGTGATGACAACAAATGATGGCACTAAGATACCAGCTCTAGACACGGGCAGACACGGGACAGACACGATGAGGGCATTTCAGGATATCTGGATCGATACCTTACCACCAGAGCCACCACCATGTGGGAGGTTCATATTGCCCTCACTCCAAATCAGGTTAAGTCGGACTTGGCTGAACTTAGGAGTATTCAGCAATAGAGGTGAGACACAGTTTAGTTTAGTAGTAGACTCCCAAAAGATTGGACCAATGTGAATGTTTGCTCCTAAGTGTAGAAAGCTCCTCAGGTGTCTTGGGGGATAGTGTAATTGTCTGTGGGATCCAGGAGCTTCGTGAATCGCAGTCATAGAGCCGTCAATATCGAAAAGTACGACAACTCCATCACCAACAACAAATAGGCAAAAGCTTTGATGAATGAGGTCAGCGGTGCTCTCAAACGCTGAAAAAGGGCAAACACTGGGCTCTCAGTCGCGGGCTACAAGGATGGTTGAGCTATGCGGTTCAACAGAAAGCCGGTCTAGCAGGGACACTGGATCAACAGCCCAATCTATCGAGCAGGACTTATTACTCCCATTCCTACTGGTCCTCCCCTTTTCTATCCTGATTCTTGTTTTCTTGCTTACCATCAGCCCCTCCCTGCCTTTTCTGTTTTCCGCCCAGAGGGGTAGGCCTCCCCTTCCTATCCTATCTTATATATGTGTTGTTTTGCTTTCTTAGGTAAGTTTTTTATTGTTCCATATTTCAGTTTGCTATCTTGGGGGACAGTGTAATCGTCAATGGGATCCAGGAGCTTCATGGGTCGTAGTCATAGAGCCATCAACACCGGGAAATACGACAACTCCATCACCAACAACAAACAGGCAGAAGATTTAACCAATGAGGTCAGCGGGGCTCTCAAACGCTGAAAAAAGGGCAGATGCTGGGCTCTTAGAAGTGGGACTCCAAGGAGTGTTGAATTGTGCGGTTCAGCAAAGAGCTGATCCAGTAGGGAGGCTGGATCAACCGCCCAATTTGTCGAGCGGAATTTGGTGCTCCCTTTCCTACCGATCCTCCCCTTTTCTATCCTGATTCTTGCCTTCTTGGTTACCATCAGCCCGTCCCTGCCTTTTCTATTTACCACCCAATGGGGAAGGCCTGCCCTTCCTTCCTATCCTAGCTTATATATGTATTGTTTTGCTTGCTCAGGGTAAGTTTTTTATTATTACATATTTCAATTTGCTGCCTTTGAGGCGTTTCTCCCTTCCGAGGGCTGTATTTGATGGCGAGGAGGTGCTTCGACTGTAACTCGTCCAAGATGATGACCGTCTTCAAGGGTCCGGGTGGTGCTCCGGCTGTAGCTTGACCCCTTTAGTAAAAGACTTTTTCTCATCTGTTTAGGTTTGTTCTCAACATTTGGTATTAGTGTCATATTCTCTTTAGGAGAACGAAGTTAATATTCTTGCTCTTGCTAACCTCTTGATATTGATCACTTTATTAACTATTGATATTATCATCTAGAATCCTTACAAGTTTTTGAAGGATCTCAGCCCTTTTTATTGGTGAACAAAATGATGATTATTTATCAGAATCAGTCTTTTAGTTAGATTGGAGCATTCAGAGTGTCAATTTATAATTGGATTAAAGATTTCATGTCTTTTTAATACCAGGAGGTGCGTGAATCATAATAACATTATTGTCACTCTTTTATTTTTAGTACGCTTCAAGCTAGATGATCCAAATGAAATATTTTTATCTCTTTTTACTCTTTTTTTTTTGCTCAAGCATTTCTTGATAAATGTCCTTAATGTATTCATACCATTATTTTGGTAGTATAGTTTGTTTTAGAAGGAAAAATAAGCTTTAACACTTTTATATTATTTAAAAGATTTATATAAAATAGTGTTCAACTTATCTATAAAAAATAACCTTAGCATCTTATACAACACCCAATGGAAATGAATGGAGGATGAGGATTCTTGATGCTGACTATAAATAGTTGGGTATAAGGCTAATGATGATGTTGTCTGAGGAGATGAATTCTTATATTCCTTGGAAATCATGTTATTCACCATGTCCTCCTCTCTAGGTACTATCACACATACCAGCTAATATGGAGACCCTTGGGATCATGTGTGGTCATATGATTTTGCATAGCTGACACTGCTGGGCTTCCTACCAAGGCAATGCTCAGCTATCAGGAGCAGCTTATGCTATTGAACTTTTTTACCTCTTTGACGTAATCTTTTTATTATTATTATTTATTTATTTATTATTATTATTATTTTTAATTCTCTGAAACCAAGTCTTCTCCTTAGCTGTTGTTTAAAGATTTAAAAAATCCATTTAAAATATTTGAAACAAGTTGAGGCGACTATTTCATCGCTCTTCTTCAAATTTGACTTTCCATATGTATGATTTTGACTATGGAGTGTACTCATAAAGGCTGAAAGTTTACCATGCACTCACTGAGACATAAGAATTGCTTAGGCTTGAAACCTGGTTGATGATTATTCATTACATTCCTTTGCAGTTCACAACTCAACGTTTTCAGTGTTACTTTTGTAAACAAATTCATTGGCGTGATAACTCTAAACAGTTGTTTTAGATGTCATTGCTCAAGTATAATTAGCTTAATACAGTCTCCAGCTCATGGACTGAAGTACTTGCAAACCCATGCGTCATCCCGATTAGTTTATTCCATGCCTATGCTGTATTCTGCTCTCTAATATGGCACCCATGTTTCTTTTAACTTTAACCTGCAGTCATTATTCTCGCTCAAATTTTTTTCTTATATTGGTGAAAATCTATAAGCTTTTTTGTTTGGACGGGAAGGTTGTGGCTATATTAGGACTTGTTCGATCATTTACATTGAGTATACTCTTTGCATGTATAGAATTAGCTACTATAAATTTGTGTGCTTCTTTCCATGCAATGCATCCTAATTAGTGTCAAATTGCATCAGGAAAGGAGTTCGACACTTATGCAAAAGTAGTTGTAAATGCGGCTGGACCATTTTGTGACTCTATAAGGAGAATGGCTAATAAAGAGGCGCCGAACATGATTTCTCCGAGCAGCGGTGTGCACATAGTTCTTCCTGACTACTATTCTCCTGAAGGGATGGGTCTAATTGTTCCCAAGACAAAAGATGGTCGTGTTGTTTTCATGCTACCTTGGTTGGGAAGAACAGTTGCAGGAACCACAGATTCCAACACTGTCATTACAATGCTCCCAGAACCTCATGAAGATGAAGTACGATTTATTTTGGAAGCCATCAGTGATTACCTGAGTGTTCAGGTAAATGATTCTTTCAAATGAATTTATTTAGGTTATATCTTTGTTTCTATGTTTTGTTTTGGCATATTAGGAAGAGGTCTTTGTTCTTTAAATATTTTGAGGGGACATTTACATACATACTACACAATTCCTAGATATTTACATATTTAACACCTAAGCATTCATATTTACATATATAACACTCAAATATTTTACATTATATCAAAATACACCATCACTATCTTTTTAAAAATGAATACACATTTTCATGCATAGGTTTATGACACCAAGGTGTGATAAATTTAAATATCAAACTTTGGCTGTTAGATATGTAAATACATAGAGTTATATGGTATGTATGTACATTTCTCTTTTTTTATCCATCCCTTGATAAGAATTTGGCATTGACATGGATGTCTGCTATTTTATTCAAATTGCAAAGCCAGTTGGGCCCCACCAAAAAAGAAAAAACCAGTCCGTATTCATCCAGATTTTGATAAGTACTTGTTGCATCGAGTGATTTTTTGAAGAAAGTTTAAGCTTGTCTGTGCTTTCATGCAGGTATGGGACGTCATGCATGTTTTTGCTGTTTCTAACATTGTTTTTCCTAGTATCAAATTCATATGGGACTTCGAACATTTCAGAAATATCATGCTCTTTAAGATCCCATATTTTTTTCTGAAGTGAAACATAGTGAACTGTTTGAATATTTATTCGTGCACATGTAAATCATTAGCTACACGTGTAAATTTGAATTGCCTGAACTTATTGAAAGGACAGTTAGCAGAAATACAGACGCATAAACTTTTTTCCAGCCTAGCATGAGATTCTGTAGGACTTTAGGTTTTGGTCTAGTTCATGACCTAGCCATAATTGTAAGTCAGAGGCTGATGCCAACTACCAACAACAACAACAACAACAGCAAAACCTCTATCCCACTAAGTGGGGTTGGCTACATGAATCCTTATTCTCCATTGTGTCCTATGTAGTGTCATATTTTCATTTAATTCTAATAAATTAAAATCATTTTTTTGACAATATGCCCAAGTCTTTTTAGGTCTACCTCTGTCTTTCTTAACATAAATCGAATCTAAAATATCTTCTATTCTAATCGGATCATCGGATAGTCGACGTATAATGTGACCAAACCATCGAAGGTGTTTTTCTCTAATTTTGTTCGTCACTGGAGCTATACCAACCCTATCACGGATATATGCATTTCGCATTTTGTCTCTAAGTGTAAAGCCACTCATCCACATGATCATTCTCATCTTGGCAACACTTAACTTAGTTTTATGCTTCTCTTTTAAAGCCCAAATTCAGCGCCATAGAGCATTGCAGGTCTCACCACCACCTTATAAATCTTCTTTTCAGTCTAAGAGGTACTTTTCTATCACAAAATAGGCCCGAAGCATTCCTCCACTTCAACCAACCAACTTGAATTCTACTAATAACTTCCCCATCAATATCACCATCACTTTGAACAATAGACCCGAGAGGCAATATGTTGGTCCACACTAGAGGAACTATGGGCTTAGCATTCTTCTCCTAATATGTTAGGAACAAAGAAAGTAGTTCAACAAAGTGACCCAAAGGCAAATTTATGACAGGAAGCTCTTAGTGGCTTACGGAGCTTATTATAGCTCTGGCAAAGAATCTATTTGCTATGTTGGACTTCTACTATAGGTCGTTACTTTAACTGACTAGGTGTACCAGCATTTTGACTATGTAAGGAAATGCATAAAGAAGGACCGCAACTAGATATTATCTGGATGATTTTTCGCTAGATGGAACTTGCTTGGCCTTCCACTGGCTAAAAAGGCAACCTTCTCACATAGTAGGATGGATTCGGCTTTAGTGCAGACTTAAAAGAGCCTTATACCTTATGCATTTAGTTTCAAGGATAGAGCTTCCCATACTTATAGCTCTCATGCACTAGCTTTCTAGCTGCCCTTGATCCATATGGCTTGCAGACTTCGGTGCTCTCGCTCGCTTAAGGTAACTTCCAGTATATCCCAATCCAATATTCCTCCCAACCTGACTCAGAATAAAGGAAGGGGAAGATAGATTTCACATTCACAACTGATATGTGAGAACTCTCTTTTGCAACTCATCTTAGAGTAACAATACATCCATTTTTAGTTGTTATTTTAAGTACAAGTGCTTTAAAGTACTCTTTTTATAAGCGAGCTTCTGACCCTACCTTACTCTACCGTGGGAGTCTGTTTTGGTCTTATCAATTGACACCCTACGGGCTTTGGCTCCTTCAGGTAACTCTAAGAAATAAAACCTTATTCCATGGAGTTCATATCCTCCTTGGCATCATACCACCTTGAGAAACATTTCCCACCTATGGCTTGTGAAAATGTGGTTGAATCATCTACAAGTGTACCGTCCTCATAATAAAATGTAGGTTTCCTCTCCTTTCAGTTGAGCTTTCAGTCAAGCTACTTTTTTCTTTACTCTCTCATTTTACGCAGATCATAAATTCTCAAACTATTTAATTGAAATAGCAAAATGCTTTTTATACAAAAAGGCCATGTTGAGATTGAAAACATCGTGATTTAAAGTTGACCTGTTAAGGGAAATCATGTTTCTTTAAAATGCCTATGGGTGGATGAAAAGTTTTAGATTGAACTTGTGACTTCACTTAGGGAAATTATATTTGTTGAATATGCACATGGGCGGCTGAAAATTTTCATATTTAAATGCGAGCTTTGATACTATAAGACTTGAAGTATTTCCATATAATAGAATTTCTCATCTCCTTGGGAAACTCGATAGGGATCTAAATAGCTTTAAGGGAAGCAATAGAAAGAGATCTGAAAAGGGACGAGCATCTCATTAGGGGAGCCAGGGCAAAGTAAGGAGCTTTTCTTATAAAAATTACCACTTGTATTGGTAGTGATAACCCATTTTCTAGAACTTAATTAACAAGAAATGTCTTGACCGAAGCGAATCACAACTCAACAAGGATATAGTAGAAAATGAGTTATGAGACTAAGAGATTAGGGTATCGGGCAGTATCAGGTGAAGTCAGCGAAGAAGGAAAGCCTTCGCCCAATCCATAATTGTCATGAGAAAAGAAGATAAATGATTGTGAGTCACGAGATTTTGAAAGCGTCGCATCTAGCTCACCATCTAGGCTAGGCCATGAGTTTGCTTTCACGAGTGCACAGGCAGAAGCGGAAACAGCTGTCTTCCGACGTGAGATATTAGCGAGATCAGCTACGCGCTACTGAACATAAAAAAATGTCGACACTAAGAGTACAAAACTCGTTGCCAGTCGTTCTTTCTTTATGAATGATGTTATCATCATTCTGTTTGGTTCGGTTGTCTCTCGTATAGCTGACCGGTTTCCATTCCAGCTTGCATTCTACTTTTCCTTCCAAGGCCAACTGCTCTTTTCATTCACTCCTTTGGGCACTAACTCATGGACATGTGCTCCAATTTCGGTTAACTGGAAGTCTAAGTTAGTCTACTCATATCTATGTTAGTGGGATGGGAATGGGGATCAGTCACTGAGTCGTTTCTCTCGGTAAATCATTCCATATAAGAAAAGCAATTATGCAAGGAAGTAAGTCAGTCAAAGCTGTACAATAATTTAAAAATAAATCAATTGTTCCACTTATAAATTCACATAGTTGACTAAGGGATAGATAGCTGATTTTCACTCACATGACAGTATTTAAGCCTGGTGAGCACAATGCACTGGGGGAATGTAAGGCAAACAAAGAAATGAAATGAAGTAAAGCCTGAGGTGGATGGTAGAAGGAACTTAATATAGGCCCAATCTTTCTTTGAGAAATAGATACAAATAAGTAGCTAGTGCTTTACTTTTGGTACTGGACAAGAAATACTAGTACAAATACTCTAAAATATTATTATCTAAGAATTAAATGTGTGGTATCCAACTCTACTAATGAAGCCCCACTCAATCTCATGCTCTACTCTCAACTCGAGCTCACTTTGTTTTGGGCAATACCACAACCTATGTGACAAGTTACAGAGTCTTCGAGCTTTTAGTAATCTCATTTGGATTGACCAATACTCCGAACACATTTTGTACTATCATGAATGAGATTTCTCATGAAGAAAGTCATCGTTATGTACTTGGACAACATTGTTGTGTATAACCAGATTTTGCAGAAATTGTATAGTACAAAAAATTACATAATAACAAACGAATGGCAATTTCTTTTTCTTGTGTAAATTTTATTTCAATAGGAAATTGATGAGTTGGTCCGCTATATTTCTTGCTTTTACCGTTATATCGGGAGTTACTCCACATATTGCTTGACATTAAATAGATTCAATTGTTTGGATTTTAAAAAGGGTGAAAGGATTTTATTTTGAAAATAAATTCCCTTCAATTATAGTTTAATATCTCAATGATATTGATTATGTTTTCACCATTAAAACGATTTGCATTTAGAGTATGTATGTTGTTCTTATGCTCTTGCCAAATCAATATGAAATATTACCATCAGCTCCTTAATTGAGTGGTATTGCCTTTTATTTTTAAAGTGGAGGTCTAAGGCGTGATTTTTTGCAAAATAAATAAGTAATCAAATGTTATTAATGAAGTGGTATTCAAATTCTTGTCATTTTTTCATTCAGAATTTTTCGGCAATGGAGCTTAGCTGACATAACACTGAATGACATGAATTATATTTGTATCCTTTATCAAATAAATACAATTGAACTTTATTGCATTAACAGGCATGGTTTAATTTTGTGAGCCATTTCTTCCATGTTATGTCAGGTTAGGCGTTCTGATGTCCTGTCAGCTTGGAGTGGTATCCGCCCCTTAGCTGTGGATCCATCAGCCAAAAACACTGAGAGTCTATCTAGAGACCATGTCCTCCATGTCGATCATTCTGGTTTGATAACCATTACAGGGGGAAAGTGGACGACATATAGAAGGTATGGTTTAATGCTCAACTATTTTTGATGTAAACGCTTGGATACTAGACTATTTTTTTTATGAGATCTGCTCCCTTATAACATGACTAATTTCATATTTGATTGGCAAGTCTAGTTGTTTCTCATTTTTTCTCCATGTTATCTATGAACTGTCGTACATATTTTTCTCTTATTTCACATTATGCTTGCTTACTAGTTTGGACTATTTCTGTGCTTAAGCAGGCTTATTTTGTGTGATTGTTTTGTATTAGCCAATTGTCTTTAATTATCCATTAGTGTATCTTTTGAATTTCTTTTTGGAAATGTTTGATGTGTTCTTTGTAGTTATCTGTATTTTTTAAAGGTAGATAAGAAATTAGGAACTCATAAGAAAGCATTGATGTTTCCTAGTTAAACAACTCGCTCAAGTTCTTGGAACCTAACTTGACTTAATAATTGCCAAATAGCAGAAATCTTGTGCACGTGACTAGAGTCCGTGAATGTGATTTTAGACTTTAAGTTGATGTGCATTTTGAGACTATACCTTATTTTTGTTTTTTGTTTTGGAATTTGAATTACAAACCCTGCATAAAAGATTGCCACATTAGCTGTAAAGTCTCCTTATGCTCTATATTTTTTCGAGCTTTCCAAGGTCCTAATATATAGTGGATGCGAGCATATAGAAAAGGTTCTATCGACATTATCTTCATTGTATTGTTATTTATGGGGTACTTGTTGCCCTTGCTTCTAGCTCCTCTGACTCATAGGTGGCATAGAAGAGGCATAGTTCAAGTAAAAGTTATAAGACTCTGCAGTATAACTTCATGCTTGTTAAAAGTGTAAGCTTAATTAAAAACGAAAGAATATAGAGATGATAGCGTGTCACTGGCTCTATATAGAGCCCAAAGCTTTCCAAAGACATTCATGGGAACACGTGATGCTTTAGTTGGAAAATTCGACACTTTCACTAGACTTCACTAGACCCTTCATTTTCTAGAATCTGGTAGAAGCATGGGATAAAGATGAAAATTCTCCACTATGGTATATTTGCAATTCTTATGATTTACAGTCTAATCTCGGTTTGCACTTTCTTTAGCCTCCTCTTCCTTGTAGAATGTGAGATGAGGAGGCGATATAGGACTGCAATATTATCTCCAGCTTCTACTTCTAGGACTCGTGGCAAGTGGGAATTGGTACCGTATCCCTCCACTTTCATGATCAATTGATGGTAATTTGGTATGAATCTTGAAATATGTTAAATGTGTGGTCTACTGTCGGCGTTGTTTTGTGCGTGAAGTGCCCGTAAGAAGCTGTCGGTCGCCGGAACCGGAATCCCGTCGCCCGCTTCGGAAGGATCCTTCGACGAAAGAAAGGAAGTCGATCGGCCATATTTTTCATAGTTTAAATGAAAGAAGCCTTCTACACCTCAAGTCATACGTTTATCTCGAAAGACAAACACGAAGACTGAGGTGAGACTCAATCAAATAAACTAAGAAATATATGACGTCCGTTTAGTCTGCGAAACAATTTTATTCTGTAGACAAATTCCACTATTTAATATAAGGAATTAAATGAGGTTTATTTTAATTTGGGTTCGGAAATCTTTCACTATAAGAGTGAGCCACTATAGTTAATTACATCTTAAATGACCGAAATCGCTTAAGAAAACTCTCGATAAAAATCGG
Organism: Papilionanthe hookeriana x Papilionanthe teres; assembly: GCA_022702705.1. Taxonomy (NCBI): domain Eukaryota; kingdom Viridiplantae; phylum Streptophyta; class Magnoliopsida; order Asparagales; family Orchidaceae; genus Papilionanthe; species Papilionanthe hookeriana x Papilionanthe teres. Next base: position 88,636,533 of record CM040425.1, read on the forward strand.
GAAATATTATCTTCGAGGAGGTCGAAAGGATAGGAACTTATCGACGAAATCGGACGAAGAGATGTGAAGGGGGACCAGCTCAAATGCGGAATATTTATTGTAGAATCCAAAGGAGGAAAAGCAGGGGATGTCAAAGATCCAGAGACGAACCTCGGTGAATTCACATGTATCACATGATTTGGGCACTGATTTAGGAGATATTATTTAAAGGTTTACATCCTCGCCGATTTTATTTAATTAGGAGCTTACATTCGTGTGAAACGATCACACGAATAGCACAGAAGATGTGAGGATTTAGGTCGTAACGAACGACAACCTCGGAATCACAAAACGAGTCGGGGCTTATATTGTCGACGGAAGCTATCTGAAAGCCAACAAGAGGATTGAGATTTATGTCGCGCTAGGCGAACAACCTCGAAATCACTATGGATTGTTGTTTAATCACTAAGGAGTGGTTTAGTTGTTGTAGACGTGTTTCTTTGTTGAAGATGGCCGTCTTTGCTCGCCGTAGCTCCGAAGCTCGCTGCTGAGTGAAGAGGTTGAGTTTTCAGAATGGCGAAGTCGAAATGTTCGATCGGGTGGTCACATGGTCGAGATTCTCCTAAACATCCTATGCGATATGTTTAAGTGTTGTACGGTTTATAACGGGATATGTATATAGCACGAAAGTAATGATAGAAGCATGCAACGAGTATATAATGTAACGTCTTAAACGGGATAACGTACGATAAATGGTATGAAAAGTGACAGCTAAACAGTATGACATGCAGAGTAGGCAGTACGAAAGGAGGTAACACGCTACGAATGTAAACAAACACCGTATACGCAGGAGGCCCGTTATTTTCTTTCGTCTAGCCGGCGAAGTGTGCGCACATGAAAGCCAAGTAATGAAAATGAAAGGTCGTCGAAAAACTCAGAAAACAAAGTGACTGGCCCATGACAGGAAAGCTCGAGAAAAGTAGTAAAAGTCACGAAAACTCGAGAAAATCCTAAAAGACTACGAGTGCTTTCTAACAAAAATCGAATGAAAACCGAAGAAAACCGCAAGCACTCGGGTCGAGCTCAAGCTCGTATTGTGTAAGATCTTGCTCGAAGAGTCGTCGAAAGCTACTTCGGTCGCACGAGTGTATAAAGCCCGCCACCTCGACAGAAGGGTGTCCAACTAAACCCGACTCGGGAGAGTGTTCACTACCGAGAGCGATAATCAACGAGTGGACAATATAGTTTTGAAATTTATATTTTAGCGTACGCACATGGATTTCGGATACGTAAAAGAAAGTTTTATCGATTTTTAATTGTGGTGAAAATATAAATTTTTTTGTTGTGAGATGTAGTATCGTATTTTTATCAGATTTTGAAAAATATAATTGTCCACGAGTCGATCATTGCGTAGGGTAAAGGATCGCTAACAATCCTAAGAAGGTACGGGTGCCCCGCTCGCTTACGTAGCGGTGAATGATACCGTCATCCTACGGTTCACCAGGGCCCTGGAGCGAGTCCTGATGTCGTAGGATGGGATATCATTCTACTCTATCACTGGCGTGCCTTTTGCATCATCACCGTCATTGCCCCAAAACAAAACAAAACAAAACCGACTCCGAGTGAAGCGGGAAACACGTGTAAATCAATAAGGAGGGGACGAAGAGGAGATTAACCCGCCTCAAGTCCGGGAAAGACCACAACGGGAGGAAGATTAATCTACTCACCCCTAAAACATATAACAACGAAACGTCGAAAGCATGGCCGAGTTCCTTGAATCGGTCCGAGGACATCATCTTCTTACTTGGGCACGATTGGATCGACCCGAAATGGGTATCCTTCGCATTCGGATAAAACTAAACCAAAGCGGCGACCTTCGAGAATCGTTTAAAAACTTCGCAAATCGAATGAGAAGGAAAAGTGACTCGGAGAAAACCGACTAAAGCCCCGTACTCGTATTAAAATTCAGATCTTCCGATCCTTAATTAATTCCTTGTCATTTGAAATACAATTCTTCCCACATAGGACCACTCTCGCATTCTAGGTCAAGCTCATAACAACGGGAGAATCACCAAACATTTATTACATAAGAGTGAGTGTACAAGCTCCCATGCCATCTCAGATTAACTCCAAACTCACCAAGCAAAGCAAGCAAAAACGCACCAAACATTTAGGCTCAAATAAGGGCTTCACCAAACACCACCAAGCTAAGTCGCCAAGTGAAACAAGCCTAAACCCAGCGTGCAAGTAATACCACAATTATCATGTGCTTAAAGTTAATTCCAAGCACAAATCAATCCATCCATCAAATAAAAAAGAAGGCTTTAATGGGGTTCGGCCAAGTCATCACAGAGCCCAAACCCGAGCCCGAATGAGGCTACAAATCAAACTCAAAGCTCAGCTTCAACACATCTCACTAAAATCCAACAACAAAGCCTTACACGAGCCACCATAATCCAACTCCAAGACTCAACTAAACACCCCCCATAGGAGTAGCTACCAGCTCACAGAAAAGCCAAACCCGAGCCACCATGACTAGGAGAAACAGCCCACAATTCAATCCAAAACAGCCCCAACACCAAAACAAGCAAAAGGGTGCTAAAGGAGCCAACCCCAGTCCATATAAAACCAGAAACCGAGCCACAGCAAGGCCGGAAATAAATTCAGCTCCAGGTTACAACAATTCCAACGTAAAACCAAATCGGAAATATCGAAAGAGTCAAAACCGAGCCACAACAAGGTTGAAAACGAACCCAGATTTGAATTAAAACAATCCCCACATAAGGCTAAAACCAGAAGTGTCAAAAGAGCCAAAACCCACCACAAGAAGTGCCGAAACAAGCTCGACTCCAAATCGCAACGATCCAACATGAAGCTCAAGCCCGAGAAAGCCAAAGAAGCCAACCCAAACCATAGCTAAGTCGGGAGCAAATCCGACTTTGAATTAAAACAGGGAAAACAACAAGTTTAACAGAAAGCCGAGCCACATAAGGCTAAAACCAAATCCCGAATTGAGCTTAAAACAAAGAATACAGCAGGACTTTAACAAAACCGAGCCATATGAGGCTAAAACCAAACCCAGCCACAATTAAATCCAAGCCCAACACAAGGCCACGACAAACATTTCTGAGAACTTTATCAAATGAAGCACGCATATATATATATATATATTTGAACATAGCCTTGACTTGAGATTGCAAGAGAAGCTAAACTTGTATTACAATAGCACTTCCATGCTTTCATATATCAACTCATGAAATCATAACATGCTTGCAAGCAAGGATAAGCATAAAGACTTTTCACATTCATTTAACATGCTTTTATAAAGGGCTAAGGTACAAGGAACCCAAGAACCAAGCTTCCATATATTCAAAATGTAGAACCACCATATGCTTCATGTAAGGAAAAGTGTGAAACTTCTCAAACTAAAATAAGCCTCTTCTTAGCATGCAATCTTTGTGAGGGAAAGGTATAAAGAGCAAGAAACAAGCCCCCACATGCATAAAAAAAAAAAAAGCCAAATGAATCCTTCCATGCTTCATGCCAAACCAAAGTAAGCAAAGAAACTATCCTAATATCCATCTCGACATGCTTTTTGATAAGGAAGAGATAGGAGCAAGAAGCGAGCCTCACATGTATGTAAAGCTAAGTAAATCCTTCCCTGCTTCACATCAAGCTAAAGTGAGCAAGGAACATCTCAATATTTATCTTAACATGCTTGCATACGAGACCAACCCTTGCCTTAAACACATGCCTTTAATATATCAAACGTAAAAGACTAGCACTTGCTTTAAATAAGAACACACATAGGATTTCCTTCCCAACACTTGCTAGCATGCATTTTTCTTTATAAAGAATGATGTTTAGAACATTTAAACCCAATCTTCCCATATGCTAGCAAGAGAGGCCGATTCGCCCCAAAATTATATTACATCAAACTCAACTTGCTTGAAAATAAAAGAAAAGAGAAGCTAATGTCATACTATACTTCCACCATGTTAAACAAATAAAGCAAAGGAAGGAACTAGTGTAATACCACATTCCCTACTCCTACACATGCTTCAAGCCATAAGAAGAGCATTTCCAAGACTTACACAATGAAATAAAGCTTCCCTTAACACATGCTTGCCCAACCGAAAACATCAAAACAGGGAAGGCTAAATAAATAACAGGAATAACAACTTCCCTGGGGCCAAACCGAGAAAGAGAGGGGAGAAAAAGAAATACCAGAGGGTGTCGAAGGCACAAGAAGAGCAGAAAAATCCAACTCCCAACCGGCGGCACCTCCTCTTACAGTAAATCCAAAAGCCAACACAGAGCAGCTAGTGCAGAGAACAAGGAGAATAAGGAGTTCAAGGCTCAATCCAACAGCACCTCCCCTCTAAAAAATTCGGCCAGCCCTAACTTCATCCCAGAATGGAGCATTTATAGGCAGGGGAGGGAAGAGGATGATTCAAGGCAGCCACAAAATCACAAAAATAATATATCCAAACTCACTTGGCTGCCATGGATAAGAAGGAAGCATGGATGGGATCATCCACTTGCATCTCACGCAAGGAAGGAGAGCAGGAAGATAGCTGCGGCAGATAAGCATCGGAAGGGGAGAGGTATGGAGGAGACGGGGCTCCTGTCCTCGTGCCGCCCGAGGAGACTCATAGGATCGAGAGGAAGATGCGATAAGGCTCGCGGCAGAGGATGGAGCGCCTGTTGCCGCGAAGGAGACGAGCGAGAGCTCGGTCGAAGCTTCTCTCGCGCGCGTGCGGGAGAGACGGAGTCAACCGAGCGAATCAGAGGAGCGGGAGCACAGGCCGAGTCGCGCGTAAGAGGGAATTAGGGCTTAGGATTTAATTTATAAATGTATAAATATATATATATATATATATATATTGTAATTATTATTAAATTAAGCCCTAATTTACCCATTTCGCCCCCGACAGGCTATCGTCGCAAATTGAATGTCAATTTTAGGTAAAATCGACATTCCGGACGCATCAGCGCAGTCCGTTTCGTCGTCCGAGGTCGCCTGGGCAGCCTCGTCGACGGTCGCGTCAAAATTGCGTCGAAATTTAGTATCGTCGCAAAATTTTAACTCGAGCTCGATCGATCGGAATGGTGTAGGTGTGTAAGACGTGCACGAGGCTGTCCTAATGTCCAGGGTCCTATAGGGACTCAATTTGAACTCCTGACATCAATTTCGACCGGCTATAGACTAGCGGTACGGAATCTCGTACAGGATTTCAAAGAGTAACGAAGTGGCTTCCAGACACTCTAAAACTAGGTGGGTCCCATCGCTAGGAATCTAGGATCGTCGGGGAAGCTCCTGAGGCTAGAATCCTAAATCTAGGAGGAATACTAAACCTCGACAAAAAGTGAGGTCAACATCTACCCTTTCATGTTGAGTAACGTTGATAATGTGATAGTCATATAGCTGGCGATATTCTTGTTGCTATTTGTCAGTTGCTTTGGTGATGTCATTGCTTCTATCTTCTGTCTAGAATATTTACAATGGGCAGGTAATGAATTGACCTAATTTGAGTAGCAATCCCACTAACATGATAAATAGACTAATTTTTAGATCAAAAAATCCTTATTGATTCTTTTATAACAAGGTTGGTTGGATCTGATTTGAGGTCAACCCAACCTAATTAAGAATCAAACCAGTGGTCTTTATTTTAAAACAAAAAGACACATTTCATGCATTTGCCTTAATTTTTATAAGTATTATTAGTTAGTTGAATAGACTTCAGCTTCTGTTGCATAATCTTCGGCTTTTATCAGTTACATTGCCTCCTAGAGTTTATTTTATGCTTGTGTTCATGGATCTTACTATTGTGAAAGTGGGTTTTGCTTTATGTCGATTTGGATGGCAACTAATTGATTTTAGAAGATCATAAAATTGGACTGAATAGAATCAGAAATAATTTGGTTTGATTTTTTCCGTTTGATTTGGATACATCGAAGTTAGTTGCATTGCATTAATTGTGTTGTTTATGTAAATTATGCAAATTTACTTGATTGATAAACAATAAGCATGGTTAAATCATTTAATTATAAAAGCAATTAAATTTTAAAATTCTTGATTGCAAAAATATAGTTAAAATCATATGCTATAATTGAACTCCATTTTTTTATTTTATCAAAAATTTTGAATCAATAACCAATTCAACAATAAAAAACCACTGATTTTAACAATTTCAACTATTATCTCAAACATTAACTTAAAAATCAAATCGAACCATCCAAAAATAATGGTTCAATTTAATTTTTAATTCATACCCAAATAATGCACACCCTTGCTGCAATTTTTATTTCAATTATTATTAATGAAGGTTCCTGAAGCTATCCGAAGTTGAATTTATTCAATAATTTGTTGAACCTAGTTTATCTTGTATGTGTGCGTCAATTATATTGCAATTCTCTACATTTCTGTTTTTATGGGTGAACTATCATCTTCTGATATTTGGGTTATTTTCTTGATTAGATCAAGATAATACTATTTAGCCCAAAAGGATTATTATTAACATGATCATGAGGAGGAGGACCTCATCTCTTTCTAAATTATTGCAATCTATTCTAAATGCATATTCACTTTTCCTTTTTATAGGACCCTATGCACTTTTGGGGCCCAATAATTCCCTAACATAGCACTTAGATTATATTTGAGTCCACTGCAACTCAATCTAAATTTTAGTCCAATCAGGAAAGTTATTTACCCCAGATCGTTGATGATGATAAAGCATTTTTTTAAAAATTTTTATGATTTAGCTTAATCTGTGCTATTGAAGAAGATCATGGTGTTAATGATGTTAGCTGCGATGTCGAATTTACTGCATCAATTATACATCAATGTGTTCATATTTTTCTTTGGTGTATATATAATTATGTTTATCATTTATGTGGACAATATAAATTACTATTCAAGAAATTGTATATTATGATTAATGTTAGTGTTGGTGTGATATTGACAATTAAGTAGATTGATAAAAATAAATACAATTAATTTTGATTGCAATGAAACCAATATTTTGTATTGGATTTGAAGTTTTTGGTGTGATACAAATGATATTATAATTTTTATTATGCATTTTGATAGAAAATATATACATTGAATATTTTTTTCGGGAAAATTGAGCCCAAGAGGCAATTTGCGTGATTTAAAAATACACACCCAACCACTATGTTGTGGGTAAGTTAGCTACATTGCATATTTTGTTTATATATTTTATGGTATTAATAACTTATAGGAAATAGTATCCATGGAATGTAATTTTTACGGTTATGCCATGTGTCATGACATTTTCTAAAGTTGAGTTTGGTGATGCTCTCTCTCACTTTCTCTTTTAAGCCATCAGAATCTTAAGTACAATAACAACCCTAAATAAGATCTTTATATGCAATGATGTGCCATAGACAAACACTTCTTCAACATTCCTCATAATGATGATAAAGGAGGCTAAAGGCCATGACACCCTTCTCCCATACCCCCATCTAGCATATTCTCGCCTATAAGTACTTCCAACCACTTATTGGTTTATCCAGTGTGTTGTTTTCAACTTTCAACCATCTTAATGGACTTAAAGCCAGGGAATCCACTGTATCCTTTATTTGCAAGGAGCTTCTCTTGATTGATAGACATTCTTTTCATGGTTTGGTTGAACTGAATCAACCAAGGTTGGCCAATTTAGTTATGGGAAAAAGCCTTTAAATAGCCTTTGCTACGTATTCTTAAAAGACAAATTGGCTTGCTTCATGGTTCTCATTTAATTTTCCCCCTGATCCTTCTCTTGTAGACCTTAATTTGACAACAAATACTTTTGATTAGTTATTTTATTTGTGCATTTGGCCTACAAATAGTACCTTACGATGAGCAAAGAATTTATGGTAAGTATTTTTTAGCTTCCTTTCAAATTTTCTTGGTGTATGATATCAAGTACTAAGTATTGAGCAAACTCTCTAAAAAATAACCATTTTGGTCTAATCTATATGTAAAGACTCAAATAATGAACGAATCATCAATAGGTCCTCCCCTTGGTTTAGTTAGATTGAACTACTTTGGACTCACATGTAGGGGTGTAAATGAGCCGAACACGAGCGAGCCAGGCTCATTTCGTGTTCGGCTAGTTTATATTTCGAACTCAAAAAGTGTGTTCGTGTTCGGCTCGCTAAGCTTTATATTTCGAACTCATAAAGTGTGTTTGTGTTCGGCTCATTTGCTTAGCGAGCCGAACACGAGCTGAACTCGAGTCGTTCACGAACAAAGAGTTGTTTTGACAACCCTAATCACGTATATATAAGATGTTAAGGATTGGAGCAATATTTAAAAATTATTGTTTATATTAAAACATCATTTGAATCTAATTTAATTATTTTTATTCTACATTCTTAATTAATTTTTTTATTTGATTATAAATAATTTTAGCCTTGTATTCAATTAATTTTTTTAAAAATACTACTCATCGAAAATATATATATATATATATATATATATATATATATATATATATATATATATATATATATATATATAATTGATGAGTATTATTTCGAGCCAAAACGAGCCGAACACGAACGAACAAATCTTTGTTCGTGTTCGGCTCGTTTACTTAGCGAATGAGCCGAACACGAGCTTCTTAACGAGCCGAACACGAGCTGCTCGCAAACAACGAGCCGTTTTGACAACCTTACTCAAATGGTTGAATGAGATGAAGGCATTTCTCATGGGATTTATAATCTTGAGAAAGTTAACCTTGTTTTTTCTTTCATTGTGTTTAGGGGTGCTGTTGAGGGTGAAGATAGGGCATATCTCGCTAATATAGGATTCAAGGTGCTGAATTTAGAGAAATTGGAGATACTCGTGATGTATCTTTGATCCCATAGGCCTTAACCATAATTAAATTGGCATGCCCCTCAATGGATCCTCAGTTAAATATAAGGTATAATAGAGATGAATACAACTTAACTTATTGAATCTATCATCAATATACATCTAAATCTCTGCTCACTAGGATAGAGTTACTGATAACTTCAATCACATGAAAATCTTAAATTTATTGTACAACATAATTTTTTATTAATAGGCATCTAATAATTAACAAAAATTAATTGAGTAAATGATTTTAATATAATTCATTCATTCTTCCTCAAAGTTTTTAATAAACGTTGAAGTTTATCGGCACAATATTAAACTTTCAATATATACATGAGTTTTATAACTTCTATAAAAAAAGGTACATCAAAATATAGAATAGTTTCTTCAAAATTGATTCTTATTCAGGATGAACCTTATATTTTTTATCTACTTAAAAGAATAGCTAGAGTAATATCAAGCGAGCTTAAAAGCTAAAAATAAAAATCTAAAATAAAATTTAAATATTCATGAAATTTAAATAATATGATTTTGATATACTAATCATGAACTAGACATTATTAAATAAAATAAAACCTAGATTAGTGTAGTGCATCACCTTTAATCCTTTTAAAGTGATAATTCATAAACAATAATCTGCATAATTATATGTGAAAAAATGTTACTAAAGTATAAAAGAAATATTCAATCACAATGTATACTATGCTAGGAAGCTTACAGGTATTAACATAAGAGACATGCTTTCATAATTTTCATTAATTTGTCTCATTTATTTTTAAATATATTTCTTATGTATGTAGATCATTATTTGTCTGCGATCATAAGATAGTGGACTTATTATATTAGATCACACTACATATTATATGGTTGAAAATTGAGCCTGAACACTACAAGTTGAGGAGCTTATTATCTTCTTAGGGGCTCACATTATCGCACCATATGTATAGGTTATTTAAAACACATTAGTTCGAGGACTCTTCTATTTCTATATGAGCTTATTTTTACCTTGTAGAGGTTATCATGACATATCATTGTCAACCTATTTCAAATGATATGATGTTTCTTAAACTTATTTCATTTCATTATTGAAAATTTCAGTACATTTTACATTCATTTTTTTTATAAAATTATTGCGACTGTAAATAAAATAACAATTTAAAAGAATGGCAATACATATTACATTCATGTTAAATTAAGTCATTCAACAGTTCATCAATATGTAACTTATACGTTCCATTGTTTTATTTATTGGAATGATTTTACAATTAAAACTTACTCATTTCATTAACATTTTGGTTTTTATAGAGTCATACAACATTTACAAATAAACTCTAGACTTCTTCTATTTACAAATAAAACCTCACATTAGATATAAATGTCAACTCTCTCCCCTCAACTCTCCAGTAGCTACATGACTTGGTTCCAACAATCTGTTATTCAGCTTCTCCTTGATGAAAAATCTATCAATCTCCACATGTTTAATTCTATCATGTTGCACCGGGTTGTTAGCAATGTTGATTGCTGACTTGTTATCACACCGCAACTTCATTTGAGTTCCCTGATCCACTTTGAGTTCAACCAACAAGGCTTTTGGCCACATCATCTCAGCAACTCCTAATGTCATGGCCTTGTATTCTGCCTCTGTTGTTGATCTTGGTATAACCGACTGTTTCTCGCACTTCCACAAAACCAAGTTGCTACCTACAAACATGAAGGAATGTTTGTCATCAACACAACTTTCCCAATTATAATCATAAAAGCTCTCAATATCTACATGGTCATTCTTTCTGAATATCAACCATTTTTATGGTGCACTCTTCAAATAACTCAGAATTTGATACACTGCATCCATGTGGCCCTTCCTTGGATCATGCATGTAGCGGCTCACCACATTTACTGCAAAAGAAATATCGGGTTGTGTGTGGCATAGATAGATCGGGCTGCCCACTAACCTCTGTTACCTTTCACAATCAACTGATTCACTTGCTTCTATACTGAGTTAGACCTTCTGCACAATTGGAGAGACTGCAGGTTTGCACCCCCACATACATATCTCTGTGAGAAGATCCAGTACATACTTTCTTTGGAATAGGATCATCCCCTCATGTCCATGGGTCACTTCAATCACAAGAAAGTGTCTGAGTTGCTCCAGATCCTTTAACTCAAATTGCTTGTCCAATCTTCTCAATAGAGTAATCTTTGGCTCATCATCACCAGTGATAATTATGTCATCCACATACACAACAAGTATGGTAGTGACACATTTGTGTTGCCGAAAAAATACCGTGTGGTTTGTATTGATTTGTTGGTATCTTATGCCAGCTATCATCATTCTAAACTTGTCAAACCAGGTTTGAGGAGATTGCTTCAAATCATATAATGACTTCCTGAGCCAACACACCTTACCCACTGTCGGGGATTTATTGAATCTTAGTGATATCTTCATATATATCTCATCCGGTAGCTCCCCATGAAGAAAAAATTCTTCAAATCTGGTTGGAGTCTCCATCCACCACCCACTGTTAGAGAAACAGTATTCTCACTGTGCTCATCTTTATTACTAGTGTAAAAGTTTCATCTTATTCATTGTCTTACGTTTGACTGTACCCTTTTGCCACTAGTTGTACTTTGTACCTATCCACTTTTCCTTCTGGAGTTTATTTCACCGTAAAGATTCACTTGCATTCAATTGCCTTCTTCCCTATTGGTAGTGCTAGAATCTCCGTGTTCAATTTTTATCAAGAGCTCCAAGCTTGTCATGCACCGCCTCTTTCCACTTGGAATCCACTTTAGCAACCTGCCAACACTTGGCTATAGTGACAGAGTCCAATGATGTAATGAATGTTACAAGCAAAGGTGAAATGTTAGAATAAGAAACAAAGATTGCAATGTCAAGTTTCCACCCAAAATGATTAGGAGGATGTCCCGCATTCTGCGGGAGATCCTCCTTAACGTTGGGGGGTAGGAGTAGATGGAGGAGGAAAAATATCATCTGGGAGTTTTGAATCAAATGTTGATGGTGTAGGTGTCTCAAGAGTTGGGGAATACCGGGACAAAGGGCTTGTTGGTTTTGCAGGATCTATTTCCTTTCTTCTTCCTCCACGTATACACCCTTAGCTCACCTTTAGTCTGAATCCTACCACCACTGGCGTCAATCTCCTCGATTTTTGTTTTCTCAGTTAATTCATCCCACATCACGGAAAATGATATTTCTCCCACTTGCACTACTTCATCACTACTACTACACTCTCTTGCCTCATATCTTTAATGGTTGTTGAGTCACCGAAGGGTAAATTCACTTCCAAAGTATTGTGGTTCAAACTCTCTAAATGACACATCCATATAAAGGGTCTCTTCTTGATCGGAATCTACAATACATAATCCTTCTGAGCAGCAGAATACCCCACGATCGCACATTTCACAGATCCGGGATCCAACTTCTCTTCAGATGGTCGGTTGTCTCTAACAAGGCGTACACATCTAAATACTTTTAATAGAAGGATTTCACTATTATCGCATTTCAACATCTGACAAGGAGACTTTCAAATCAACAAACTCGAAGGCATTCTATTGATCAATTGAGCCACTGTCAAAACTGCTTGCCCTATAAGTGCTTTGGACATTCATCGTGATTATCATACTTCGGGCTACCTCTAAAATGTGTCTATTGTTTCTTTCTTTCACTCTGTTTTATGCCAGTGCGTATGAACATATGGTTTGATGATGAATTTCTTGGGCTGACAAGTATTCCTCAAACGCCTTGTTGGTATACTCTGTACCATTATCAGACCTTAATATATTCACTGTAACACTGTATTTAGTTTGAATCGCCCTATGAAAGTCTTTAAAGCAGGCAATCACATCACTTTTATTTCTCTTAAGATATAATCAAATAACACGATAAAAAGAATCAATGGAGCTCACAAAATATTTGTAACCATCCATCGAAGTTGTAGAACAAGGTCGTCATACATTTAAATGCACCAAATCAAAAATATAAGAATTCTTTTTACCAAGACTGACATAAGATCTCCTAGTATGCTTGCCAAACTCACAAGCATCACATACAAGTTTTTGTTTATTTGCATTTTCATACAATGACACGACTCAATAGACTAAATGAAGAGTGTCACATGCGTCTGTGATGTAGCAACTATACATCCTCCACACTACGCTCAGATCCTCCCACCGCAACGTTCTAAATCATGGATGTCAAGGCTGAGTCCATTCTCTCTCTATGCAAGTATCAGAGTCCACTATGCCACGTGTCAGTCTCAAGTTTCTGGCCAATCCCCTTCTCTTGAAAAATAATCTTTTGAATATCAAATGAAATAACACATTTATTTGAACACTAATGGATAAATGGTTCATTGGAAAGTAAGGAGCATGTAAAATATTAGACAAAATTATAGAATTGGTACACTTCACTGTAATTTTACCAACTATAGGCTGTGTTGTCCCATCAGCAGTCTGAATGCTTTTTGTAACTGCTAGGTGAGTATAAGAACAGAACTTACTAGCTACACCTGTCACATGTCGAGATGCACCAGTACCTACTATTCATTCTAGTAAACTTATAGTGGATATAGACACAATAGCATGTGTATCACGAGCACCTTTGGTTAAGTAAGCATAACTAGCAGTGTTCCCCTTGGATGACAATAAGGTGGATGCATTCTCAGTGACATCACATGCCGCTCTCCGCTTCCTCTTCAACTTCTTCAGAAACTTGTGATCCTCGTCGGTAAAGGCCACCCTTTTCTTTTTCCTTGTTCTCTGCTATCATCAGGTTTGCCCAGTAGCCCCCTCTAGACGATCCATGTCCACACGTTTCTCTCTTCTTATGTGGCTTTGGACAAGTTTTGCTTAGGTGTCCCACTTCTCCGCAGTTGTAGCACCTGTCGATGTCCCTCTGAGCACCTGTTCTACTTGAGCTCGAGGCAGCCAAAGCTAATCGCATTCCTAAAAGTCCACTCGGCTGAGCTGGAAGAAGTGTTGAGGTAGTGGCTCCCGTCGAGACACTGACTCTCTGTGTAAGCTCTACCAAGACCTTCAGAACTTCAGAATACATCTTCCCCAGAAGTTTCAATCCTTTATCTCTCATAATATCTTCGTCACCTGACATCCTCAATCACAAGGATCTACATTTAGATCACACAAAGAAGAGTGCATGGTCGCAACAAAAGTCCCACAACAGTAGCTCTCTTGCTTGGACAAAGCAAAAATGATCTCGATACAAGCTTCGAAACCTTCAGTGCTTCTCCCCACACCCTCTCGTGACAGAGAAAAATTGCCTCTCCTGTTCAAACAAACCAAACACACCTACAGGTCCACGTATCTCCTAATCACGCTCTGGTATCTTGCGTTTCCTGGCTCGATTAGATGATCTTGAGGAAGGCAGCCAACTGTTGTGATTCAGGAGTGATCATGTGGTTGGCGTTGGCGGTGACGGACGAGACAACATCAATCTCCACCTCCTCGGCTATGCTGCTACTGCCGGAAATTGCCTTCCGCAGCCTCCGGCGATGGCCCCTCGATAGGCTTACCGAGCTTTGCACGTCGTTGGGAGCTCTGGCATCGCTACTCTCCTCTCCAGCTACCGACTTCTCAGATCCCGTTCTCCAGAGTGGTGGATTCATCCTTCGTATGGCATGATCCCGAACTCCAAAATTGGTCTCTTCGTCCTTCTCAAGCCACAATGCTCTTTGAGCCAGCCACAATTCGTCCAAGTTTGCGAGGAGGAAGAGGAAGTTTTGGATCTCTGTACGCTCGATCCCGACAGACACAGAAGGGTTTGGGCTCTGATACCATATTGGATTGGCTTTTTACATTTGACATTTTGGCTTATATAGAGCCATACAATATTTACAAATAAACCCTAGACATCTTCTATTTACAAATAGAATTCTACATTAGATACAAAATTCGACATTATTTCTAAATGTTCATCAACTGAGTTAAGTATTAATATACTCATAATTCTTTAGCATAAGCTTCTCATCATATTCTTATGTAATTTCATATCTAACGCTTAAATATTTTTGTTGACATATATACCATCGAAATCTTTCATATCACAACACAGATACCTTTATTAAACTTTTAAAAAGTGATGCACCTTTTCACGCTTGGGTAGGATTGTATATATGTAAATATTGAAATTTAAGTGTCAGATATGTAAACAAATAGGAATTAACTGGTATGGATGTAAATCTTCCAAAAGATTAATGTGTATTCTTATAATCATATCATATTGAACATAAGCACTTCTCACTATAAAGGTTCTCTAATGTGCGGCTTACATTCAAATTTAATTACTTATGGATTTACACACAAAATTTGCTTCTTGAATTAGAAACTAAATATCTTACCCAATTGATGATTAAATGTAAGGCAAGCCTTCTCATATAATCCCATCTTCTCTTTTTGCCCCGCCTTTTCAGCCTGCTGCTTCACAAACCTGATGATCAACGGCATGGGAAATGGGCATAAACACTTAGGGTCTGTTTGGGACAGTTGCAGCTTAATAATAAGCTATTGCCCGACAGCTAACATAGGAAGCTGATGCGGATAAGCTGCTATCTATTTGTTTTTTGCAGTTTGAAAACAGTTGTGTTGTAGCTGTTTCTGGATAAATGATTATTCTGTCATTGTATAGTAATGTTGTTTGCAACAAAACTTTCATATTAGTATATTACTTTAGAAGCAAAAATCTAGTGCAGAAGAGTATAAAAAATAAGATATACACCTCATTTAACAGTGAATATCATGATTACTAACTTAAGTAAAAGACTATTAATATAATATTTAATAATATGATAATATTATTCATAAAATGTAGACAACGTATGTCACGATCTAAGCCGTCTTTAAGAGATACTATCCATGCCCGATAACTCTCGGTGGTGGAATCTTCCAGTTTGCTGCCCAAACGAAAAAGTCATAGTTTTTCGTGATTCTCTACGGACACCTGTAAAACTGTTTCTCGTAGTTATTTGGCTGACGTATTGTTAGCAAGGAACATTGAAGGCCATAGTGGCAGCGCAATCCTCTAGAGATACCAAAAATCCTCGAGCTCATCTTTCCTGAATATTTTAAAAGACATGTTATTAGTCATCACAGGTAAAAATTGTGAAAAGTAGTAATAAATTATAGTTTTATGCAGTTGTGAGATCTCAAAGAACTTAGTATATCAACCAACAAATATATCACTACAAGACAACAGACCTTAAAAAAATGAATTCTTGGTTGTCTCTCATAAACGTAATACCAAGCTTGTGTGTCACATGTATATCACTAAAAAAAACATCCAAAGTACCTAAAAAACCGTATCGCCGGAAAAAAAAGAGGAACTTGGTTGTCTTCACTAGGATTTTACATGTGACACCAACTAATACTGACAAACAGGCCATCCAGAAGAACCCATAAGGTCAAATGTTTTATCATAGACCCCCAAAACCCACCAAAGAAAAACAAATGAAATGAAAAAATACTTGCAAATAGTGTAAAAAACTGAAACAATCAATATTAAATACACAAGGAACGGAAATAAACATGAACTCTATAAAATATAAATACAATAAAAATTGTATCTCTTCAACAATCATTACAATTAATAATATGATGAATACCCAAATCACCCTCCTATCACCCTCCTATTATTGCATCCGTAATTTGTTTCTTCAACTCTGTCATCTCGTTTGCACCTTCCCATCATTAGTATAGGTCTCGGGAACATTATTTTCAGCATTTGACAAAGAATGTCTAAGACGATACTCATATGGCTCAGCAGGGACATGATCATGTTCCTTGTCTTCTCTACGGAAGTCGATGTCATTGCGGGATGTCGCCGAATGTAATTGCAGAGAGTCATCATAGCAATCACAATCTGCACCTTTTTTAGAATTGAGTAAGATGACATATCGCGAAGTATAACCAATTTCTTCTTTCAAACACCAAAAGTCCTCTCAATGATATCGCGTAAGGAGGAATGTCTTTTCTTGATCATTTCTTTTCTGCTCCGCGTTACATTGTTGGCTCGCTCAAAGTCAAGTATGTGGTATCTCGTATTGGGATAAGACTTATGATACCCTCGCTGCAACAGATATCCAACATCAACCAATTAGCATTTATCTGATGTGAAGTGTATGATTAATATTGCGAGAAAAATCAATTAGGAGAATAATTCAGTCTCAAGCATACCTGTAGATGGATGTAGGAAGTTGTACTTGTTATTTTGCGTCGCGGCTTTGAAAAGTAAGTTGTCAGATGCACTGCCCTCCCAACCGGCTATGACAAAGATGAAGCACATGTTGAAGTCGCATACCGCAGGACATCCTACGTCGGGGACACACAACGGTCAATGAATGCGATATTATCATCATTCGGAACACGTGCATCAATTGTGTTCCATCAATTGCTCCGATACAATTCTAGGAAGATAACGAAGGGTTACATCATTATGATGTTTATTTGAAAATTTAATATAATAAATTAAAGAAATTACCTTAAAGAATGATATGTACTGTGCATCGTATGAAATCTCTGTAGGGGTTCGGTCGAAAGTAGGTTCAGTAGGTTTTATGACTTGTGAAGAAAACTTACAAGTGCATTCAACCCTGTTAAGAAGTATCTGCAAATTGTTTCGGGTGAATGTTGAAATCGCTCCATTGCTCCTCATATTGATTCGTTCTGCGATAATATATAGAGGGTTATCGCCAATGCTTCTCGCGAAGTCATCCTGGATGAGTCATGAAGTCCATGATTTATGTGTAGTTTCTCCAACAGATCGGTGACTTCCACCTGTATCATGCAGAATATATTGCTAAATCTAGTTGGGTGGCCCGCAAACAACTCCCCAACCCATTTGTCCTTAGCATATAAGAATGTCATACAAGGGGAACGCTCTATATACGAGTTATAATATTCGTATATCAAGCATACGACAATTGCAACTCTTCTTCTGTACCTTTCTCTTGATGCATCCATGTATCTTGGTATCGAAGTGGTTAACACATAAGTATCAATAAATTAGCTACAATCATATATGGTTGCGAACACAATAAACATATAAGCATTAATGAAAAAACATATAAGGCATGTCCCAAGCGGTTGAAATATCCAAATCAAAATGAAAAACAATAAGTAAATATAAATATCTCATGTGATTGTAAATAAAAAAAAGCCTCAAATATTCTCGTGCTCATAAAAATATTTTAGGTACGCCACCTACGGTCACGAGGCATCTTGATGAAAAATCTCTTTGGGTAGAATCTTCAAGCAACTCCATTGAAAACAAATACAGTGGCAAGTCCTTGGAAATTTTTGGAGTTGCAGAACCTGGTCGACAGAAGTTGCTTGAGATGTATTTGGTTCATTACTGCATGAAGTCACTAGTTGTGATATCTGACTTCTAAGGAAAGCATATCTCGTTTTTTTATTTTCAACCCGTGGACGCTTAGAATGGTTCGAGGACTTAAGTTTATGGAGGTCCGGTTAGGGCCTTCAGTCGAATCACCCAATTTAAATGCATTGCTTGCCCGTTGTCATAACACTCGCAAACATACGATCCAAATTCTCCTCCAACTCAGTATCGATTTCACTGTATTTAATTTTTTTTCGCAACAGACACCACCTACAAATTCATATATCATGTTCAATTTAAAAATAAATTAAAAATTGATTAAATTATGGGACATTTCAAAATGCTTACTACAAGTTTTTCCGCCTTCCACACGGAAGCATGAATGGTTCGCTTCACTGGATCCTACCTCAAACTCATTAACCCTCGTTTCAATTCTTTTCAGATTTTTTCAATCATTCTTGATCTGATCCCACTTGTTTTTTAATTGCATCTTATCGTACTCTCTGTCTGTACTTTTCTTGAATTTTCTGATTATACTTTGCTACCATTCCCTGTTGAAATGGTTGTAGGTTTATTTATGAGATCTACCTCCTTGAGGCAAAGATCGCAAAATATTATTTTTATTTTTTTGTCCCACATTGCAGATGAACCATCCTCTTTTGTCTTAACCATTGTATTTCTAGAAAAAACTAATTAACATAAATAGGAATGTCATAATATCTTCAAATAAGAATTCCACAATATTAACAATATCGACACCACCACCACCTCCACAACCACACACCACCACCTCCACAACCACACCAAACCCTATACCTTACAACAACACCTCCATACCACATAGCAACAAATCCACACACGTGAAACCACCACCTCCACAACACACAATACCTCCACAACCGCACACCACTGCCTATATCGACACCACCACCACCTCCACAACCGCACACCACCACCTCCACAACTGCACACCACCACCTCCACACCACACACCACCACAACCACACCACCCTAAACCGTACAATACAACCTCCATACCACATACCGACAAATCTACACACGTGACACCACGACCTTTACAGCACACAACACCTCCACACCACTGCTTACCCACCACCTCCACACCACACACCATCACCTCAACACCACACATCATCACTTCCAGACCACAAAACAAAATCCATCATTTAGGAAAACCACCATTGAATCACCCTTGTCACCAACTAGGACAGTGTAGTACAACCACAGAAAACACATTTGTATTCAATTAATTTTCACATGCAACCACCACCACCACTACCAAATTTCGGGCAACAATCAACATCACAACACAACCATCCAAATTTATCAACCGGATAGCGAATAGGAAACAAAGACAATTAAACCGAAAACATAACAGAGAGCCTAATAAAATTGCAAAATCCAGCAACACAACCCAACCACCCAAATTCATCAACCGAGTAGAGCACCAAAAAACTAACTCCATTAACCGCACAAACCAAAATCCAAGCAAATTCCAACATCACACACAACAAACTGAAAACATCAAAGCACAACAAAGAACTGAAATTTTCAACCCTAAACCAAAATGTCTCAATAAAAGGATCGAGAGGCATGCTCGCCGCAAAAATCACCAACTAGCTGAAGAATAGAGCGGAGAGGGAGAGGAGAAGAGAAAGGAAACAAACCCAACCCATGGACCAAAGAGGATCGAGAGATCCAATTCAGGGTAGAAATCGCGAGAGATGAGAGAGGGGAGAGCGGGGACGAAAGCAGTCGTGAGAGCTTTCAGTAAGGTAGGGCAGTAAATGAATCGCGAAGAAACGCGGGCCGCGGGGCCGAATCTGCGGCCTCCGTTTCATATGTCTTTCCCAGAAACACAATTGCACCGCATTAACCAAACGATCATAATTGTGTTTTCAAGCCGCACCACGGTAAATAAGCAGCTCCAAATAGACCCTTATTGCTTTAGATTTTAACACACCCACCCACCCACTTAATATTCCTAAGTAAATCACCAGTTGCTTTCCAACTCAACCACTACATGTAGAAAAGTGGAATTTCAACTGCATGAATACTGCATTGTATTAATATTAAAATAAAGCTTGGGCTAACTGATTTTAATACTAAATCAATTTACGTAAGCTAATATTTATATTTCAAACAAAATATGGTATTTTAATAAAATAGTTATGTATATTTTCGTGAGGTGCAAAAAATGGATATAAATTTTTTTGTTAATTTTGAATCTCATCTTTCTGAAGTTTTGAGTATTACAAAGTAATGGCTTTCAGTTTCAATGATATTTAATAGATGAGAGCAAATTTGGCAATGGCCCCACGCATTTTTTTCAGCTAAATTCCGATGATGGTGATTAGTGTTGCTTCAAATTGCTATTGCTCCCTTACATACATCACATTAGAACTATCTTTCCCTTGATTAAGTGCAACTAAAGAATGGGTTTATTTCAAATAGTTTATCTATTTATTTCTTCAAGAAGTTTCTTCAGGAAGTGGCCGCCCCCCTGACACGTGGCTTTGAGAGAAGGCCAGCTGAACCGGCTGGCAGAAGAGCCGGCTGAATCGGCCTAGGGAGGTCTGGTCCAGCCTTCTGTTGGACTAGCTGGTCTTCTTAAGGGCGGGATTTGCCGTCCACGCTCCCCTTTCCTTTCCTTCCCTTTTCTTTCCTGATTCTCTCTTACTGGGAGTCGAGATTTGCTGCCCATTGCTTTCCTTTTTCCTTTTTTGTTTCCCACCTACTTGGAGTCTATTTATATGCATGTTTGCTAGGTGCATGATTTGCTGAGTTTAGGGTTAGATTATTGTGTCTTTCTTTCAGAATTGTGTGTGGAGTCTTATTTCCCTTAATAGGGCTATATCCGGCGACAAGTGGTGCTCCAGCTATATCCTTCTCCGAGGTGGTGTTATATCATCTCCAATTTCCTCCCAACCCTCTCCCTTACCTTCCTTAGCCGCCGGCCCGCACCTACATCTTCCTCTTTTTTCCTGCCGCCCCCTTTCCTGTAGCCTCATCTACTGTCCAACCTCTCCATCCACCGAACCTTCACCGACTGCCTCCCTACCTCCTTCCCAGAACTATCACAACCCTCATACCACCTTCCCTAGCTGCTGCTGCTGCCGCCGCCTCCTCTTCCGCCTACAATTGTTGCCAGCCCTTCTCCCCGATCCTGACCTCCGGCCACCATACCACTTTATTCCAAGCACCTACCCTATGACCTCTACCACGGCTACTCCCAACCACCTTACCGACATCGACGCTGCTCTCGGATCTCCTTATCCATCTCTGGCCAAAGGTTGGTGTTTGTTGTGTTTTCCTTTCAGTTTTAAGTCATATTTGTGACCCTAATCATTTTCTTTATAAAATTTTCTTCCGTATTGTGGGTTTGATTAGTTTGGTATCATATGGGATCAGAACTATCCTAACTCAAATCCTCCTAGCATCCGCCTTACGCCTTCAAAATTGTTTTTTCTTAATCCCAAACCATAGCTAAAATTTTGACCTAACTATAAGTTCCTTTTGCTGATTTTTAAAATCAACAACCCTAAATAATTTTTTGGCCCTCTTTCACTTCCCACTCTAAACTTTAGTCATGTCACTGAAGAGATACATGTCGAGCCTACCCAAGAAGAGGTATAGCGAGAAATCTGCCTGCTTAAGTGGAGTTTGAAGGACATTGAAAATGACTCCCCGGGGCGACTTACCCTCGGTGGTGATAGGGAAAGTCGAAGACGAGAAAGGGGCAATAATTTCAACCCCTTATATCGTGAGGATTTTGATGATGAAGATGAATGGCCACAACATATCGGAATCCAGTGTCAAAGGAGGCCTAGAGAGGAGACATCAGTTGGAGGACAATAGAGACTACAAAATCAAGGTGGATCTACCAAAGTTTGAGGGAGGTATGGATCCAGATGAATTTATTGATTGGTTACAATTTGCTAAACTGATCTTCAAATATGAAGATGTGCCAGAGGATAAGCAAGTAAAATTAGCTACAATCAAGTTAAAAAAATGCGCCTATTTGTGGTGGGAGAATTTACAGAGACGGGAGAAGGGAAGGCAACATTAACATTACCAAGTGGGGGAAAAAGAAGAAAGCAATGCAGAAGAAATACATTCCATCTCATTATATCTAGTATATGTTTTTGAGACTTTACAACGTGCAACAACGATACTTTTTCAGTGGACGAGTTCACGCCTCAATTCGACTACTTATAGATGAGCACACTGTAGCCCGGTACTTTCAGGGCCTGAAGCCCTCTATTAGCAATGTGGTGTAGCTAAAATTATACTGGACGCTGAAGGATGTTCAAACACTAGCCTTGAAGGTTAAGAGATGACAAAAAATAAAGCAGGCAACAACCTCTAGTCGGGCATTCCCCTACAGCTACCATGACCGACAAGGGTACCTTGGGAGAAACTAGCCAGCCCGGACAAGGTAATGACAAACGGATCAGAGTATAAAGAAATAGGAAAAAGGCAACCTCTCCAATATAGTACTGGTTAAGAAGTGTTTCAGATGTCACGACTACGGTCACATAGCATCCAGCTATCTCACGAGCCGAGTAGTCACTTTCATAGATCAGAGCGACGTGGAGGAAGTTAATGACGAGGAGAAAGCTGAGGAACATAGTGAGTTGTTTCTTCTGCCACCAAATGAAGGAGAGGCACTTGTGGTTCGATGAGTGCTACAGACTAAGGATACAAGGGATCCATAGTGGCTTTACCACAGCATATTCTACATCTGCTGCACAAGGAACAAAAATTTATACAGTCTCATCATCGGTGGAGGGAGCAATAAGAATGTGGCATCTACACAAATGGTGGAGAAGTTAGGCCTTATGACTTATAGACACTCTCAACCATATTCTCTGATGTGGCTGAAGCAGGAAAAGCGAAAACAGGATCAACATTGACAGGAGGTGCTTAGTGTAGTTTTCAATTGAGAGTCAATTACAGGATCAGGTGTGGTGCAACGTTATCCTCATAGATATTTGTAACCTTTTGTTTGAGAGATTGTGACAATTTCACTGGAGAATTCATTACGATGGATTTAAAAACACATATTTTTTACCAAGGATGGGAAGCACATGCCTCCCTTCGACAAAGCCCGAGGTCACTGACGCCCTTGTCAGCAGAGCAGCATCGTTGAGCCTAATTTTTGTGATGATAAGGTATGATAGGATTGAGACACCAGCTCCAGACATGAGATAGACGCGCAGAGAACATTTTAGGATATCACTGTTGACATCTTACCACCATGCATTCCACCATTCCAAGAGATTCAGGCTACCTCGCTTCAAATCGGAATCGTGGATTACTTCGAAACTATTCAGCAGCATGGGTGAGACACACAAACTCAATTCAGTTTAGTGGTGGGACTCTTGGAGAGCATATTGATATGGAGGTATGCTTGCAAGTGGAGAAAACTCCTTCGATGCTTTGGGAGATGGTGCAGCCGACCAAGAGATCCAGGTGTTACTAGGATTGAAGATGATGAAACGGGAGCTTTGACGAATGAGGTCGAAGTTCCCCCAATCTTGGGAGATTGACGTGGGGTTTTGGGTAAAGGCCGACTGAACCAATAGCAGAAGAGTCGTCTGAACTGACTTAGGGAATTTTCGATCTAGCCTTCTTCTCGATCGGCCGACCTTCTTAAGGGCGGGATTTGCCACCCATGCTCTCCTTTCCTTTCATTTCCTTTCCTAATTCTTGCCTACTGGGAGTCGGGATTGCCACCCACTGCTTCCCTTTTTTCCCTTTTTGTTTCCCATCTATTTGGAGTATATTTATATGCATGTTTGCTAAGTTTAGGATTAGATATTTTTTCTTTCTTTCAGATTTCTGTGTGAAATCTTTTTTCTTTTGCTAATGTTGTATCCGATAACAGGTGGTGCTCCGGATGTAACCAACGACTGGTGCTGCTCTAACTGTATTCTGCTTCAATGTGGTGTTGTATCCTTTCCCTTACCTCCCTACCCTCTCCCTTACGCTCCTTAGCCGCCGGCCTGCACCTACATGTTCCTATTTTGCCCCCTTCCCTGCGGCCACACCTAATGTCCAACCTCTCAAGCCTTCCAACCTGCACCCCACCGCCCTAGAAGTGTTGCAACCCTCATACCACCTTCCTTAGCTACTGTCGCCACCTCCTCTTTCCTCTACAATTGCTGCCATTTCTTCTGCCTGATCCTAACCACCGGCCACCATACCACCCCATTCCAGGCACCTACCCCACAGCCTCTACCACCGCTACTCTCAACCACCTCGCTGAAACCACCGTTTTCCTCGGATCTCCTTATTCGGCCCTAGCCGGAGATTGGTTCCTTTTCAGTTTTGAGTCGTTTAATAAAATTTGCTTTCGTATTAGTTTCGAACCACCCAACCAACCCTGCCCTCTTCCGGTTTTGTTCTTGTAAATGTTACTTTGAGGGACTCGCAATTATCAGTCATGTTTTGTTGTTGAGATAATAAATTCTATGCTATTGACTGTTTTGGAAGACAACTACATAGGAGACCAAAAAAGAAATCTCATTTTGACCAAATAAATTTTAACTCATGAGCGATATCCAGAAAATTCCACAGATATTCCTGTATAAGATATGATGTCTATTGATGATCTAGCTTTGATGATTTCATGTTTTTTGTTACATGCTGTCATTCTGCATATCTATCTCTATTGAAACTTTTGTGGTTGTCAAGGGTTTGATGTTTGATTGTGCAGCATGGCCGAAGATGCTGTTAATGCAGCAGTTAGATCTGGCAAGCTGAGTCCCAGCAATGGTTGCGTGACTGAAAATCTCTGTATTGTTGGTGGAGATGGATGGGAGCCAGCATCATTCACAACTCTTGCTCAACATTATACGCGCATGAAGAGAACACATGGTGGCAAAATTATTCCTGGCGTTATGGACAGTGCGGTCTCTAAGCATCTGTCGCATGCATATGGCACTTCAGCAGAAAGAGTGGCTATGATTGCTCAGGTTTGGTCTTCTGATTTTTCTATTCCCATTATAATCTGTGAGTTATACTGAATTTTTTAATGAGAAAAATGTCAAAATAGTCCTCCGGCTCTTTGCAAGGGGTCATTCCAATTTTGTCCTCAATCTTTTAGTATGAATTGAAATAGTCCTCTGTTCATGCCAATTTAATCCCCAGTCTTAATCTCAAACTCTTAATATTAGCTGCGATAGTCCCCACGGACAGTTATTTCAGCTTCAATGTTAAGGGTGTGGATTAATTTGACACTTTTATAGACTTTAAAACTAACATAGCCCATGGAAACAATGCGGGGATTATTTTGACACTTCTCATTTTTGAATCTTCATGAGTGAGAAAGTGGCCATGTTAGCGTGCCTTTGAAGACCACAATAGATTTCGACTTTGATACATCTAGCTGCATTTAATATAATTTTATTGCAAATCCAAGTTTTATTGTTCAGTTATTGACCAAAATGTTGAAGCAATAAACTGAGCGTGTCTGGTCAGTGAAATAGATTTGGCAGCTTTTCGCTTTATGCTTCTTATAATCTAATTACTTTAACTTTATTGGGAAGTTGGTTTAAAAAAATGGTTATCTTCATTATTAGCTTCATCCCAACTACTTTTGGAGCAACCATGTGAATTTTTCTTCTCCATTTATTTCTATTGGGTGCTGCATTTGACGATTTATTGGCTTTTGATAATCTTATTTCTCAATATCTAGTCAAGTTGATGCACCTTTCAATTCTTTCCCGGGTTTTTTCTTATTGACTCTCTTCAACCAGCTTATTGCTTTATGTTCTCTTATTTTCCATCCATGTTTAAACCATTTATGGGCCGTTTGCTTGCTTGTAGATAGAAGATTGTTTGAAAAGGTGATGATTTCATTTTTCACTTTGTTTAAAATGAATTCATTACTTTCAAGGGATTTTTTTTATTTTAAATTAAATATTTATTTCTAATTTAATTCAACTAAATGATGGAATTCAGTAGATTCACCATGTTTCCAAACATGTTTTTAAAAATCAGGCTACCAAATGATCCCCAAGCCTAATTTCTTTAATATCATTCTTGGCATATATGCTATTCTCATAACATTGCTAAATAGGCTCATTTAACGAACTATCCTTCCAGTTCTATGATATTGTTAACATGCGAGTTTATTCACTCTCAACTTTTCAAAGATTATTATGGCCTACTGGCCTAGTGCCTTGCCTAACACTTGGACCTATGCAAAAGCCTGCTGCTCAATGAATTTACTCGAAGTTTTTTAATTGAGATATTCTTTTATCATATTATACCATTAGGGATTTTTTCTTATCAGCCATAATGTTTATATTCTATGGATACCCAACCCCTATCCTAGCTAAAGGTTATTTTATTCGAAAGGATTTCCCAAAAAGTTTATTAAGAACTTTGAATATTGTTTGAATTTCAAAATGATTTTGTTAAGAATCCCATGGTTGTATGCATTCTTTTTTTGTTTAATTAGATAAAGTTAGATATAACTAGGTAAAATATATGGAAAATATTTTCCTTTTATGCTTGGAAAGTTGATCCATGTTATCTGACCGTTGAACCATATTTGCAAGATCTTTGTCCTTTATGGTTTTGTAAGTGAATGAGAACACAGAAAATCCAATGAAATTGCTAAGGATTAAGAGGAAAAACATAGAGGTTGCTTGGCAAATAATGTTATGTTTTGAAATGTCTTAAGATCAGAACTTCATTCTTCTTAAGATGCAACTATTCCTGAAAACCCATCATTTTAAAATGGAATATTTACTTTCATATCGCACAATTACTGTGTATATACATATCTAACACCTAATATTTGATATTTACATTTATTACACTTTGATTTGATTAACCTTTGCATGAAAAAGTTTATTTCACTTTAAAAGGTTAGTAACTGTGTGTAGAAATCAGGTTAGGGAGGAATGAATTCCTTAATCTATCATTCACAAATAGAGTACATATATATAGGAAAATCATGCCCTCTTTATTTACAAAATTACCAAACATATCTCACATAAATTATGAAAGTAAATAATTTTGAATAAAAATAGGAAAGACAAAATAGGAATGGAATAAATGAGTTAAAGGTTTCCTAATATATCTCAATCAAATCTTCCTTAAGATTTGGAATAGTGGTCGGCCTACATGAGAGAGATAAATATGGAAAGAACCAAATCTTCTCAAATTTTCACACCCCTGCTCAAACTGGGCATTAGATGTTGTAGACACCAAGATTGGTTTTGAATTCGGAGAATGTGTTGTAAGGAAGAGTTTTGATGAAGACATCAACAGCTTGTTCGTGTGTCGAGATGTAGCTTGTATCACTCCCCCATTGACCTTTTAAGAGATTAGTGTCTATCAACTTCAATATACTTGGTCCTGTCATAATGCACATGATTCTTGGCAATACTAATTATTGTTTGACTGCCACATAACATCTGTATTAGCCTATTAAACTAACATTCTAGTTTTCATAACAACCTCTGAATCCATATCCCTTCACAGATCCCCAAGGCAAGTGCTCTACGCTTTGATTCTACAATGCTTCTCGAAACAACAATTTGCTTCTTACTTCTCCATATAATTAGATTTTCCCATACATGTGATAGTAACTTTCTATCACTAACTTCTCCAGCCCAACTAGCATCAGTGTGGACTTCTACTTCTCTGTTTCTTGTTATCAACAGGGGTTTTCTTGAGAACCCTCAAAATCCTATATACCATCTCCAAATGCTCTTCATTTCATTTGGGTTTTTCATGTGTTGGCTCATAATACCAACAAAGTATGCACTATTTGGCTTAGTATGTGTAAGATAGATAACTTTTCCTATCAATCTTGGTATCATCCCTTATCCACAGATTTGCTTTCTTCTTCCCTGTTAGACTTTTTGTTGGATTCCATCGGAGTATCAGTAGGTTTGCACCCACTCATCTCTATTTCCTTTAGTATATCTATGATATATTTCTTTTGTGAACTACTTCTTTCTTGGATCTTGCTGCCTCTAGACCTGGAAAATATCTCATGTTTTCTAGGTTATTGACTTCAAACTACATACACTTCATTGATTTTAGGAATTTTTTTATCATTACCAATAAAAATCATATCATCTACATATATGATAAAAACAATCTTATCTCTGCTAGGGTTTTGCCCGATGGCGATTCCCTTTGTTAAATCCTTTGCTTTCACTCCGTCAGCTTCTTCGTGCGCGGCGACAAACAGCTTTGGCACCTAGGCTCATCTGGTTTGATTGTTTCGTAGGCGTTTTTGGCTACCAGCTCGCACGTCGTCTTCCTTCCTCTACCTCGGGTCGCAGCTTGACGCGACATCGTCTTCCTGATACGAGATTGGTTGCGTCGTTGGAGAGTTTCCTCACAAGTCCTCCTTTCCTTTCTCGGGTCGCAGATTGACGCAGCTCTCGCCACAATACGCGGCAGTTGCGTCGTTGCAGACTCGGGCCTTGGTTATCTTGTGTGCATGTCCTTTGCACGTCGAGATGGCCTCGAGGCTCCGTTCCTACGCAACCGCCCTTACCGGCGACAATCCAACCCGCGCCCCTATTTTCGGGTATTTTCCCGCAGTGATATCACGACACTCTAGCTTGGGTATTGACACCAGATTTCTTAACCGGTAAGCCTGCAATCCTTCTCTCTGAGGGCGAGATCTCCACCTTAGCTCCATTCTGTCAACTGTCTTAGCTGGTAAGTTCCTCTATGGAAACCCCAAACTCAAGATAAATTCGAAAAGATTTTGAGCATGTGTCTGAAAGGGAAATTGAATATTGGTGAACTGGACGGTAAGCATATTCTTATTCAATTATCAGATGATGAAAACTATGCTCATTTATTTGCAAAATGACTCGTTTTAATATATAATCATGTAATGAAAGTATTAAAGTGAACGGTCGATTTTGATCCTCTCATTGAACCCCCTACCATTCACGTATGGTTGCTTTTCCCGAGTCTGAAGTTCCATCTCTTCAATCACGAGCTCCTCTACTCTTTAGCTATGATTTACGGTAAACATCTCAAAATTGATATTTCGACAGTTTATCTGGTCGGCCTTCTGAAGCAATTTTTTTTATTGAACGAGACATTACTTTACATTTTCCGGGGGAGATTTAGATTGGCTCACAGCACCAGGGTTTTTGACAGCGGATGGAGCTCGAACAATTCTCACTTTACTACACCCACTGTCGTATGTTTGGACACTCTCACTCTCAATGTCACTATTTGCACCCTCATTTAAAACCTCAGAGTAAAAATGTTACTGGTCCTCTGCCCAACTCACACCTGTCCCTTTTCCACCCCTGAGTGCGATTTGCTAGCTACTGAAACATTGTTTGAAACACCATCTACTCTTTCTCCCATTACCAGAGCTCCCCCCTGATAATATTGTTTTTGTTTCTGCGATATACATGTTGCCGGATGGTTCAGTTGGGCAACCTGCGGCTTCAAACTTTTTGAAAACAACCCTGAAGAAACTTTGCTTACAAAGGATTATTCGGTCTGATAATCATGAGGGCTTTGAAGCTCCTCATATTTAGGAAGACACAGGTGTAGTGGCGACATTTCATCCTTCAAATATTCTAGAACCTATCATTGTTGCAACGGTTGGCAATTCTTCTGCTGCGGCTCTATCACCTCATTAGACCGAGCAAGTTGTTACCGCTACTCAGGCCCAAGAGGCTCATGATGTGCAACAGCTTATACATGCCCGACAATCTGTTGACCAATATACTGATCAAATGAGTCAGTCCTCAGATAAGGAATGTTAGGTTTACACGTCCAGGAGGAAGAAGAAGAATGAAAGCTACCATAACTCAGGAATTTAATGAATGTTACATTGGTTGCTTCAGGTAATGACACCAAACTTAATAATTTGTTAGTTTACTAAGAACTAGAGGCAGTGCAGGACTAAATCGGGTCGTTCCCTAGCTAACTGATTTTGCGAGTGCATGACAACTTAGTTTTTGGGTATACATGTATTTATCTTTTTGGGACCTTGTGTGTGTTGTATACTGTGTGGGTTGAGTGCCTGTTTTGAGCCCTCTCATACAAATTATCTGTATCTTTTTTTTAATATATTGGCCCTTGGGCTTTAAAAAAAAAAAATCTCTTCCAGTGTGTTTTATGAACAGTGTGTGAACAGTCTGACTTTGATAATATCCATTGCATTTCATAATTTTAGCAATCCTTTCAAACCACACTCTTGGTGATTACTTAGGCCCATAGAGAGACTTTTTGAGTTTACATACTAGGTGTTTGTTGGAATCTTTCTCAAGTCTTATTGATATCTCTATTTATATTTTTTCTTGCAGATCCCCATTCAGGAAGTCATTTTTTATATCATTTGATGTAATTCCCATTTCTTGTTAAACCTTTACTGAAAGACTCTAATAGCATTTAGTTTGACAGCAGGGCGAATGTCTCATGATAGCTAATCCCATAGGCTTGTGTGAAACCCTTAGCAACGAGTCTGACTTTGAGTCTCTTAATACTCCAATCAGTTTTGTATTTGATATTGAATAGCCTTTTGCACCCAATGCCTTCTTATTCTGAGAAAGTTCTCATTATGCTTAAGTGGTGTTTTGAAGTTAAGTACCCAACTAGACATTCGATTGATAAGATATGTTGCACTAAGAACCACTTTCTCACAACAATTTTTGAAACTTGATGAGAAATCATAATTGAGAGGGATATTTTAAGTAGATGTCTATTCCTTCTCTCTGCTATCTCATTTTGTTGTGAGATATCAATACTTGAACTTACTTGGATGATTCTATTTTTTGAAGATAGGACCTAAGGTGAAGTTGATGTACTCCTTTGCATTATCAGTTTTGATGGTTTGAATTTTACATTGGAATTCAGTTTGAATCAATGCATGGAAAGTTTGGAAGATTTAGACTGTTTTAGATTTTTTACTTCATTATAAATACCCAAGTAGCTCTAATATTATCGTCAATAAATGAGAAATCATCTAGCCTTACTTAGAGTTTTCACCTTTGAAGGTTCTCAAATATCACGTTGGATAATGGATAAAAATAGTGCGAGTTTATACTGAATCGGGGGATAACTATTCCTAGTATATTTGGTCAGTTGACAAGTCTCACATAGATAAAAGTTGAACTTTTATTAATAAACAAATGTGGATTGAACTTAGTAACATAATTAAAATTATGATGACACGGGCAATATTGTCATAAGATGATCTTTTTTTTTTATGGGCATAGACTTCACAGACATGAAATTTAAGGGATATGTGAAGATGAGATTTGTTGTGCGTTTAGAGAGAGATTTTCCTTGACCGGATATAAGTATTGATGCATTTCACCACTGCCAATCATCTTTTCCAATTCCACTACTTCAAAATTATAAGAGTTTGCAAGGAATTTAATTACATTTCATCTCATGAGCGATCTTACTTACTAAAATCAAATTTCAATCTAATTTTGGAACATATAAGACAAATGAAATAGTAATATCCTGAAAAAGCTCCACATCTCATTTCTTAATAATTTTTCAGTGTGATCCGTCTGTAAGTCTCACTGATCTAGATGTAGAAGTTCTTGATAGTTGACTAGAGCGTCGATGTCTCCGATCATATGATCAGAGACTCATGATTCTATGATCTAAGTTTTGAATATCTCATTATTCGCAAGATGAGAGAATGATATATTATCTTGGTGTGTCACGAGATTGGTGTACTGCTCTGAATTACTTCTAAGGAGTTTATTCAGTACTCCAAATTGTTTCTTTGTCAATGGTTTTGTCAATCCTTTTGACGTGGTAGTTGCATGTCTTTCTCTCTTGGTCCTTCCTTCCCTATTTTGGTTTCCAGTCAGTAGTTCCTTGAAGTCTTTAAAATTTATCTTTGATATACCCAATCTTCTTCCAATAATCACATGTAGGTTCTTCTTGACCTTTGAGTGATGGGTGCACAGAGCTGAACTTTTAGTGCTTGGGAACCCCCATTTCTTATTAACATCAGCTTCTTTCTGCTCTCTTCTCTCTTGACTTCAGCAAAAGCTTCACGTGGAGATGGAAGAGGCTTCGTTCCCATGATCCACCCTCTTACCTCATCCAATTCTAGAGTTAGTCCTACTAGGAATTTGATGGTCCTCTTCTCTCGATGATGGATTTAAATGTCACGGCATCTTGTAGACATTTCCACACATTTCTCGAACATATCCAATTAACGCAAATATTTTGTCAAAGTGTTAAAGTATTGGGTGATGCTTAGTTCTCCTTGACGGAGGTCATGAAGCTTGGTTTCGATCTTAAACAACTTTGTAGTGTTCTCGGTGCTGTAATATTTTTCTTATGCAACCTCCTAGATTTCCTTGGCTTTTTTGGGGAGAGAATAATTCTCCCACTTTAGGTGTTATTGAATTGACTAGTTAAGACATAATCATATGGTCTAGATTCTTTTATGTATGGTGGTTGAGGCCTGTGATCTCAAGAACAGTGCCGTCTCCATGGGATGGTCGTCTTTCCCTTTATCACAAATGTACATAAACACGGATTGTGACCATTGAAAAAAGTGATGGCCATTGAATATATGATTTGTGATAATTTTCGTGAGTTCAGGAGTAGTTTGGACAAAATCCCCCAATCTCTGACTCATAATTCATCTCCAGGGTAGAACTTGACATCTCCATCCCATGCTATGTCATCGTCCTAAGCGTATTGAGGGTTGCTTTTAGTTGTTGGTCTGAAATTGACTGTTGTTGCTTGCTGCTGCTGTTTTAGCTAGCCGCCACTACTGCTGTTTCTTTTGCTTGCTGCCGCTGCTTCTCCTGCTGCTGGATCTTGGGAAAATAGCCTTTAGGAAGCCTGTAGCAAGGAGAGTTTCCGGAGACCTGGAAAGCCTTCAACTGGGAGGGATCCGGGAGGGATGTGGTGGCTGTTGGAGAAGTTTGGCTGCTGAAATTTCAGGAGCTGCAAAGGACTGCCTGTAAGGAAGAGTTCTGGGTGTTGCAGGGAAGGGCTAGAGTTTCGACTTCTGCTGCTGGGAGAGGAAGGTAGAGCAAGTGAACTACCGGCTGCAGGGAGAGGAGGGCCTGCAAAGGAAGGGCAGTAGAGCAGTACAGGCTGCAAGCTGGCAGAGAAGATATTCAACCGAGGGAAAGGATTTTCGGCTACAGAGGAGAATTGCAGCGGCACGGGAAGATGTTGTTTGTTTTCAATGCTCTGTTCGCATGCAGAAAATAGGTATGTGAGGAAAAGATTTCTTAATCCACTATTCATAAATAGGGTACAAATACATATAGAGAAATCAATTCTTCCTTATTTACAAACTTAACAAATATTTCTCACATAAATTAGTAAAGTAAATAAAAAATATGAAAGACATAAAATATGAAGGGAATAACCAATTAAAAGTGTTCTAAGATATCCCAATCAAATTCTCCAAGATTTGAAGCTAGTGGTCAACCAACATGAGAGATAAATATGAACTTCTCAGATTTCCTGTCAGAATATTAAAGATTTAAATGTTATGTATATAAATATGAAAGTTTAGTTGTTAGATGTGCAGACAGATGAGAATTATGTGGTAAGTAAGCTAATGTCCATAAAAAAATAAAGCTGTTTTCTGATTCCATTATCATTCTAATTTCCCCTGTTTTGCAGAATGAAAATCTAGGCAAGAGGCTTGCCCATGGGTACCCATTCCTGGAGGCTGAGGTAGCCTACTGTGCTCGGCATGAGTACTGTGAATCTACCGTTGATTTCATTGCCCGTCGGTCTCGGCTGGCTTTCCTCGACACCGATGCTGCGAGGAGGGCCATACCCCGAGTAATTGAGATTTTAGCTTCCGAGCACAAGTGGGACAAGTCCAGGCGGAAGCTTGAGCTCCAAAAGGCTAAAGATTTTCTGGAAACCTTCAAGTCATCCAAAAACGCCCAATTTCATGATGGGAAACATACAGGTATCAACATCCATTTCCAAATATGGGACTCACCTTTGCATGTAAATTTGGCATTACATTTTGATACTAATGGTCTTTCAGGTAAATAATCTATGTGAACTTCATCCCTCTCTCCAGTCTCCTTTGGCATGGGTCTCATGCATTGAGTATATTTATATAGCAATAAAAGGCAGGTATTTCAACTCTTATGGATTTATACATCTAACACCTAAAACTTCAATTTTTACATACATATCCATTGGAAGTTAAAATGATGGTATTTTTTATGTAATATGAAAGATTTAGCTGGTATAAATGTAAAATTTAAAGTTTAGTTGTTAGATATGTATGTAAATATGCACCACCCAATTCCTATGTATTTACATCTCTAACTCTTAAATTTTCATATTTATATGCATAGCACTCAAACCCCTAACACCGCATTAAAAATACTGTTATTTTTAACTTTTTGAAAGTGAAGTACATTTGTTTCATTCATATGTTTTATGATATCGAAGTCTTATGAATATAAATATTTAATGTTTGATGTTTAGATATGTAAATACATAAGTGTGGTATGCATGTAAATTTCCTTTCATCTTATGTATCAATTCTATTAAAACTTGCACTTCGATGTGAAAAAAATATTACATCAGGAGTCCTAATACAATATTTTATTAGAACTCCAATCACTACCTGCCAAGTGTACAGTTCTGTCTCATAATGTATTAATTTTTTTAGTTTTTTTTACTAAGAGGAGTGGGTTGTACACGTGGCAGACAGTGATTGGAGTCCTGATGCAGTTTTGACATATTATTTTTTCCTTCGATTATGCATGTTAAGATTCCAGGTTGATTTTCACCTCACTTTAATCGCTGCCCTTTTTTTATGAACGGCACAGGTTGAAGCGGCACGCGGGTCTCTACGCTTCGACAGCTCAAGACTAACTTAACAATAACACGAAACCTGCCCCTCTTTCTATTACTTCACTGTTGTTTGTAAGCAATTCGATTGTAGCTGTTATCTTTATTTTCATAATGTTACATCTTAAGATTTATTATTATTTATTATTATTATTATTTTTGAAGTGGGTCAGGATTCTACTTTTAGGCTCATTGTTCTTGTACTTATAAATCAGTCTTACAACTAATTTCATTTAACATCTGTTGGCTCTTCTAACTCATTCATAAAACATTTTTATTTTTTTATTAGGTTGATTATTAAATTTTTGTGGTTGGCATGATGATGTTCGAAAGGGTCGGGGTTGGGCTTTGATGTGTTTCAATGTGGGTTGTGCATGGTTTACTAGTTGGCTTTTTCGTAGTCGGTTTAGTGTATTCGTGCTCGACTCGGTGGCTTGACCAACTCGGTGGCTTAACTAACCCAAAAGCTATTTGATTTGATCATGTCTAGTTATGTCAACACCCATGCGTGCCATTTATCTCATTTTTTTTCTTAATGAGGGCATGTAAATAAATTTAATATGAAAGATTTACGCACGTCTTCTTAACTTTTATGTATTTACATATCTAATACCAAAACATCAAATTTTATAAATATGCCACCTAACCTATGCATGAGAAGGTGTATTTCATTTTTTTTTTTTAAATTAAATATTAGTATTTTTGATGTGGTATGAAAGATTTGGGTGGTGCAAAGGTAATAAAGTAAAATTTAGGTGTTAGATGTCTAAATACATAGGTAATTGGTGGCATGCATGTAAATACCCCTTTTAATATTTATTTTTAAAGATAATTAAGGAAGATTTTATGTGCATACCACACAAATCTTATTTATTTATTTATGTACCTAATATCTAAATTTTGATTTTTTTTTTTTTTTTTTTTTTTTTTTTTTTTTTTTTTTTTTTTGCATTTGTGCAGTATCTACTTTAATCAAAAAAAGAATTGTACTTCTAATAAATTGATATTTTTGTATAGAAGTGAAAGATTCGAGTATTGTAAATATAAAAGTAAAAAATTAAGTGTTAATATATTTAAAAGAAAAAAGAATGATCAGAGGCTATTATACGAGCTTCCAGCAAGTCTCATGAGCCTAACTATTCGACACTACCGACAAATTAGTCAGTGGGGGATTTGAAGCTGTGATCTAAGAGGACATACGACCTTCAAAGAGACTGCTCTACTAACGGCTGGCGGCTTCGAATATTAAATAACAATAATATGTTAAAATACATCTAATTTATATAGAATATTAAAAAATTATATGGGGGCCATTGGATCTTTGATGCATTATTTATTGCTTGTTGGGCTTATAAGCTTCTTTATCAATGTAAACGGATGAGTTCAATCTCTTGCACGTTTGCATGTGTGAGAGAAAGATAATAATAAATAAATAAATAAATAAAAACTTCACTTAAAATTTAGATTTTTTTTAAAAAAAAAGCTTAACTTAAGATTTAGTTTAAGAAAGCTACACTTATAAATATATAATAATTTTGATTGGGAAATCTTCATGCAGTAGGTGCAAAATATCTATTCATGTACCCCTATTAGTGCAGACTGGAGACAACATATTGCGTGCATGAAACAGGAAGGAGACGGACCCGCTGACATGTATGGTGATGTGGCGCCCGACGATTGGTCGTCCAAACATGTGGCGTCTGGACCAAAATTTTTTCTCATAAAAGGGAGTGGAGTTGGGTGTCTTGAATGGGGAGTTTTAGGTTTTGGGTGACTTGAAATATTTAAAGTTTAGGTATTTATTTGTTTTTTGTAAATTTTTAAATGATATGTAGGTAGCTGCAGTTGTTTAAAGAATTAGTTGTGAAGCTACTGTAGAAGAAGCTGTCATTCGAAAAATTACAGTGGGCTATCAGAACATTTTTTTTTTTTTTTTTTTGGAAAAAGTGAGACCATTACTTTCTTGCCACTGTAAGTAGCCAAATTTGATTGCTTAACACAGCTTTCAACCGCATTTTTGAAAAAAGTGGCCAAGCGGGCAAAAACTATGGTGTGGTACGGCACGGCCACCACGCCTCCACCCCAAATGCACCAATCCTCTATGCACTAAAGTTGACACCATAAAATATGTTGCTAAAATAAAAAATTTAGAAGTTTTAGTAATTGCGATAGAATTATAATGGGGTGAAAAGGCATGTTTGAACTTTAGACGACTGATTATTACAATTTAACTATTAAATATGTGATTATAGGAATGTAACATAACCGAAATTTGATTTTGATTTAATTCATAGAATTAACCATTTCAGCATGAATTTTGGATTGAAAAATAACAAATTAAAATTTGAATATTTTAATAATTAATCTGATGGTATGGACTTCTCAGCCTCTTTGGAGGGGGAAAAATTTGCGTACGTTAAGATGTACACAGCACTGCTTACGTCATCCAATAGGAGGCGGCCACGTATCTATAACCATGTTGTAACCTACCTGTAACCTAAAAATACATGGAGGTTACAGGGAAGTTACGTGAGTAGGTTACATGGAGGTTATAAGAGGTAAAACACAGAAATACCCCGCCAATACCCTCTGAATAACCTCCCTGTAACCTTCAGACGTATGCAGCGCTGCATACGTCTTACGTACAAAAATTTTTTCCCTTTGGAGGGATGGATGGCCTTCCCTCTCGTACGACCACATTGATTGAATCCCATGCTAATCATTATCATCAACTATCAAATAACATCGATTATTGATTGAAATTGATTGTTGGTTAGAAATAGTTTAATTTTGATTTTACTTTAATTTTAATAAATTTGTTGAGTTTTTTCATGTAATAATAAATTAATTTTGATTAAAAGCAAATTTTCTAAAATCTTAAAATTATTATTTATTTTCAAATCTTGTACAAATAGTGAATGCTTGAGCTAGTTGATTTGACCATATCAAGTTTATATTTCATGCTTGATAATACTTAATTTTTGTAACCACTGGAATGTATTTTGGGGGATTTTAAAGGAAACTTTGTGGATATGTTAAGTTAAATTACTTTTTTTATATAATAAAAATGGCATTTTGAGAATAAAATAACATTAAGATTTTATTAAGTACTACAAAAAAATGAGAAATACCAAAGTTTTTCATCAAAAATAACTTTCTTAAGTCTTCTTATTAGCTATATCTCTCCATCATTCTATTCAATTATTATAAGTATTTTTCATTTTTTTTAATTTTTTATTCTATTTTGAATAAAGATTGATTTGATTATATGAGCTTCAATCTCCATAAGACTGTGAAGATGATGATAATAATTCTTTGAATAAATATTAAAATAACCTTCATGAAGTTTATAAATAAACCCTATATTAGCTCATTTGGCTTTTAAGAATTTCCCATCACTAATGATCGATTATTACATGAATAATATAAAAGCTACAAACATGGCTTTAACAACATCTCTTGCATCACTTAAAGTTTAAATAATTTCATCTATCATTCATGGTCATTTTACCAACACAATAATAGGGTTAAGATGCATTGGATACTAAAAATTCTAGGTTGTTTCTTGTTATTAATAAAAAAACTATGACAACACTTATATTGTAGTTATATTAATTTCCATATGATGGCTTTTAGATTAACTCATTTTATAGCGGAAATATTTAATTTTGAAGATAAGACAACTCTTTTAGACTTTGTATTTACTGCCATTGTTGAAGTTCATCACTAGCATGTTGTCCATTAATTGCTAGATTGTGCATTGTTGGCTTTACTTCCCTGAAACACACTTGAAACCCTGTGTACTCATCTAGTTTTTACTATCATTCATCATGATTGTGACTGATCCAATAGTTGCACACCTTTATTTATCACATAAATATCTACTATTATTTGTTTTCTATCAATTGTCATCATTCATAGTAACAATTGTACCTCGACACCTTCATTAAAATGGCTTTCTTTTTTCTATGATGGAAATAGCTTTTGAAAATCCTTCTATAATAATTGTATTAATGCTTCATTCAATGACAATTTTATTGTCCCCACCCTATTGTTGTGAGACTGTATTATTTATAATGTGATATGCATGAGAACTAACACTTAGGATGCTTTCAAGGGCTTACATAATTTTCTTCTAACCACATAGAGTTGTGTTCTATTAAAGCTTGTCTAATAGCTTAAGCATGAACCACTCCACTTATTTTTATGAAAAAGTTATATATATATATATATATATATATATATATATATATATATATATATATATATATATATATATATATATATATATATATTATGTCAATCTAGGCCTTATGATTTTTTTATTTTTTAAATAAGAAAGTGATAAATTCTCTAATCAGATGAAAAAATATATTTTCATTTATACTTAATTGTTACGCACAACTCGATTATATAGACCCAAGAAATTGCAAACTTGAAAATACAGAAAAGGCTGAAAGCTAAATGTGCAACATATCTAATATATATGCTAAGTTAAATCCTTTTTAGTTGAATCACAGAAGTCTCAAGGTAGAGCAAAGGAAAGCCCTCAACAATCATGAGCCTTCTTCTTTTAGAGGCACAGGTTAAGTCCTTTTACACTCTTTCAAGCGAATTATTCTTAGTGTGGATGGTGGCTTGCTAGTTAAAAGCTTGTGTCTAGTTGTGGGAAACGATTTTGTGAGCAGATCTGTTAGTTGATTGGTAGTCATGATATGTTGAAGGTCTAGATGATGTAGCTTGATATGATTTTGAATAAAATTGTAGTAAACCTCTATGTGTTTAGTACGTGTGTGGAAGACTGGATTGTAGGCTAATGTGTTGGTTAAAGTGATGTCACTATAAAGGGTGTTTGTTTGAGGCGAGATGTTGTTGAGTTCCTAAAATAGTCATCGAAGCCAAATAATCTTCGTGATGGCCATTGTTATAGCTCTATACTCTACTTTGGTAGAGAAACGAGCAACAATTATTTGTTTCTTGGAGCTCCACGACATAAGAGTAGAATCTAAATAAATTCAATAACCAGTGATAGATTTCCTATCGTCTGGATTACCTGCCAAATCCGCAATGGAGTATGCATGGAGCTGATGGTTGACAGGTTTAATAAGTAACCCATAATTTAAAATTCCTTTTAAGTACATGAGCAACCTTTTCAACATTTGAAATGTTGTGTAGTAGGATTATAGTATGACTTAAAAAATTGATAGTAAAGTAACGTATGGTCGAGTTACATTTAAATATTATAAAGAGCCAACTAACTCTTTGTACTTGTGTGGATCGAGCAGAGTGGAAGATGTATTATTGCTGATGTTGGGCTTGGTTGGTAAAGGTGTTAATACAGGCTTGGAATGCATCATATTAGTAGATTTCATTAATTTAGTGGCATAATTAGTTTGATACAAAAAAATAGTTGTGATCTATTATATTTATTTATAAACCAAGGAAGTGAGAAAGTTGTCCATGTTGTTTTAGATTAAGTTGTCATCCCAAGGTACGAGTCAATTGAGTAATACATGATTCATTGTTCCTCATTATTAAAATGTCATCCACATAGATAAGAAGAAATATTTTGGGGCTTTCATGTTGATAAATGAGAAATGAGGGGTCAACCGTGCTTAATTTAAAATTATGATTGATAAGGAAGTTAGAAAAAGTGAAATATCATTGTTTTGACACCTATTTTAGATCGTATATTGTTTTTTACAACTTTTATTGATGAATCCTTGTGGTTGGGACATGTATATGGTATCATCGAGATGACCGAACATCCATTTGTTGAACTTTCCATTTTTCTAAAATGGCTAAAGTAATTTGCATACAATTTGTGGAACATTTAGCTATAGGACTGTAGGTTTTGTGATCAATTCTTTGTTTTTGCACTGTTGTTGAAGGGTCATAAACTCTTCAGACATGACTTTTCTCCAATCATAATGGGTAAAGGCTTGAGTAAACGTAAGAGGGGTATTCAATTGTTGATGATGTAATATGTTAAATAGTAGTGGGTTTAAGATGACCAGTTTTAGTGCAAGTGACCATGGATGGGAAATGGAGAGAGCAATGAGAATGGAGTCAGAATGAGACATGTTCTGATGAGATGTTGAAGAAGAGTAATGATGTGGGAGAGAAGAATTGGGAGTAGTGGTCAATTGTATCGATGTGGAATATTATTGAGAATGAGTGGCGTTTAAAATAGATTTAGGAACTAAGAAAGATGGGGGTGGAGGA
Organism: Papilionanthe hookeriana x Papilionanthe teres; assembly: GCA_022702705.1. NCBI lineage: Eukaryota > Viridiplantae > Streptophyta > Magnoliopsida > Asparagales > Orchidaceae > Papilionanthe > Papilionanthe hookeriana x Papilionanthe teres. The sequence continues at coordinate 88,677,818 of CM040425.1, forward strand.
GTGTGAGTGTGATCAAGTGAAGATGAATTAGAAGCAAATTGTTGATAAGGAAAATAATGTTCTGTGAAATTAACATGCTTAGATATATTTATTTTATTATTTTTGATGTCATAACAATGATACTCTCTTTGATTTTTTTTATAGCCGAGAAAAATATGTGGTGGAGCATTTGGTTAAAATTTGTGAGTGTCTAGAGAAGTATGCCAAGCAAAACAAGCGAACATGAAAGTTCTGAAGTGCTTAAATTTTGGTGTTCTTTTAAATAAAAGAGAGACAGAAGATTTGTGAGAAGTGTTTTGAGAGGGAAGATGGTTAATCATGTAGACAACTGTGTCAGCAGCTGTTACTCAGAACCGAGAAGAAAGCTTGATGTGATTTAATAAAGTTCTAGTCATTTCTATAATGTGTCTATGTTTTTTCTTTATACTATGTGATTTTGTTCAGATGTATAAGGGCAGCTGATGTGATGTTTAATGTCAGGAATATAAGTGTTTTTTTTATTTAGTCCCTCCATCTTATCTTAAGTATTTGATATTTATATTAAGCTAATTACTTAATTTTTTGTGTAAGGAAATAAAACAAGAAGAAACATTAGATTTTTCAAGAAGAGAAAAGACTAGCAATAGCGAGAAAAATCATTAATAAAAGTAACATAGTACTTATAACCACTGATAGAAGATTGAGCAAACGGGCCCCAAAAATTAGTAATATTTCAAGAAATTTATATTTTGTCTTACTAGACTTGAAAGGAATTTTGTGACTTTTATTGTGGTAGCAATGAGTACAAGGATAAGTTGAGCTTGACATATTTATATTTGGGTGCATATGAGAAATATGTTGTAGGATCTTGACATTAGAATGCCCAAGTCGATTGTGCCAAAGAAATTCTTTCTTTATAGCTGCGAAGGCATAAATGGGATACAAACCTTTATGTGTTTGGTCCATGAAAGAGAATCTTGTGAGTAAGGTGATTCTGAATTATAAAACTATTAGTATCAAATATAATAGAGCAATTGCAATCTTTAGCTAATTGATGAACTGAAAATAAATTATGTCAGATACGAGGAGCATGAGAAAGAGTGGAAAGAATAAGCTTACTATTTGGTATGAGTAAAAGCCTAAAAACTTGATGAAATATTTCAGTTGTTTATACATTTCCTACAATAATATTGTATAGGGAATCATATTATGAAGATTTCCATTATATGGCATGAGATGTGTCGTGGCCCCTGAATCGAGAACCTAGTCTTGTTTCTTTGAGCCGAGGGTGGATGTGAGAAGAAACTTGTTATTATGGACTCACAATTATGTTAGACTAAGGCAAATGGGTATTTTTTGTAATATTGTCACATTCTTCTTAAGCCTCTATTGTTTAAATAGATGAGGGGGTGAGGCTTAGGGGGATGATGTGAATGAGAAACTAGAAGATTCAAAGAAGGAGAAAATCTATCCAAGATTCAAGAGAGTGAGGGTGAGGAGTGCATCTTGGAGGCCTTGGGCTTTCTAAGGGAGGTCATGGAAGATGAGGGCTCATCTTATGTAAAGCTATGTATTCTCTCTTGGTTTTTCTTTAGTGAATATTCCGATTGATTCCCTACTGTGGGTGAGGACTCATCTTATGCTTGCTAAGGTGGTTGCTGAAGGTTTTCGGTAATGAGATTACTCTCTTCACTATGATGGAGAGAATAAAATTTCTCCAGAGATAAGGGTTGTAATTGTGCACGAATTACACTTTTGAATCCTTGGTATGTGTCAAGTAAACCATTGAGCGTATATTAGTTGATGTCCTCATTATCAATGTTAGATCCTACTACAGCTAGAATGTCTATCATGGTCTTGATTATTGTGAGATATTAAGCCATATTATTGTAGCCCATTTTGAGATTGTGAGACTCATTTTTGAGCTATATGACTCTTCCGTTGGTAGCTTGAAATCGTCGTTGCAGCATTAGCCATATTTCATATGTGGTATTGAGATGTAAAACATATGGCAAAACCGAAGCAGGTATGGTGGAAAATATATATGTAGTTAAGTTTTGATCAACCAAAGCTGAGAATCTTGATCAGTTGTATGATTTAAAAGGAATTATTGAGACGATTGTGAGTTTTGATCAACCATCGTCCATATAACATAATTTTCATATTTAAGAGGTCAAGGAACGACATTCTTGATGTTTGTCATCAATAATTTTGATGCAGCAGGTTGTTGCGAGGCTTGAGAGAGAGTTGGCGGGGCTGTTAGGCTAATGCTCTTATACCATGATAAATTCTTAGTAGAAGATAGAAAGGAGAAGTAATAAGACGGAAAATATATTTTCATTCATATATTAATTTTTACACAAAACTGGGTTATATAGACAAAAAAATGTCAATTTTGAAAATACATAAGATGGCAGAAAGGTAAGGGTCCGTTTGGGATCACTTTGAATTTTTTATTTCTGTTTTTGTTTTTAATATGTTTTGTTTTCTATTTTTTTTATAAAACTCATTTGGTAGTGTTATGATTTATATGTTTTTAAAAATAAAAAAATATAAAACATATTTGGTTGAGTATTTTTTTAAGAAAAAAATTATATCTTTAATAAAACGGTTGTGTCAATGTGCGTTCCAATAATAAGCTCAGCCGCCCATGATGTATAAGATGTCTTTCTTGCTCCACCCAGCATGAAACATTACCTGTGGGCGGGCGGAGGGCGACAAGCGGCAACTGGCGTTGGGCGGCTGGTGGGGGCAAGCGGCTGGCTATAGCGGCGAGTGACGACTGGCTATGGTCGGCGGCGGGCGGTGGTTGGAGGCGGAGGGAGGCACTACAGTTGGGGGGTGCCAGCGGGGGCGGATAACGGGAGGTGATTGCCAGTGGTGGCTTAAAATTAGTCAAAAACATATTTTTTCTATTTTTAATATTTTAAAATAGATGTGTTCTCTCAAAAAATAAAAACAAAATAGAAATAAAACAAATAACAGATTAACAAACACTACTTTCTTGTTTTTTTTTTAATTTTTAATTTTAACATCCCAAACAACTCTTAAATGTTCAGGATATCAAATATATTTTCTAGCTTAATGTCACACTCCACTATCTTCAAGAAATTGGTAAGACAAGCACGAGACATAAGATTCTAGAGAAGGCCAAAATACAAGGAGTCATCAAAGGGATTCTAGAAGCGCCTACCCAATTCTAGAGAAGAGGAGAAAGAGTGGTTTCAAGGAGAAGCCAAGTGTAACCTAGAAAGTTCTAGGGATATGCATGTACTGTATGAATAGTATAGAATACTCTAGAAACTAGAATAATTTAATGTATTCTAGAATGTTCTCATGGTTTGGAGGGGACTATAAATAGGGATCCCTCCCTCATTTGTAAGAACCTAAGCATTTGAATCAAAGCTTCAAGTATTCAAGTGTGAAGTGTCCCTTTCTCTCTGCTCTCCTTCTTAGAGCATTTTGAGCTTACAAGCTCTAACGTTGCGAGTGTTATGCTGATTTAGTGCTAGGGAGTAGCGCTAAAGCCGCACGGATGACTATAGAAAAGTTAGTCCGTGACAGTTGGTATCAGAGCCTTGGTTCAAAGGAATGACAAAGAGCGTTAGGGAGCACGCAATGGAGTCTGAAGCCACAAACATGGAGACATCTCAACAAGGGCAAGGTCGCCAAAAGCAAAGAGATCTCGCTACATCCAAGTCACGTAAGATGTCTAAGTAGATTATGCATGGCTTTGAATCACACCTTACTCGGGTGGAGGAGGCAATGAATGGAGTGGAGGGCCAGGTAGAGGATCTTGGCCAAAGGGTTGATGGACTCGAGGAAGAGGATGTCGCCATCCATTCAATAATCAGATGTATGATGCTCCAACTCGAGGAAACCTTAATGGGTCATATGGCTAAGATGCAGAAGGAGTTGTTGGGGAAGCTTCAAGAGGTGTGAAGAGCCCATGAGGAGGAGATGAGCGACGTGCGTGCTAGCTTGGAGGAGATGTGTGGAGACATGTAATTATGCAAGAAGGCACTAGCGTCATCCACAAGTCATTAGACTTTCGAAGCCAAGAGGATTGAAGTTCCAAAACCTATGAGTTTTGGAGGAGTACGCAAAGGAAGTTGACAACTTCCTATGGGGACTAGAGCAATACTTTGGAGCGATGGGGATTGTCGATGAAGATGAAAAAATACAATTTGCCTCTCTTTACCTTGCAGACATCGCTATGCTTTGGTGGAGAAGAAGAAAAGGAGATGTAGAAAAAGGTTTGTGCTCCATGTCCACTTTTAACGACTTCAAGAGAGAGTTAAAGAAACAGTTCTACCCCGAGAATGCTGAGGATGAGGCTCGAGCCCGGCTGCGAAGGCTCAAGCAAGAGGGATCGATTCGTGAGTGCATCAAAGAGTTTACAAGTTTGGTTCCTGAAATTCCCGATATGTCAGAGAAGGACGCTCTCTTCAACTTCATGGATGGGCTCCAACATTGTGCAAAAATCGAGCTTGGGAGGCGAGGAGTGCAAGATCTTACCACTGCCATCGCGATTGCCTAAAGCTTGGTGGATTATTCAAAGGATTCTAACAGGCATGAACATAAGAAGAGTTGGTATGTCAATGAAAGGGATGACAAAGGCAAACACAAGGAGGAGAGACATCACAAATCATCCCCAACAAAGGCAAGGGACAGAGGGAGGACCAATAAGCCATATCAAAACAGTTGCTTTCTTTGTGAAAGACCTCATTGGGCAAGAGATTGCCCTCAGAAGAAGGCCCTTAACTCTCTCCTTGCAAGTCATAAGGGGGAGGAAAGTGACGGAGAGAATAACATGGAAGCACAGGTGGGAGCCCTTCAACTGTTGAACGTGATACAAGCCCCAACAAAGTCTCAAGGGAAGGGGATACTCTTTGTGGAGATGACAATCAGAGGGAAGACCACCAGGGCAATGGTGGATACAGGTGCTTCCCACAACTTCATCTCTAGGGAGGAAGAAAAGAGGATTGGGTTGCAGACGACTAAAGGAGATGGCTCCATCAAAGTCGTCAACTTAGCAGTGGAGTCAATCGAGGGAATGACTAAGGGAGTAAAGACAAGCATTGGGGCATGGTTAGGTACTTTAGACTTCTCAATCATTTCTTTGGATGATTACAAGGTTGTCCTGGAGTTGAGCTTCTTGAAGCAAGCAAAAGCATTCCCAATGCCATTTGCTAATTGCTTATGCATCACGGAAGAAGGATAAGCTTGCTTAATACCAATGATATGGGTAAGCAAGCAAAGATCTAAGACGCTATCGGCAATTCAGCTCAAGGATAGCATTGCACAGAGCAAAGGGGACAACCTATCAACAAGGTTGGAGGCAAGAGATAAGCCACCAGCTAGGAAGACTTTTTGCACGACACTCCTCTCCCATAACACCAAGGAGAAACTAAAGTTTGCCAAGCCTGGAAGCAAACCACGAAGGCGGTTTCGAAGGTGCGGGGATTGCGGTTTTAAGTGGGGGAGAGTGTCACGCTCCGCTATCTTAAAAAAATTGGCAAGGCAAGCATGAAGCAGAAGATTCTAGATAAGACCAAAATATAAGGAGTCATCAAGGGGATTCCAGAAGCTTCTACCTAATTCCAATGATAGCATATGGTTTCATTAAACAATTTTGTATACACATGTCAGCCGCTGGTCTATTGGAATGGCTGTGGCTCGTTTTGTCTTACCCATCCTCCGGCTCAGTTCCACTCTCCTCGAGACTCAAGGTCGGTATCTCTCTCTCACGCGCGCGCGCGCTCGTTTTCTTCTTGTTATTTCCGAGCACTCTCGATTGATCTTAAAACAGGATTAGTTGTTGCAGAGATTTCATCTTTTCCGATCGTTTACTTCAGCGATGGCCGCTTCATCGGAGTCCAAGGAGTCATTAGGGAACAACCCAGGTCTCACTTCGGCGAAGGACGACGCCACCAAGGAGTATTTCTTGCAGCAAACTGTAAGCCGGATACTCAAATGTCTATTTCTTCTGCACTGATTTATATTCGATATTCTTATGATTTCGTTCGGATAATCTCAATTGTTTATTTTGGTTTTTCGTTTTGTCGTCTGAATCTTATAGTTCTTTGCGTAAGAAGTGTTTGGGGAAAAAGTGCTATTGTCAAGTCTCATCTCTGGGACAGTAGGACGATATTACTGATGCGGATGTTAAAGAGCTAGAACAGTAAGAGAAAGTGAGAAGTACTATCCTGTCTGAATTCGGATTGTTCAAATTATGTCCTGTGTATAGAGAATACCCTACAATTGCATGGAATGACCATCAATTTATCGGCATAATAAAGCTCTTGTTGAAAAATATAAGGCTTCTTGGTATACCTAGCATAATTGATACCAGTGGATGACCTGAGATCACAAAATGTTATGAAGAGCTTCCAAAGGGTTTGACCATGGGGATAACGAGTTAAAAAAATGCTGTGTTGTTTCTGTAATTAATGTCATTCTATCAAACATCAACCATGCACTAACTTTTTTCTTCATTTCTTATTCTGCTTTTTTTATTTCTTGTTATTGGCAGGTCAAACTATGCTGTCATTTTGCTTTGTGAATTCGCTTATTGATTTAGCTTTTCTTGATGCTGCTGCTGGATTTTTTGATCAACCTTTAATTTCTGTCTCCTGGAGAATTTACTGTCAATTTTGATGTGCAGATGCTTCGAGTTAAGGATCCTAAAGCCAGCCTTGATTTCTATTCACGTGTGCTGGGAATGTCGTAAGTTTTCTCTGAAAAATGTTTATAAACAATTTAAATTAACATTTGGTTAAGATTTTAATATCTATGGCCAATGGATGGATCAATACGAAGTCAGCTCTTTTATCTTTATTGTCCTGATGCTTTTACTTCCCCATAAGTTCTAATTAGTTCTTAATGGCTTTGGTTATTCATGGATGTTGGAATTGAGGCAAATAGTGGTGCAAAAATCTTCATTTACCAAGGTTAATGTGAGAGATTATAAGCCTGGGCAAGACCATCTCTCCCTCGCACATGGATATTGTTATAATTGAGCATTTGGATCTTAACTATTGAATTACATTATGATGCCAAAACTGAAAGTCATTTCATACTGAAAAAACTTGTTTTTTAATCATGCTATAAGGTTTAATTTGGTGGGATCCTTTATCCACATAAAATACTAGGATTTGCTGCTTTCTTTAACGTTGCTCAACTGATTAGTGTGTTTGAATGTTATAGAAAAACTGTTCCACAAGTGCTTTTTTAAAATATTTTTGGGGGACCACACAATTCTTATGTGTTTACATATCTAACACCTAAAATTTGATATTTACACTTATAATATCTTGATGTTTTCAACCTACTGCATGATAAGCTGTATTTCGCTTTTTTAAAAAAGTAGCGATGGTGCTATTTTTTATATGATGTTAAAATTTTGAGTGGTATACATGCAAATATGAATGTTAGGTATTAGATATGTGAATACATAAGAATTGTGTGGTATGTAAATGCCCCAATATATTTCTTATGACACTAAATCTGCTGCCATAATTTTCTCTAACCATTCTAAAATTTACTATCAGCTTGCTTAAGAGGTTGGATTTTCCAGAAATGAAGTTCAGTCTCTATTTCTTGGGTTATGAGGTAATCCTTATGATAAATGTTTCGATGACCTGTTTGAGAAATTCATCTGTAACTTATATATCATTTATCATGATTAGGATACTACTTCAGCACCAACTGATTCAAAAGTGAGGACAGTTTGGACTTTCGGCCAAAAAGCTACACTCGAGTTAACTCAGTAAGAGCGAAATATTTGTTTCTTTTGCCATTACCTTTTTCATTTTAGCTTTTTGTTGTTATAGTTGTTCTTGAGACCGGAGTTAACTCAAACCATGACTCGGATACGAAAAATTTTATTACAAAATTTAAGAAAGAATACAATGATGAATTCTCACAACAATAACACATAAATGGTAAATAACATAAAAGATAAAACAATTATCGAAATAACACAAAAGTGGTAAAAAAAATAGCAAAGTAAAATTTAACTAGGCATCAAACACAAAACAACCCTGTAAGGTGATGGATCCGGCGAGGCAGCAAGGGGTGGAGGTTGATGACCCGCTGAGAAGGGGGGGTGGGGGTGGCGCTAGGTCGACTCGGTGGCTGCTAGGAGGGTGTAGGCAGCGACTGATGTGTGGCGGAGAGGCTCTGGGGATGTGGAGCGGCCTGCTAGAGAAGTCGACAAGGAGCTTGACGGTTGGGGAGGTGCAGTCAGGAGAGGTGGAGAGCGCTGAAGGGACCCTGGAAGGCTAATGTCTAGCTGATGGATGCGAGAAAACCGTGATTACGGTGGGAGAACAACGAGATTTGTTGCGGGGAGGTGAATGGCAGGTGAATGGGTGGAGAAGCGGTGCTGAATGGATGCAGACAATAAGGTAGGATGGGGGAGGTAGTCATCGTCTCAGGCGAGGTAAAGCTGAAGCACCTCTCGCCGTCTGATAGAACCCTTAGAAGAGGGAACACCCTAGAGACAAACCTGGAATCTAAAATCACAAAGCAATCCATTGGTTAGACTTGAGAAAAAAATGTTTATAAATAGGGAAGAAAGGCAACAACTTAGGAAGAGAAGAGGATAAGAAATGAAAGGGATTTGCAGAGGTGAGCAATGGCTAGGAGGCACTGGGGGTGGGGTGTGAAACTTGGGATGGAGAGTGAATGAGCATAATTGAATCAGGGCTCTTAATACCTCAGACTTGTCCAATCTATCAAGGGAGGCTGGACTGGCGCAATGCCAAACCCAGTCGACGGACGTGAACTGGATAGCCTCGTGTCAATCCTGTGGTTGGGAGAGCTTCAACTTCATTTGTCAAAGCTTCTAGTTTCTCGTATTATGGAGTGAGATCCGCGACATTGAATGTTCTTAGAATTTTGGGGTATCCTTACATGTCAATTTTGTATGCGTCGTCGTTTAACTTTTTAAAAATGTAGAAAGGTCCATCGACTCTAGGCTTAAGTTTATTGTAAGCTCCTACAAGAAATCGTTCTTTTTTTAGGCGGATCCATTTGAGGTCACCTTCTTAAAATATTACATATTTCCTGGACTTGTTTACTTGAGATTGATATTTGGGGCTTTCTTGCCCAACTTCCTTGTAGAGTTGCTAAATTTGATAAGCATGTTCTGTAGTATTATCACAGAGATCTGTTGGAGGAAGAAGTAAAGCCAATCAAGGAGTGTGATCGGATTGTGGTCGTACACAATTTTGAATGGCGTATGTCCTGTGGTCTGGCTTTTTGATATATTGTAGGAAAATTCAGCTTGAGCGAGAATGAGATCCTATTGTTTGATATTTTTTCTTAATAAAGTAACGAAGAAGATTCTCGAGGCCTCTATTAAGTACTTCGGGCTACCCATCCGTCTGAGTGAACGGGCGTGAAACTTGGGATGGAGAGTGAACATGCGGAACTGAATCAGGGCTCTTAATACCTTGTACCTGTCCAATCTTGCAAGGGAGGCTGGACTGGCGCAAAGCCACAACCGGTTGACGGACGTGAACGGGATATCCCTGCGTCAATCCCCTGTGGTTGGGAGAGCTTCATTATCATTTGTCGAATCTTCTAGTTCGTCGTATTATGGGGGTGAGATCCACACATTGTATGTAGTTAGAATTTTGGAGTACCCTGGCAGGTCAATTTTGTATCCGTCGTTGTTTAATTTTTTTAAAATGCAGAAAAAGTCCATTGACTCTAGGCTTAAGTTTGTTGTAAGCTCCTACAAGAAATCGTTCTTTCTTTAGGCCGATCTATATGAGGTCACCTTCTTGAGATATTACATTTTTCTTGGACTTGTTTGCTTGAGATTGATATTTGTGGCTTTGCTTAGAAATTGCTTCCTCAACTTCCTTGTAGAGTTGCTAAATTTGATAAGCATGTTATGTAGTATCCTCACAGAGATCTGTTGGAGGAAGAATTTAAGCCAACTCAAGGGTTGTGATCGGATTGTGGTCGTACACAATTTTAAATGGCGTGTCTTGTGGTTTGGCTTTGTGATATTTTGTAGGAAAATTTGGCTTAAGAGAGAATGAGATCCTATTATTTGATATTTTTCCTAATAAAGTAACGTAGAAGATTCCGGAGGCCTCTATTAACGACTTTGGTTTGCCTATCCGTCTAAGTATGTATTGCGGAACTAAATTGGAGTTTAGTGCCTAGCTTGCTCTAGAGGGTCCGCCAGAAGTGGCTCAAGAATTTAATGTCCCAATCGGTAGTAATGGTTGGAATGTCGTGAAGCCGAACGGTCTCGCAGAAGTCCAAATCGGCAGTATGAGATGCATCAAACGTCCGGTGGCAGGTGATGAAATGCACCAACTTGGAGAAGCGGTCAACTATTATCATGACAAAATCCTTATTTCTTTGTGTGCATGGAAGTCCTATGACACAGTCCATGCTTAGATTGACCCAAGGTGCTTCAAGGACTTGTAAAGGAGTTTACAAACTTGTATTTAAGCCTTGTGTTTTGGATATACGACAAATCTTACATTGTCGGATGTGTCGCTCTACATCTCGTGTTAGTCGGGGCCAAATAAAGTGCTCTCTCATGAGTGCGAGAGTTTTATCTCTGCTAAATAGTTGGCCAATCCGCCACTGTGGTTCTCTTGGATGAAAGGTTCTCATAGTGAGCATCGGGGAATGCATATTTTGTTTTGGCGGAACTAGTAGTTGTCCGTTTTATAGAACTGTCCTAGAGGTTTCTCCTGACACTGTTCCCGGTTTCCTGGAAGTTTTCATTGGTCTCGTATGAATATTTGATAACTTAAACGCCTGCCACGTGTGCTTGCAAGGATGTGATTGAGTACAAACCAGAAGGAAGGTTAGAGCATCCACGACGCGGTTCTGAAGTCCGGCTCTGTGTTTGAGTATGAACTAGAAGGAAGCTAAGTATTCTAGCTAGTTAGCGTGGCACCCTTTGATTTTTTCTGACTGTTTTAAAAATTTTAGAGCTTCATGATCTGTGAAGTGGTTGAACATGGTTGCAAGTAGGTAATGACTCCAGTGTTCTAGAGCTCTAACAATGACATAGAATTCATTGTTGTAAGTGAAATATTTTTGTCTAGTCTCATTTAGTATAAAGCCAATGTCTATGTCGGAAGCATCACACTCAACCTTAAATGGTTGGTTGAAATCATATAAGGTAAGAACTGGAGCTTGATTAATATTTTCCTTCAAAAGGTCGAAGCCGGTTCGGGTTGTGGCCGTCCGTGTGAATTATTTTCGTTTCAACAACTCTGTAAGGGGAGCAGTGATAGTATTGAAATTGTATACAACTCTTCAGTAGAAGGATGCTAGCTACAAAAATTGTCGAAGCTCGGTAAAAGATTGTGGTGCGGTCCAGCTTATGATTGTCTCGATTATTGTTGGGTCCATTTGTATCCCTGTGTCAGACACAATGTAGCCCAAAAAGTAGATTTGGTTTGAGAGGAAGTGACACTTCTTATGATGGGCGTGCAGTGGTTCGGATCGTACGACCTCGAATACCTCCTATAGGTGTTGTAGGCGGTGTTTTTCAAATTTACCATAAATCAAGATATCATCGAAGTAGACCACCACAAATTTCTCAATATGAGCTCAAAGGACTTGATTCATTAGGCGCATGAAGGTGCTGAGTGCGTTGGACAGCTTGAAAGGCATGACTATCCATTCATAAAGGCCATCTCGTGTCTTGAAGGCGGTCTTCCACCCGTCTCCCAGTTGCATTGTGATATGGTGATAACCATTCTATATGTCAATTTTTGAGAAGTCGGTGGAGCCGTACAACTGATCTAAAAGATTTTCGAGTTGTGGGTATGGGAAAACGATATTTGATTGTAATTTTGTTGATGGCACAACTATCAATGCACATCCGCCAAGGGTCGTCTTTCTTGGGTACAATGAGGGCGGGGATACCATGTGGACTGGTGCTTTTGCGTACTAATCCTCTCTTAACAAGATCTCACACCTAATGTTGGATTTCTACGTACTCTGTGGGTCACAATCGGTAGGCGAGTCTATTTGGTAGGACTAACCTTGTATGAGGTCGATGACATGTTGGATGTCCTGTGGTGGAAGTAATCTTTCTAGGAGATCGTTGGTCATGACGTCTTGGAAATCGTGTAGGTGTGCTTTAATTTTTGTGGGTATCTCGTTTTTTTGGCCGATATTTTCTAGGACCAAAGCTAGTGTAATCGATGCATCATGAGCTAATTGCAGGAAAGTGGCTCGTTAGATTAATGCATTTTCGGTTTTGATTGTGGCCCGTGCATCCTTTACAGGCAATATCATGATGCATTTCCATCCTTTTTGAATATGTAGGTGTTTTTGAAGCCATCGTGCTGTGTTTTTCATTCGAATTGTCATGGCTCCCCAGAAGGATGTGATATGCGTCCATTGGGATGACATCACACCAAACTTGCTCTTGTAATTAATTGTTGATGGAGAATTCAAGTAAGCATTGTTGATCGATTTGAGTCTTGTTCCTATTTTTTAGCTAGGTGAGAGTAGGACCGCAGTTGTTTCTGTGTGGCTAGGCTTTACTTCTTGACCATTAGAGTGGATACAACATTCTCGTAGCTGCCGCCATCAATGATTAAACTACAGATTTGCCCTGGACCATGCATGTATTACGAAAGATGCTATGTTGTAGCCATGAAGGGTCTCTTTTGTGTTCTAACTGGAGGACCCTTCGTATGACCAATAGTTCGCCTTCGTCGCTAGGGAGGGGGAAGTGCTTCTCTCGAATTATCCTCATATTGAACTTCCTCGATTTTCTCAACTTCTTCGATGAAGCCTTCTTTAGTAAAAGAGAACACAGGTGGTGGGGCAGTTGGTGGCCATGTGTTCATACCCATGGCACAGAAACATTTCGTACAGGAACTGTCCCGGAGTAACTTCCTCGTTCGGATTTGCTTGGGGTGGTTTTCTTGCTTCCCGGTAGTGACTTGTCAGCTTCCGACATGGTCTTGGGGGTAGATGTGGTTTAAGGTGATGGTTTGATTGTCTACGGCTATCGGAAGGAGTTTTGAGACTTGGATTGCTTCTTTTGTCGTTCTACTTTTAATGAGAAAGTCTGAACATTGTCTAGTGTCCCTTAAGGTTCGAGTACAATATCGCTAATGACGGGTTTTAAACTCTCAAGATAGCGGGTTATTGTGTTCTCCTCTTGTTTGACCAAGCCACACTTCATCTGTAAATGATCGAATTGTGCCGTGAATTTCTAGACGGATAGGTCACGCTATTGTAGGTTGTGGAGCTGGATGAATATGTCCTGCCAATAATGGGGTATAAGGCATTTCTTTTGCATTTCCTTCATTTTGGCCCACTTAGTGATATTATCATCCCTGTCGCATTGTCGTTGTCGTTACAAGTTGTCCCAACATAACGACGCACTTTTCTTTATTTCAATGACTATAAGCTTAAACTTTTTGTCCTCGAGCACGTCCTTGTAATCAAAGATGTGTTCGATCGCTTGCAATCAGTCGATGAGGTCGTCAGGGTCCATTCTTCCATCGAATTCCGATAGGTCCATTTAATGCTGAAATCTCGATGGGTGTCAAATTTGGGTTCCTTGCACGGTCTACGAATGTCAAAGCTGTGTGGGCGATATTCGTCACCGCTGATGTCATTGCGGTGAAATAGTTTTAAGTCATCATCATGGTCTCCTCGTCGACTCTTGATGTCACTTTCGAGAGCAATGTCGCCTTGAGTCTCGTCATCCATCTTGACCAATCATTGTTGTAAGTGATGAATTTGTTGTTGTATTTCTTCTCGAGTCAGGTCTGGCACATATCAACAAGGCGGCATGATTGAAAGTGTTTCGGGAAAGACGAGAAATGGAAGGAGGAGAAGACAAAAAGAGAAGGAGAAATCGTAAGAGGAAATAAGAGAGAAAAAAATTTGGGTGGCTTGGGTAGGGGCTGAAGGGAACCCTAGGGTAAGACTAGGGTTGTGCTAACTCTAATACCAAATGATACTGGAGTTAAGCTAAGCCATGACTCGAACACAACAAATTTTCTTGAAGATTTTAGGAGTACAACCACAACAATAACGCATAAACGGTAAACAATATAAAACATAAACAACGATTGAAATAACACATAAGTGGTAACAGAAATAGCAAAGCTGAATTTAACTAAGCATGAAATAGAAAACAATCCTGTAAGGTGGCGAATCCGGCTAGACAATGAGGGGTGGAAGCTGATGACACGATGAAAAGGGGGAGGGGGTGGTGGCGCGGGGGGAGGGGGGGGGTGAACGTGTGGCGTAGAGGCACTGGGGAGGTGGAGCGGCTTGCTAAAGAAGTCAACAGAGAGCTTGCTAGGTGGGGAGGTGTGGCCAGGAGAGGTGGAGGTCACTGAAGCGACCCGGGAAGGCTGACAACCAGCTGGTAGACGCGGGGAGGAGTATTGGGACAGTGGCTGCTGTGGGGGAACGGAAGACTCACAACAGGGAGGTGACTGACGAGCGAAAGGGGGAGGAGCGGTGCTGGAAAGGTGTCACCAGCAAGATAGATGGGGGAGGTAGTCACCACCTCAAGCGGGGTACAATCGAAGCACCACCCCGTTTGATACAACCCTCAGAAGAGGGAACTCCTTGGAGGCAGACCTAGAACCTTAAATTACAAGGAAAATCCACTTGTTAGACCTAAGAAAGAATGTGTATAAACAGGGAAGAAGGGTGGCAGCCTAGGAAGGAAGGAGGAGAAGAAATGGTAGGGATTTGAAGAGGCGAGCAACAACTAGGAGGCGCTGTAGAAGATTAGGGAATGAGGGTGCACAATGCTCCGGATGCAAAGCGAGCAAGCGGAATTGAATTGGGGCTTTTAATACCTCGGACCGGTCCGATCCACCAAGGGAGGCTGAGTCGGCGCAAAGGCACACCCGGTTGACATATGCGAACTGGATAGCCCCGTGTCAGTTTTGTTTTGTTTATTGTTATATATATATATATAACAGTGTTTCAGAGGGTGGTTATGTTATGTTGACACAGCACTTGGTGCCTCCTTTCTTATCTTGAAATATTTTGTCACTTTTTAGATGTTTATTGGACACTGCGGATACATATTGGGCAAAATTTCATACAAGCTATACCTCTTAACTTGGTTAAATACTAATTTTTTTCCTTTTCCCACAATTATTTTTTCTCTCCCAACTCTGCTCTTGCTGTCATTTTAAACTACTCCTATGCCTTGGACTTTTAAGTATGATGTCATATGCTATGTTGCTTCCCATATTTTTCAAGATGTTTTCGTGGCATCTGGTTTTTTTTTCTCTCTTCCTACTTCATGGCCCCTCATAGTTGTGTTGACCTTTTATTTTCCATATTTCCAGTAATTGGGGCACAGAAAGTGATCCTGAATTCAAGGGCTACCATAATGGAAATTCTGAACCTCGAGGTTTTGGTAAGTTCCATTTTGATTTATAGAAATTTACATCTGACATACTTGTTCTATGGAACTGAACATAGAAATTCTTATACTGATTACAGGCCATATAGGTATCACAGTTGATGATGTCTACAAGGCATGTGAACGATTTGAACATCTTGGGGTGGAGTTTGTGAAGAAACCTGATGATGGTATCACTCTTTAGTGATTATAGTAAATATTTTATTTGTATCCTTTTGGTCTAATCAAAATAAGTATATTTTCCCCAAGTTTGATCACATTTCTTGCAGAAAATTCTACATCCTCGATTGGGTGTTAACTAGTTTAGTTAGGGTCTTGAAAGTCGTTGACGTGGTTTTGAGTTCAATATTTACCTACATCCTACCTCAATGATTTTACGTGGGCAAAACAGTTTTGGTGGGAGCGGGGGGTGGGGTGGGGCTGGGGGTGAGGAATTCTATTTAGTTAGGGTTTAGAGCATTTAGGATGATTGTTATTGTTGTTTTGTGCTTTTATGAAAGATGCCTATTATATAAATAAAGATTGACTTTTGGTTCTGACTCACTAATAGTTGGCTAAAATGAAGGACCATATGTATAATTAGATGGTTGATTAGGTGATATAATGATAGTTGCTTTTGAAACTATTGCTACTAAGGTAACTCCATCTTTACCTTTCAGACAATTGGAGAAGCTTCTGATAGAGAACAATAAACTATAAAGAGGAATTTATTAGCAGGAGAGAAGCTGAAAGTAATACAAAAAGGAGAAAATAAGAAGATCCTCCCACTAAAGTTGAAGAAAAATTGGAGTTATCTCACTTCAATGCGGCACTTAATACAGATGTTGTAGATAATTAGTTTGAGCTTTTTTGGAACCTATCATTGTATAAAATTATTTGAATAGAAAAATATTTCATTGTCTCTTTTGAAGTTCTTACATGCTTTAGTATGGTGAAATTTATAATCAAACTATGATATGTCAATCTTGATATGGCTAGAGTTTAAAATATTTTTCAAGTCTTAATGCTACACCATTCGATACAAAGAAGATTAAGCCTGAGGGCTAAATTTGAGGCAGGATAATGGTCAAACTATGCAAGAATATATGATAGAGTTTTGAATCTACGCATCTGCACTAGAAATTTAGTTGAATGAAGAAATCTTAGGAATGAAGTATATAATCATGAAAGTTTCCGCAAAGAATTGAAGCGTTTTCCACTGCTTGCACTTGAAGCTAGTTCAAGGTTGTAACACTTTGGGAAAGAAATGAGTATCTTTTCATCGATAGAAATTTTAGATTGCAAATATAAAGAAGGAGAAGGCTAAAGGTTCAACTACTAAGGAACATCACAATAAACCATTCTTTTGCTGCTACAAAAAAGTCGGGGCATAAGCTCAAGTGTTATTAGAATTTAATCCAAGAAAAAGATTGAAATGAAAAGATAAGAAAGATCATTATTACCACTTTAAAAGAAATACTTAAACTAAGTGTGAGAAAGGAAAATCGTACATCCTTTTTGATTTTACATGCACTTGCCAATAAAGAAGTTGGGGATAAACTTTCCAACTCTACTTTTATAATGCTATTTTTCTGTTAGGTAGTAAAAATAATCTTAGTTTTAAAGCTCTAGTTGATAAACTTGGGCTAGCCACTACCAAGTATTCAATACCCTATAGCTCTAATTTGCTTCCAAAAGTGTTATGTTTGTTAGGTCACCAAGCATTATACTCTTACTTTTGCTCTCATTAGAAACTTCATTGATGGGGTAATTCCTGAAGTGATGTCATTGGCCCAAGTTATCGTGGTTCTTGGTCACTATGCACTATACTCTTAGTTTTGCTCTTTAGAAATTTCATTGACGAGGTAGTTTGTGAATTGATATCATTGTCCCAAGAATTGAATGCCTTACTCTAACTTGATTCCAAATGAGTTTTGTTTGTCAAATTGATTTTTTCTTACTATACATGATTAAGGGCTTTTAGGCCCATCTCTATTTTGGCCAAATTTTAGACATCAATTTTATTTTTGATATAATAAAAAATAAGAGTAATCTCATCATTATTTTAAATAATATAAATATAAAGTCCTTTTTCCTAATTTTGGGTTGTTTCTTTGTAAATAAGGCTGATTGCTGGAACTTTTGGATATATTATTGATGAATGAAATTTTGTGAGGACAATCACATTAATTTCCCTTAATTCAATTTTTGTATACGGGTCGGTCCAAGTTGTGCATGCAAAGTTATTGTTATAAATTATATTATGAAATAATTTATTCCTCTGAGAAGTTATGTGAAATAAATTATTTCCGTGGATTGAATTTATTTTCTTTCTTATTTTAGGCTTTCCTACTTTATGTTGTTTCATTTATCTTCAATAATTAGTATGAATTGATTAATTGCATATATTTGAAGTTATATCTTTCCCTCATGTTAATTTTTTTTCTTGTCTTTCCTATTCCAGGATTCATGTAAGGGTTATTTTCACTCCCTTTCATATCAATAAAAAAAATTCCGCATTATTCTGAAATTCAGAATGGTATAGAGCCTAATTTCGTACTCTAGCCACCGATCCTCCTTCCAGAAGTTCTACTCTCTTCCTACATCCTCCGTGCAAGAAGGGAGGGGCATTCATCTTGGTATTTGAAACAACAATTTTTTCTTCTTCTTTCCCTACAGGCTTGGCCTGTTGGCTGGTCCTTCCCAAGCCGGGAGCTAAATCTCTATCGGCCTCCAGAAAGTAAGCAACAGTTTCCCAACAGTTTTTCTTCCTGCCGTTTTTCCTCCCTTAGAGATATGTTCCGTGGAGAATTTTCTGTTGTTAGCAGCCAAACAATTTTTTTGTCATAAAAGAACAATTGCATATCTGCTGTATAGATCTATAGCCACAGGTTCCCCTAGTTGTCGTCGTTTTTCATCCTAATTGCCACCTGTACCACTCTTCCCTATCGGTTTTCTAAAGGTTGTTGTCGCTGATCCTTCCGGTAGGTTGTTCTAGTCCCCGGACCTCCCTCCACTAAATAGTCGATCTCTGGATTTCAATCTCGGACCTTCTTGTCTTGAGACTGGAGTGTATGTATAGTGACAACGTCCTTGAGATCCCCGTCAAGGGTATATCGCGTGGGCAACCAACCGTGGATTACTGTCGCCCTCTCATTGGTGGCCTCTCCTGGCAAGATTTCTGTCGGACATTTGTCTGTTGGTTCTCCCTCTCACGAGCTACCCTTCCCTGATGAGCTGTGTGCTGATGGCTTCTCTGTTATCCCTCTCAGCCGCAGGACCCTCCTATTGTTCTTTCCCGTAGGACCTTCCCGTTGTTCTTACCGGAGGACTTTCCTGTAGGAAATAAAGCAGTTTTTTTTGTTATTCTTCCGAGTAGCAGGAATCAACGTAGCTTTTTCCCTGAGATCCAACGCTGCTTCTTGTTGCTCTTCCAAAAAATCCAACGTTGGTTCCTATAGCCTGATTATTCACTGTCCCTTTCTCCTGCAATATTTGTTTCCTTCCCTGCATAGGCGTCAGGGAGAGTTACATTTCCAACGGTCCTTTTCTCATGCAGCTTTCTTTGTCAATAAAATTTCTTGGCTGTGATTTGCTCTTTCTCTGACTTGTGGAATTCCAATCGGATAGCCGCCACTGATGCTCGGAGATCGGGAATTTCTCCCTTCAATGGCTCTCCTAAACGAAGAGAAGTTATTTTCCAGACATGTCTTCGCAGCAAAAGTGGACGGAGAAGAGTAACTTTTTAATTGTCATTTTCCCCCTGCAGGTTTCAACTGCTATTCCTTCCTGCAGGAAGTTGCGGCTGCAACTGCCTTCGTGGCACCTTTCATCATTTCACATGCATGGATTGTGGAAACAAAGGGTAGCTTGTTACATAGGAGTTTATCGTTGGTTTTCTTGCAAAACAACTTGAAAAAGGTTATTACAAAGGCAGGACTGGATGTATCCTTGAATGGAATCCCAACAGTCGACCTACATGCCCTTCTCCATCGGTTTCTTCCCTACTGCCAGAAATCTCCATGCAGGCCCTTCTCCGTGTTTTCTTTGCCACTAGAACTTTCCCTGGAGACTTCTTCGCAGGAACACTCCTGTCCAGCAACAATAGGGACAATCGGTTCTCTCCCTGCAAGTTGTGGCCCTTTTTCTCTGTCGTCGGAAATCTTTTCTGTCAGCAGTTTGCCCTGCAAAGGATAGTATCCTGTTACAGGCTCTCATTGCTACAGACCCTTTTCGTGCGGTAGACCCTCCTCCAAAGCTTTTATCCATTTTTTCATTCAGGCTTTATCCTGCAGTTTTGTTTTTACCATATAAGTTCTCTACTTCCATACAAACTTCCATGCAACATTATTCCGCCTATCTACAGGCACTGCAGAAACTGCAGCTAATGACAACCGCAGTCAACTAGAAGTCAGTTTTTACTGTATGTTGTCTACTTCCTTGCAAAGTCCCCTGCAACATTACCTCTAGGAGCCTTTTGTCTACCTACAGAGATTGCAGGAACAACAATCAAAGGCAACCGCAGTTATCTACTTCTTTGAAAATTCACTTGCAGCATTACCTATAGGAGTCTTCCGCCTACCTACAGACACTGCAGGAACTGCAGTCAAATATAACCACAGTTGTCCACTTCCCTATAAACTCCCCTGCAATATTACCTACATATACAAATATATGTTTTTTTTATGCTGTATTTCCTTATCTGCATTTCTGTGATTTAGTTTGCTGGCATTTCTATATTACAACGTGAAAACTATATGCAATCTTCAAGATATCCATACTCGAGTGCTTTCATGCTTCGTATTCCCCAAACTTTTCAATTCTTTGTTCCTTAATGTTTTGTGATTATACTTTCATGTGACATAGTATATTCGTTACAGTTTAGTAGTTATATCTACGTATTAATTCATTCTGGAGCCTATTAGTTTTCAAATTTGCTCCTATTTTTCTGGGTGACCAGGCAAGTAATTTATTTCAGTACAAGATCGTATGTGTTTTACATCGATTGTCTTTCACGTTTCTAGAATTTAAATCAGATGTAGCTGATAACACTATTTGCAGGAAAAATGAAAGGCATTGCATTTATTAAAGATCCTGATGGTTACTGGATCGAAATTTTTGACCTTCAAACAATTGGGGAGGTTGCGGCTATAGCCTCTTGACAGACTTTAGACTCTAAAGGTAACTCTCACCTCTTTAGTTATAGTCTTATTTTGTGAAGTTGCGTTAAATTTTTACTGTTTATTTATGGTAAGTAACTTCTTTTCATGTTTTAAGAATCTTTATAGCCACTATGGGTTCATTGTATATTGGAACTCTAGGACATTTAATGAGGTTTAGTAGTCATCTTGGGTTTTTCAAGGGTTAGGTTATGATTCCTAGGGTTGGCTTATGCACATTAGATACTCATGGTTCAATTTGGTTAATGCATCTAAAGCCTTCATCATCATCATCTTCATCATCATCATCGCAATAAGCATTTTCTAACTTATTTGGAGTTGACTTTATGAAGTCTCATTCTTCATTTATTTCTATGGTGTACTGCATGAGATGTTAAATTTATGCTATGTAAGTTTTTCTATGCGTTTTCTATTTGTATTACCTTTGGTCTAGCCCTCTTTTTTCTAACCCTTCAACACTAATTGATATCGGAGGTAACTCAAATCACGACTCGAATAACACATATTTTATTGCTGAAATTGAAAAAGTATATCGACGATTCTTTGAAAAAATAACAACATAAGCACATAAACAATAATATAGAATGGGATGACTTAACAAGCAATAAAATAAGCAATGCAAAAGACAGGAACAGTCCTGAACGGCGCTGGATGGTGGCTGAGAACCCGCCTGAAGGGCTGGGGAAAGGTCGGTGACAGGTAGAAGAATGCCAGATGAAACATCAGCACTGGAGGGCGGCAGAAAGAGTATAGGAAGTGGTTAGCGTTACTAGAGGGGTGCTGGACGGAACCTGAAGGACGAGTAGCCTCTATGTGGAGGAGGTTGGGAGGTGCGGCAGTGGTAAGAGGTGATGCTGGATGGTTAGCAAGGCGAACGTGAGGAGAGTGTGGCCTCTTTGTGCTGCTGACAGGTGCTGCGGTCGGCTGAGGGAAGAAGGGGGGAGAGACCAGTGGCCTCTCTGTGCATAGGAAGACGCCGATGACAGACCGAGGAGAAAGGAACGGAGTGGAGATACACACCACATCGGGTGAGGTACAGCCGACTTGTCGAAGGATACAACCCTCGTAGAGGGAAAACCAAGAAGGCACACCTGAAATAAAAAATTAACAAAAAAACTGATTAGACTTGGGCAAGATAACTTGTATAAATAGGGGAAGATTAGCAGCTGGCAAAGACAAGATTTATGAATTGAAGGGGGTGAAAATGGAAGAGATTGAAGTGGTGTGAGGAATGACTGCTACAGCAAGGAGAGAAGGGCGGAAGAATAGGCTGAACGAATCGGGCATGGGAGGAGGAGATGCTGAACGTCCGCCTAGGTGAAATTGGACCGGTCCGGTCCAGCAGGAATTCTGGACCTGCTTCCCGCATTGATCAGCTAGAAGGGTTGTAAACAGCCCCGCCTCGATTCTCTTGGGGTTGGGGAAGCTTCGACAACTTCCCCAATTGTAAAATAATTAATTTATGCAATGCAAGCATTTCTATGTAGCATAAAAAATTATAAATTTCACTAAAATCATTTTCGAGAAAAAACAAATGCATATTGTTAGTAATGACTAAATTATAAGGAATTTAGATCATAATATTTTTATTTGCCTCCCAATTGGCTTGCATCTGCATATAAGCCCTCCATCGATTTATCCAACATGCACACTCACTGAGTTTTACATTGGACACCATAAGGGCTACAAAAAATGCCTAGCTAAAGTTCTCATCAAATTGGTCATGAATAAGAGCAATCACCAACCTAAATATTACCAATTTTATTATAAGAAATAAAATGACATACAATTAAGAAGACCTTACAGATATTTATGGATTGGTTGAGAAAAGATAATGCCACTACAGAGCTCAAGGAAGTTGCTTTGGATGACCATGTATAGTTTCCTATTGAATTTGTTGAACACCCTTGGATTTTCAGAATAAAACTCAGATTTCCATTATTCATATATATATACATATATATATATATATATATATATATATATATATATATATATATATATATATATATATATATTGTTGAAGATGGAGCCTGTTCCCGCCTGCTGCCTCCCGCCTCTCCGCGTCGCGCCTCACGCGAAGCTTCCCGCCTCCTTGCTTCCCGCCTCTTCTTCACGCGGAACCGCGTCTTTATTTCCCGCGCCAAGCTCCCGCGTGAAGGCCTCCCGCGTAAGCTCCCTCCTATGGCTCTTTTGGCTCCTTATAAAAGATGAAAAAGCTGTTGCAAAGGCTTGTACTCTCCTTCGGCTGAAAGGACAAGCAAAAGAGAAAGGATTTCTTTTCTCTGGTTTAGGCAGCAGCAAAGAAAAAGGGGATTTGCTTTATCCCCCTTTTGTTTTCTCTCTCACGTGAGAGAGAGAGAGAGGAAATGAGAGAGAGAGAAGGTAAGGGGAGAGGAGAAAGAGAGAGAAAGAGTTTTCTTGTAAACGTCGAGACGTTCGACGGTGTAAATCCTCAAAGTAGTAAAATTCTCTGCAGCTCCGTGGACGTAGACAAATTTTCCGAACCACGTAAA
The DNA here is from genome assembly GCA_022702705.1 of Papilionanthe hookeriana x Papilionanthe teres. Lineage (NCBI taxonomy): Eukaryota > Viridiplantae > Streptophyta > Magnoliopsida > Asparagales > Orchidaceae > Papilionanthe > Papilionanthe hookeriana x Papilionanthe teres. The sequence goes on from CM040425.1 coordinate 88,700,884, forward strand.
TCTCTGTGTCGTATTTTCTGGTGCATTTTTCTCGTTTCAATTTCCGCTTTATTGTCGTCGTTTTTCATAACAACTGGTATCATAGCCCCGATTCGAATCTAAAGAAGAACGATGACTGGAGACGAAGTGAAGATTTCAGGGATCGAGAAATTCAACGACACGAATTTTGGTTACTGGCGAATGCACATAGAGGACTACTTTTATGGGAAGAAACTTCATCTTCCATTACTGGGACAACGACCGGAGAAGATGGAAGAGGCCGATTGGAATCTATTGGATCGACGAGTTACGAGTTATTCGATTGACCACATCGAGATTAGTTGCACACAACGTTATCGAAGAAAGGACCATCTGCGGATCTCATGGAGGCTCTGTCAGGCATGTATGAAAAGCCATCGGCGAATAACAAAGTGCATCTAATGAAAAAGTTATTTAATTTAAAGATGACGGAATGTACATCCGTTGTACAACATCTGAATGACTTCAATACCATCACAAATCAATTGTCGTCTGTCGAAATTGAATTTGATGATGAGATACAGGCGCTGATATTATTGGCTTCGTTGCCAAATAGTAGGAAAGCTATGAGGATGGCGGTCATCAATCTACGCAGTAAATCTAAGCTAAAATATGATGATATTCGTGATTTAATTTTGGTCGAGGAGGTGTGCAGGAAAGATCTGGCGAGACTTCGGGTTCGAGTTCGGCGGCGAATGTTGATTCGGAGGAGATCACATGACGAGAACTCGAACAGAGGAAGGTCAAAATCAAAGCACGAAGCAAAAGCAAGTCGAAGCACGGTCGATGAAGCAACCTGCTTTGGAATTGTGGTAAACCGGTCACATAAAGAAGAAGCTGCAAAAATCCTAAGAAGATGGAGAACACCGGTGCTAATGCGGTGAATCGAAGAAGTTCAGGATGCGTTGTTGCTTGCAGTTCACAGCTTCGTTGACGACTGGATACTAGACTCATGGGCTTCTTTTCATACATATTCCCACGGGGAGTTAATGTAAAACTATGCTGCAGGTGACTTTGGGAAGATTTACCCAGCTGATGGAGCAGCTTTGAACGTGGTGGGGATGGGAGATGTAGAAATTGCACTCCTAACAAAAGCAAATGGATCTTGCAAAAGGTCGGACATATTCCGAGATTGAAGAAAAATTTAATTTCTGTTGGGCAGCTAGATGAAGGAGGGCATACAGTAGTATTCTCGAATAACACCTGGAAGGTAACTAAAGGAGCACTGGTACTGGCTCGAGGTGAGAAGACTGGTACGTTGTATATGACTACTGGTTTAATTAACAGTGTTGATACTTACGAGTTGCAGAGACGCAACGGACATGTGGCATTGCGAGTCAGGACACATGAGTGCGAGAGGCATGAAAGAGCTTCGGTCCGGATGCAGTCGCTGAAGCGAAATCGGTTGATCTTGGCATGTGTGAAAGTTGCATCATGGGAAAGCGAGAAAAATGTCGGTTCTCCGAAAGGTGGCGAGAGCGCTAAAGGCGAGGAAAATTAGAACTTGTACACACCGATGTGTGGGGACCTTCCCAGTGGCATCTCTTGGAGGCTCTCGCTCTTACGTCACATTTATTGATGATCATAAGCATAAAGGTATGGGTCTATTTCTTGAAGCATAAATCGATGTATTTAATGTGTTCGGGACTTGGAAGGCCATGTTTGAGACGAGAGACATGTTTAAAATTAAAATGTCGAGATCCGATAATGGTGGTGAGTACATTGATGGTGGATTCGAAGAGTCTTGTGCGACTCGGGACATTAGAATGGAGAAGACCATTCCGGGGACACCACAGACAAAATGGTGTTGCGAGAGCGCATGAACGGGACCATCGATGAGAGGGCTAGAAGCATGAGATCGCACGCGCGGACTACGACCAACCTTCACGGCGGATGCGGTCGGCGACGCAGTAGTCTATTCGATCGACGAGGGGCCATCCGCCCCATTAAGCCGTGAATTACCTCAGGAAGTCTGGAGCGGTAAAGAGGTCAAATTTTCTCACCTTAAGACTTTTGGTTGTTTTTCATATGTTCTTATTAATCCAGATGCTCGAATTAAGCTTGAGGCGAAGTTAAAGAAGTGTTACTTCATTGGCTACGGAAATGATGCATTTGGGTATCGTTTTTGGGATGATCAGGATCGGAAGATCATAAGGAGCAGGAACGTGATCTTTAATGAGAAAATGATGTACGAGGACAAGTCCAGTACGGTTTCGAAACAAGATCTTGCGAAATCCGAAGCTGGTAAAGTTTGATGATTTACCGAGAGGTCGCGATACATGATCAAAATGTGAATGACGACGAGAGTGGGTCCGGGGCACCCATTCCCATTATTCCGCGATTAGGTTCGAGTCGTTCATTACTCCAATCTATCGTTCGCAGGTCGAGAAGGGTTAGATGCTCTCACGAGAGGTATTATTCTACTTTAAACTACATTCTGTCGACGGATGGTGGAGAACCTCGAGTTATGAAGAAACGCTGCAAGATGAAAATTCGAGCGAGTGGGAGCTAGCCATGAAGGAGGAGATGGATTCTCTGCTGAAAATCGGACTTGGGAGCTAACGGATCTTCCACGGGAAGAAGGCTTTACACGACAAGTGGGTGTATCGGGTAAAGGCGAACATGATGGCGATAAAAGGTACGAGGCGAAGCTCGTTGTTAAAGGTTTTCGGCGAAGCATGGTATTGATTATTCCGAGATTTTCTCTCCGTGGTGAAGCTTACAATCATCGAATGATACGTGTCATGGTGGCTACTCGAAAATCTCTTTCTTGAACGAGTTAGATGTGAAGACGACTTTTCTTCATGGAGACCTTGAAGAAGACATCTACATGCACCAACTCGAAGGGTTCATAGTACGAGGAAAGGAAGACTCGGTTGCGGATTGAAAAAGAGCTTGCATGGCACAGACGAAGCTCCTGAACGAGTGGTACAGAAGTTTGATAAATTCATGCTCGATGCGAGAGTACGACGGATGTCGAGCAAATACATTCTTTGTATGTCGAGTATTTTGACGATTCATATATCATCCTATTGTTGTATGTGGATGATATCTTTGTCATGAGAGCTAACGTTGATGAGATCAATAATCCGAAGAAGCGGATGTCAAAACGACTTTGCAGATGAAGGATTTGGGAGCGGCGAAACAAATCCTTGGCATGAAAATTATCGGAGACGAGTCGAATGTACGTTAAGACTTTCACTAGTTCGAATATGTGAAAAAGGTCTTAACTTAGGTTCGATACGGACAAGGCAGAACGAGTTAGCACACCTTTAGGCGGTCATTTCGGACTCGACGAAGCAGGTCACCCATGTCGGATGAGGAATGAGACTATATGAGTAAGGTTCCTTACGACTTCGGCCGTTGGTTCACTTATGTATGCTTATGGTCACGTATCGGACCGGATATTGCTCATGCGAGTGAGAGTTGTGAGCGGATACGTGAAGCAATCCAGGAAAGGAACATTGGGAAGGCTGTGAAGTGGATCTTCGGATACCTAAGAGGCTCTACGAAACACCGCTTGTGTTTCTCGAGAAAAGCCTGGAGGTACGTGGGCTATGTTGATCTTGATCTAGTGGAGACATTCATACCGGAAGGAGCACTACGAGCTATATGTTATACTTTTGGTGGCAGCTGCAGAGTATCGTGGTGCTCCAATCTGCGAGAGACAGGTTTCGTTGTCTACTACGGAAGCGAGTACGTAGCGAGTATCGGAGGCACTGCAAAGGAGATGATATGGCTACGGAGACTTCTTGGAAGAATTGGGTAAGGAGGTTCGGAAGGGCGCTCTCTACGGTGATAGTCGAGTGTTATATTTCTTGCTGGGAATCCAGGCATTTCGATCCTGGGACCGAGCATATTCGGATCAAGTACCACTTCGTACGATCATTATTGGATGACGGACGGTTGCTTCTTGAGAAAAATTGTGGAAGCAAAACCCTGTCGATATGTTGACTAAGGGTGTTACTCTTGAGAAACTGAAGTTGTGCTCAACTTCATTTGGTCTTCTAGCGTAAAGAACAAGGACTTTGAGTTACAAAGGTGGAGGATATCACGATTGAGGAAAGATCGATACGGTAGGCGGATAAGGCGGTAGTGGGCGACGCAGTTAGTGTCCCAGTCTCCAAGTGGGAGAATTGTTGAAGATGGAGCTTGTTCCCGCCTGCTGCCTCCCGCCTCTCCGCGTCGCGCCTCACGCGAAACCGTGGGAAGCTTTCCGCGTGAAGCTTCCCGCCTCTTCTTCACGCGGAACCGAGTCTTTATTTCCCGCGCCAAGCTCCCGCGTGAAGGCCTCCCGCGTAAGCTCCCTCCTATGGCTCTTTTGGCTCCTTATAAAAGATGAAAAAGCTGTTGCAAAGGCTTGTACTCTCCTTCGGCTGAAAGGACAAGCAAAAGAAAAAGGATTTCTTTTCTCTGGTTTAGGCAGCAGCAAAGAAAAAGGGGATTTGCTTTATCCCCTTTTGTTTTCTCTCTCACGTGAGAGAGAGAGAGAGAGAGAGGAAAGGAGAGAGAGAGAAGGTGAGGAGAGAGGAGAAAGAGAGAGAAAGAGTTTTCTTGTAAACGTCGAGACGCTCGACGGTGTAAATCCTCAAAGTAGTAAAATCCTCTGCAGCTCCGTGGACGTAGGCAAATTTGCCGAACCACGTAAATCTCGCATGTCGTATTTTCTGGTGCATTTTTCTCGTTTCAATTTCCGCTTTATTGTCGTCGTTTTTCATAACATATATATATAATTCGGGAAATTTTAATGCTGTGTATGAGGCAAGTAGAAATTACTAAATTCTTCAACATATAAAACACTCAATTATGGAATATACGTGATATTATAATTAATCTCAATTTTCTCAGTTCGGTGATTATGGCTAGGGGTGTAAACGAACCGAACACGAACAAACAGAGCTAGTGTTCGTGTTTGAAATGTTCGAACACATCACTGTTCGTGTTTGGTTCGTTTGCTTATCGAACGAACACGAACTTCCTCGTGAACCGAACACGAAGCTCGTTTGCGAACAATGAGACTTTTTTGATCGCCTAGCTTTGATAGGATACTTCTCAAAATGAAGCAAATTGATCAGGTATTCCGTACAGATCAGGTAACCCATACTTCCTCAAAATGAAGCAAACCGAATATGGCGTTTAAGGTTTTGATTAGGGTTTTATTTTAGTATATAGTATAGTATATTAATTATAATATTATAATATTTATATTAATATAATTAATATTATAATATTATTATTGTTATTAATAATTTATCATATATTATAATTTATAGAAGTTTAATTATTTAAAATATGATAAATTTTTATAATATATAATTATTTTTAAAATATCATAAATTTTTCATATATAATTATTTTAAATTTTTTTATATTTCGAACAATAACGAACCGAACACGAACGAACACATCACTGTTCATGTTCGGTTCATTTAACAAATCGAACAAAAAAAATTGTTCGTGCTCGTCTCGTTTGTTTATCGAACGAATCGAACACGAACTTTTTGGCGAACCGAACACGAACTGTTCGCGAACAACGAGCTTTTTTGACAGCCCTAATTATGGCATTAGTAACATAATTGAGAAAATAAGACATCCATGTTTTGGAATCAATTAAACTTGCTTACATACATGTGTGGTCAACATCATTTTGATACGCCAATTAATTATATGATAACAAAATCATATTTAAATTAGTTTTTACATATAATAATTATGAAATAAATTAAGTAATTAGAAAAGGGAACTTTGACTTTATATTCCTTGTGATACCCAAAATTGGAGAAATATTCCCATTTTTGTAGAAATGTGCTGAAGTCTGTTTTGGATCAAAATACTCTTTCTATGTATATATCCCCGATGATATTCTGTCATGGCACACCTTGGCACTTTTTGCTTTCGTTCTTTCTTTGAAATCTCTTCGCTCAGCAAAGACGTGATTGTGAGGCTCAGTAAAAACTATATATATAGTTTAATGGCGTCTTTAGTAGGCATTGGGATGATTTCTCCACAAAACAAAACAAAACAAAACAAAAAAATAAAAGAAAAAGCAAAAGAGTTTAACAAGTTTGTACTGTGTTTCCTATGATTCGAGCGAATCTAAGTCCTTTTGATAAAATTATAGCACAGAGCTAGATAGAACATTGAACAGACTATTTCATATCTTATTTTAACTATAATTGAATATGATTTAAACATGAATCGAACTTCTAACCCTCTGATGATGAAATTACAGCTATGCTAAATCTTGTTCAAACCATATTGAAATGAGATTTGAATTATGTTCCAACGCTTTTCTTGTTAAAGCCAATGTCAATTGCGATGACCGAGTAGTCTGTGTGCTCAAAAGAAGAGTATTTTTCTCTAAAATGAACTTTCGAGTATACTTATCTAAGAGAACAAACAGTTACATATTTCTCCTCTACATATTTCTCTCATTTTTGGATATCATGAGGCATATAAAATTAAATTTCTTTAAAAATTCAACCTAAATAGATATGTAAAAATTATAAATAATTTTTATAATTTCAAAAATGAGTTTTGAATATATCTATCACCTTTGTTATGTGTTTGACATCTTTGACGTCTTTGATAATATATACTAAATCAATTCATAATAAATACACGACCTAGACAATGCTCTTTGAAGCTTTGATTATTCACTTTAGTTCTTCGTATCTTGTACGCTTAAGCTTTTCTCCAAGTAAAAAATCTCCCATTTTACTTATTGAAATAATTTTGTCTTGATGCTTGCTAAAAAATTAACATAATTAAATAAAATATTTAGTAAATCATTAGATAACATCGTTTAAAATTCACTAAATCAATAACAAGTCACACGAGTTACATGGGTTTGTGGGATTAGCATAAGGTGCATGATAGAACTACTAGTATATTGGAGATAAGAATCAAGGGCAATAATGTCAACATCGTTTAGTAAATCTTTTTCAAAGGCTTCATTCGAAGCTTTCTAAGCGTGCGATTGATTTTATCTTTTAAAATATATTTTTAGAGGTGGTAGGGAGTAAAAACTAAAATGTATTTGTAAACTAAATTACACTTTGGTTCTGAAAGATAGTAAAGTTTGCGGGAGGTGATGATTTGATGGCCCTCAATTCTTGAAATAACTAGCTAGAGCCAAAATCAAGTTGAAGCTATTTTGTACTGTTAAGAAAAAAAGCATATAAAAATGGTTATAAATAATAAGCGAAAGTAAGAATACTTTATTGATTTAATAGAGTCTATGACACTAGTTTAATGAAGAAGCTGTAATAAAGGCTAATAAAAAAGAAAGTGAAAATAATAACTGCAGTCATAAAATTACCCAAATCTAATAGAAATAGAAATAAAATTACTGCAACATAAACTCGAGAAAACTAGATGATTAGTCGACTACTAAAAGTTCTGCTATTGTGATTATGATCCATCAAGCACTTTGATGGAACCTATTATGAGAAAAAATTACAATGAATGACTTTGATAATTCAAATTCAACAAATAATTTACATCTATCAAAACATAAATGATAAGGTACTAGGACTATCAACGTAAATGATAAAATAGATAATTTACTCTATACTAACAAATGTTAAATGCCATCTAGTTATCATGTTTGAGTGATAAGAAGTATCATATATTATTAAGCAATTTTTATTATGATGTTGTTTTATGATAAACAACAATCAAGGCAATGATATTATAACATCTTTATATGCAACCATATTAAATTTTGTCATGCATTTCTAAGAATGAGTCATTACTCAATTCTTATTTCATTATTTTTCAGTTTACATATTATGGTCAATTTTATCAAGACATCTTGAAATTGAATAGGTGAACATCAATCAATGCAAATCTAATAATTTTCAATAGTCATTACACTATGGGTTTGTGACCTGGCTAGCTAAGATCCAAATGATTTACATTGACCTACACACTGCCACATAATAGCATTCAGTTTATATATTTCATAAGCAATTTTTTCAAGAGGTTATAAGATTAATATCAACCAGGAGTAAATGAAATCAGTCAGAATAAAGAGTTTCCTTCTTTGCAATGCTGCAAAGAAGGAAATATTATATTTGCATAGATTCTTTCCTTTTAGCTGAATATTTAAATTAGGAATATGTATTATTAAGCTACCTAAATTAGATTGAGCACTTTATTATGTACCTAAAATAGATTGTACAAACTATTATTTATTGGAATGAAAGCAATGGAAAAGGCATTCAGCCTATTTGCTCAAAATATTGACATGGTATCAGAGCCACGTCAAATATTTAGGATCTGAATCTTTGGAGTCTTCAAAGGTGCAATCGTTTTCTTCTTCGACTGCAAAATATTTGAGTCTTGCCGCCTGTATAGCTCGTCTGGACGCTGCCCTAACCGCGTCGTCTGCTCTGCTCAACGGCTTCGTCTGCTTTGTCCGCTCTGCTCGGCGACTTCCTCTGCTCCGCGTCATCTGCTCCACTCCGTTCGACTGATTCTTCGACTATACGAGCACTCTTTCGCTGCTCCTTCCTCCTCGCTGCTCGATGAAGACCTTCGACAATAAGGGAGCTCTTTCACCGCTTCTCCCGTCTGCTTCGCTTGACTGCTTTGTCAGACTCCTATGATCTCTTCGTTAGTTGCGTCCATCTCGACCACTTCGCTCGCTTCATCTGCTTCGTCTGCTTCTGCTTCGGATCTTCAGCTTCAGTTGATTTAGATTAACGATTTGGATTTTTTTTTGGATATCTTGGCTCTCTTTGATTTTTTTGTTGATTTCGATCAACGATCTTTGTAATCAATTTGAGAACGATAATTCTATTTAGAATGACATCTGAAATCTTAGTTATCACATTCACGGGAAAAAATTATGCCGCATGAGAATTTCAACTCAGGAACTTCTTAAAAGGGAAGGAGCTTTGGGGCCATATTGATGGGTATTCTCTAGCACCTACTGAGGTGAAAGATCTTGGTCAATGGGAAGCAAAGGATACTCGGATTGTTTTATGGATTTTGGGATCTATTGAGGCTCATATGGTGAATAATTTACGATCCTTTGGCACAGCTAAAGAAATATAGAAATACTTGAAGCGCGTTTACAATCAAATATAATTATGCGAAACGCTTTCAATTGGAACTTGACATAAGTAATTATAGTCAGGTTAATCTATCAATTGAATAATATAATTCTGCTTTTTTAAATTTATGGAGCGAATATGCTGACATTATCTATGCTAAGGTGTCAAATAAAAACTTAGCTAGTCTTCAGACTATTCATGAAGAAAGTCGTCATGATCAAGTTTTAAATGAAACTCAGACCTGAATTTGAAACTGCTCAGGCTGGGTTGTTGAACAAAGATCTGATTCCTTGTTTGCATGTTTGTTTTGGTGTATTACTGCATGAAGAACAAAGATTGGTGACACAAGTTACTATTAGTACAATAGGTGGATCGTTATAAATAATTAATATGACATATGCTGCTAAGTCCAAAGGGAAGGAACCAGTGTTGTGCTACAGCTGCAAGAAATTTGATCATATTGCACAAAATTGTGAAAATAAAGTATGTACTTATTGCAAGCAAAAGGGAAATTCTTACAGAGTGCCCTATACGACCCCAGAACCGCAAACCATAAGCACTTCATGCCACGACATTCGACACTCACAATCTTGGCTCAACATCCACAGTTGTTGGCAATAATCAATCAGCTGTCACACCAGATATAGTGCGACAGATGATTCTCTCTGCCTTTTCTACTCTCGTCCTTCAAGGGAAAGGTAAAAGTATTACTTTCGTTCATTCTTCTTGGTTTGTTGATTCAAGCGCCACAAATCATATGACTGGCATAGCTGATCTCTTGCATAACCAACGACCGTATACTGGTACTCAACATATTCAGGTTGTTGATGGAAATAATATTCCAATTACGACAGTTGGTGATATTAATTCCTCCTTCAGACATGTCTTAGTTCCTCCTAAACTATCTACTAATTTACTCTTTGTTGGTCAAATTGTGGATAATAACTGCGACGTACATGTTTCTCATGATTTTTGTTTTGTGCAGGATCGGGTGTTGGGGGAGGTGATAGCAAATGGGTCTAAAGTGGGCAGGCTGTTTCCACTACAATTTATTGATCCTCGGAATATGTCATTAGCTTCTTTAGTTGTTAAGAACAAGATGAGCCTCTAGCATAAAAGACTAGGTCATCCAAATGATATGGTGTTGAAATATTTGCTTAAAAATGGTGTTTTTTATTCTACAGATAAGAGTTTAGTAGTTGATTTTTCTGTTTGTCAACTTGGAAAAAACAAGACATTACATTCCTTTTTTAGGCAGTCGTATAGGGCTTGGATCTATTTGTTATGTTTCAAAGTAAAAGTATTTACTATATTTCAAACCTTTGTAGCATATATTGAAACTCAGTTTTTCACTTGCATTAAAACTTTACGGTCTGATAATGGTGGTGAATACATGTCTCATGAGTTTCAAGTATTTGTTCATAACAAAAATATTGTTTCACAACGTTCATGTCCCTATACACCGCAGCAAAATGGAGTTGTCGAACGAAAAAATCGACATTTATTGGATACAGTGCGCACATTATTGATAGAATCTTCTGTTCCAATTAAATTTTGGACTGAAACATTATCTATTGCAGTTTATCTCATTAATCATTTATCATCTCAACAATTGAAATATGATTCTCCCTACTATCGAATTTTTGGTAAACAACCTAATTATCATATGCTACATACTTTCGGATGTGTTTGCTTTGTTCATCTACCTGCTCATGAACGTCATAAGTTGGCAGCTCAGTCAGTACAATGTGCCTTTATGGGGGTACAATTGTAATCATAAAGGTTTTGTGTGTTATGATTCAGTTAATAGTCGATGACATATTTCTCGGAATGTGATTTTCTTTGAACATAAATATTACTTTCAGCACCATGTGTCTACACCGGATACAATTATACTTCCACAATTTGATAATCATTCTTTTGATAAACGGTTCAAGCCGAACATTGTCTATGCACTACGCCTGCCCCCTTGACCTTCAATCCTTCCAGAACCTGATCCAGAAATTGCTCCAATAAGTCTTCCACGATCAACTCGGCTCATCCGTCCCCCAGATATTTATGGATATTCTGTAATTGTAACTAAAACTACTATTCACACCTCTTACTTTCAGGCTGCTAAATAGACTTGCTGGATCAAAGCCATGCAAGAGGAACTTCAGGAACTTCAAGACAATCACACTTGGGATATTGTTTCATGTTCTACCGATGTTAAACCCATTAGTTGCAAATGGGATTATTCTCTTAAACTTAGATCTGATGGCACTCTTGACAGATATAAGACAAGATTGGTAGCTCTTGGCAATCGACAGGGATACAGAATTGATTATGAAGAAATATTTGCACCGGTGGCTAAGATGACAACTGTTTGGCTGGTGTTATCTATTGCCACATCTAAAGGTTGGTTACTACAACAAATGGATGTTAAGCATGCATTCTTACATGAGGATCTCAAAGAAGATGTCTATACAACTCATTCTTCAGGTTTGTTTTCTACACTTTCACATGATGTTTGTAAGCTCAAACGGCCCCTATATGGTTTGAAACAGGCTTCACGGGTCTGGTTTGAAAAGTTTCGCAATACTCTTATTAGCTTCTCTTTCATTCAAAATCAATATGATTCATCATTATTTCTCTGCAAGACTGACAAAGGAATTATTTTGTTATTAGTCTATGTTGATGATATTGTCATCATAGGATCTGGCAATCAGTTGATGTCTCAGCTACATGAGCGTCTTCAGGGATCTTTTCATGTGAAGGATTTGGGGTCATTAACTTATTTCTTAGAACTTGAGGTTCACTCTTCTCCCGCTGGCATTTTTCTTCATCAGCACAACTATACTAAGGGACTCATTGCTTTAGCTGGTCTTCAAGATGGTCGCTCTGCTTATACTTCTTTGGAAGTGAATGTCAAATATCAAAAGAATGATGAAGACTTTCTATCAGATCCATCTTTATATCGGCAACTTGTTAAGAGTCTCAATTATCTGACTATTACACGTCATGATATTTCATTTTTTGTGCAACAAGTTAGTCAATTTATGCAAGCACCTACACATCTTCATTTAGCTGCAGTTTGACGTATTGTTCGGCATTTGAAAAGTACTTCTCATCGTGGTTTGTTCTTTTCCGCTGAGTCTCCTATCACCTTAACAACTTATAGCGATGTCGATTGAGTCGGTTGTTTTGATACACGCTGATCTATTACTGGATGGTGCACATTTCTCGACAATTCTTTAATCTCTTGGAAGAACAAGAAACAAGATCGAAGTCAGCAACTGAATCAGAATATTGCACTATGTCCTCTGCTTGTTCCGAGATCATTTGGCTAACTTCTCTTCATGCAGATAATACTAGCTTTATCCAGATTGCTGCTAATCCCGTCTTTCATGAACACACGAAACACATTGAAGTGGACTGTTATTCCATTCGAGAAACCTATGAAGATGGTGTTATAGCTCTTCCTTATTTCACTTTTGATCTTCAAACGGCTGGTATAATTATTAAGGCTCTTTCTAGACAGCATCATCAGTTTCTGGTCGACAAATTGATGTTTCTTGATCAACCAACATCAATTTGAGGGGGGATATCAGTCAGGAATAATTGAGATCAGTTAGAATAAAGAGTTTCCTTTTTTGCAATATTGTAAAGAAGGAAATATTATATTTCTACATATTGTTTCCTTTTAGCTGACTATTTAAATTAGGAATATTTATTATTAAGCTATCTAAATTAGATCGAGCATTTTATTATGTACCTAAAATAGATTGTACAGACTATTATTTATTGGAATGAAAGCAAAGGAAAAAACATTCAACCGATTTGCTCAAAATATTGACAATCAAAATAACAATTTCTAATTTTATAACAAAATACGATTCACATGAATAAAAATTATTATATTTAATAGAGGTGGCGGGCTTGATAAATAACTCTTTTGTGCTACATAAAACAATTCAGTACGCAGGAATTTCTGCAGCAATAAATCAATAAATGGATATTCATGCAATTTGATGTTCATTATGAATATGAAAAGAGATATATGACAGATTTATAGCAAGATACAGGATATTATTGACGGGATTGACTATCTTTAGATGTTCTGTAATCTATTACAATACATTAACGATGACAGCCCTAATAAAAAATATATGTTTATTGCTTAATAGATAATATTTAGCCTCAAAAAAAGTGGTTTTAAATTTCTAGTTTATTTGATACCAAACAACAATGTCTAGTGAACTCAACTCCAAGACTCTATGGGGTTTTGAACTTAAATAATTATAAACACTAAAACAGGAGCGTTAAAGTCAATATTTGGCAAAGAGAGTCATATGCTAGTCACCCGAAGTTCCTCATCATCATCCAGATTAATTACTATTAGGATGTAATTTGTCTATTGAACCAAAAGCATGATTCCTTTAAATTTATTTAACTAGAATTTAATTTAATTCAATCTTACATAACCAATGATTAATAGTGCACTTTAAACTAATGCAAATTTGAGAAAATTAAGATCATCTCATTAATTTCTGTAAATAAGATACAATAATAAAATCTTAAAGAAATAATGGAAAGGGAGAAGTGTGGAGGGCAAAGGGAATGTGAGAATTAGAGATGGTGGGGAGGGAAGCATGGTTATAGTTTGTTGACTTACAATTAAGGAAAAAAAAGCGAGGAGTTCTCTCTCTTTCTTTTTTCGGTCAAAGGAGGAATGGAAGCCGGCGGTTGTGAGGAAGAAGGGAAAATAATAAAAGGATGAGGAAGACTTGTTTAATGGTGGGAGAGAAATGACACGGGTGGAGATCGGGTGATGCCCTAACACTATATGGAGGGTTGAGGTTATGATGGGTGCTAGGTTATGTGTGAAGATCACAACTTGATGGAGAGGGAGGGTTTTGGTAGTTCCGTGGATGCGGCTTGAAAACACTTTGGGTTATCATTTCTAGGAAGTTTAGACCATTTGTATCCATGTTTATGAAGTCTGCAGAGTCATTTGGGGTTCTCCAATGATTAAGTTATGATTCTTAGGTTTGTTTCATACATAGTGGATGCAAAGGATCAATTTTTTTTAATCCATTTGTAATCATTTGAAGCTCTCTTTAGTTTCTTTTACCCTCTCCATCACACCATATCATAGCAACTGCGTTTTCCTTAAAATCCTTCATACTGCAGTGTAATTGGGACTTCTCTTCATTCTTGGTTCAGTCTCCTTTTGCTCGCCATAGTAAACTCAGCACAAGAAAGCTCTTCATTTGAATAAATAAAAAAACGAAGATTTACATACATACCACTCAATCCTTATTTACATACTAAACTTAAATTCTTACATGCATACCACCTTACTAATTCGTGAAAAGGTGCATCGAAGTTAAAATGGTGGTATGCTTTATGTGATATGAAAGATTTGAGTGGTATAAATGTAAAAGTAAAAAAGTTTAGGTGTTAGATATGTAAATACATAGGACTTGGATGGCCCGTTAATTTCATTAGATTTTTGAAAATTTTATCTCGTCGTCATATGAAAACCAAGCGATTTTGTAATAAATTGCATATTTCTGTCATTTCTGGCCCTAATTGATTCATGTATTTCAGAATTTCAACAGGACGTTTAGCTTTCTCTCGAGGCTTAAAATCTCTTCGGATTTGCCACACAACCTTCTCTCAGTTTCCCTTTCTGTAGCTAAGTATATAACAGAACTGAATTGAGATTTGTGCTCATTATTTTGTTTGGCTATGTACTAAAATTGTTACTTATTTATGTTTCTAATTCTTACATTTTTATATTTATTCATATGGACTCCTAGACATTAAAGTATCTATAAATCTCATTAATATTTATTTATAAAAAATTAAGTATACATTATTTGAAAATTCTAAAATGCCTTTTATACTTCTAATATGATTCTTTTTAATCAATATTGGCTTGACAATGGATAAAGTTGCTTTTCAAGGGACTGAAAAGTTCATAATATTTTCATTTAATTTTTTGATAAATTTAATATATTTTTTATATATGATATTAATCTCAAGATAGACCCGAAGATTTCAGAGTTCAAATTCATTCTCATAAAGAATGAATTAGGCGGGTCGATTTGATGTCGAACTACGTAAATCTTTTGTGTTTGATTGTTGTTGTGTGAATTTATATCCTTCTGCATTGTTTTCACATAGTATTTAGTGTCCCGCTCTCCAACATACTTCGTATAAGAAATTCCTTCACAAAATTCTCATGAGAATATCATTTGCTTGCTTTAAATCAAAACTCAAGTAGAATAGTAATTTACAACTAGAAAAATTAAAATCCTTTGAATAGGAATCCCAAGGAATGATTAATCTCCAATCATTTAACATTTTTGCCTCATCCATGCCACTTCCACTTCGAAACTGTGAAATATCTAACGTATCAATGACCAAGTCAGCTCATCAGCTAACGAGTCAAGTTGGGTAGGCTTGAGTTTGATTTACTAGCTCATCGAGCTCAACTCACAAGCCACTTATCGAGCACCATAGCTTCTAATGGAGTAGGAATGAAGAGTGGATATTTTAGGGTTGGGGAGAAGGACAACGCTTTCGGAGAGGGATGGAGCGTGGGAGTGTGATCTTTTTGAAATGAGCTATAACGAGGGAGGTGGGAGGTGCTAACGAATGCTACTTTTGAGGTATTAAAGGAGTTTTGCGTCATGCGGTGCGAGTAAAATTAAAATTTCGGGATATATGTAAATAAAAGAGTAAAATTAAAAGAGTAAAATTAAAATTAAAGTTTGATTTACTGAGTTTATGATATAAAAAATTAAGGCAAATAAATTATTTGTAAAATTTTAAAATATTTCTAAAAGGATAAATCATAATTATTATATATCTTAATCGACTCGCATTGTATATTTGCATAAGATATTTCATAATGTTGAACAAAAATTAGGTCTCACAATTATGCCAAAATCTTCCAATAATTAAGTGCCCTGTGCGAGAAGCCGATGAATACCCTCCACTTCACATTTCATTGCGTTTAATTATGAATCACGGCTCATTAAGTAGCTCACGTTCAATTCATTCGTTAGGTAAGCTAACTGAACGTGATCAATTAATGTTTAGCTCGATCTGTAAATCAGTCCAATATGAACAAACTTTTGTTTGATAATGTTATACTGTGATTTGGTTCAAATTAATTAAATAAATAATATTATTTATTATTTTAATATTATTCATTTTGTTGTGTTTAAAAAAAATAAAATTTATTTATTTTTAAATCATTTGATTTATAATAATTTCAAGCACAAGTTGAAATGAATAAACAAAATTCAAATCAAGTTGAGCCATTTCAAAGGTAACCCCTACTTCAAAAAATAAATAAATAAATAAAATGGATTGACGAGAATACGAATAAGTATTATACTCGCTCAAGCTCGGCTCATTTCGATCACTCTCATGAATTAAGTCAAATAGATGGCATATTTTAACAAACTAGTTATGATGGTTCTTTTTAAAATAGGAATATCTTCTAAAAATAATACTTTAAAATACCCTCACTAATTATAAGACTGATAAGGAAATGTATAAATATTGAAATAACATGAAGCTTCTGTTTAATTAACGATCATTATATGATCATTTCATATACATTCAAACAGATATTTAATTCATATTTATCATTAATTTAGCATACATCTCATTCATATATACTTCATGATACAATATTATAAATGTATTTTTTTAAAATGTCACTTTTTATATAAAAATGTTAAAAGTAAAAAAAAAAAATTATAAAACAATTTTCTTGAAAATTTCAGCCTCACATTTAAATTGTATTTGTATAATCTTATTACAACAGCAGCAACAACAATAACAAAACTTTTATCCCACTTAGTGGGGTCGGCTACATGAATCTTTTTGCTCTATTGAGTCTTATTTACACAATGATCAGAATGATTCATGTCAGGATTTATTCGACAAGTTTTACGCTGGATGTCGACTACCTAACGCAACCCTCTTGGGACCAACAATGTCTGTTCAATTTTCAGCTTCATATTTAAATTGTATTTGTATAATTTTATTACTTCCATCAAAAATTGAATAACCAATATTACTATCTTTATGTTTAAATACAAATAATAAAATATCTTTCTCAAAATTCAAATTTAAATTAAAAATCACTTTCTCCTTTTTACTGACAATAATAGATGAAATAGATCAAACTATTCAAGCTATAGTCCCAAAAAAAAAGGAAATAATATTTTGTTTGGATGCTATACGTCCGGACGGCTAACTGTCGGGCGCCACATTGTCATATACGTCAGCGGCGGGCAACCTGACGCCCGGCGGTCGTAGGGATGTTCAAAGCCATCTGCAACTGAAGAGGTCCAACATTTCTTACATATTATTCCCCCTCATTTAGGTTTAAGATCTATAATAATCTTCTTGGCTTGCTCCGAAGAGCAGAAAGAAAATTTCTCTCCTCAACAATCCGCTCTATACTCTCCTGAATTGCATCCTTCTATCTACTGAGAGCCTGTAACCCCATTTCCATGGCTTCGAGGTCCGCAAGAGCCAGACTCAAGTTTTCTTCATCACTGCTACCATCTCAGTGTTCATGTTCAAGGCAGCTTCATGGAGGTTGGAAGCAAGAACAAGGTTGAAGATGTCACCCTCCCTTCCACCAACAAATTCAGCTCAAAGTGGAGCTGCTTATCTCTTTTACAAGTTCTTTATTGAGGATTTGGAGGTTCTTGACTTCTTCACTTATGATAATTCTTCCATGTGATGCAGTAGAGACCTTCTTCTTCTTCTTCTTCTTCTTCTTCTTCTTCTTTGTCATGCCAACAGGGGTTTCTTCTTCTGGTGCAAATGAGGTCAGCTCAAAAGAGCCTCCATCTTCCTCTCCGCCATTTTGGCCGCAATGGGAAAGTTTTGGACTGCTCTTTTGATATTTACATATTTAACAATTAAATTTTGATTTTTACATTTCTGCTACATTGGTGTTTTATATCTATGCATAAAATAGTATATTTGACATTTAATAAGCTGATAAAAGTGAGGTATTTTATTACACGTTAAAGATTTGAGTTTTATGAATTTACATAATTAAGTTTAGGAGTTAGATATGTAAATACATAAAGAGTTGTATGAAATGTATGCAAATGCGACTCAATGTTTTTTTAAGTAAATTTTCCCGTACTTTATTGCAGATAAAAATAATTGTCTGTTTTGGGTAAACTACGTTTTGACAGTTTTTTTAAAAAACTACAGCTAAAATCTGTATTTTCCCATCATTCATGACTATGTTCGGTAGCAGTTTTCTAGCTGTAGTAAGACTTTTCAAAAAAAAAAAAAATAATAATAATAATTTATAATAGCCACCGAAGTATTTTGAACATCATAAGCTGCATCTGTCGCAAACAGACACTTAAGATCGGTTTCGAGTGCTACACACATGACATTTCTAGTAAATTCATTAAGAAAAAAAAGGTTAATTATTTTTACATTAAATTTTTTTATCAATATTTTACATTTAAAAAAATTATAATATATGATATTATTAATTTGTTATTAAAGATAAAAGTGCTAAAATTATTAAAATTAAAGTTGACTTCCTGCTATTCAAATTAAAACTCCTTTTTTTATTCTGTGTTTAAATAATGAGAATTCACTATCTTCCTATTTTGATTAAACAAATGCTTTGAGCTAACTTTTGAAGATAGGGCAAACACTAAACATAACTTTAAAATAATAATAATAATAATAAAATTATGGGCGTTTACAGACATACCACACAAATCTTATGAATTTACATATCTAAAATTTAAAATTTTATGTTTACGACCTTCTTATCACTTAAAAATATCACTATTATTAATTTTTTAAAAGTGAAATATATCTTTTAAAGAAAGTTAATTTTGGAAGCTCGCAGATAAATCATTTTTTGCATCCCAAAAACTATTATTTTGCAAAAAAAAAAAAAGGGAAATAAAATAAGAATTTTACAAAAGCATTTATTTAATTATGCGGCTGCTAACTTCATCGTCCTTAATTATTTATTGCAAGAATTGTAGCAATCAATATTTTCATTGAGATTAACATGCAATTAAGAGTCCGTTTGGGGCAGTTTATTTTGTGCGGTGGTATTTTGAAAACGCACCTGACCTGTTTAGGTAAACTGTATTTTGATAGCTCATGCGTTTTCAAAACACAGAAAACAATATATCAACAGATTATTAATGAACCGCAGCTGCCCCAAACAAACTCTAAACATCCATTCATAAGTGATATAAGCTAAGATCATAACATATATCACGACGATCATATAATAATAAACTAAAGATAAGTATATTTAAAAAAATATTAAAAAAGTATATATAATATTAACTATTTATTAGGAGGTAAAAATTATTATTAAAAAAAAAAGCAATAAATATTTTATAAAAATATATTTTTATGACCAAGCGGCGAAGCAAAAGAAGCCGTTTTTGTGTATTCTGCACCATCGAAGCTTCACAACATTCTTCGGTTACTGCTGCTTCTCTTCTCTCGTGTTCATCCAATGTGCTAAAACACAGTTTTGGAAGCTCGTAGATACGTCCTTTAATGGCTCTTTACAAACTTCTGTACCTTTCTCCTACCACTTCCTTCAACCTCTCTTTCTCTTCCGGTCCCAAAAAGTCTCATCTGAAACTCATATCCCATCAAAGCCCAGTTTTTGAAGGTGTCATTTGCGCTTTCTCCGGGGAGAAACCTAGGTATCTTCTGTCACCCAGCTTAAGATGGTCAGAAATCTGTCCTTAATATGATTCTATATTTCTGATGCTTCCGTTTTTTTTTCTTCAGTGGAAAGAAGAAGAGAAGGCCATCAAGGGCTGTGATGAGTGACGAGGATCTTTGTAAGGAGCTCCGGGAGGTTATGCTTGTGGCGGGCCTTCCAGGGGACCGCGTTCCGCTGATGAAGGAGCTCTGCGAGCATGGAAGGTGAGCTGTGCTTCCCCTTTTCTCTGATATTTAGGGCTAAACTTTGAGGATACTAGAGCACTACATAAAGGACTTACACTTTATTTGATACATTGTCATTAAAGATTTTGGAAGAAATGGAAAAGTGTCTTGGGCGGATAGGGCGCTCGATGAAAAGCAAAGGAGGATTTCCGAGTGATTGGAAGGAAATGGTTGGATAAAACAAAGAGCTGCAAGCACAAAGAAGAAAGATTCTCTGCTTCCTTCATAAAAGATTTTTGACAAGATTCTCTGCTTCCTTCATAAAAGATTTTTGAAAAGATTCTCTACTTCCTTCATAAAAGATTTTTGAATTTGTGAAAAGATCATAAGGGGGGTGTTTGTTAGCAACTTTTGGAGGAGACCGGTCTCTTTTTGGAATTTTTATTGCGTCCAGACGTCAATAAAACGTCGCTACGTAGATTTCTGGGTCCAACCATGGCGAATTTGAAAAAAAAATGCATTTTAAATTCCTTTATGCTGACCCGACCTGACTCGAGTTGAGACCCGCGACGGAAAAAAACAAAATTTTCGCGTTTTCCGTTCCCGCCAAAGTACAAAGTCTTCGCCATTTATCTTTAGGACGCGGAGACTTGTGGATTTTTGGAGGGACGATGCATTTATGAGGTGGATGCTTTATTCCTGAAGGGGCTGAGATTCCTGGATTAGGGTAGAGCAAATGAAGATGGATTTTGAAGATGAATTTGACAGATGAATATATTAAGTATTGTTTACGTTCTGCATTTGTAAAATTTAGGTTTTATTTTCTTATTATTTATATTTTATTTAGGGAATTTTGGTTTTGGTATTATTAGAGTATTATTTAGGTTGTAATTCAGTATTATTTGAGTAATACTGAAAGTGGCATTGTAATCGTTTTCTATAGTTTTAATTTAATACCCTGTTGGCAAACTTTTGGTTTGATTTTAATAACATTGAGGTTTTTATTGCGGTATTACATTTACGTTCTGCATCTGTAAAGTTTAGGTTTTATTTTCTTTTTATTTCTGTTTTATTACGGCATTATGATTTTGGTATTATTAAAGTATTATTTAGGTTGTAATTCAGTATTATTTGAGTAATACTGAAAGTGACATTGTAAGCGTTTTCTATAATTTTAATTTAATACACTTGTTAGCGAGTTTTGGTTTGATTTTAATAACGTTGAGGTTTTTATTGCGGTATTACGGTGATATTGCTGGAATAACACGAGAATACGACCGTAAAACGATCGCGATATGACGGAAATACAAACGTCGTATACAACGTACTTATATGGGAGTAATATGTATGAACTGGTTGTATTGAAATATTACGCAATATATTCCAATTAAGCCCGCTGTTTCGGCTGTAAAAATACAGCTTTAAAACACTTAATATTTCTTAAATACAACGGCGACAGAAGAAAAACGGACGTTAAACTGGTTGTATTGGAATATCCGCTGACAATGCTTTACGCAGAATACAACCATAAAACTAGCGTAAAAAATATT
Organism: Papilionanthe hookeriana x Papilionanthe teres; assembly: GCA_022702705.1. NCBI lineage: Eukaryota > Viridiplantae > Streptophyta > Magnoliopsida > Asparagales > Orchidaceae > Papilionanthe > Papilionanthe hookeriana x Papilionanthe teres. The sequence goes on from CM040425.1 coordinate 88,722,431, forward strand.
TATTATAAAATGTCAGACCCTTTTCAAATTTTGCGCTAACGCCTATAAAATATAACCGGAAACGAAATGTCTCGTCGATTAATTTGCCCGGAGGAAAACTACGCCACGCCTCACCGCTCGCAAATTTTTAGGGTTTTAGGGCATTGCGTTTCCAATCGGGATCAGAAATACATTTTCTATTTCTAGGAATTTACATAGATGGAAGCAGAGAACACCCTGATGGAAGCACAAGATATTCCATTACAAATGGAAACGGAGGTTCTGCTCAATGAGCAGGGAGCAGCCACAAACCGAACAGCCTACACAGAAGGTCACCAATGAGAAAAAAAGAAAAAGTGGACTGACAGCAAAAATGTCACCACCGACAGTTCGTCGAGGTAATATTTTTATTTTGTATTCGTATTTTTATTAGGAGAAAGCATTCTTACATGTAAACCTTGAATAATACTAAAGTACAACCCGAATATGACCCGAATATAAACCAAATAAAATCCGCACACTTCTAGTGAATAACCTAACCGCAAACAAAAACCTATAACAATAATAATACTCATATAAGACGTAAATACTGCTACGATAAACCTAAAGTCTATTAATAGTACAATAGTTATACACCTTACAAAAATAAAACGAAAATTTTACCTTACGCACTTTACTAAATAATCTCGAAATAAACCTACAATACTCTATACATAAATCCTAACAGAAAACAGAGAACATACAACCACAATAATACTCATATAAAACATAAATATTACCAAAATAAAACTGAGTCTAATAATAGTACAATTGTTATGCAACTTACTAAAATAAAACAAAATTTTTACTTTCTTCACTTTACAAATAAAACCTAAATAAAACCAAAATACTACTAGAATAAAGTTAAACCTACTGAAATAAACCTACAATCATTACTACTTATATCGTAACGTAAAACAGGAAAACATACAACCTCAATAATACTCATATAAAACAAAAACATTACAAAAATAAAACTGAATCTAATAATAGTATAATTGTTATGCACCTTACCAAAATAAAATAATTTTTACCTTCTTCACTTTATAAATAAAACTGAAACAAAACCAAAATACTACTAGAATAAAACTCAACCAACACTTATTCAAAACTTTAATAATACAACTATATATTTTTTTTGCTACAGGTTTCTTAACTCGAGAAACATGAGCGTAGATGCGGCCGTCCGTTATGAGAGAGCTACTTGATGTGGTCGGAGCTGCGGTAGTACGAAGATGTGATGAGTAATCTCGGACGAATGAATATCGATCGATTCTTTGATCTACCTCCGTATCTCCAAGAGAACATTCTTACCCTTCAAATTCTACGATATCGACACATGACAAAATGTTGTTCAAATGGGTGGGAAAGAGCTTAGGTTATTGCCTCGATGAAATTGACTGCGTTGATTGGGATGCCAAACCGAGGAGCAATGCCGAAGTGGAAGCAACGTCCATCAGCCACAATGAATGTTGTCAACATAAGGGACAAAATATTAGCATTTGCAAGTGGGGATACTTCGATCTCATTGGAGAACATTTACATAAAATATTTGTTGTCAAATTTATTCTTTCCAACAAGTAATTTTAGTGTTCCTTCAGATCTTGACACATATGGTGATAATGTAGAGACATTCTCCCGTACAATCTGGCCAACGTGCTCTATGTGAATATCTTATAGAACAAATCAACGCTGATTCTGATTAAAGTTAGATTGAATCGTTCCATCGGTTACATAAATGAGTTTGTGTTTTTATTAACGGTTAGTATCTTATTTAATCATTCTAGTTACTTTATTGATTGATCGATAATGATAATATTACATTGATTCCACGCAGCTTTGGTTTTATGAGCACACTTCTCTAGTGACGCTCGCAGCTTCCGATACCAGACCCAGAATGTTGCGGTGGCCGAGGTCTATTAAATGGAATGCGTCACAAACTGATATATTCTTCAAGAGGCTAAATACAAACGAGTAAGTCATGCCCAACTTTCTTAACAAATACTGCCATGAAATAGTTAATAAAACATTTTATATCTTCTTGAAATTGTATTTAGGTGCACGACAAATTCAGCGATGTCACGGTCGATGAACTTCTCTCGATTGCCAGCCGGATGAGGGCCTTCCATGTCCGGTCCAAGATCATCAAACTGAAATTCGATCCCCCTCACCATCTTCATTTGCTATGGGTACCGTTGCTGCAGACGATAACACCATTGCTCCGATACTAGCTACCATGAATCGTAGCATGGAAGTTATGAATGAATTGCTTAGAGGCCAGAAGAAATGGTTCCTGCAATATCAAGGAAGCATCGATACAGTAAGTGTTGGGGTGACGGAGTCGCAGGAGCGAATGTCGACATCGAACAAAAAGTTGAAAAGATTGAGCAACATTTATCAGTCAAAGGACCTAATTTGGTTGGAGAATTCGACCCACTCGTCAGCCCTCCTACTGAAGTCCCTACTGATGAAGTTCATACTGCTGAAGTCCATACTGCTGAAGAAAGAATTGGTGCGCCAGAAAAACACGGTGAAGTCCCTCTCAATGCAGATTAAAATATGATGGACAACGATGAGGCATGTTACATCTCCCAAACCGGAGAAGGTGAGGACGAAGACACCTTCATATCGGAAGGTGAAACTAATGTAGATATTCATGCCGAGGTCACACCGTCCATTCCTAGCTTGATGTAAAGGGTGAAGGGCCGACGGAGTCGGCGGAAGAAGGTTGTGAAATCACCTTTCACTGCTTTTCAATTCAAAAGGAGGAAGACGGTAAATGATGTAAAAGATCAGCGGAACCCGACTGTAGAGAACATGGAAGACCAAGATAAGACACACGATCAATTGACAGAAAAAGAGGCCTTGTTATCACCGAGAACAAAACCTCTTGCTCATATATCCACTTTAATTGAGAAGATTATTGAGGATGCTGATGGTATTACTGCTGACAACGATCAAGACACATAAAAAAATGCGGATACACCATGTTTGGGCGATCTCAGACTCACATGGATCTTTGAGCGATTCAACTCCGCAGAGCGGATGCACAACGAACCGGAGACTGCCAAAGCATTAGTGGTGCATCAACCGACATCAACCATGCTTGCCCCAGCGGTACTTCTATAAATATTACGTAATGCATTTATATATGCTTTTATTTAAACATCATACATTAACATTGATTTCATTTGTGTACAGCAGTCAACGTCGAAAGTGCTCGTAAATTATCCTGGGAGAGCTTATTAGCGTTGAGCAGCGCGGAGTAATTGAACAGTTTTTGTCAAGTTATCATGCGCCGTACGTGTACCAACTTCTTCATGATGCTTTCCAAATCTCTTTTAGATATAATTGACATAAAATAGGTTTGCTTTTAATGCAGGCGTGATATTATCATCAACCAACGCTTCTTGCTGTTAGATCGTGGAATGATGGATGACATACTTTTTGATGAGTTCGTCGGGAATGATCATGTCCATGCCCTCCATTGCCATCCTGCACCAAATGAAGAGACAAAATCCCAACGCGTACCAAAAATACCTATACGCGTCCCTATTATTTTGAGTAATAACCTGAGTGTAATGTATTTTGACATATTAATGAATGACACGAAAATATTAACTAAATGTCGTTTCATGCAGAGTTATCATAAAATGGAGGGTGACCCTTTACAATTTCTGTCACACATTACTCCCAGAGCGGTGAAACTCCGATATGATATTTTTTTCTATTGTGGATAATTCTCATTGGGAGTTATTGGTCTGCGACCTAAAACCAAAAATGACGACTATACGATTCTCTTCCCAACGACATACACAAAGATCTTTGCACCCGAGTTGTGAGTATTTTATGGATAATAATTTAATTTCTCTTGACCTTTGTTGATTTAATAAAAACCGTTATATTGCGATTTGTAGATCGATTCGTTTACAAACTTAACTGAGAATGCTTCGAGAATAAGAAACCCGCAAAATGGTATTCGGCTCACATCGATGGTATTCCAAAACGGACGAACAACATTAATCGTGGCATGTTTGTACGCAAATACGCTGAAAGACCAGTTCGGGCTACCCTCCGACCTGGAGTGTAGAGCAGAATTGGCAAGCAGATATGCCCAAATTTCGCGCTCAATTAGCATATGACCTCTGCTTGTGGTTTCCGTCTGTAATTAAATATAATCGAACAGGTTTTGACAGTGAGTAAAATTGGTTGTACTACTGGAATAGAGACACAGACAAATACTATTCTAGTAGTACAATCAATTTCAAATGGAAACAGATGTTAATAAAAATTGTTATATTCCAAAGAAACCCGTTCAATTAACATATTTTGTCAACAATGATTCAAAATTTCACATAAGAACCTTCGATAATAGAGACAGACAAATACTATTCCAGTAGTACAACCAATTTAACTCACTGTCAGAACCTGTTCAATTATATTTAATTACAGACGGAAACCACAAGCAGAGGTCATATGCTAATTGAGCGCTAAATTTGGGCATATCTGCTTGCCAATTCTGCTCTAGACCCCAGTCAGGAGGGTAGCCCGAACTAGTCTTCAAAGGTATTTGCAGTCAAATATGCCACAGTTAATGCTGTTCGTCTGTTTTGGAATACCATTGACGTGAGCCAGATACCATTTTGCGGGTTTCTTATTCTTGAAGCATTCTCTAGTTAAGTTTGTAAACAACTTGATCTACAAATTGCAATATAACAATTTTTATTAAATCAACAAAATTTAAGAGAAATTAAATTATTGTCCATAATATACTCACAACTCGGGTGCAAAGATCTTTGTGTATGTCGTTGGGAAGAAAATCGTATAGTCACCATTTCTTTTGTCTTAGATCGCAGACCAATAACACCCAATGAGAATTATCCACAATAGGAAAAAATATCATATCAGAGTCTTTCACCGCTCTGGGAGTGATGTGTGACAAAAATTGTAAAGGTTCGCCCTCCATTTTATGATAACTCTGCATGAAACGACATTTAGTTAATATTTTCGTGTCATTCATTATTATGTCAAACACATTACACTCAGGTTAGTACCCAAAATAATGGGGACACGTATAGGTATTTTTGGTACGCGTTGAGATTTTGTCTCTTCATTTGGTGCAGGATGGCGGCGAGGGCATCGACATGATCATTACCGACGAACTCATCAAAAAATAGGTCATCCATCATTCCACGATCTAACAACAAGAAGCATTGGTTGATGATAATATCACGCCTGCATTAAAAGCAAACCTATTTTATGTCAATTATATCTAAAAGAGATTTGGAAAGCATCATGAAGAAGTTGGTACACGTACAACGCATAATAACTTGACAAAAACTGTTCAATTACTTCGCGCTGCTCAACGCTAATAAGCTCTCTCCCAGGATAATTTACGAGCGCTTTCGACGTTGATCGTCGTACACAAATGAAATCAACGTTAATGTATGATGTTTAAATAGAGCATATATAAATTTATTACGTAATATTTATAAGCATCGCTGTAAGCATACGGTTGATGTCGGTTGATGCACCACTAATGCTTTGGCAATCTCCGGTTCGCTGTGTGCATTTGCCTGTGGAGTTGAACTGCTCAAAGATCCATGTGAGGCTAGACTGCCCAAACATGGTGTATCTGCATTTTTTGATGTGTCTTGATCGTTGTCAGCAGTAATACCATTAACATCCTCAATAATCTTCTCAATTAAAGCGGATATCTGAGCAAGAGGTTTTGTTCCCGGTGATAACAAGGCTTCTTTTTCTGTCAATTGATCGTGTGCCTTATCTTGGTCTTCCATACTTTTTACAGTCGGGTTCTGCTGGTCTTTTATATTCTTTACCGTCTTCCTCCTTTTGAATTGAAAAACAGTGAAAGGTGATTTCACAATCTTCTTCCGCCGACTCCGTCGGCCCTTCACCCTTTACATCAAGCTAGGAATGGACGGTGTGACCTCGGCATGAATATCTACATTAGTTTCACCTTCCGCATGAAGGTGTCCTCGTTCTCACCTTCTCCGGTTTGGGAGGTGTGACTGCCTCATCGTCGTCACATCATATTTTAATCCGCATTGAGAGGGACTTCACCGGTTGTTACGGCGCACCCGTTCTTTCTTCGGCGAGTATGGACTTCGACTGTATGAACTTCAGCAGATAGAGGACTTCGCAGCGAGGTGGCGAGTGGGTCGAATTCTCCAACCAAATTTGGTCCTTTGATCGATAAATGTTGCTCAATCTTTTCAACTTTTTGTTTCGATGTCGACATTTCTTCTCGCAGCCCCGTCACCCCAACACTTACCGTATCGATGCTTCCGATATTACGAGAACCATTTCTCCGGTCTCTAAGCGATTCATTCATAACTTCCATGCTACGATTCCTGGTAGCTAGTATCAGAGCAATGGTGCTATCGTCTGCAACAACGGTACCCATAGCAAATGAAGATGGTGAGGGGGATCGAATTTCAGTTTGTTGATCTTGTACCGGACTTGGAAGGCCCTCATCCGGGTTGGCAATCGAGAGAAGTTCATCACCGCGACATCGTTGAATTTGTCGTGCACCTAAATACAATTTCAAGAAGATATAAAATGCTTTATTAACTATTTCACAGCAGATATTTGTTAAGAAAGTTGGACATGACTTACCTGTTCGGTATTAGCCTCTTGAAGAATATATCAGTTTGTGACGCGTTCCATTTAACAGACCTCGGCACCGCAACATTCTGGGTCTGGCATTAGGAGCTACGGGCGTCACTAGAGAAGTGTGCTCGTAAAACCAAAGCTGCGTGGAGTCAATGTAATATTACCATTACCAATCAATCAATAAAGTAACTAGAAGAATTAAATAAGATACTAACCGTTAATAAAAACACAAACCCATTTATGTAACCGATGGAACGATTCAATCTAACTTTAATTGCAACTGCGTTGATTTGCTCTCTAAGATATTCACATAGAGCCGCAGGCCAGTTGTACGAGGAGAATGTCTCTACATTATCATCATATGCGTCAAAATCTGAAGGAACACTAAAATTACTTCATGGAAATAATAAATTTGACAACAAATATTTTATGTAAATGTTCTCCAATGAGATCGAAGTATCCCTGCTTGCAAATGCTAATATTTTGTCCTTTATGTTGACAACATTGATTGTGGCTGATGGACGTTGCTTCCACTTCGGTATTGCTCCTCGGTTCGACATCCCAATCAACAGTGCAATTTCATCAGACAATAACCTAAGTTCTTTCCCACCCAATTTGAACAACATTTTGTCATGTTGCCAACATTGTAGAATTTGAAGGGTAAGAATGTTCTCCTGGGGATACGGAGGCAGATCAAAGAACTGGTGGATATTCATTCGTCTGAGATTACTCATCACATCTTCAGACACTGCAGGCCTGACCACGTCAAATAGCTCTCTCACAATGGGCGGCCGACATCCACAACTCATGTTTCTCGAGTTAAGAAACCTGTAGCAAAAAAAAATCATAGTTGTATTATTAAAGTTTTGAACAAGTGTTGGTTGAGTTTTATTCTAGTAGTATTTTGGTTTTATTTCTGTTTTATTTGTAAAGTGAAGATGGTAAAAATTGTTTTATTTTGGTAAGTTGCATAACAATTGTACTATTATTTGACTCAATTTTATTTTTGTAATATTTTTGTTTTATATGAGTATTATTGAGGTTGTATGTTTTCTGTTTTCTGTTACGATATATGTAAGCAGTATTGTAGGTTTATTTCAGTAGGTTTAGCTTTATTCTAGTAGTATTTTGGTTTTATTTCGGTTTTATTTGTAAAATGAAGAAGGTAAAAATTACGTTTTTATTTTGGTAAGTTGCATAACAATTAGTACTTATCATTAGACTTAATTTTATTTTGGTAATATTTATGTTTTATATGAGTATTATTGTGGTTGTATGTTCTCCGTTTTCGTTAGGATTATATGTAGATGATTGTAGGTTTATTTCAAGTATTATTTGTAAAGTGCGTAGTTAAAATTTCGTTTTATTTTTGTAAGGTGTATAACTATTGTACTATTAATAGACTTAGTTTTATTGTGGCAGTATTTATGTCTTATATGAGTATTATTATTGTTATAGGTTTTTGTTTGAGGTTAGGTTATACACTAGAAGTGTGCGGATTTTATTTGGGTCATATTCGGGTCATATTCGGGTTGTACTTTAGTATTATTCAGGTTTTACATGTAAGAATGCTTTCTCCTAATAAAAATACGAATAAAAAATAAAAATTTTACCTCGACGAACTGTCGGTTGTGACATTTTTGCTGCCAGTCCCCTTTGTGCGTAGGCTGTTCGGTTTATGGCTGCTCATTGAGCAGAACCTCCGTTTGTGGCTGCTCATTGAGCAGAACCTCTGTTTCTCATTGGTGACTTTCTGCGTAGGCTGTTCGGTTTGTGGCTGCTCATTGAGCAGAAACTCCGTTTCCATTTGCAATGGATTATCTTGTGCTTCCAGCGGGGTGTTCTCTGCTTCCATCTATGTAAATTCCTGGAAATGGAAAATGTATTTCTGATCCCGATTGGAACGCAATGCCCTAAAACCCTAAAATTTGGGAGCGGTGAGGCGTGGTGTAGTTTTCCTCCTGGTAAAGTAATCGACGAGACGTTTCGTTTCCGGTTATATTTTCTAGGCGTTGGCGTGGAATTTGAAAAGAGTCGGACATTTTATAATAAATATTTTTTACGCTAGTTTTGTGGTTGTATTCTCATTGAATGCATTGTCAGCGGATATTCCAATACAACTAGTTTAACGTCCGCTTTTCTTCTGCCGCTGTTGTATTTAAGAAATATTACAAGTGTTTTAAAGTTGTATTTTTACAGTCGAAACTGCGGGCTCAATTGAAATATATTGCGTAATATTCCAATACAATCAGTTCTGCGGCGCGTCATTCCCATATAAGTACGTTGTATACGACGTTTGTATTTCTGTCATATTGCAATCGTTTTACGTTTGTATTCTCGTGTTATTCCGAAGTAATATCACTGTAATACCGCAATAAAAACCTCAATGTTTTTAAAATCAAACCAAAAACTTGCCAACAGGGTATTAAATTAAAATTATAGAAAACGCTTACAATGCTACTTTCAGTATTACTCAAATAATACTGAATTACAACCTAAATAATACTATAATAATACCAAAACCATAATGCCGTAATAAAACAGAAATAATAAGAAAATAAAACCTAAATTTTACAATGCAGAACGTAAATGTAATACCGCAATAAAAACCTTAATGTTATTTAAATCAAACCAAAAGCTTGCCAACAGGGTATTAAATTAAAACTATAGAAAATGATTACAATGCCACTTTCAGTATTATTCAAATAGTATCGAATTACGACACTAAATAATACTTCTAATAATACTAAAGCCAAAATTTCCTAAATAAAACATAAATAATAAGAAAATAAAACCTAAATTTTACAAATGCAGAATATAAACAATACTTAATATATTTATCTTCCAAATCCATCTTCAAAATTCATCTTCACTTGCTCTACCCTAATCCAGGAATCTCAGCCCTTCTAGGAATAAAACATCCACCTCATAAATGCGTCTTCTCTCCAAAAATCCACAAAAGTCTCCGCGTCCTAAAGATAAATGGCGAAGACTTTGTACTTTGGCGGGAACGGAAAACGCGAAAATTTTGCTTTTTTCCATCGCCGGCCTCAACTCGGGTCGGGTCGGGTCGGCATAAAGGAATTTAAAATGCATCTTTTTCAAATTCGCCATGGTGGGACCCAGAAATCCACGTAGCGACGTTTTATTGGCGTCCAGACGCAGCGTTGCGCATGCCGTCCGGACGCAATAAAAATTCTTCTTTTTGAGGCATCCAATACAAGAAATCTTTTTATTAACAATATTGTAAAAAAAAAAAAAACTTGTAGGGGCATCTTCCTGTTTTTGTTTATTCAAAATTTTGCAGTGAAAGGAACAACTTGTGCTTTTAACCACTTAAAAGGATATAAATCTATCTAGTTCGATACTTTATCCAACTCTTGTTTTGAGAGGGAGTATAACAAGATGCTTATTATCATAGATGGGAGGACATTAAATTTTTAAGATGCACCTCTAGATCTTTCTCGAGATATATTTTCTTCTTTTCAATGTCAAGTGATTTCATTAGCTAATAATTAAAAAAAGGTAAAATTCTTAGTTATGTTAGTATGCCGTTAGTGAAAACCTTTTTCTTGTTTACTGTAGATGTCTTTCCTAGTTAAGTTTGAGACCTCTTATGAGAAAGGTAATCATTTTGTTCAAATGTTAGGTTTGTTTATTTGATTTTTCTCATTTCCTTTTTTTTTCTTTTTGGCTCGTCTTTCTTTTATTATTTTGTGGCTACCCTGGAAGTGCCATTTGGGATTGAATTTATTCATTCTTATTGCATTCTTAGCTTCTTTTGTATGCATAAATTTTTTATTTATTGTTGAATTTTGTTCTCTCTCTATCTTATGGTTAATTTCAATCAGCAGATTAAAATTTTCCACCACTGAATGAATTTTGTGTATTTTCTATTATTCATCTTTTGTAGAAAGTAAGTATTTTGTTAGAAGGATTGAGCCTTAAAGGAAATTAATACTGGCATTACATCTCACTCAAATTATAAAAGATTATATTTCTGTTTGTATTGGAAACTGTGGATCTTAGAATATCCCGCATCATTTCATTTAGGGAGTGATCTTGAAAGTGAACCCATCCTGATTCATCCTAATTTCCTCTTGTATTGCCTATTGAAAATAAAAAAAACTGTGGAAGTTTTATTGATAAGTTACCGTTTTCATGCATGGCCTTCGAGTGTCATGCACCTAGTGCATGTGGTACTGCCACAAATTACATGGCTTACATACAAGCTGCTATCCAAATGCCTAGCGAAATGCAGCAAATCTTCAGTTTTTAGTTTCTGAAATGTTCATATTTTAACCTCTGCACCACAATCTTAGTGCCAAATATTTGTTTACTCGAATGTCTATTTTTAGCTTGAGTGAGACATTAAATGAAGGTATTTTTATAGCGTCTAAGGTTTCGTCATGCGTCTCTTCATCTATTAATGACTGCATGATTTTTTTCATGAGTTATATTAATTATTTAGAGTACAATTTTGTGCTACACAATGCTAATCATGATTGTGGCATCATTAGTAAAGATTTGAATTGGACGAAAGAGTGCAACAATATTTTTCTCATTAATATGTGATATTGGAATCATATTTAGTAGTCGAATAATCTAATCTTCTAATGATTGCGAATTGGGTAGTAGATCTTGGAAAAATCAAAGAGATGATGATCGTATTTCGCTAAGTTGTCAATCGTGATTCTTCTCATGTTACACCGTTGCGATCGAGATGTATATCTTTAAATGTCTATGGGTTTAATTGAATTATTAAGTGGACATCATATGAAGGAGATCAATGCTCAGAAAGTTGGATTATTGGATTTGTCTTTAGATCGCAACAAGATTTAGTAACTTAAAGTTTTAGTCTGAAGTTAAACTCAAATTCATTTTAGGGAATTTTTGTACAAATTATATTTCAAGTTCAACTTATCTAAGGCTTTTTAGTGGGATTTCAATTCAAGTTAAAGTGTCGAGTTCGAATTTGACCCAAATTGATATGGTTAAAATGTTTGACCTGAACTTGTATAAGTTGAAACCGAGCTGTCTAATTTATTTATTACATGAATTCTATAGTTTTTTGGATCAACATGTTCTAATTAGCCTAAATATGATCCATTTAGCTGAATAATATGCATTTGTATTTTTAATGATATGTTTCTTTCCTTTCAAAGCCTGAACCTTAATAGTAATATGACCAATTTTAAATTAATTTTGGGTTATTTAAATCAACCCAAACTCTTCCTGAACAATAAGCAGGCTTTCAATTTTGACTCTTAACCACCTTGCCTAAATGGTACTTAGGTTACACCGAACCCAAATTTTTTGAATCTGATTGTCATCTGTGATCATCGTGATTGGCACCCCTAATTCTAATAATGAACAAGATTCTTTTCTTTGTAATGTTTATTTAGGTGCGGATGTATTTGTTTTCCTACTGTAATAGCCTATAAATAATTGAAATTTTGCAGAGGAATTCTAGCATAAATCTAAATTCTTCGCAAATCTTCTTTTATTTCGCCTCTGTTCCAGTTGACGCCCCTCAGTTCCTACTCAATAGTAGTTGTTGAACTTTTCTGGGAGGAGTTTTGTAGCTCCTACTAAACGGAGGAGGATCCTTTGCAGCTAGTCAATATTAGGAAGCTCTTTTTCTGAATATGCAGCTGTTTGCACTTTGCTGTTGATCTGCTTTTATCTGGCCGTTGCCTGCATGGTTGCTCCACTTGCATCATTTTGGCATTCCCCTGCAGTGCTATTCGGTGATTACTTAATGAATTTAGAGAATTTACTCGAAAGAGTGGAAGAGTTTTTGAATGACCATAGTGGGGAAGTGCCACCACAATATTCTGTGAAACAAATACTAAGTGGAAATTTATTTATAGCTAGAAATCAATTTTAGAAGAGGACATATTGATTAAGTTTTGTTAGCACATCATAGTTTCGGCATGGAATATCTTTTTCCTGGAAACACATTGAAAGTTAAGAAATATAGAAGAAAAAAAGAAAAATAAGATGCAGAAAAGAAGAACCAATGATTTATAATGTTTCTTCACCAAATATATCTAACTATAAATGACTACAATGATGCAGCGAATGAGGATGCAAGCAACTACAACTCAGACTAGTGGCCAAGTTGTAATCTTCCATCTTATTCTATGGTAAATGCATGGTTAATGGCGATGAAGATGTGGATATGGCTATTGGCGACATTCAAGTGGAAGTCAACGTGCTAATTTTTACTTATGATTTAATGGTTGATGTTGAGAGGCTTGATTCATTTGATTAACCAATTGAAGGCTTACTTCACTTTGTATGGGTATAACACTAGTGACAAGTTTGCCTTTTCTTGACTAAAGTTAAATTATCATGTTTTGGCATGGTAGAATGCCCATTTGAAGATGAATGACTATCAAGAGGAGGGATGTTTCATTAAGTTGATAAGTTAAGAGTTCTACTTGATGGGATATATAGAAAATTAGTGGAAGAAATTGCATAACATCACTTCATGGAAAAGGGAATTTGTGCAGGAATACATTATAGAGTTTCAACATGAGATAATCATCTCAGGAGTAAATCTTAGGGATACATAAACTCCGACGAAGTTCACCACACCGATTTATTCAAAAATGCGTATGAGCTTCTCTTGTTTTCAATTTTTTGTTCTTATTCAGTCCATTATGTTGACAATGGTTGTGGAGTTGAAGAATTAAGAGAAAAATGAGATAGCACTAGAATCACCAAAGTAAGGATTCAATTCCTCAAAAAAGAAAAACAGAAGGGCAAAAAGACATGTAATACTCCAAAATTTGCTTTTTCATCTCACCCAAGTGCTTTGAGGAAATTTTGTGATTATTGCTAGATGCTTGGCCATACAGAGAAAGATTTTAGAAGGTGCACCCACATCCTAAATTCTTCCAAAAGAAAAAAAAAAAATAAAAAGGAAAGAATGAAGTAGGTTGACAAAGGAAAGACAACTTTGCAACTATGGTCAACATGCTTATTCCTCAATAACTCTTTTTTTACTACACTAGCTCAGATGTTGGAACTAGACATCATACTTTTTGAATTTAGTAGGGGTTTTGAGATAAGTATTGATCATCAACGTCGTTGACAATCACTAAGTACTCCATAGATGAGATGTTGTATGTGGTAGTTCCACTTTACACTTTTTACATTTAGTTTTTTAGACTATGCCTGCATAATAAGTTTGTAGTGTCTTATCACCATTCTTACCTATGTTTAATGAATAATCATATGCTAAAGAAATATGGCATACCAACAACGAATGCATGACACCATGACTAACATGTCTAATTTTAAATGCTGCGTTAAAAAATTACTTCGACTTGTTAGGCCTATTTTTAAGGAGAAACGAGTTTTTCCATGCATTGATTGAACCTGGAGATGAGCAATTGCAATAGCTATTGAAGAAGTTGTGCTTCTGTTCTAGGAGTTAGAAGAGTTTCTACCACAACGACCCATTAAGCATATCCACTTAGTCTCCGGTGAGTTATCAATTTTTATTTGACGTAGTAGAGCTTAGTGATTGGGAATGAGGAGATTAGAAAGTAAACTTTAGATTTGCTTCAGGGCTATTTATTTGCTTAAAAAGGAATGCAATTTAAAATGAATATAATGTAAAAGGAATATATTGTGTTTCTAATACTTTGAAATTATTTGGTTTAATATAAAATAAATGTATGATTTCATACTTTATTATTTGGTTTAGAAAAAAAAAAATGTTTGAATAAAATATGAAATCAATGAAAAATGTGACCAACAAGTGTGGGCGTGCGGTTGCCGGCTGTCAGCAATCGTGGCCGATGGTGGCGATTGTTGGTTGTAGCCGATGATGGTGAGCAACACTTCATACAAAACGGTGTATTTGGAATTAGGCCAAATCTTGTGAATTTCAAATACATTGAAAATGAATTTCAATTGCCTTGTAATTTTACTCTAAATTTGAAATTTGTCCAACCAAACACTAAGATTTATAAAGCAGTGGGTGAGCGGCTCCCAACTATCAAAGAGTGGTTGATGGTGGTGAGCAACACTTTATATAAAACTGTGTATTAGGGATTAGGCCAAATCTAGCGAATTCCCAATACATTGAAAATGAATTGGAGAATGAATTTCAATTGCATTGTAATTTCACTCTACATTTGAAATTCATCCGGCCAAACACTCAGCTTTATGAAACTCCTTGAACAAGAATGTAGTGCACTCATTTCGCCGCAAAGTAAATAGTCCCTTAATTATTAAATTGTTCAACATTATAGTTTGCCTTATGGAACACCTATTACGATCTCCACAAAGATGGATGACATGTGGAGATTATGTTCTGATTACTACACCCTCAATATAATAATTGATAAAATAACTGTTATCTTCTATCATCTATTGTAAAACTATATAATCAATTAAAGCTTGCAACTATAGTCAGCAAGATGGGTCTCAAATTTGGTTATGAATGGGTGTGCACTTTTAATATGGCTATATGAAAGATGGATTTCAAATAAAACAGGATTTGTATGGGTGATTGCTTGTGCCATTCGAACTTTGGAACACCCCAACTACATTCACGAGGTTTCTGAATGGCTTTCGTGATCATACTTTTCTGAATTTGTTATTGTCTATCTTGATGGCGTTCTAATTTACAACAAAATGTAGGAGCACCTAGAGCATTTGAAAAAAGGTATTTCATCTATTACTATAACACTAGCTCTAGCTCTAGCTCATTTAATTGAAGTGCGAGTTTGTCCAAAAGCCCTTCTTCTCTTGGGTTGGGCAATGGAGAAATCAAGGTTGATCCATTAAAAGGTGAAAAATTTTTGAAAGTAATTATGGTGCTGTCTAGATTGCAAACATTGAGTCATATAGGTATTTTCATGACCATGAGTTCATTCCTCTTTTTTTTAGAACTTCTCTGTTTTATATGCACTGATTATGTCAAATGCCAATTTTAATATAGATAATGACAAGATGATACATTTCTTTTGCTGAAGAAGAAGATAGGTGAATGCCCCTACACTACCTTGGCCATACTTGGAAAGTAATATGACAATATGAATGTAGGAAGGGAGGCTTGTTGTATATAAGTGAATTCATAAGAATTATCACAAGTGCAGTGAAACATCATCATGCTTAACTTCTTCAAAAGGAAACTTTTTCAAACTACTTCAATATCCACATATTTATTTGAAGTTGTAGTAGGTCTCATATGACTGCATTACCTGTAACAATTGAACCTAATGATCAAGTAGTAAACCGTAGTTACCAATGAAATTTTTGACATGCTCTCTTTGCTAGCTTTGACACTTCCTTGTTTAAATACTTTTATGCAACCTATTTTGTAGGAAGATGATCGACAATGGTACCAAAAGTATCCCTTTTTCAAAGTGATATTAGAGGGCTAGGGAAGTTAACTTCTTCAGAGCTTGCTATTAAAGATAATTCTTCTCCGAAGAAGGGCAAAATTACATGCTAGATTCTGCAGACTGAGTCTAATGGATGCAAGAGACACACATTTAAATTGGTTAGGCTATTTAGAGTAGAATTTGTTGATTTTCTAATTTATAACAAAAGAGGATCACCTAAAGCATTTGAGTGAGGTATTCTATCTATTTCAGCAACACTTGCTCCATCTCAACCAAAGGAAGCATGAATTCACCAAAAGCTTCTCTTAGATTGACTCCTAAAAAGATGAAAGTATTCAATGCGTTGCTTAGACTGTAGAGGCATAACATTGACTAATATAAGTAGTTTTGTTGGAGCCTACCGATATATCCGCAAGTTCATTCTTCATTGTTTAGTACTTGCCTCCCCTTATGTGTATTGACTATTATAAATGCCAAATTTGAATAGAGCTAAAAGTAAGATGATTCATCTCTTTTGTTGTAAATCAAGATAAGTGATGCCCTTGAGTTAGCCTTAACAAACTTGTGGTGACTATTCTACCTACATGCGAATGCTAGAGGATATGCAGTATGAGCAGTAGTAATGTAGGAAGGGAAGCTCATTGCTTTTCATTCTAAGGTATTTCAAAGAGCTCAAAAGAATTGCCCTATTTAGGCAATTCCTTTTAAATTAGATACTTTAACAGCTATATCTTTTTATATGGATTTGATGATTTTTGTCAGAACTAAATGAATATTATCTTTTGTAAACTTCTTTATATTGTTAGATAGGAGTCATTTTATCTCCTAGAATGACATGCAATATTTACTAGAAGTAAGAAATGCAATATTTATTAGAAGTAAGAAATGTTTGATACGATGATTTTAGGAGATAAGATATTTATAAGTGATTGTATGTGATGAAAGATATAATTCTTTCCGTTTTAGGTATTGGATGGGGATGCATGTACGCGCATGTAAAATTATAACCTGCTCGTAATTGCTGTTGGGGTATATTTGAAACGGTTATTGATGAATGTGATTTTAATGATGTAAAGATAGATGGCGCTACTATAGCAGGCGTATTGTATTATAAGTTAAATTAGCTGATTATTTCTTTGTTCTATTTTTAACTAAGCTAAAACTGTATTTATAATCATTTTTCATGATAAAACAACCTATTATGAATTATTTATAATTATTTGCATTTTTATTATTTTCTATTTTTTTATGAATATTAGTAATTTAGAAATTTAATTTTTAATGTGTTTTGGGAAAGTTTCCTTTAATTTAAATGGGCGAAAGAAAAAAGTTTGTTTACAGCTGAAGGATAGCCATGAGAAAGAGGTATTGCAGTATGCGTATGTATAAGTTTGCATTCTAAATATATGTTCTAAAAAAATATAACGTTTCTTCTGACTTGAACATAAATAAAATCTTGTGATTTAATTGAATCTTTTAAGATCGGATGACTATATGTCGAATTTTTGGAAAGACTTGTGTTATAAATTGAAAGTTTTTAAAATTGTAGTCCGTCTGTCTGTCTTCATCTTGGTAAGGTCATAATCTGGCAATTGTTGAACTTTGAAAGGAGTCCTGCAGCTACTTCAAAGGGAGAAGACTCCTCTACTGCTGGCCAATCCAGTAGAAATTCGCTAATCTATTTTAAGTCTGTCCAATTGTTTGGACTTCCTTTGCCATTTATGTATTTTTAGCATGCTCTTTTCCTAGTTAATGCCACCTTGTATTGTCATTGTCACACTTCGCTTCTGTTTTATTTTCTAATTCCAAAACTAATTTGAGAAATCTTGAGAAATAACGAATTGAAGGAAAATAGAAGGGAAGTGCTGTCACAAGTTGGGAATCAAAGCTTGTTGGGAAAAACCTATGTGCAATGAGAGAACTAAATTAGAATAGGTTCTATTTAGTTCTCTCACTCAATTTGTTTCATTAAATTTTAAGAAGTTTTACGAAGGCACTAATAGACTCAACATTGATTGAAAAGGAGACAATTGCTTCGATTCATCCTGTCAGTGACTTGCTAAAAAATTCAATATTGTACGTGCACCTCTATCCTCTGTAATATTATGAGCATACAGTCTGATTTATGGAGTGGCTTGTGATTCGATATGAAAGTAGTGTAACTTTATTTCATATATCTCAACAAAACCGTAGCATCAGCACACCTTACCCAACAAACCTAAGAATTAGTCCATAGAATGACACCAATAACACCAGCACGCATTGTTAAATGCATATGGCCTATATAAATGATGGTCTCAGAGACTCGGAATCAATTTCACCGACCATCATTTTGGTGGTTGGGATTCATGGAATTACATTTTGGTTTTAAGTTTCCTAGAGAAGAAATCAAAGACTTTCGGTGCTGTATTCGCAAGAAAAACTAGAATATTGATGCATTTGCAAACTCAAAGTCATGAATAACTTTGATTTTCCTTATAATACTGAACTTTTTTATGTCTGTGTTGTTTTTGGTTATCTCGTGAGCATTGAAAATTCTATTGGTAAGTGTTTTAACAAACGTTTTCCATGAATCTGGCCTCAGTGAAATGCCTATTAATCATCTTTATCTTTTATTGTAGCAGGAAAAAGCCGGGGTAACCATTTTGAGAAGTTATATATTTTTCTTTTTTGAAATTCGCAGGAAAGACCTTGCAAATATCGTGAGACGGAAAGGTTACAAGGTTGTGAGGATGCTTCTTAGTATTTGTGATCTTAGTGACAACGATAGAGAGAATTCTTCGGTTGAAGTTCATGGACGCAGTGATCCTCATGGTGATGAAACCTTCAGTCCTCACTTTTATTTTTTGCTGTTTTTTTATCACCATTTTTAACTGTTTCTGATACTATCCATGGTAGTTCCTTGCTTCTGTAGAATTTGAAGAGACGCATTTAGGCTCAGCTGGTAGCATTTCTTCATTGATTGTAACTTCTGTGGTGAAAGATTGCGCGGCAGAAACCAACGGAACCATGAAAAATGATACGCCTGTTCAAATTGGTGAATCTCCTAGTTCTTCTATTGGTCCTGCAAATTTTGTTGCAGGATATTCTTATCAGAAGAGTGAATTGGATATGAATGATCGTTGTGTCTCTCCTATTCCTCTCTCTCTCTCTCTCTTTCAATTTTCCTTCTTTTTCTCAGTAAATTATTTCACTTTCATTCTTGTTCTAAAAGTCATCCAGATGATGGAAACTAGGTGAATCATGTGCTTATTTTTGCCTGCGTAACAGTAGAAACTATTAATGTAAGAGAATGCTCTTCACCGAGATACTAATTCCTTTACATGGTGACAATCGCAGACACAAAACCATAAATGAGTCATGTCACATTTTATCAAAGCTTGAATTAGTTGTCGCAAATAAGTTTTTACTTGATATTACACACTCTAATTTAGGTTTTTGTTTCCCCTTAAGTTTAAACTATTAATGTGGGTGGTGCCACTCTTGACATTGCAATTGCATCTTCCTCAAAACTATTCAAGATGATTGTAGAAGTATGACAACAAATGATGCGGGGTTTGGGGGAGGACCGGTCGGTTCTCAAGGGCTGCTTGGTTTTTATAACATCTATGACTCAGCTTGAGGGCGAATGTGGAAACCTGAGAAGAATTTCAACTCTTCCTAGCGTGGACCAGCCAGTCTCCATAGAGATCACAGGGTATTTTATTAGAAACTATTTTTGAAAACCCTCTTATTAGCTTTTATTCCCTTCCTTTTTTATTTTTTTCTTTTTGTTTCATAATTATTATTTTTTCTTAATTTAGATTAGATATATTAGGAGGGATTGGTTTCCCTATACATATGTACCCAACCCGTGAATAATGAAATGAAGGGAATTATTCATCTCTGAAACCTCCTGGTTATGGATTAATTTATGACAAAATTAGAAATAGAAAGGTAGAGTTTACATTGATGCAAGTTGGTTGGGGAACTCACTGATAGAAGTTCTACTATAGGTTTTTGTTCCTATGTATAGGAAAAATTGGTTACATGGAGAATTAAGAAGCAAGGTGTTATTTCTAGAAGAAGTGTTGAATCATAACACAAGGCACTCACCTTGGGAATTTATGAAGGGATCTGGATTTAGAAATTGTTATTGGAATTGGGATTTACTCCAATGAGCCTATATAAACGTTTTGTGATAGTTTAACAACTATTAGTATTTCTATGAATCCCATGCTTCATGACAGAACCAAGCATTTTGAAGTTGATAAGCATTTTATCTCTGAAAAGGTTAATGGGGGAATTATACAACCAAGCTACATCTCGATCTTTAAGCACCTTCTCAAAGTTCAATGCCAAGCTTGGTCTCTACAATATCTATGACTCAATTTGAGGGGGAGTGTGGATACCTGAGAAGGATTTCAGCTCTTCCTAGGGAGGATCCTACGGTCTCCATAGTGATCATGGGGGAATTTATTAGAAACTAATTTTGAAAATCCCTTGATTAGTTTCCCTTCCTATTTTATTTTTTTCTTTTTATTTCAAAATTATTTCCTTTCTTAATTTAGATTAGATATATTTGGTAAATTTGTAAATTAGGAGGGATTGGTTTCCTTCTATATATGTAGCCAACTTGTGAATAATGAAATTAAGAGAATTATTCTTCTCCAAAACTTGTTTTCTACAAAAAAGAATAGTTTATCAATTCAAAGTCAACTCAAAATGGAGGAGTTGCTTATCCAATGACAATAACAAGAACATAAAACAACAAGGGCCAATGGAATCACCATCCAAAGCATTATAGGAATGACCATAAATGAAATTGAGGATGAAGTGCTAATGTTCTTGCCCCTTAGAAATGAAATGTCTAGCGATAAAGGTCAAGGAGCACATCAAGAGATTAAGCGAGGCGAATCTTTGACATTGACGATAAAACGTACTAATAGTGGGTTTGAAGAATGAAGGGATATCCCATGTAAAGATTAAGCAGACAGATGTAATAACTGAAATTTTAAAAAATAATACTAAAATAATAATATTATTATTGAAAAATTCGAATCTATAGTCTGTGATAACCGTCTTTACGCTTAGACTTAAGAGACGAGGTCCCATTTTCGAACCATCATACGAAGAAAAGAAACATTAGAGAGGCGAGAGAGAGTGTGGGCTCGTGTGCGAAAGAAAAATTTTATGGTTTTGTTAGAAGAGGAATGAGAAGGTATAAAAGATATTGAAAAAAGAAGAAAGGAAGGGTCGCATGTTCAATCCTAACCGAGAAGAGCAGAGAGATCGAGTACTTACCTTGGGCTAGAAGCGTGGTCTTCTTGTGCGAGTGCTTGTGAGAGAAGAAGACGTCACCACTTGTTATAGGTTTTCCTAAGGTTGTCAAATCCAACACTGCATTGTGTCGACATGTGTGAAGGGGAACCAACTGACATTGAAGAAGGGAAGTGAGCCACAGACAGTGAAGGAAGGATTGTGTAGATTTTTCCTATCATGTAAAGCATACCGTGCTCGATCAATCACGAGCGATGGAGGGAGGAGATCGGCTGGTGTTGAAGTTGAGCACTCAAAAGAATAAAGGAAGGCGGCTTCATGAGTTGCTATTGTGCGAAGTAGTAGAGGAAGAGGAGTTGTTTCCTATCAAAGGAGAATAAAGCTCGTGTTCGTGGGTTAAAAGACCTAGCAAGTTATAAGGTAAGAGTAGGGTCTAAGTTATTAAATTATACAAATTTTATTAATTAATAATGTCATGATATTAATATTAAATTTTTATGTATTTGAAATACATATCATAAGTGAAAGGTATTGGTGGAAGGAAGTATCGATTCAAACAACTTTTACTAAGGTAAGAATTTGGATGTTTTACTCTTATGATATGTTTTGTTTAATTAATTAAGATATTATTAAGTAGATATTAATATAATAAATGTAAACTAGTGATTAAAGGTGCAATGAGTGTCAATTAAAGAATTGAAAGAGAATTCAGGGGAAAGAGAAAGACATTTAGGCTTTTGGTGAGTAACTGTTTTCTTATCGGCATTAAATTAAGGATTTATTTAGATGTATTTCAAATTGATCATAATGAACTGGCAATATGGTTTTAAAAATAAATATTTCATTTATGTTTTGCATTTAAAATGTTTGAAAGATGTCTCATAACAACAACAACAGCAGCAACAACAACAACAAAGCTTTAATCCCACTAAGTGGGGTCGGCTACATGAATCCTTTTCCTCTATTGCGTCCTATTTAGTGCCATATTTTCATTTAATTCTATTAAATTAAGATCAATTTTTATACAATAAGCCTAAGTCTTCCTAGTTTTACCTCTGTCTTTTCTTAACATAAGTTGAATCTAAAACATCTACTCTCTTAATCAGATCATCAGATGGTTGACATTTAATGTGACCAAACCATCTAAGGCGACTCTCTAATTTTGTCCGTCATTGGAGCTACACCAACCCTATCACGATATAATCATTTTGCATTTTGTCTCTAAGTGTAAAGCCACTCATCCGCCTAATCATTCTCATCTCGGCAACACTTAACTTAGTATCATGCTTCTCTTTTAAAGACCAACATTCAGCACTATAGTGCATTGCAGGTCTCACCACCACCTTATAAAATTTTTCTTTTTACTCCATGCGTTACTTTTCTATCACACAATAGGCCCGATGCATTCCTCTACTTCAACCAACCAAATTGAATTCTACTATTAACATCCCCATCTATATCACCATCGCTTTGAACAATAGACCCAAGATATCTAAATCGTTAACACCTTTTAATAATTTGATCACCCAAAGATAATCTTCTGTCACTAGAGCTACTATTACTAAAATTATATTCCATGTATTCAGTTTTATTTCTACTCAAACAAAAGCTTTTAGACTCCAACATGGACCTCCATAATTCAAGTTTTTCCTGGGTTTTTTCTCTCATCTTATCAACGAGAAGGATATCATCAACAAAAAGCATACACCAATGTATAAGTCACACAATAGGCCCGATACATTCTCTTGTAAATGTCCTGTAAGACCATCCATAACTAAAGCAAAAATATATGGGTTTAAAGCCGATTCATGATGTAAACCAACAAAAATAGGAAAATATTTGGTCAATTCTCCTTTAGTTTGAACACAAGTAACAACTCTAGTATACATATCTTTAATAACTTAAATATAAGTCATATCAACACATTTCTTCTCAAGGACTCTCCAAAGGATATCTCTTGGAACCTTATCGTAAGCTTTTTCTAAATCAATAAAAATCAAATGTAGATCCTCCTTATTATCACTGTACTTCTCCAGTAAACCTCTTAATAAATGTATAGCTTCCATTGTAGACCTGATTGACATAAATCTAAATTGATTATCAGAAATCTTGGTAATACGTCTTAACCTATGTTCAATTACCCTCTCCCATAATTTTAAAGTACGACACATCAATTTAATTTCTCTATAATTTGCACTCTTATGCGTCACTTTTATTCTTAAAAATGGGGACTAAAATACTCTTCCTCCACTCCTCAGGCATCTTTTTAGTTTTTAAAATAATATTAAATCTTTAAGAAGCCAAGAAACTCCCAAATCTCCTAAATATTTCCACACATCAATTGAGATATCATCATGTCCTATAGGCTTTCCACCCATTGTTTTCCTTAAAGCCTCCTTAACTTCTTTTTTACTAATGCGACGATAAATAAGAAACGTTTTATTATTATTGACAATATTAAGATCACTAATGTTGATCGTATTTTTCAGAAATTTCATTAAAAAGTTTATCAAAATAACTCCCCACCTATGTTGAATATCCTTTTCTAAGAAAAACACTTTTTGATTGTCATCTTTAATATATTTGCCTTGAGTTAAATCTTTACCTTTCTTTTCTCTTTGTTTGACTAGTTTATACATATATTTTTTACATTCCTTAGTATCTAATCTTTTATAAAGATCACTAAAAGTTGAATTTTTTTGCGTCACAGATTATTCTTTTAGACTCTCTGCGGGTCGTTTTATATTTTTTTTCTCAGTTCTCTAAACTTTTACATTTAAACTAATTTTTATCACATAACTTCTTATATTTTATTTTTTCTTGCACGTTATTATTCTACCAGTAACTATTTTTATTTATAGAAACTTTTTCTTTTGATTCAAAATTTGCATCTAATGTTACATTTTTACCATTTTCATTTTCTTTATCATTTACTGATAATTCATCTCTTGTCAGTACCATTTGGGATATATAATGATGATTTAAGCCTTTATTTTTAATTTAATATCAATTTAAAATCATTTAAATGTACTTTCATATATCAATTATTTTCCTTCCATTTATGAGACATCTTTGATAGGGATTTTGATGACCCAAACGTTGAGGGTTTTTGATAAAGATATTGATGAACATAACGTTATCTACTAGATTTAATGTTAGAGATTTTAAAATTAAAGAATGAGCAAACAAGATATCTCAAATTTTACATGTCAATAAATGTAAAAGCATAAATTATATGAAATGATATCTCCAAGTACAAAAAGTACGTTTACGTGTCAATAAGTGCATAAATTATATGAAATAATATCTCCACTCTCCGAAATAAACTAGACTTTTAAGTTGGGGACTTTTAGAGAGAGCTAAGTGATTCTCTCTTTCAAGATTCCTTGCTCTTATTATTGCATTCCATTTTTTGACTTTTAACCTAGCAGCTTTCTGCAATTGTTTTGTCATGTAGTTTCCCCTATAACTGATAATAAAGTTTGATAATTTAAAGAGTCTTCAATAAAAAATGTAAAGCTGTAATTCACTTATCAATCCAGGCATATGCAATATTGCCTTGTGTCTCGGTGGAGTTTGTTGTCACGACCCGATCTAATAGTTTAGAATTAAGCAAATCATGAAACGACGTTCGAACGGTATTAACCTTTCATTTAGATCATTTAATAATCAATCAAACGTTTGAATAATAAAAGAGCCACTAAAAAAGTCACAAAGTACACTCAACAAAAATCCAATCTATCCATAGTATCAACATAGATTGAGAATAAAAGAATATCACAATCCAACTAAATATAGCCCAACATTCTTTAGAATTTAACGACATACAAAATACAAGCAAAATAAGCAAACTACTACCTAGTATAATAAACCTCCTACAAACCAAATCTCTCCGATCACTTATATCAACGTGGTATTTTACTTTTAAAAAATAATTTATTTAAACAGTAACTTTTCACAACTTAGGGAGCAATTACAATCTTATTAAGTATTAAATTTATATACAAATGTAATTTGTGAATGACCGAAAGAAATATGATGTATTAGTTAATCAAACTGTAAGCATTCATTTTAAATTTAACTCTTCCGTTTCAATTTAAGTATTTCTCATTTTCAACCTCTTTATAAAGTTATATCAAGATTACTGTTATGCCTGAAGATATCCTCAAAATTGTATCTGTAGGTACCTTCAAAATTTCTATCTGATGGTACATCTTTACCATTTTCATTTTCTTTATCATGTTCGGATACTGTTCGTCTCTTGTCAGTACCATTTGGGATATATAATGATGACTTAGGCCTTTATTTTTCATTTAATATCAATTTAAAATCATTTAAATGTACTTTCATATATTAATTATTTTCCTTCAATTTATGAGACATCTTGTTTATTCGTTCTTTAATTTTAAAAACTCTAACATTAAATCTAGTAGACAACGTTATGGTCATCAATATCCCTATCAAAAACCCTCAAGTAATTTGTAGGGAGTGCATTGAATCCAAGATAGTGTAAGTTTTGTGTACAAAGCATATTAGTAGTCAGAATCACCACCATTGCATTAAAATGTTGCTTTTGTTACTTGAATGCTCCCAATTGTTATGATTCCTTGGAGGTTTATGCTGTTCTTGGCGTGCCTTGATGAATGCTAAGAATTTATGACATGAATTTTTGTTCAATGAATAAGATGAAGGAATACTTTCAAATTCTGCTATGTGATAGTAGTCATGAGTAGTGTTATCAATCTTAGTTTCCTTCTAGAGGATAGTGACATTCATTTCCACTAGAACACTAGCCACAAATAATCTAGAATGTTGAATGGTAGCTTGATCCACTTAAAGTAGTTTACTAAAATTTGAGTCGAGAGTAAAATTGAATTTTTTGAAATAATGAATCTGAAGATGAGGAAAAGCAAACTAGACATTAGTAATTGGAGTTTTCTCAAAGAAGTCAAAGTAAGGTAAATAAAGAATTTACATTCAATATTTATTAGCTAGTGTGATCATTTAGAGAAGAGTCCGAGTAATCAGCTTCGGGGGATATATTGATAAGAACATATGAGATTCAATACGACTGAATGAATAATAATCCCCAAACGGTCACAAATCAGCCACGAATCTATGAATAATCTTCATAGTAGGTTGTCTTAGAAAAATTTACTGATGAGGGAAGAGAAAGAAGCCAACTTAGAAATCTGTTCATCTAAAAAATTCAGGGCTAATTTTTTCTTGATAAGACAAAGGCAGCGTATGATGAGTTGATACGGTGCTTTGTTGACATTATGTGGGAAATTGACATGAAGAGAGAGAGGCTAAAACCTATGACACAGTTATCCCTGTTAATGTTTTTATTGAGGGTTTTTCTAAAAGCATAATTTTATAATAAGCAAATGATAGGAACTTAGGAAATTAGCAAGAAAATTTATATGAAAAGGAATGTACATAGGACAACTAAACCCATGAAGTTCCAGGTCAGTTAGCTCACCTAGCTTGAAGCTTAGTGAAAAATGGAGAGTTATAATTTTATTTCCTTGTTACACCTCAATTTAGTGAATAAGATATGGAACCTTCTATTTATCATCATGTCATCACTTAGAATGCTTCCATCATAATCAAGTGGATGTAGTGAATTTAGAGATTTAGTGTCTTCACCTATAGGAGAGAGAGGAACTTCCAGATTAGAAATATTATATCAACATTAATGATAAATGATGTGAATGCTGAAGCGAAAGTTTAAGGATCTATTGGAACCATTTTTTGAGAATAAAACTCTATTATTGAGGGAGTAATAATTATTTCATTTGAATGAACTTCTTAATCTCGGAAAATTTGATTTTCTTATATTCTATGGGACTTGAAGCAGTTAGAGTGGATTTGACAAAAAAATATACAAAATGAGGGATGCCTTCAAATTCAATAATTTTGTCTGTAACCTCTAGATGAATTACCAATCCCTTACTTTCTGAATAGGAGAGGTGTCATCTATTTCCAAAGGCACTGACCATAGAAGGCTTTGAAATAAGGCAATAGTAGCTATAATTTGCAGAGGTTTGCCAAAAATAAATCTTAGTGAATTTAAAGTTGAATGATTGAAGTAATGAAGACTTAACCTTAGAAAAGCTACTCAAATAAGGGTGTCTGCTGCTTCTTTGGAGGCATCAAAACTAAGAGACCAGTTAGCATTCTTATCGAAAGCCACTAATGTGTTATGTAAAGCGAGGGAAAAAGTTTGCTTTTATTTTTATCTAAAGAGAGTCCTATCATTTGTCGATATGTTATGAATTTGATAATGATATTCATGTTGGAATGATCAATACGAGAATTTCTTAAAAATAGTGAAGGCGAATTGTCAAGCAAATTCGATGTCTCCACATTAGTGTAAATAAGCGTGTTTTGTTTTGGATAGAGAAGGCTTTTTTAAGTGAGAATCTTCATCTTGATGAAAAAGTAGGGAGAATTGTATGGAGACTAGACCCGACAATCCACACACCGCATTAGCTAAGGAGATAGAGGTCCGAGCAAAAGGTGGAGGAACCTTGAAAACACTAGAGCAATTGCCTTGGGAATGGCGAAGGTGGATTATAAGGGACCATTAAAACGTAGGATCCATAGGAGAAACGAATCTTAAAAGGTGATTGAAATGATTAGAGGGGGGTGGGGTGGTGGGGGTGCAACCCAAAATAAGTGAGGTGATGAGCATAACAAATTTGAAATGAAGAAAAGAGAATGCCATTTGTAGAGGAGAATGGAGCCCAGAAAAGAAAATGAAAGGTGGATTATCTCTATCATTGAAGGATCTACAACATTCAATCAGGCACATATGACCACATTAAATGAATGCGGACCTTATGCGAGTTGGAACTGCGAGCGAGTTCCTTGGCGGGAACCCCTTGTTAGGGTTCTCACATGATGGAGTGCCACAATGGGAAGCTCATGTATGGGCACACCTTATTGAAGGCTTATGAAGCTAGTGAGTAGAAATTAGGTTTTGGTGTGGAGATGAAAAACAAAGATGAATCTGTAAACTCCTAGAGCTATTATTTAGCCATTATTTTTTCAAGGTTTTGGAAGTGGGGATAAAAAGGAGACATTACCAAAGGATTCATTTGAGTGTTTGGCCATGTAGCTTCTCACTTTAACATACAATTGTTTACTTCCAATAACCAAGCCAATTTTTTTTAAATTTATCTACTAAATTTTATTTTTAATGTTCACAATATTTAAATTTAGCTAAAATAAGCAAGCTTAAATTCAAGATTGGAGAAGATAGAAGGGGATGACAACCACCCTTGTATGAATTGTATATTATGCCTTGAAATTGTAGAAAAAAGCTAGACTTATGGATGAAATTTTGACCATGTTCTACATTGTATTACTACTTTGGATTTGAACTTGAGGCCAGCCACGTGAGACTTGAATGTGAATGATAACTAAGTTTATGATAAAATGTCAAAATGGACTTTTAATTGTTCACAATGGACTATTTTAGTCCCAAACCTAAAAAGTGTCAAAATGGTCTCCCCACCTTTTTTAATAGTTGTTGCAATTGCCCGTTAGTTAAAACTAAGATACTTCGTGTGTTAAAAATAAGGGTATTTTTGAAAGTTGTTGTTTTTCCTTTTAGTAATTTTAATTCATTAATAACTTTCTTTTAATTCTATTATAATGAAGTTCATGAACTTTTATTTTTTGTGATAACATGTTAAAATTTTAAATTTATATATTGATTTTATTATTTTTGTCAAAAAACAAAAATGTAAGTTTTATAAGTAATACAATAATAAGCAACATGTATGATAGTTTTATAAGCAACATGTATGATAGTTTTGTTCTTTCTAAGAAAAAGATTTTCATCAATTAAAATATATAAGATCTTGAAATCCTACATCTCTTGTAACTACTAAAAATATATTTTTTTCTTTTAAAAAATAAATTCTATATGGAAATTTAAAATTTTAATATCTTTTCACAAAATATAAAATTTCATAAATTTATTTACAATGTAATTCAGATATGGTTAGTATTGAATTAGATTTACTAAAAAATCAAAAAGAAAATATAAATTTCAAGAATACCCTTTCTTGAAGCACTATTTGTTTTAGCTATGGAGCCTTGCGTTTTTTTAGTTGGATATTCGCTTGTATCTGCAGTTCCGTTTACAGTGCTTTGGGTAATTCAATTTATTATTACAGTTGCTTTCGATGAGCGAACTCACTAGTTTTTAATGCTTTACCGTCCACTGAATATGACCGTGTGAATATTCCCCTTCTTATGCATTCACACATGGGAAAGTTTTACAATTTAAAACTTATTTAGTGCTCACACAGCTGTCTTACAATTTTATACTAGATGTTAAAAGGTCGCAGTTTGTATTGTTTCAGTTTCTGGGACTAACAGAGAGGTTCATGCCCTTGAGGAGGAACTGCTACCTGACAGGCATATTGCCAAAAGGTGGAAAACAATTATATGAACTTTTATTTAGCCAATTTGTAGTTGCATTTAAATGAAACCCCTGATCTTGCTATCTGCTGCTCACAATTAGGTGTAATAGTCCTTATGACATCTTATAATCATTTTTTTTATTTTTTAATGCCAGTCTTACTCCTGGTTTAACTCTCTCCCACTTCATCTCTATTATTCTCTCTTGCTTTGACTAAATGGAGAAAAAAAAAAAGAAAAAAAAAAAGGAAAAAAGCAAACTGGAAAAAGTGAAGAAAAAAAGAATGAAAGAAGAAAATTTCTTATATATTTCATGCTCTCTTCGCAAGTTTGACTTTATTGTCTCTTTGCTTCACAATTGTACACATAATTATACTGCAAAGTAGCTCATCCCAAATTTTAAGTACTCACATGCTTCAACATAAATTTTTTGTACAGGTAACTCATACATGATTTTCTTACAACATTATTATGGGGAAAGGAGAAAACTCATGTGTGCCTTCCTTGCATATTTTGAGTAGAAGATCCGAGTGTTGTGGTATATATATATATATATGAAATAGAATGATCGACGATGAAGCGAAAATGGAACAGAAAATTCACACCAGAAAAGAATTCGAAGATTTTTTCGGCTAGGCCTTTGATGGTTTTGACACAAGATCGGAGAAAAGTTTCGGCGGCTAGACTTCATACAACTAGGTGGCTTCAGCGATTCCCACCAAGAGAAGTTTGGCTTGGGCGAGGATCCGCGACGCAGAGGGGCTTCGCAGAAGGCTGGGCTTCCGTTTCGGCGAAGAGGCTTCGGTTCGCGAGCAGTTCCCACAACCAGTTGGAGTTTGCGAAGGGAGTTTTGCGACTAGGGCGACATCAGCGACCAGGACGACCACGCGTAGGTGAAGTTCGGAGCTCTGAAGGGTTTCGACAAGGGTTTTCCAATAGTGTTCTACGACAGGATCTGTGAGTTTTGCGCGACAGAGGAGTTCGGCGACGCAGGGTTCAGCGAGCAGGGCGCGATTTGGAGAGGAGCTCGACAAGTAGTTCGCTACTTCTTCTCGTAGCGGCAACAGTTCTGGAAGAAATTCTGGGTTCGACAAAGGATTTTTGAGAAGAAATTTGGTCGAGCAAATCTCACAAATCGACAACTGAAGCCGAGGAATTTGCTGGAAAGCTTGCGGCATGAGTGATTTTAAATGACAATTTCTGGTGCAAAATTTGAAGTGGTGAAGTTTGATGAAACTGAAAACTTCGGATAATGACAAACAAAGGTGAAAAATTTGTTGGCACAACAATAAATTTTGAAGGCTTTGCGAGCTACGAAGCCTGATTTTTTTTTTTTTGTGTTTAACGGGCTCCATCCAACAAATCTCCCACTTGTCGACCAGTAAACAAACGTCTCCTTTAAACTGATATCCTCCACTAGCGGCGACGCCCATTTCTTCAAAATGTGATATCCTTCACTGGCGGTATCTTCCTTTTCTTAAAAAATTATATCCTTCACCGCTGTAACTAAAAGCCCCTGTCTTCAAGCTAGAAGACCAACTGAAGTTGCGCACAACTTCAGTTTCTCAAGAGTAACACCCGTAGTCAACATATCAGCCTCGACATAGCTTTGCACCTCCAAGCTAATTCATGGGTTACTCATATATCTGCTTACAACTCCCACTGCACGTGCAATATCATGTCTCTGCTGAAGGCCTTTTTCAACATGTCTAGCCTTGTACATCTTATTGCCATCAATCTCAGTCTTCACTCGGTACACCCACTTGTTATGTAATGTCATCTTCCCTGGTGGAAGATCTGTTAGGTCTCATGTATGATTTTCTAGCAGAGAATCTATCTTCTCCTTCATGGCCAACTCCCACTTGCTTGAATTTTCATCTTGCAAGGTTTCTTCATAACTTTGTGGTTCTCCATCATCTGTCAGCTGAATATAGTTCAAAGTAGGAGAATAACGCTGTGGAGAGCGTCTAGTCCTTTCTGACCTGCGAACTGGAACATAATTTCGCATCAATTCCTTATGAAAAATTGTATGGAAAGAAGTCCATGAATCCAGTATCTAGTCATAAATAGAACTATGAACTGCCAGCAAGAGTACATTCTGTGCTTCTTCAGTTGCTGCATTTGCACCATCATTCTTTGTCTTCTTGAGATTTCTGCAATTCCTCTATATTTTGCCAGTTTTGTTACAACTCGAGCAAGTTACTTTCTGACCAAGCGCTGACTTGCTCCTGTTTCTGTGTTTTGATTTTGATCTTCCTCTGTTTGAGTTCTTGTCATGTGATTGTCGACCGCTTAAGAGCTGCGTCTCTTTTTTTTTATTTAATTTAATGGATATATGTATATTAATTTTGAAAATAAGATTTTTAAATTTTAAAATATTAGAATGAGAAAGGACGGATCTCATTCGTTTAGCAGTTTGAATGAATGAGCGTAATATCGCGAGTAACGCATCTATTCCGAAGAATAGACACCCTACTTGACAATATTGCTCGATCAAATAAACCATAAAATTCATGACATCCGTTCTGGACTCGCGAACCTTTATGTGGACCGACAAATTCCCTATTTAATACAAAAGAATCGAATAGGTGTTTATATTATCCGAAGTCTTTAAAACTCCCTATAGAGCGCAAGCCCCTATAGCTTAATTACCCCTCAAATGAACGAAGTCACTGAGAGAACTCTCGATTTAGATCTCGGGTTTCTATCTTCACGAAGTCAAGAGGTAGAGGTTTTCAACGAAATTTGGTAGTAGGAAATCCGATAGGTGGAAAGGCGCGAGGAGGAACGATTATTTACGGAGTAAAAAAGAAGGGTAGGGGATGTCACAGATCTCGAGGAGGATCTCTAGGACGTCCCAGACTATCCTATGATTGGGATTTAAATTTTGGAAAGGGATTTATTTTAATTTCAATCTTGCAAATTAATTATAGGGATTACGTTTGCGTAATGTCCTGATTATGCAAACTACCTGAAAGATAGGAGGGCTTACGTCGTATCAGATGACAACCTCGGAAACCTAAGCGAGTTAGGGCTTATATCGCACAGGAGGGTCATGCAGAGGCCTAAAAGAACAGATGAGGGTTTATGTCACACTGAGCGAACTACCTCGAAGTCACTGGGGCTTGTTATTTAAACTAAAGAATGGTTTTCATTGACGTCGACACGAGCTTTCTTGAAGAAGATGGCCGTCTTGCCTACACGTGCTCCAAGCTCCACGTCGTAGCAGAGGATCGCAGCTTAGATTTAAAGTCTTAAGTTAAAGTGACCATGCAAGTCGTTTATTTTATTTTTATTATCATTTTATTGTCAAGTGAGTGTGTGCAATCGCAGGCATGAGTAAAGAAAGAAACAGATGCACAAGAACATGTTATAGCAAGCTAAACAAGAGACATGTCATGCTAAACGTGAGTATACTAAGTTATGCAGAAGTAACATGCTTATGACGAGTAAAACATGCTTGAGCAAGGAGAAAGTACAGAAATGTAAAACGTGCTTAAGCAGATACGTATCGAGAGTAAACAAATTTCGACTAACATGAGTATGTCTCTGAAAAGTAAAATATGCTAAGCGATGTATAACAAGAAGGAAAGTAAAGATCATCACAGAAAGTACCAGTATGCTTTCTTTATCCTCATGCATATAGTTACTCGTTTATCGTTATTTTTTTTATATTTTTCTTATTTCCCGTAACGAGATTTATTAATACTAAAAAGCAAGAGTGTAAGTAATAAGTGAAAACAACCTACCAAACGAAGTACTTATGGTGTGTATAAAGAAAGCAAAGTCCGAAAATTCAACAAGAAAAACGAAGGAAAACGGCGAGAAGCGAGGAAAATCACGAGAAAAACCAAGAAAGTTCGGAAGAAAAGAAAGAAACGTCCGTAGAAAACTCCGAGAAAAGCCATAAACGAAAACAAAACAAAACCGTGAAAACCGCAAAAACACCAGCGAGAAACCCACAAACGGCCCGCTAAACTCATGGCGAACCATAAGAAAGCCATGGCCTCTGGAAAGAAAACCCGTAAGCACAGTGGTGTTTCGGACTCGAAGCTATGCTACATGTCCGGACTTGAGCGCCGACTACTAGATCGACTTCTCGCGAAGGCGATCCTAATCCGACTCGAATAACCAACCGTGGACCTTTATAAATCTTCACACATTTCATTTTTGGTTTTCATGCAAGCAAGATCGTAGGTAAGTAAGAGTCACGTAGTAGTAGTGGAGGTAATTTTGTAATTTTCAAACATATGTATTTTTTTGTTTTAAAACATTTCGATCCACGTGTCGACTATCCTAATAGGACTAGTGCTACGAACATTGAGACCGTCGACGTAGAAACCCCGAGGACGGTCGAACGGTTCCGTGATTCTCGCTCTACTCTCTACGAGTCTCCGAGTCGGCGGCCCCATTCTATGGCTCTCGTAATTTTTCTCGTTTTGCGATCATCCATGTCCCCACCGCACTTACGAGCACTTGCTTGATGGCCCCATATATAACCCAAGGAGGTTATATATGCACACCTACACGTCCCCTGTAGGTGTGTGCTTTGAGCCAAGAAACAAGGTGAAACTAGGGACGAGAGGTCAAGGAAAGGAGGACGGAAAGCGGCTCACTTAACACAATTTCCAATAATCAGAAAACACGTAAGTCACCCTGGACTTCCGACCGACCTCACATATCTTAGAAAAAGGACCTAAAGGCACATCGACGCTCTCGGAGAGGGTGAGGACTAGACCCCTAGGAACGCACTCCCTTTTCCCAAATAACTGTAAAATCAAGAAAAACATAAAGAGAAAGCCACTGCTCGGGTCCTAGACTCCAGGCCACTAAACTGAGAGTGCTATCACAAAATTCCAAGACTTTGCCATTTTTTTTTAAATTCAAAATCCAACTTCCATTTAAATCCACCATTTCCATAAGTATCATGAGCATAAAATCCATCCATACAATCCACTAGCAGCTCACGGCTAGGCCAACAAAACAAGGGAAAGCTCTCGGCTAAAGCTACAAAAGCAAGGGGAAGCTCACCTCAAATTAATTTTCAATCCACCAAGCAGGGTATAACAAAGATGCATATTACTCAATCATACTCTTCCATAAACAAGCCAAAGGGGAACCTCAGACAACAGCCTCAAGAGTCCTCCTATTTCAGCATTTAACAAAGGCTAGAATCAGACCATAACAAGGCATAACAGCATTCACCACTCAGCTGAAACGGCGGCCCAACATGAAGTCGAGCCTAGCTCCTCACAGGGACTCTCGGGTA
Source organism: Papilionanthe hookeriana x Papilionanthe teres (assembly GCA_022702705.1). Classification (NCBI taxonomy): domain Eukaryota; kingdom Viridiplantae; phylum Streptophyta; class Magnoliopsida; order Asparagales; family Orchidaceae; genus Papilionanthe; species Papilionanthe hookeriana x Papilionanthe teres. The sequence continues at coordinate 88,757,417 of CM040425.1, forward strand.
AGGCTAGAAAAGAGGGGGAAAGCTCACGGGTAAGACCAGAAAAGGGAGCCAACTTTACTTCATAACAACCCATGAATGAGGCTCGAACCATACACAACCAAGCCTCTCCACATAGCCAATCCTACGGCCCAGCACAAGGCTGAAGGGAGAAGCCACAATGAAGTAAAATCGAGCCTACACAGAGTCTTAAATCCGAGCCACCCAAAGTCCAAGCACAAAGCTACGCTTAAACCACTAAAAAGCTGACATCAAACCAAACCCAAGGCTAAGTAATCAAGCCTTCACAAAGATTGAAAACTGAGGCATCACAAAGCCAAAACCGAGGCCTCCATTCGGCCAAAACAAAGCACAACAAGTCTAAACCGAGCCCAGCAAAGCCAAACCGAATACAGGAAAACCAAAACCGAATACGTGAAAGCCAAAACCGCACCCAAACTCAAGGGAATAAGCATTCTCTACCCCTTAATACATCAAAATAGAAGGCCACCATATATTTCGATAAGAATAAACATAGAACTTTTCCAAACTTAAAGTAAATTTCTCCATAACATGCCTTTTGATAAGGAAAAGCTGAAGGAAGCCGTAAATGAGGCCCACATGTTTACAAGGCCCAAGTGAATCCCCCACCATTTCATGCTAAACAAACTCACATGTAAAGCCGCATATTTTGATTTTGATCTTCATCTTGAACATAAGGAAGAAGGAAGATATCAACATACCAATCCGTTGTTATTTTGAAGCAAATAATCAACTCCAACTTGAAAACATATTCATGCTCGAATATTTATCATGCTTCGAGCAATAAACCCCCCAAATGAAATTATAATAACGAGCTAGCATGTCATTAGAAAGAAAAGAGGAGAACTATTATTTAAGTTAAGCATACAAGTTATACCTCCATTTTATTTCACTATAAGCAATAGAAAAGAAATTCCTCCAATCTATATGTAAGACTACACAAGCATGCCATTTAAAGATGAAAAGCAGGAAATTATCATCTCAAGCAATCAAACAAACCATTCCACGAGCATACAAACACCCAGCCGAAGCAGTAAACAGGGAGGGCCGAACCAATCAGCAAGAATCACGGCCTCCCGGGCTAGACCGAGAGGTAGAGAGGAGAAGAAGAGGGTTACCGCTAATGTAGAACACCCCAAGGAATAGGAAACCCTAAGCTTTGAACCAGCAGCACCTCCCCACCTCCACAGGAATAATCGGCCAGGGCTAAATCTCACCTCAAACGGGGTGTTTATAGGCAAAAGAGAAAGGAAACGGGGGAAGATTTCCCGGGCGCGTGCGGCTCGAAGAACCGAGCAGGGCCGGACACGGCCCATACGAGCGGCTCGAGAAGTCGACGCTCAGAAGGATAGGATAAGGATGGGCACCTGATGCCGCGAAGGTGATGAGGGAGAGAGAGGGAGGCTCGGTCGGCGTGCGAGTAGGAGAGCGGGAGAGCGGGACCGAGCGGGAGAGATGGGCCGAGCGTGAAAAATGGGGAAGGATAGATTAAATAAGTTTAATATATATATATATTATTAATTTTATTAAAATAAGCCCAAAATCGCAATTTCCGCTCCGGCATGCGATCCTCGCAAATTAAATATCAATTTGAAGTGGAAACGACATTCCGGACGCAACGACGCAGTCTGTTTCGTCATTCGAAGTCGTTCGGGCAACCTCGTCGACGATCGCGTCGAAAGTGCGTCAAATCCGACATTTTCTGAAATTCTGACTCGACGTCGCTCGTTCTGGCATTCTGACCCTGCTCTTGATCCGTTGCGGAGAATTTGAAGACGTCGAGGCCGTGGCTCGAGGAATTTGTGCTCGGTGGTGCGGAAAATGTGCACGAGGCTATCCTAAGGTCCAGGTGGTCCCATAGGAACTCAATTTGGAGTCCTAACGCCAATTCCAACCTACCCGTCGTGAGCTGGAGGTCGTGAATTTCGTCCGGGATTCCAAAAGAGTGACGAAGTGGTTTCGAGCATTCTAAAACGAGGTGGGCCCATTGCTAAGAATCTAAGATCGTCGGGGAAGCTCCTAAAGCTAGAACCCTAAATCCTAGGAGGAAAACTAAACCTCAACAAAAGTGAGGTCAACAAATGGACCCCCAATAGGTGTGGTGCGCCGGACAGAGACACACGCGCGTGTTGGTGCTGACCGAAAAGATCAACAAACCAACACAAAGCCGCCCAAGTAAAATACTTAGGACGAGCCGCGAGGAACGAAAAAGAAAAGAGAGAGTGAGTAGTTTCCGCTGGGGAAAAAAAGGGGGAACTCTCAATTAAGAGAGCCGCGACTTTAATTTTTGATTTCAATTTCAAACATAGATTTGATCTCGATTCCAGAGTAAAATTCGACTTTTTAGAAAAGTGAAGAGACTGGATTGAGATGGAAAGCGCAAGGACTCACATCCAACTCAAAGACTGATTGAGGAAATTTAAGGCATTGGGAAGAAAGCGCAAGGACTCACATCCAACTCAAGAATGACAAAAAATGAAAGACAAAAAGGCATCGGACGACCCTGCACCGACCCCGGAAACCTTACTACATTGGGAAGGAAAGCGCAAGGACTCACATCCAACCCAAGAGGTAGCAAGGGTGTCACATTAGGAAGGAAAGCGCAAGGATTCATATCCAACCTAAGAGGCGACGAACAAGTACGCGATAGGGGGCGGCCCCTAAAGCGACGGACAAGGAACGCGATAGGGGGCGGCCCCTAAAGCGACGGAAAGGAACGCGATAGGGGGGCGGCCCCTAAAGCGACGAACAAGGAACGCGATAGGGGGCGGCCCCTAAAGCGATGGAAGGGAACGCGATAGGGGGCGGCCCCTAAAGCGACGGACAAGGAACGCGATAGGGGGCGGCCCCTAAAGCGACGGACGGGAACGCGATAGGGGGCGGCCCCTAAAGCGACGGACAAGGAACGCGATAGGGGGCGGCCCCCTAAAGCGACGGAAAGGAACGCGATAGGGTGCCGCCCCAAAAGCGACGAACAAGGAACGCGATAGGGGGCGGCCCCTAAAGCGACGGACGGGTACGCGATAGGGGGCGGCCCCTAAAGCGACAGACAAGTACGCGATAGGGGGCGGCCCCTAAAGCGACGGACAAGGAACGCGATAGGGGGCGGCCCCTAAAGCGACGGATAAGAGTGCAGTAGAGGGCGGCCTCTAAAGCACCGAAATGTATGTAAGAGGGGGATGGCCCCTAAAGCGATGGAAAGGAATGCAGAAGAGGGCGGCCTCTAAAGCACCGGAAAGGTAAGTAAGAGGGGGACGACCCCTAAAGTGACGACAAGAGTGCAGTAGAGGGCGGCCTCTAAAGCACCGGAAAGGTAAGTAAGAGGGGGACGGCCCCTAAAGTGAAGACAAGAGTGCAGTAGAGGGCGGCCTCTAAAGCACCAGAAAGGTAAGTAAGAGGGGGACGGCCCCTAAAGTGAAGACAAGAGTGCAGTAGAGGGCGGCCTCTAAAGCACCAGAAAGGAATGTAAGAGGGGACGACCCTAAAGCGACAACAAGAGTGCGAGAGGGCGGCCTCTAAAGCACCAGAAAGGAATGTAAGAGGGGGACGACCCCTAAAGTGAAGACAAGAGTGCAGTAGAGGGCGGCCTCTAAAGCACCAAAAAGGTAAGTAAGAGGGGGACGACCCCTAAAGCGACAAAGGGTAATGCAAAAGGGAGTGAGGTACTCGGGATTGAGAAGGAAATGTTTTCTTTCTTTCAGCTTGATGCAAAGTTTTTTTTTTATAATTGTATTGTATTTGCTTTAAGATTTGGACCCGATCATGCGTACGAGGGCGACATTCGAGCTCTAAGAACGAGTCTTTGTCTTTGAAACGAAGCGCACAATGCTTCCTGAAGTATTGTCCACTGGCTAAGGACCTTTAGGGACACCAGAGCTGAAGACTTTGTAAGTTCGTAGCTTTGTTTGTAGTAGTCACCATTTGATCTGTTGCAGATTCTGTAAAGGTTGTTGAAGTTGACTCTGAGAAGTATTTCGACATTCTTCGAGTTGAAGTTGGAGTTAGTATTCGAGAAATCTTTCCGACATTCTTCGAGTCGAAGTTGAAGTTAGTATTCTTCGGACATCTGAAAGACACGACTTGTAGTCGAATTTCCATTAATTGCTAATAACGTCGTCGTTTCTTTAATTCTTTCTTTCTGGGCCTAAGCAGATCCCAAAATTTCTATTCATGTGATCAAAAATATTTTTTCACTGTCCAAAGATATTTCTGAACCAATTAATGACCGACCAAAAGACATACAATCACTTGACTCTCTTCAAAGCATAATATCAGAGAAAACTTCTTAAGGTAACTTTCCAAGTTTCATTAATCAGGGGAAGATTAAGACACCAATTTTTGGTTATATGCTTTCCTCAAGCTTCTTCTCAGGGAGCATTTTTTTTTATTGAGCTTTTCGCTCTCCTTTTTTTTCTTATTGAGGATTACTATATCTAGTGAAGCACACATTAAAGATTTTGAATGTCTGGATTGTGACACCAATTTTTGATTGTGTGCTTACCTCAAGCTTCTCCCCAGGAACACCTTTTTTTTCTTTCATTTTTTTTATGCTCCTTTTGTTTTCTGAGAATTACTGTATCTGGTAAGACATATTTTTGTTAATGATTTTGAATGTCAAAACTCCCCCAACTAATAATTCTGAAATGTCCCTTAATATGAATCCTGGGATATTATAACTTGTTCGAAAGTCCGGACCAAGCCACATGGCGGGAAATTAAAAGGCCCGTGATATCCCGAGTCAATTACTCGTATTTCAAGCACACTGCTTCATTTTTTAGATCCACTTAGGACCCAGTTCGAATTCATTAAAGAAAACAATTCAGTTATTAGGGCATTAATTTGATTCTTCCCTGAAGTCAAAGTCTTAGCGAAATATCCAATTTTGAGCTTTCCAAATATCGAGCAATTCTTGACAAAACAAACTCTTTTTTCTTCATTGCAGTAGGAGGAATGGTACAGACCAACACTGATCATACTAAGCCACAAAAGTAGTACAATAGTAACTAAAAAGTGTCCCGTCCGTTGTCAGTGCGTAGAAATCAATTGAAGCAAACACATCGCCCGAAATCATATTGATGGAACTTATTTCAAGTTCCGTTCAAATATTCATCGGGGATCGTTACGCTTCCATTTCTGAAGTTCTCCTCAAGCCAGTCTTTAAAGCTGAAGCACTCCTTTATAGTATGTCCAACGAACCTGTGGTATGGGCAAAAGTTGGGTTGGTCCTTCTTGTTCATCTCCTCCGGCTTCTTCGGCTCAGGCAACCTGAACTCTGGTTTCTTGATCAGATTCTTGAAGATCTTCGCCACGGCATCATCCTTGAAGGAATAGTTTCTGTGTAACCGATCTGACGTTGTTGGAACCTGTCTTCCACCCGCTTCGTACGATTTTTGCTGAGACGGCTGCTGACTAGGCTGATCGTACCGCTGACCGTACTGTTGGACATGCTGAACATACTGCGGCGGTCGTTGAACGTATTGCTCCAGTGGTCGAAGCACTCGCCGTGGGTGTGGAACATACCACCGAGGCGGTCGATCGAACTGAGGAAGCGACTGACTGTACCGATGTGGAAACTGACCGTACTGAGGTGGCGGCTGCTGCTAACTGTGTCGAGGTGTCTGCTCGGTCTGTATCTCCATCGGCTGCTTTCCTTTGTCGATTGTTGCCACTACTCCGGATCTTTTCTCAAAAGCTTTCACTGGTCTGGGCTTTTCAGTCTTTTCCTGGGATTCAGAATGCTTAATTTCATCTTGCAAACTGCTGGCTTTACTGAGTAACTTTTCAAACGACTTGATGGTGAGTCCTTTAAGCATGAAAGCTATCGGTCCATGGATGCTCTTGAGTAAGACCTCAATCGCATGTTGCTCCTGCAATTGGGGCTCGCACTTCATGCTTAAGTTTCTCCACCGTAGAATATACTCCACCAAAGTCTCTGTGGGCTTCTGAGACTCCATTAAAAGATCTCCAATGGTAATGTGGTGATGTACTCCGGCGAATCTCTTCACGAACAAATTTTTCAACTCTGTGAACGTCTTTATCGACCCATTCGGCAGCTCTGCGTACCAATCAAATGCAATCCCTGAAAGGCTGCTCACGAACTGATGGAAAAGTAATGCCTCACTACCCCCCGCGTTGCAACAACTCGCTCGGAAGTGTGCAACGTGCTGACGAGGGTTGCCCGTTCCATCGAAAGTCTTAAAGGTCGGTGGAACGAAACCTTTAGGATATGGGACGGAATCGAACTCCTCCGGGTAGGGTCTACCCCTTGAAATCGTCGCGCCCCCTTTCGATTGGGCTAAGGCTTCCTTTACTTGCTGCTCGACCAACTGCTTAATGTCTTTTCCAGGCACCATATTCGGAGTTGAATCTTTCTTTGGCGGCTCATCTCGGCTTGCAGAAGCAACTTCCCTTCTTTCATCTGTAATATGGACAATCTCTGGCTGATTCATTTATGGGGACGCTATTTGCTGCGAGTGTGACTGTCCCTGTGCGGCAACCATAACAGTCATCATTTCCTCGATCCTCTTCTCAAGGCGGTTGATAATTTCATCCTTCTGCTGTGAAGACCTTCGCCACTCATCCGCCGTGTTCTCCTCAACAGACGGAGTATCACGTGCAGACGACGTAGCTCGGGTTTCAACAACGTAGATCTCGGCGAATTCTTCATCCATGTAGTACGACGAGTCGCAGTCTTCGTTGCCAAAATTTACTCCTCGTTCCTTTGCTAGCCCGGTGATTTCGGCTCTGAGCTTCTTCAGTTTATCATCAACTTCCTTCCCTTTAACTATCTTGAGATCGATTGGCACTTCTGGAATGTTTCCCGTAGCAAGCTTCGAAGCAGTCGTAGTGGTAGCAACCGGAGTATCGGACTTATATTCCATTTCAAAGGAACACTCCTGTGATCCTTTCAAAAGCATCGGTCCAGCGGCTTTAGGTATCCAAACTTTCTTTCTCGACGTTGATGCCTTGAGACGGGGTGTCTCGGTAATGCCATCAGCGTGTTGAAAGGGGGTATAGTCCCTAAAGTGTGAACCCGACGCTATGGAAAATGATCTCTTTCCATTATTCTTCCTAGGAAGTTCCTCGTTACACGCAGTAGGTAACACTTTTGGACCCAGGCGAGACTTAACTGATTTGCGACTGCCAGGCTTCTGAACTGTCGTAGCGATGTCTGAAACGATAGCAGAAGTGGAAACACGTTTCCCTAGTCGTAACTTGGCTGGAACACGAGGTGGTGGTAGCGCAGCAGCAATCCTGTGGAGACTCTCTTCTCCGGTAGAAGCAGACAACGGATGAAACCTACTCCCTTTGAGGAGGTGAGAGGTTCCAAACTCTACATCCTCTTCCGGTTGAGAGGTCGACCCAACGGAAGTCAATCTCTTTGCAGCTTTCAGAATTCTTCGTCTTTGGTTCTTTCTCTGTGCTTTGGTTAACAGTGTGGCTTGCGAACTGGAACCAACTTCAAATGCTGACGGTGCAGAGGCGAACAAATCTACAGAATCCCTTTCAGACAAGATTTCTTTTCCTTTTGCAGACGGTAGAGTCGGGGCGGTGATTGCAAATCCGGTGGAGGTAGCGGTAACGATCCTCCTCGGCACGCAAACAACAGACTTAGCAGACACGGGGGCAATAGGCTTAGCAGGAGCACTCCTGGTCTTCGGCCTCTTGATTGCAGGAAAATCAGCATCTTCATTCAAGTCGTATTCGGCGGCAGGCTCGGCGACCTCTGACGGAGCAGTCTTCATGACTACATACAGCGCTTTTCCGAGGATGACTTCGACCTCGTTGAAGCCAGTACCAAACTTTATCATCGCTCCCTGGTGGAGCGCAGCTTTGTCACGGGGCATATTTCCATCGAACAAGAAGAATAACTTTGGTGACGACATCGTTCCTGGCATTTAAAGAATTTCTGGAAGTCAGTAACATCCCGGTGTCTTGCAGTTTCAACGGAAGTACTCAAGCTACCGCACTTGTCATCGCAAACTCGGCGAGTTCCTTTATTCCGCTGGTGTTTCCACCTTATTTTATATTTATTGTTCATTTAATTTCGGGATTTAAACGGAAGGTACAAGAGCAAAGATTTGGTTTGATTTGCCGATAAGCAAATAAAACCCGGAAACACGAAGTGAAAGGAAATTCGGGACCCGATCCTGAGCCGAACTCGCAGCCGCACCTCGAGCACAATACACCTATCGGGGTCCGACCCCGCAAAATCAAAAGAAAACCCTAAGGATTCCCGAACCACGTTGTTTAAAGGTGATTAAACAGACGGTTCTGAAATCCGAGAGAGTTGACTGTGTTTGCCCAAGAAAGAAAAGAGCAAAGCAAGCCAACGGAAGAATGATAATCTGGACCATTAGGGACATGGACACATTGCCGATGTGCGAAGATAGAAACCTTTGATTTAATGGAGAGTAGAGTTTTTCCCCAGCGGAGTCGCCAGAAGTTGTCGGCCGCTTAAAAGCTGCGTCTCTTTTTTTTATTTAATTTAATGGATATATGTATATTAGTTTTGAAAATAAGATTTTTAAATTTTAAAATATTAGAATGAGAAAGGACGGATCTCATTCGTTTAGCAGTTTGAATGAACGAGCGTAATATCGCGAGTAACGCATCTATTCCGATGAATAGGCACCCTACTTGACAATATCGCTCGATCAAATAAACCACAAAATTCATGACATCCGTTCCGGTCCGAGAACCTTTATGTGGACCAGACAAATTCCCTATTTAATACAAAAGAATCGAATAGGGTTTATATTATCTCAGGTCTTTAAAACTTCCTATGTAGGCAAGCTCCTATAGTTAATTACCCCTCAAATGACCGAAGTCACCTGAGAGAACTCTCGATTTAGATCTCGGGTTTCTATCTTCACGAAGTCAAGAGGTAGGGTTTTCAACGAAATTTGGTAGTAGGAAATCTAATAGGTGAAAGGCGCAAGGAGGAACAGTTATTTCTGGAGTAAAAAAAAAAAGAAGGGTAGGGGATGTCACAGATCTCGAGGAGGATCTCTAGGACGTCCCAGACTATCCTATGATTGGGATTTAAATTTTGGAAAGGGATTTATTTTAATTTCAATCTTGCAAATTAATTATAGTGATTACGTTTGCGTAATGTCCCGATTATCGCAAACTACCCGAAAGATAGGAGGGCTTACGTCGTATCGGACGACAACCTCGAAACCTAAGCGAGTTAGGGCTTATATCTCCCAGGAGGGCTGTGCAAAGGCCTAAAAGAACAGATGAGGGTTTATGTCACACCAGACGAACTACCTCGAAGTCCTAGGGCTTGTTATTTAAACTAAATAATGGTTTTGCTGACGTCGACACAGGTTTTGCTGAAGAAGATGGCTGTGCTGCCCACCGTGCTCCAAGCTCCACGTCGTAGCAAGGATCGCAGTTTAGATTTAAAGTCTTAAGTTAAAGTGACCATGCAAGTCGTTTATTTTATTTTTATTATCATTTTATTGCAAGTGAGTGTGTGCAACCGTGGCATGAGTAGCAAAAAGAAACAGTGCACAAGAACATGTTATAGCAAGCTAAACAGTAGACATGTCATGCTAAACAGGAGTATACTAAGCTATGCAGGAAGTAACATCGCTATGACAGGTAAACATGCTGAGCGAGGAGAAAGTACGAAATTTAAAACGTGCTTAGCAAGTACGTATGCGAGAGTAAACGAACTAGACTAACGGGAGTATGTGCTTGAAAAGTAAAATATGTCAAGCATGTATAATGATAAGGAAAGTAAAGATCATCATGTAAGATCAGTATGTTTTCATTATCCTCAGTACGTTATTACTTCGTTTATTATTATTTTTTTATATTTTTCTTATTTCCTGCAGCAGATTTATTAGTACTAAAAGAGCAGAAGTAGAAGTAATAAGTGAAAACAACCTAGCTAAACAGGGGTACTATGGTGTGTATAAAGAAAGCAAAGTCTGAAAATTCAACAGTAAAAACGAAGGAAAACGGCGAGAAAGCGTGGAAAATCACAGAAGAAAACTAAGAAAGTCGGGAAGGAAAAAAAGAAACGTCCGTAGAAAACTCCGAGAAAAACCACAAACGAAAACAAAACAAAACCGTAGAAACCGCAAAAAGACAGCGAGAAACCTACGGACGGCCCGCTAAACTCATAAATGAACCATAAGAAAGCCATAGCCCTCTCGGAAAGAAAGACTCGTAAGCACGGTGGTGTTTCGGACTCGAAGCCATGCTAATGTCCGGACTTGAGTGCTCGACTACTGAGCCAGACTTTCCGCGGAATGCGATCCTAATCCTACTCGAATAACCAACCGTGGACCTTTATAAATTTTCACACATTTCATTTTTGGTTTTCATGCAAGCAAGACTGTAGGTAAGTAGGTTGTGTAGTAGTGGAGGTAATTTTGTGTTTTTCAAACATATGTATTTTTTTGTTTTAAAACATTTCGATCACGGGTTGACTATCCTAATAGGACTAGGTCTACGAACATTGGGATCGTCTGGCATTAGAAACCCCAGGATGGTCGAACGGTTCCGTGATTCTCGCTCTACTCTCTGCTGCAGTCTCCGAGTCGGCGCGCCCATTCTATGGCTCTCGTAATTTTTCTTGTTTTGCAGCCTCATCCATGTCCCCACCGCACTTACAACCTCGCTTGATGGCCCCATATATAACCCAAGGAGGTTATATATGCACACCTACACGTCCTCTCGTAGGTGTGTGCTTGAGCCGAGAAACGAGGTGAAACTCAGGGACGAGAGGTCAAGGAAAGGAGGACGGAAAGCGGCTCACTTAACACAATTTCGAAAAGAAGTGAGTCGATTTCCAATAATCAGAAAACACGTAAGTCACCCTGGACTCCCGACCGACCTCACATATCCTAGAAAAAGGACCTAAAGGCACATCGACGCTCTCGGAGAGGTTGAGGACTAGACCCCTAGGAACGCACTCCCTTTTCCCAGAATAATCGTAAAATCAAGAAAAACATAAAGAGAAGCCACTGCTCGGTCCTAGACTCAGTGCCACTAAACCGAGAGTCGCTATCACAAAATTCCAAGACTTTGCCATTTTTTTTTAAATTCAAAATCCAACTTCCATTTAAATCCACCATTTCCATAAGTATCATGAGCATAAAATCCATCCATACAATCCACTCAGCGACTCGCGGCTGAGCCGACAAAACAAGGGAAAGCTCTGGCTAAAGCTACAAAAGCAAGGGGAAGCTCACCTCAAATTAATTTTCAATCCACCAAGCAGGGTATAACAAAGATGCATATTACTCAATCATACTCTTCCATAAACAAGCCAAAGGGGAACCTCAGACAACAGCCTCAAGAGTCCTCCTATTTCAGCATTTAACAAAGGCTAGAATCAGGCCATAACAAGGCATAACGACATTCACCACTCGACCGAAACGGCGGCCCAACATGAAGTCGAGCCTAGCTCCTCACGGGGACTCTCGGGTAAGGCTAGAAAAGAGGGGGAAAGCTCACGGGTAAGACCGGAAAAGGGAGCCAACTTTACTTCATAACAACCCATGAATGAGGCTCGAACCATACACAACCAAGCCTCTCCACATAGCCGATCCTACGGCCCAACACAAGGTCGAAGGAGAAGCCACAACGAAGTAAAATCGAGCCTACACGGGGCTTAAATCCGAGCCACCAAAAGTCCAAGACAAAGCTACGGTTAAACCACTAAAAGGCCGACATCAAACCAAACCCGAGGCTAAGTAATCAAGCCTTCACAAAGATTGAAAAACTGAGGCATCACAAAGCCAAAACTGAGACCTCCATTTGGCCAAAACAAAGCACAACAAGTCTAAACCGAGCCCAGCAAAGCCAAACCGAAACAGGAAAACCAAAACCGAATACGAGAAAGCCAAAACCGCACCCAGACTCGAGGAATAAGCATTCTCTACCCCTTAATACATCAAAATAGAAGGCCACCATATATTTCAGATAAGAATAAGCATAGAACTTTTCCAAACTTAAAATTTCTCCATAACATGCCTTTTGATAAGGAAAAGCTAGAAGGAAGCCAGAAATGAGGCCCACATGTTTACAAGGCCCAAGTGAATCCCCCACCATTTCATGCTAAACAAACTCACATGTAAAGCCACATATTTTGATTTTGATCTTCATCTTGAACATAAGGAAGAAGGAAGATATCAACATACCAATCCGTTGTTATTTTGAAGCAAATAATCAACTCCAACTTGAAAACATATTCATGCTTGAATATTTATCATGCTTGAGCAATAAACCCCCCCAAATGAAATTATAATAACGAGCTAGCATGTCATTAGAAAGAAAAGAGGAGGAACTATCATTTAGGCTAGCATACAAGTTATACCTCCATTTTATTTCACTATAAGCGGAAAAAGAAATTCCCTCCAATCTATATGCAAGACTACACAAGCATGCCACTTAAAGATGAAAAGCAGGAAATTATCATCTCAAGCAATCAAACAAACCATTCCACGGCATACAAACACCCAGCCGAAGCAGTAAACAGGGAGGGCCGAACCAATCAGCAAGAATCACGGCCTCCCTGGGCTAGACCGAGAGGAAGAGAGGAGAAGAAGAGGGTTACCAGTTAATGTAGAACACCCCAAGGAATAGGAAACCCTAAGCTTTGAACCAGCAGCACCTCCCCACCTCCACAGGAATAATCGGCCAGGGCTAAATCTCACCTCAAACGGGGTGTTTATAGGCAAAAGAGAAAGGAAACGGGGGAAGATTTCCCGGGCGCGTGCGGCTCGAAGAACCGAGCAGGGTCGGACACGGCCTATACGAGCGGCTCGAGAAGTCGACGCTCAGAAGGATAGGATAAGGGATGGGCACCTGATGCCGCGAAGGAGATGAGAAAGAGAGAGGGAGGCTCGGTCGGCGTGCGAGTAGGAGAGCGGGAGAGCGAGACCGAGCGGGAGAGATGGGCCGAGCGTGAAAAATGGGGAAGGATAGATTAAATAAGTTTAATATATATATATATATATATATATATATTATTAATTTTATTAAAATAAGCCCAAAATCGCAATTTCCGCTCCGGCATGCGATCCTCGCAAATTAAATATCAATTTTAGGTGGAAACGACGTTCCGGACGCAACGGCGCGATCCGTTTCGTCATCCGAGGTCGTTCGGGCAACCTTGTCGACGATCGCGTCGAAAGTGCGTCAAATCCTACATTTTCTGAAATTCTGACTCGACGTCGCTCGTTCTGGCATTCTGACCCTGCTCTTGATCCGTTGCGGAGAATTTGAAGACGTTGAGGCCTTTGCTCGAGGAATTTGTGCTCGGTGGTGCAGAAAATGTGCACGAGGCTATCCTAAGGTCCAGTGGTCCTATAGGAACTTAATTTGGAGTCCTAACGCCAATTCCAATCTACCTGCTGTGAGCTAGAGGTCAGGAATTTCGTCCGGGATTCCAAAAGAGTGTCGAAGTGGTTTCGAGCATTCTAAAAACGAGGTGGGCCCATTGCTAAGAATCTAATATCGTCGGGGAAGCTCCTAAAGCTAGAACCTTAAATCCTAGGAGGAAAACTAAACCTCAACAAAAGTGAGGTCAACAGTGATCTCCCTCTGGAATAAACATTCAGTGCAGAACTCGAACTTGAGATCTCGTCAGAATCTTTTCTGCGCACTTCCTTAGCCAAAATCAAATCACGAATATCATCATATTTTAATTTAGATTTACTTGCAGAAGTACTAATAGCCATCCTTATAGCTTCCCAACTATTTGACAATGAAGCTAACAAGATCAGTGCATGTATCTTATCATCAAATTCGATTTCCACAAACAATAATTGATTTGTAATAGTATTGAAATCATTTAGGTGTTGTACAACAGACTTATCTTTCGCCATCTTCAAATTGAATAACTTGTTCATTAGATATACCTTGTTATTCGCCGGTGACTTTTCATACATATCTGACAGGGCTGCCATAAGATCTGCAGTAGTCTTTTCCTTGACAATGTTATGTGCAACTGACCTTGATAGGGTCAATCCAATAACCCCTAGAACAGTCTTTTTCCCAATAACAAAAGATGAAGTTTCTTCCTATAGAGGTAGTCTTCTATCCGCATCCTCCAGTAACCAAAATTTGTGCCATCAAATTTTGTTGATCGCTAAAACCTTCACTTCATCTGTAGTCATCGTCTTTCCTCAGATCTGAACAAAGCTCTGATACCATTTGTTGTGGTGTATATATATATATATATATAATAGAACGATTGATGATGAAGCGAAAATGGAAAGAGAAAATTCACACTAGAAAATAACGCAGAGATTTATGTGGTTCAGCAAATTTGCCTACGTCCACGTAGTTGCAGAGGATTTTACTACTTGAGGAATTTACACCGTCGACCACGTCGACAATTACAAGAAAGTCTCGCGCTTTCTCTGTCTCTTTGAGATCCACACAGAAGAAGATAAACGTACAAGGGAAATCCTATTTCTCTTCTGCCACAAGCCACCAAGAAGTCAAGGGAGAGCAATCTTCTTCTTCTACTTTCTTCTTCTTTCTTCTACCAGGCACACCAAAGCAATCAAGAGAGAGAGTACCTTGCAAAAAGACACATTCACACTTCCCTTCTGTGTGTCGCAACTTAAAGAAGAGCAGTTTCTCGTTTTGCGGAAATGGGAGGCGTGGCGATTCAAGAACGGGGGCGGGGGCGGGGGCGGGAACAGGTTTTTTTTTTTACTAGTAAGTGAAGAAATGCTGAGATGCCTGAAGGAAAATTAACATACGTGTTTTTCTTGACTAGTAAGTGAAGAAATATCATTATTGCATGGAGTTGGTTCTCTAGTTTGAACTTTGGAGGAGTAACCTCATGCCATGGCTTGTTCATCACCCCATCTATCTTTAGTTCAATTAAATAAAGCAATAATATAACAAAAATGATAAAAAAGTAGATGCCAAGTGGTAAAAATAATGATAAAAATAAGATTAAATAAGAGAATGCGAACACCTACATTGCTTCCAGATTGTGAAGAATTTTATCTCTTAGCGCCACACCATGAAAGGTGTAAAAGACAGTTACCCCCAATTTAGCAGTTTATAACTACGCAGTGATTTTGTAAAGCTAGATGAAATTTAAACTGGTGCTGACAGAGGAGTTGAATCTATTTTTCTAGTGTCAGTTGTAGAGGGAGGAAAGACAAACCTTCATATGCAATTATTTGTGAAAATCCAAATTGCTGGGCGACCCTATTTGGATGGTACATATCCAAAAACATTGACTGGCTAAAGCAACAATATAATCATTCAGTTCACATGCTGTTTAAGTGTATCAATCAAAATCTATTTCTCTTGGTGATCAATACAATCAACTAAATCATCTTTGTCATGCTGATTGACAGACAATCTATATCTATTTGGTGCACTTGAGAAAATTGATTCTTAACAGAGTACAGAGCAAAAAAGGACAATATGTACACTTTCTCGCTCGAATGTGGATGGTGTTCTTGATAGTTTCATGATGATAAGGCAGCCTCATGTGGGGTTTGAGGCTGGATTGGTTGATCCAATACAGCAGTGAGGCTGAACCGGTCGACTCTGCTTAGGGTTGGGGCTACCACCCAAGGCGAGGGATTCCCCCCTCCTAGTTATTCTTTATTGTAAATATGTTTTTCTTCTGTGTTAGGGTTTAGTTTTTGTTGATTTCAGATTTCTTGTTGTCGGCGTTTTCTTCCTGCTTGGGTTGTATCTGAGGATATGTGGTGTTCCAATTGTATCCTGCTCTAAGGTGGTGATTATCTCCACAGAATCCCCTGCTTACCTCTCTTCTGCTTGCTGCCACACCACCTGCACACTTTCTTCCTTTCCTGTCTACTGCTGCTGTCACTTTGTCTGACACCCCAATCGGCTGCTACCCACCCCCCTCCCCCCAACACTCCAACTTGCTGTTGCAAAACCCTCCAACACGCCTACCTATTGCTGCAGCCCCTCTCCAATCCTTTTGTTACTGCTGCCACCCCCTTCAGCAATCCAACCTTCCGCCACTACCCCCTTTAGCAATCCAACCTGCCACCGCAAACCCCTTCAACACCCATACCTGCTGTCGCATCTTCTTCTCCGATCCTTCTGCTACTACCGCAACCTCCAAGACTGCCTTCACTTGCTGTTCAACCAGCGTTCACCCCTTTCGTCCCGCCCTAGGGTTTCGTTTGTGTTTTGTATTGTTTTGTTCCTATTTTAAGAGTCATTGTAATCCCTTTGGAATTTTAGTAGTAATATTTTCTTTTCTATTGTGGTTTGAGTTAATTCTGGTATCAATTGGTATCAGAGCTAGCATAACTCTAGTCCCATCCTAGGGTTTTTTAGCATCTGCCTTACCCAAACCACCCCCACCAAAAATTTTCTTTTCTACCCTCGACCACCTCTCCCAATTCTCAACCCTAATCATACCCCCAAGGAGACACATGCTGAAACCTAACCGAGAAGAAATACAACAGGAAATTCGTCGACTGTAGCAAAAACTTGAGCGAGATCTGGAAAGTCGAAGGGGAGAAAGGGACAAGGATCTGAATCCCTCTCATGGGGAGGATTTTAGTGATGAAGAAGACAAACAGATAAGCTTCAGAATCCAGTATTAGAGAGGTCGAGAGAAAAGACAACATATGGAGGACACAAAACCTTCGGAGTAAAGGTGGATCTGTCGGAGCTCGATGGAGGTATGGATCAAGGCGATTTCATCGAATGACTGCAATTAGTTGGAAGAATCTCAAGTGCTAGAAGATAAATGGGTGAAACTAGAGGCCATCAAGCTGAAAAAGAGCGCTTCCTTATGGCGGAAAAAACTTATAGAGGCAGAGAAAGAGAGAAGAAAATAACAAGATTATTAGATGGGAGATGATGAGGAAGGACATGCAGAGAAATACTTACCTCATTATTGTCATGATATGTTTCTGAGACTCTACCACATACAACAGAGAGACTTATCAATGGAGGAGTTCATGACACGGTTTGACTAGTTTTAGATGAAGTGTGAGTTGGTTGAGCCAGATGAACTTTTCATTGCTTGATCGGATTTGAAGCCCGTTAGCAGCAATGTTGTGTAGCTCCAGCCTTATTGGTCATTGAGAGGTATCCAAACCTTAAATTTGAAAGTTGTGAGACAATAAACAGAGCAGACAACCCACACCATTCAAACAACCTGCACCATTCAGACAACCACCCACATTGGGAGACATCAGTAGGAGCGTGGTTCAGGGAGTTGAGAAGACGGGCCAGGACAAGGACAAAACCACTCAAATTGAGAAGAAGCCTGAGAAGAAAAGCACACCCAATGCAGTCGCAACTCGAAAGCGCTTCAACTGCCATGAATTTGGGCACATCTCTAGCTGCTGGATGAGCCAACTTGTGTCATTTATCGAGTAGGGTGCAGTAAAAGAGGTTAGCAATGAAGAGGGAGCTGAAAACCAATTTAAGGTGTTTCATCTTCCACTTGATGAGGGTGAGATGCTCGTGGTTAGACGAGTCCTACAAACATAGAATACAAGAGAATAACGATGACTTTGCCACAACATATTCTACACCCGTTGTATTGTGAAAAGAGAGGTATGTAGTCTCAGCATCAATGGAGGGACCAGTAAGAATATGACATCTATGCAGATGGTACAGAAATTTAGTCTCACGACTTGGAGGCATTCCCAACCGTATTTTCTGATGTGGTTAAAGGAGATTAGGGTCAACATTGACGAGAGGTGCCTTGTGGATTTTTCTACTGGAAGCCAGCTGCAGGATCAGGTGTGGTGCGGCATGGTGTTCATTGATACCTGTCAGCTTTTATTGGGGAACCGTGACAATTTGACTGAAGGACTAGGCACGAAGAGAAATTCACTTCTTTGTTAAGGATGGGAAGCACATTGTCCTTTTACCTTTTGCGAAGGCCGATATCACAGGTGCTCTTGCTAGCGGAGGAGCGTCAATGGGACAAATTTTGGCGATGATAGAGGATTATAGGATGAAGACACCGATCTCAGACATGAGACAGTCACGACTGAGCATTTCAAGACTTCACGATTGATACCTTACCATTTAAGCCACTACAATTCAATTCGTGGAGGTCCGGGTTACCCTTACTTCAGATCCTGTTGAGCTAACCTTAAGTTACTTTAAGAGGATTATGCGGTATATTTGCTGCACACAAACCCAATTCAGAGTATTAGCGAGCCTCCAGAAGATTGGACTGATACATATGTTTGCTCACAAGTGGGCATAAATCCTTAGGTGTTTTGGGGAACGGTGTTGTCGCCAGTGGGATCGAGGTGCTTCTCTGAACGTAGTAGAAGTTCCATCAATCTTAGGAGACTACATTATTTCTGCTGCGTTAAGTATAATAGACTTGATATCGTGCTACGATGAGCTAGAAGCTTCGATGAATGAAGTTAAAAGCTCCCGCCCACACAGGAAGACCGACACAGGGTCTGGGTCTGAATAGGCCTAACCGGTCCAGCAGAGAGGCTGAACCGGCTGACCCTGCTTAAGATTTGGGCTACCGATCAAGGGGAGGGGTTTCCCCTCTCTTAGTCATCCTTTATTATAAATACGTTATTTTTTGTGTTAAGGTTTTGTTTTTATTGATTTCAATTTTCCGCCGTCGGTGTATTCTCTCTGCTAGTGTTGTATCTGAGGACAAGTGGTGCTTCGGCTATATTCTGCTCTATGGTGGTGATCATCTCCACAAAATCCCTCACTTACCTCCCTTCTCTGCGCGCTACCTCCTCAGCACTGTTGCCATCATTCCCACTCGCTGCAGTCGCCCGAAAACAGCCTTTTTCTACTGTTTTCTTCTGTTCTGATCACAAGCCCAACCATTTCCCCATTTCCAGATTGTTGGCATTGCTGCAACTCCCCCCTTGCTCCCTCAACCCATGACTGCCCTTTTCCAGCCGTTACGCTGTTGTCCAGTCCTCCATCTTTGCTGCAACCACCATTTCAATCCTCCATCATTGTTGCCATCACCCTAGGCATCCCTCTCACATTACTTTTCGCTTTCTGTTTGTTGTTCGACATTGAGGAAACAACTGCCGTGCTATTTTCAACTCGCCAACCATCTTGTTCACTCCCGCGCCACCTTCCAAATCCTTGTTATCCACCACCATCATCTTTGGAATACACTCTAGCTATGTCATTTTGTGTTTGTTGTATTTTCTTTTTTAAATATGTTGGTTGCAACCACCTATTTATTTTTAGTAATATTATTTGCTTTTCCTGTTGTGATTTGGGTTAACTCCGGTGTCTGGTGTTTTTAAAAACTTGTTTTACTTTGACAACTTAATGAGAATAACGTTAGGATAATTCTAACTCATGCATTCTTCTTTAGTTTATTGTCTTTGTAAAATCTATTTTATGATGGAAAGACTTTTTAACTATGTGTTCAAATATTTGATATTTTGCTTGAAAATTAATATTTTCTTCTTCAAGACTATGTTTTAATATGTTATTGTTTCTTTTAGTTGTAATTGGGTTATTGACAAATTGTACCCACAAAATAATTCTTTTATGCAATCTTAGCTCGGTCCTTGTAATCCTTTGCATGTGATTCATATTGTAGTATAATGCATAGTTTGTTTTTTTTATTAGTTTATAATAATATTGTTGTTGTGTGTGTGTATGTGTGTTTTTGCTCAACAATTGAATACATTGTTTTTTAGTTTGAAATTTGAGTTGTATCTCTATAATTGTTATTTAATAATTTCATTCAAGTTTTCGTTCTAATGGAGAGTGGTAAAGGAATGCATGCTACAATGATGCAGCCAAAGTATTCCAAGCAGCATTTAAGGTTGGCATCTAAGCGCTAGCCATGAGTGCTTAAGCGCTCCATAAGAGCGCAACTACAGTGGAGCCGGTGCTATGTGCCCGCTATAAAGTGGGCGCTGCTCTTTTTCCCAAGAGACCGACGCATAGGTGGTGATCTATTGGCGCCCATTTCTGGACGCCGATACCGAGAGCTTGACGCTTAGGCGCCAAGTTGGGGTGCCTAAGTGCCTAATGCGGTTAGTACACGAGATTTCTGTTTTTAAACCGATTTTGAGCGTGGTAAGGTGAAGCTTGCTCTTTCTTTTTTCTGAATTATTCGAGGAGCGTCCCGGTGAAGGTGAGGAGTGTTGAAGAGGTGAATTTTAGTGATTCGACGTTATTTTTGCGTCGGATTGGAGAGGGAAGATTGTTGTTGTAAGTTCTGTAAGTTTCTTCATATGAAGTGTGGAGAAGAAACTTATGTGAGTTCTTTGTAAAACTTTTTTAATTACATAGTGAAATTTATGGTGGTGTGACTGTGTGGTTTTTTTCCTATTTTCGGAATTTTCCACGTTAGATTCCTTTTTGCTTTGATTGTGTTTCCTTAATTCTTTTGTTACAGTTTTCTTAAATTCTAATCATATTCCGCGGTGAAATTAGAATGTGTCTCTTTCCAAGTTGTTTCCATAGCAAACTGATATCAGAGCGGGATTCGATTCAGGTGGCAGCAATGGCCGAAGAAGCAAGTTTCAAAGTGGGTTCAAATGGACACTTTGCTTTCTAGAAGATGTAGGTAAAGGATTTGTTGTATCAGGAAAAATTATATTTGCCTCTACAAGGAATCTTAATGAAGCTTAAGTCAATGCCTATAAAGGAATGAGGAGTGTTGGATCGAATGCCACTAGGTATGATCTGGTTGTCATTTTCTTCTTTTGTTGCGTTCAACACTATGAATGAGAAAACTTTGATGGATGTTATGACAACATTGACCAAGATGTATGAAAAATCATATACTTCCAATAAGCTTTTTATGATAATATCATTCAACATGAATATGGTAGCAGATAATTCAGTGATAGAGCAACTCAATAACTTCAACACTGTGACAAACCTGTTCTGTTCTGTAAGGACCTAGTTTGATGATAAGGTCAGAGCACTGGTGATATTATCTTCATTGTCGGATAGCTGGGATAACTTGGTAACGATGATGAGTAATTCTTCACAGACTTCTTGAACTTCGATGATATCGTGGGTCTGATACTAAATGAAAAAGTTTGCATAAAAAAATAAATGTTGAATCATCAGGTTTTGCGTTGAATGCTGATAACAGGGGAATGATTCTAGGCATGAATACTGACAGAAGCAGATCCAACTCCAAGAAAGGAAAGCCCAAGTCAAGCAGAGGAAAATGTTGGTACTGCGATGAGAAATGACATTTAAGTAGGACTGCAAAGCTCCAAGAAAAGCTGGTGGCGCCGGATAGGAGAGTAGTCTTTCTACTAATGTTTCTATCAGTGAATCCAACATGACTCCCTGCTGTTATCCTTTGTTAGCATTGAATCCTGGATAGTGGATTCAGGTGTCTTTTTCCATGCTCGTCCCAGTAAATAGGTATTTAAAAACTACACTCAGAGTGATCTAATGAAAGCTTATTTGGGAGATAACATGGCCGATAATATAGTAGAAAAGAGTGATGTTAATATCAAGTTGTCAAATGTGACAGTCTGGAAGCTTATTGGAGTCATACATATTCTTAGTTTGAAGAGAAATCTTATCTCTGTGAGCCAACTGACAAAGTCAGGACTTGTTACTACTTTCACTGATGATTCATGGAAGGTGACGGGGGGCATTGATGATGGCTCGAGACAACATCGATGAGACCTTTTATCTGATCAATGAAATGATTGATTTCATTGATGTGACTAGAACCGGGGTGAATGCAGGTCTATGGACCCGTAGGATCGGTCATATGAGCGAAAAAGAAATAAAGTTCCTACTTCTAAAGAATAAGCTTCAGGTTTGAAATCAGTTGAAATAAATTTATGTGAATATTGTATTAATGGCAAGCAGAAGAAAGTTTTTTACTCTAAGAACGAGTCAATGGTGAAATCAAAGAAACTGGAGTTAGTACATACTGATGTATGGATCTTACTTTAGTTAAGTCCATTTGAGGTTCTTGTTATTTTGTCACAATCATTGATAAACACACGAGAAATGTATGGGTTTATTTCTTAAAACAGTAATTTGATGTATTTGAAGTCCTTAATAAATGGAAGACTATGGTAGAAAATGAGACACACTTGAAGCCGAAGTGTCTCAGATCAGATAATAGGGGCGAATATTGTGATCAGAAGTTCAGGAAATTCTGTGCAACAGAGGAGGTCAGACATGAGTTTTCTTCTTAAAGCAGTAATTTGATGTATTTGATGTTCTTAAGAAATCAGTTGATCTGGATTTCTGTGAAGATTGTATAATGGCAAGCAGAAGAAAGTTTCTTTTTCTAAGAGCGAGTCAATGGTGAAATCAAGGAAACTGGAGTTAGTGCATACTGATGTATGGGTCATACTCTAATTCAGTTCATTGGAGGTTTTCATTGATAATCACACAAGAAATGTACCATGATCAGAAGTTCAGGAATTTGTGCTACAGAGGGGGTCGGGCATGAGTTCGCCTGCCTCAAGGTCACCACAGCAGAATGGTGTGGCTGAGAGCATGAATAGAGTAGTCACCGAGTGTGTATGAGTATGAGGTTGCATGCAAACTTGCCAAAACAATTTTGGGTTGAAGCAGTGAACACTACAGTTTATCTGATAAATCGTAGTCCATAAGTATTATGCTTACCTATAGAAGCCTCGAGTAACAAAAAGATAGGTCTATCCCATTTAAAGGTATTTGGGTGTTCTGCATATATGCATGTTGATGCAAGGTCCAGGAGTAAGCTTGACTCAATATCTATCATGTGCACCTTTATTAGATATGACTGAAATGAGTATGTATACAAATTTTGAGATTATCAAAATTAGAAATTCATCAAAAATTGGGACGTCACTTTTAATGAAATGGAGATGTACACGGATAGATTAAAACTCAAGACAGTTCATCAATTACTTCTGAAGAATCCAGATTTGTGGAGATAGATGATACTGGTGATCAGGAAAATGGAGAAAGAAGTGCTCAACTAGAAGGAGCACTGGAAGTTCCTCAGTGGTCTACTATAGAAGTCAGAAGATCAAATAGAGTGAAACAAAACATACAAATATATTCTCCTTCTTTACATTATGTATTATTGACTGATAGTGGTGAACCGAATTGCTTTAAGGAGACCACTCTAGTTTAAGATTCAAGAGAGTGGAAGCTCGCCATGGATGAAGAAATGCAATTTTTGAGTTAAATCAGACTTGAGATTTGACGGTACAACCAAATGTCAAAAGAGAACTGCACAACTAGTGGGTCTACAGGCTAAAAGAGAAGCCAGATGGTAGAAAACACTACAAGGTAAGTCTTGTTGTGCAGGGTTTCCTGTAGAAGGAAGAAGTGGATTACATAGAGAACTTCTCCCTAGCGGTGACGATGACGACTCTTATGGCTGTGTTGGGTCTGGTAGCAAAGGAAAATCTACATCTAGAGTAGTTGGATGTAAAAAGCAGCTTTCTTACATGAAGATCTGGAGGAGCTATACATGGTGCAAGCACAAGGTTACAGTGTTCCAAGCAAGGAATGTTTGATTTATAGATTGAAAAAAAGCCTTTATGGGTTGAAGCAGACCCCGAGACAGTGGTACAAGAGATTTGACACGTACATGTCAGACAATGGGTACATGAAGTGTCAGACGTAGCACTGTTGCTTCATCAAACACTTTAGTAACTATCATATTTTGCTTCTTTTGTATGTGAATGACATACTGATTGCAGGGGCAGATATGGAGAAAATCAAAGGATTGAAAAATCAGTTATTATGTGAGTTCGAGATGAAAGATTTAGGTCCAATCAGGAAATTTTTCGGGATGAAAATTAATAGGGACAAGAGTGCAGGAACACTAATGTTGTCTCATGCAAACTATGTTGAGAAGATTATACATAGGTTCAACATGAGAGGTGAAATCAGTTAGCACTCCCTTAGGCAGCCACTTCAAACTATCTAAGGAGCTATCACCAAAATCTGAAGCAGAGCAAGCATAGATGGAGAGAACTCCGTGTATTTCAGCAGTTAGAAGTTTAATGTATGTGATGATTTGTACTAGGCCTGATATTGCATATGTTGTGGGAGTAATCAACGCAGTACATGGGCAATTCAGACAGACATCATTAGGAGACGGTAAAGTGGATTCTCAAGTATTTGAGAGGAACAATCAATATAGCACTTTGTTATGGAAATGTAAGGAGATCAGTCTACAGGATTTGTAGATTCAGAGTTGACAGGAGATGTGGATAGTAGGAGAAGTACAACGGGTACATCTTCACATTGGGGAACACAACAGTGAGTTGGGTTTCCAGATTGAAGATTATTGCACTTTCAACTACGAGGCCGAATATATGACTATCACTCAGGCTACCAAGGAGATAATTTGGCTAAAGAACTTCATGGCAGAATTGGGCAAAGAGCGGGAGATTGGAAAGCTCTACTTGTCAGTATGAGTGTGATTCATCTCGCTAAGAACGCAACTTTTCATGCTTCGACGAAACACATCCAGCTGAGTTACCATTTCATTCGATGTCTTCTAGAAGATGGACAGTTATTTTTGGAAAAGATACATACAGCTGAAAATCTTGTGGATATGTTGACGAAGGTGGTGACTGCTGAGAAATTGATGTCATGCTTGGCCTCATTTGGGTTTCGTGAAGGTTGAGACCGGGGGTGAGCCCCACTATGACATGTGACCATAATACGTGTTTATGAAGGCGATTCAAATGGAGTTGCAGGTACATAGGACTGGTGCTTGGTGCTTTGTTTCCAAGTGGGAGATTTTTACAGTGTATGGAGCCAAAGCATTCTAAGCAGCATTTAAGACTGATGCTTAGGCACTAGCCATGGGCGCGGCTACAGTGGAGCTGACACTTAGGCTCCAGGTTTGGGCACAAATGCACCCGTTGTTGCTCTTTTTCTCGAGAGACCGGCACCTTTCTGGGCGCCGATATCGAGGGTTTGACGCTTAAGCGCCAAATTTTGGCGCCTAAGCTTCTGGTGCAATCAGTACTCAGGATTTCAGTTTTTAAGCCGATTTCGAGCGTGGTGAGTTGAAACATGCTCTTTCTTTCTTTTGAATTCTTTGACGAGCATCTCAGTGAATGTGAAGAGCGTCAAAGAGGTGGATTTGGTGATTCAGCATGATTTTTGCATCGGATTAGAGATGGAAGATTGTTACCGCATGTTCTATAATTTTCTTTGTATGAATGTGGAGAAGATTTTTGCGTGAATTCTTTGTAAAATCTTTTGAATTACATGGTGAAATTTGTGGTGGTATGACTCCGTGGTTAATTTCTCTTTTTTGGATTTTTCCATGTAAAATTCTTGTTTTTCTGGTTGCTTTGATCATGCTTTCTTATTGTTTTTGTTCGATTTTTCTCAAATATTGTGATCCTATTCCGTGGTGAAATTAGAAGGTGACTATTTCGAAGTAGTTTCCTTAACAATGTGCACATAAGAGTTATCCGAATCCTGCAACTTAGATGTAAGATTACTTAATAACCTTCAACATAATTGATAACTGCTTATTACTGCCTTGATTTGGCTTGCTTCCATTTTACTTTTGTCAGAAGATTAGACTGCTTCCATTTTACTTTTGTCAGTAGATTTGGCCTGATTACTGCCTTGTTTTGCCTCGCATTTCGTTTGCTACCGTGGGTCTCATAGTGAACAGATAACTGCTTATTACTACTCCTAAGCATTGTAATTGATATTGTAGTGAACTCGCTATCAATCAAGCACAAAGCATAGAAACAAATGAGGATTTGGCTTCTAACATGGTGGTAACTTAATGCCAGTTTTTTGAATGCTATAGTTTTTGCTTCTCTTTTTCTTAGTATATTGACGCTCCTATGCAATAGGTCTTTGCTGAAGGCGACATCAAAACTGAAATTGATCACCTGAAAACAATGCTGGTACCATCTTTTTATCTATTGTTTTATCATTTTGTTTGCTTATTTTTTTTCTTAAAGTTCTAGTCTCATTTGCTTTCTAAAGTTTGATTGACTTTATATTTGGATTGGTTTAGCACCAAAAAGAGATGGAGCTTGTGGAGTTAAAGGAACATATTGAAAAGGAAAAGGTATTGAAGGTTACAACTTATAGTGATTATTCATGTTATTATCTTATCCAAGGTGGACACATCATTTGGGGATAAAATATGTTAAAGATGCCAATTTCATGATAAAGCTTTGCTAATTGAGGGCTGTCTAAATTAAAGGCTTGAAGACATGGTGCACAATTGAGGAGCATATGGTTTTAGAGTATAACTATATGTGGCTTCGGGGCATAATTTAGACATAAATGACATTTTATGATCATTGCTAGCTAATTGGAACAAAGCATAGGCTATTCTCTCTCATGGTTATGGCATGAGTTTTGTGAATCATGGTTTAGTTTTTACTCTGAAGCCCTTTGATTTGTAATACCCAGTTTTGGACAAATTAGATAAATTTTGAAAATTTTAAAATATAAACTAATTTTTCGCGTTCCTCAAAATTTAATTTGAGTTAATTTTATAAAAAAAAAAATAGAAAGGAAGAAGCTGGAGGAAAAGGAATAAAGATAAATAAATAATATAATTAATTAATTAATTAATTAATTACCTCTTTTTGTCTGTGGAAGCCTGCCAAAATGAAGTAATCATTACCGCTGTGGCTCGGTTACAAGCAGAGAAACAAAGCAGGATTCACACGATTCTCACTGCTTTTGTCTTCCCCTTTCATTCAGCGGTTACCCTCTTGTGATCCTCCCGCACTTCATTCATTTTCTCTCTTGTGATTCTCCTTCGCTTCTTTCTTCTTCTCCGAATCTGAAGTGGCTCAGCATAAGTCACAAGTGGGTAGTAAATTTGTTAGGTGCTTACTTTTTTTTATCATCTGCATGAGCCAAATTCCCTGATTCTATTGGTTGAGCTGCATAAAGCCAGAGGTGATTCTAGTTCTTTTTAATTATTACGAACTTTTAGAACTACACAATATGCAGGGATAAGAAAATCAGTTTACACGACTTTACAATATTAGATGCAGACACTTGGTTAGTTGACTTCATTCGATTCAGTTTTCCTCTGCATGGTAGTAGATGTTTTAAATTGTTTTTTTCAGTAAAATATCTTCTTGATCCTTCTTGATCTGTGACCTAAAAGAAACTAATTAGGAAATTTATTCTCATTCTCTTTTTTTTCTTTGGCATCAGCAAGCTTTGACCTCGTTGCAAGCAAGGGCTCAAAATGAGATTGGCAATGTGCATAGGCTAATATTGACAAAAGATGCTGAACTTCGTGCATCTAAAGACGAGCTTTCTGGACTAAAGGAGGTGTTATTTTTTTTTTAGTTCCAGTTGATTCACATAATTTTTATCATACATCTTTGATTGTTCTATTTTTCTTAATTAATGTGTTTGCTTGCAGGTTCAAGTCCAATTCTGTGTCAATGGTGATTTGTTGAAGTTTCTGGAAGCTTTAATGGTTGGCATAAGCAGATAAAAATGAATCCGCATCCATCATCTAGAACTGTAGATTTACAAGCTTCCAGGTTGCCAATTTTTTTTGCTTTCATCTTTATCTTCTGCTTTTTAGAGTTTTTAATCCGGTTAACATGGGAGTAAATTTCTTTCCATCTCTAGTAGAAGTGTAACCCTCCTCTCCCATACGGAGTTCCATACTGTCGCTTTTCATAATACTTTTCATACATTTAGCTGTATTTCATTATATTTAAATTTGCTTCGTTTTTTCTCAAGTGCATTTTTGTTGCTCCACATATCTCTCTATCTCTCTAAATGTTCTAAATATTTATTGTCAATTTCTTCTTTCGTATCTGTGTTTTTGGTTTTCTTAGTTTTTATTTATTTATCTATTTAATTCTTCCTGCAAACTTTTTAAGAGGAACACCAACAGTCCCCATAGGAGTGCACATGCACAAACATGACCAGATACTTTATCTTCTGGAATTTGCTCTTCACTAAACCCATTTTTATTACAGCTTAAATGCACGTGCATCAAATATGTGCAAGGGTGATGTGATAATGAACGGTTGAGTATTGGTCGACTCAAAACCTAAAATTATTGAGTTTAGTTCGGTCGTGACTTGAACTTAGCTTGAAATTAATTTAAATTTGAGCAAGTAGGCTCAACTTGAAATTTCTTGATTTTGGATTGTCTTTAAAGTGATTTTGATTTTAAATAAAATTGTATAGTTAAAAATTTAGAGAGAGCGGTGAACCTAGGCTTGCTTATATATATATATAGTTGTATAGTTATATAGTTATATAGATCTATATATATTTTAAAGATTGGCCAGAGACTATGATACGAGCTCCCAATCAACCTACCACTCGACTTAACTGCACATAGGCAGATTTGAATTCCCGACCCCTCCATAACTGACCACCCCTCCTTTTTTTGTCGTGCTTGTTATTATTTTTGTATTTGTTTATGTGGATCTATATCCCTACTTTTAATTTAACTATAATATTTAGTTTCCCTAATGTTGTTTGGGTTAACTCCGGTATCAGGCCATTTCCGAGTCCACCACGGAAAATGGGGCACGTATTGATGCTCACGGATGTATTTTCAAACGTGACTTTATCTATTAAACTTGAGCTTGTTTGGTATACCTTTGTATGGATGGAGGCCAAGGGTAACTTGATAATCTGATCAATTGTAGTGTCTGCAATTAGATTATGTTGTCCCAAAAAAATTGTGTTTGGTTAAATCATCCTCAGATAATGAAGCATTAGATTGAAAGCCTTAATAACATGGATGTGCAAAAGAATAAGAAAGGATGTAAGCCGATGTATATTCGGACCTCACTTGCAATTTATCTTTTTAATTTTCATACTAAATTTCCTGAGGCCTGATGTAGCTCGTTCTTATGATTTACCACACAGAGTATCCAAATTATGGTCAACGATTTTGTGGCTCTATCCTGGAACTTATGAGGTAAGCATACAACATTGCATGTATTATTTTCTTATACTTTTTCAGAGAACTGCAGTTATTTTCCAATGAATTATTCAAGTAGAAAATAATGTAATCAAATGATCATTTGGCAGATTTTGTTTTTTCTGTTTCAAGTACTTTTGTTTATTTATTTTTCTTTTCTCTTTTCATTTACGAAATTATGCTACTGGTGTCATTAACCTTAAACTTAATGCCGGCAGATAAAATTCATCGTTGATGGTCAATGGATGATAGATCCCCAGAGAGAGGTTGCAACCAATGGTCACATAATCAACAATGTCCTTAGGGTAGAAAGATGAGCATCCATGCATTCACTGTACATTCATTTATTAGCTTGAAGAACAGCCTGGTATCTTCATTTTAGAACATTATTTTCTCTCTAAGAGCCAGACATTACAATTTATTTCCATCCTGTTCATCATTTTACATGCAGCACATCAAAATCAAAGGTTTTTGCATTTTGAATGTTTAGTAAGGTGGATTCCATGCCCATATGGTTAGTTCCTGCATCAATAATTTTAGCTGTAAATGTTTTCCGCATCTATTATTTTATAAAATGTCCTTTTCTCTGTGAAATTATCTTCTGCTTCCTCTGGACTGTAGCTGTGAGTTAATTATATAATCCATTATTAGCACCTATCATGATTTGTACAACTGACCCATCATCCAAAATTTACTGTAGTTATTTGAGGAGCAAGATGGCTTGAATTAAGAAGTTTAATCTCTTTATGAAACATTGTACCTGTCTTTTCAATTTATGAAGAGAAAGAATTTTAGAAGAATTTTATAATTATTTAATCTTATTTCTGATGACAAAACAATAGTTGTAGAAAGAGCAATTTTATCTGGACGAATCAAAGTACCTTATTTATTCCTACTGGTTTGCATCTCATGAAACATCATGTCCATTTTCCAACTCCAAAAATATCATTGAAACTATAAACCCCCATTAACCTTCATTCGGAGTTATTGGAGGGTTATTGTTATGTTATTGCGTATTAATTTTAATAACCCAATAACCCCTCAATAACTTTTCCACTCTTAATAACTTCTCCAGATTCTATTTCGGTATTATTCATAGGTTAGTATAGGTTAATTTTGGTTCTCTAATAAACATTGTAATTTGATAGAATAATTATGTGGCCTTGTAGGTACGAGAAAAAATTGCGCACATAATACGTACGCAGAACTGCATATATATTAGGGTACAAAGAGGTTACAACAGGGGTACATCGAGGTTACAATTCTCTTGTAACCTCTATTGTAACATAAATGTACTCTTATTATAATCTCTTTGAACCCTAATATGTAAACAGTTCTGCGTACATTTTATGTACACAATTTTTTCCCTGTAGGTACAGAGCTTTATGAGAAGTTGAGGCATAGAAAACCAATTCAAATTGGCTTTGGGCCTTTGGATCTTGAAGTATATTACAAGTTATAAATCCTGATTTAAATTATTCTTTTTTATTTTTAAATTCTAGAAATTTGAAATATTATATTTATAACAAACTGATAATTTTTAATAATTCTTTTTAACTTAATATCATCATCACTATTTTTTATTTGTAAATAATTTGATATATATATATATATATATATATATATATATATATATATAGCCAAATTAAAGTTTGAAACCATCAGAAATTAATTTGGCATAGATTCAATAAATAAAATTTTTTAATTAAAATATATATCACAATAATCTTAATATAAATTTAAAAATCAAATATTCATTTTAATTAAAAAAGCACACCATCAAGTCATCCCAACCACACAAAGTTACAAATTGATCATCCAAGATCATCAAGATAATATCGCATTTCATCATCTAGTTCATCCGACAAGTAGAAAGAAAATTCAAGGTTCATTTACATTCACACCACCCAATTCCTAATTTCCTATGCATTTACATATCTGACACCTAAACTATACTTTTTACATTTTTACCACCCAAAACTTTCACATCTCTTCAAAAAATATCACTATTAAAATACTTCAAAAATATACATACCTTATGATACATGCATGTAAAAAAAATAAAGTTTAGGTGTTAGATATGTAAATACAGAAAAAATTAGAGTTGTATGCGTATATCTTTCAAAATCAAAGCATGCATTGCTGCAAAAACTGTGCAAAAATTTGCCCCACATCGCAAAAAATGTCGATATATTTGTCGTATAAATACAAAAGCAACTGTATTTATACCTCATTTGTTTACCAACAAGAAGTCTGATCTGATACTATTAACCTGATCAGGTGGTTTACAACATCGTATGTGTGGTGGAAGAGATTTATTAAATGAGGAACTTTAGGATCCTTAGTTTTATAGGGAAAAAGAGTTTAGTCTTCTAGCTGTTCATCTTCTAGTGGTGCTTCAAAGTATTTGATTGGAAGATCCATACTTCACAGCCCTAAGAGGCTGACATTCTTTGAAGAGTAATCTTAAGTTTCACAAGAAGACTTCATGAAAGTTAGTCTCATGCTCTTAGAAGTACTAAATAATCAGCCTAAATTATTTTTGGCAATCTAACTAGTAATTTTTTATTTTTCAGCTCTCTCACTCAATCTCCAATTCATTCTTTCAACAAATTCACTTTGTTAGGGAGTTCTTGGGACCCTTCTCTCCCTATAAATTCTATTAGCAGCACGACACTTCTAAAATGTAAGCTTTTTCATCTCATGAAGTTATGTTAGGTATGGCTCATAAACCAAATAAGGGATAGATGTTGGAGCGGAGCGGAACGAGCGAGTGGAGTGGAGTGGAGCAGAGCGGAGCGTAAGTATCTGTTCAATTAGGGGAGTTTTGTTAAGTGGGTTTAGGGCAACGTCCCCGCAATACGGTACAAAAGTAATTTTGTAATTATATATTGTACACTAGGGTTATATATATATTGTATTTGCAACCCTAAGGGGATGTAAAAAGCATATTGCCAAAAATCTCATTAAATCTTTGTATTCGTTCTTGATTGTTCTGTTGATCCATACGTTGCTTTGCCCTAATTACTCAACAAGTTATTAAACACATTTTTCTTAGTTTTGATAAGGTAAACACAACTCATGTATTCTATGCTTGAAATTGTTATTGGATGAGTAGCTTAATATTTATATATGTTCTTCTACATTATTTTAATTTGTCAAAAATAAAAATGTTAGATTTTGACTAATTTAATTATTTTTTTTTTCTATTTTTGCTTATCATTAGTTTTTTGTACAGAATGCCTCACAATTAATTTATAGGCACTTGAAAAATTCTTTTTTTATCTTCATTACTCGATATTTTTTACCTTTTTTAAAATTTTTTATTAAATGTCTCACAATCAATTCATAAATATTTAAAGAATCTAACAAGTCATTTTTCACCTAAATTCCCACCAATTCCTCCATTTCATCCCTTAACCTTTTGCATTTTGGGCCTTTGTCGCTTCCCACCACTTTCTCAAAGGATGCGGATCTCATGGCGGCTTCGGCCTTCTGAAGGTTGCCTCATTTCTGACATGGTCACTCCATTCACCCTTATAAGCACATAATTTATAAGTACGTAATAGGTCTTCATTTCTCCTAAATTCTATGGATTTGATTTTTCATCATTTTTTTTTTTTTTGGGTTTCTTCAATCAAATATATGCATCTTTTTTGGTTTGATAATTCCATTTCTTTAGATGTTTTTGTGATTGCATAATAGAATATGCTTTCTATTTCGCCTACTTATAAAGAGTAGTACTTAAACTCATTTATCAGATACTATGTGACTTCTAATAAACATAGCTTTTCTCTTCCTTTTATCTTATTATCAACAAATTTATAAAATAAGAATCCCGGAAAAACCTTGAAATTTTATATTCATGCTAAAATAATTTCAAATGTGTTTGTGTGTGTGTGTGTAGAGGCGATCAAATCCTATAAAATGAAGATTTGAGAGCAAAATAGTTTGGTGTAGTAATATGTAGCATATAAATATGAGAAATATCATTCAATCATAGAAGTCCACATGTGTGAAGATTCTAAAAAAAGATTGTTTGATTTCTTATGAATGTAACTTTTCTCTCCCTATTTTCTTTTTGCCAATAAATTTATAAGATGAGAATCCTGAGAACAAGCGCTTATTCCATTAGGACACCGGATGCAAATTTGTATCCCGAGTCCAGTGAGCACTTGCCACATTGCAAGTGGGCCCCACTCAATACAATGATTGGGTGGGGGCCCATTTGCCAGGTGGTGAATTCCGAACGCAAAATTTAGGTCCGGTCTCCTAATAGATTAATTTTCCCCTTGAGGAGACCTTGAAACTCTAAATTCCTGTGAAAATAATTTCAAAAATTAAAATATGCTAAGGTGTAAGTACTATCAAATCCTATAAAATGAAGATGAAAAAGTGAAATTGTTTGATGTATTAATATATGACTTGTTAATATGATGAATATCATTCAATGATTCAAAATCACAATTGTCTAAACAAGAAGGTGATTTCTTTCAACGAGTTGGAAGTAGTGAAAGAAAGTGACAGTGCCACATGAGAAAATGAGGGTTAAAAATAAGTATAATCTTCCAACTTATGAGAGAGATATTCAAGTTGTTCGATAGATCATTTAGATTGAGTCTAAAAGAGAGCAACATTGACTCCACTACAATAGCATTCGTACCTATCATTCCATGAATGAAAATGTGTACAGTCTTATCATAAACATATGTATTTTGAGAATGTGTTGTCAAACTAAATGATCAAAAGCTAAACTTGGCACATAGAAGCACACCCATCTTTATTCACTATTTAGTTGAAGAAAGGAAACAAGATTATAGTTGGCATGATTCATCTCGTGAATTTCTCTATTAGAGATGAATTCTAGGAATATTTATACATTTATGTTGTGACGTGATACCTATAAATGTTTGTCACATTCTACTAGATTATCCTTGACAATATGACCATTATACACATCATAATGACTACAAAAACACATATTTATTTATTAAGGATGTGAAACACATCATGCTTAGGAGTTTGAGGTAACGGACGTCCATACAATCTGAGAAGATGGTGCCACAAATTATCTTCATGTAAGTCTAGAGAGCAACACATATATGTTTAGCATTGGTGGTTCTAATAAATAGTGAGTCCGAGGAGCCTATACAAGGCATAGGATATCCCTTGTTAATTGAGATTTAGGATGCCCAGGTCGAAAGTCCACCTCCTAGGTTGTTGCCACTACGGGAGAACCCGCATGCCATAAGGCCTCATTCCAAGATTAGTGCTCTCCAACCAACCAACATACATGATGCGACCAATCAAGTATGAATTAGAAAAACAAGCTAATAATTCCAAAAAAACTACGGAATTCAAGAAACATGACATGTTATGGATTAGACTAAAGAAATTATTTTCTATAGTTTTATTTAGAAAACTTAAGCCTAGAGTTGATGACCATCTCAGGGTTTTTAAGAGAATTAATGATGATGCATACAAGATCAATCTATCTGGAGACTATAATATTTATGTTACATTTAATATTGTTGATTTGTCATTATATTATGAAGATTTAAAAGCTTAAAAAAAAAAAAGAAAACAAGGCCTCTCCTACTTAGGAGAGTGATATGGGAGCTTCGGCAATCACGAGATCAGAGCACAATAGGTGTCGTCTCATGATTTTTTTGCATAGAATG
Organism: Papilionanthe hookeriana x Papilionanthe teres; assembly: GCA_022702705.1. Lineage (NCBI taxonomy): Eukaryota > Viridiplantae > Streptophyta > Magnoliopsida > Asparagales > Orchidaceae > Papilionanthe > Papilionanthe hookeriana x Papilionanthe teres. Next base: position 88,791,971 of record CM040425.1, read on the forward strand.
AACTTTCTCACCTATCAAGCTATTGTCGGGCCGTAGACCCCTACTTAATATTATTTCAATTAGAATTAAGTTTTTGTTTTTGCTTGAGAACTATTTATAGGAATTTTTGGACTTTGTGTGTATTTGGATATGTTATGATCTAATTTCTACCTTAAGAACAAGTACTGTGTTTGCAACTTGTTCAGAAACAGGTGGTGATTCTCCTTTAGCAAGCAATCATTTCTTGATTCACTCCATTGTTTTAAGCTGTATAACAACCAGATATCTTTATTCCCTTCCAAATGCTATCAACCTTACATATCGCCATTCCCTTGCTGGAATACCTTCGAGAAACTTTAGAACGATAGCAATGTGAAACTTGACTTTTAGTTGCAGGATGATCATGAAGAGTGGATTTTGCTAATGTTCTTTTAGTTTCCTCCCATTTTGGTTTTGATTTTCCTCATAGCAATCAGCTAAAACTCTTTGTTACTACAAATACCATTTCAGCACTCCCATATTATTGTTATTTGATTTCTATAACTTGTTTAGATGATTTAACCTTTAGAGTCATTTTTCTAAAAATTTTTACCTAGAAGGATCATGTGTTTAACCTGATTTAACTTCATACCCAATCCACAATTTTTATAAATATTAACTACCTTAAGAAGACCGTTTATAGCGTGTAATATTGCATAAGCCTATAACTACTGTTGGTTTTCTTTGGAAACCTGGTAATATTAATCTTTAGATTATCAATTGTTCAACCCGTTTGTCATTTCCATTTTATGCAATGTAATCGACAAAGTTTATCATTCAAGAAAAAAAAAAAATATCAAAGTATTCTTATGTGATATATAAACACAAATTGACACGAAAAAATGACAAAAAATAACAAATCGAGCTCGAACAATATGTTCTCTTACGTTCAGCCCGAGATCGAGGGCCAATTTGCATACATATCACGCAATTCTTATATATTTACATATCTAACACCCAAAGTTAGGTTTGATATTTACCCTTTTAGCAACTTAGTATAAGAAACCTATGCATGTAAAGGTGTATTTCACTTTTTGAAATACTGATTGTGGTGCTTTCCTGTGATGTTGAATATTTGAGTGTAAATATCATTTTTTAGGTGTTATATATGTAAATACATAATAATTGTGTGATATGTATGTAAATACTCCCCAGAAAAATGAATCTTGGTAAAGAATTTTGCAATGAACAAACAAAAGCGATAAGCAAGTTCCCTTAGGAACCAAGCAGCTTCTTCCATCTGGCATATTGCAGCAAGACCAAGAAGATGAGGAAACAAAATCCCGTTGATCCGACGACGAATGAGGTGAAAAGGTTGTCGATGTTGAACAATGAGCATGGAATGTTCATACCAAATAGTCCAGCTATCATCGAGTCGACTCCCATCGCGAAAGAGAAGATGCCCAAAAACAGCTGAAGTTTAATCAGTTCATTTCTTTGATTGTCCAGTTGAAAATTCACATAATCTTCTGTGTCATCAATGTATTCCCTCATCTGTTGATCAAAAAGATGGCATATGAATGAAGGACCAGCTATTTTACTTGTAATCATACAAAAAAGAATAGCGGCATTTACTAACATACCATAACACATAATTCGTAAGTATATTCATATTTACGTGCATACCACTCAAATCTTTAACATCAAGTCAAAAATATCACAATTATTAGATTTTAAAATGTGAAAAAATATATCTTTTCACACATATATTCAAGACACAAATGTTCCAGAAGTGTAAATATCAAACTATGGGCACTGGATACATAAGAATTGTGTGGTACGGTATGCAAATTTCCCAAAAGGACAATGTTTAGCCTATCTAGTTAATAATGATGTAGCCTATAAGGAACATCTAGATTGTGTTTAAATGAGAATAAAAGGTGTCCCATAAAGCGATTTGTGGCTTTTTCATGAATTGGTAAGCATCATTATAAACTTTCAAATGCTTTTTTACTCTGCTTTGACTTTATCGAATTTATCAGGAAAGACTAAGTTTCAGGCCGAAAGATTGATAGTGAGATCTTAAATAAACTTATTAATCTCATGACATATCTAAAGCATAGATTATGATGCATAATATATCAGCAAATATCAAAGAACATCATCAAATATACCCAGAAATCATGAATCGCAAATCTATGATTTGATGCTTCAACTATGTTGCACTAAATCTATTCCCAAGTGATCAATATTATCGCTAGAAATTTTTTTGATATGATTGATAGGGATAAATTTGGTTTGCAGGTTATGATTTGCTCTTGTTTAGCTCGATGATAAATGAGTTGCCAATGAAAATTAACTGAAATTGAGCTGGGTTCATGTTCAGCTTTTAAAGAGCATGGCTAAACAAAACTCCGGCTTATATAGTTAGGCTAGCTTAAATCTTCCCGTGTCCAACAATGCTGCTATATAACAAATTTTGTAGCAAAAAAAAAAATGGCCAACAGGCAGCCAAAGCACATCAATCTTGAATTATAAACATATTAAACAAGACATGTTTATATGGCATAGAAATCAACTGCCATTTGGAATAAACTTTATTTGGTTTGTAAAGTTTATACAACCCTTTCTTTTAAGGGTGGGAAGAGATGAGAACCGAATTTAGGGGCATTTATATACATTCCACCAAATTCCTATGTATTTACATATCAAAAACCTAAACTACGTTTTTATGTTTATTCCACCCAATTCTTTCATAGCATATCAAAAATACCAGCACTTTAAATTTCAAAAAGTGAAATACATATTTTCACGCAGAGGTAAGGTGGTAAGCATGTAAAAATTGAAGTTTTAGGTGTTAGATATATTAATACATTAGAACTAATTGGCATGCATGTAAATCTTGAAGTTCATAGTTAGTGTATTCGAGCAAATGCCATTGACAAGAAAAGAAAACTCATAACCACTGCCTCTATTCTTAGCGGTGTATGCAACTTGAAGTGTTAAACAACGAAACGAGAAGATTTTTCTAGATCTATTGTGTATTTATTAACCTCAGTCTTCTTACTTTTTCAAAGCGCTCTATTTCCACAGCTGCCAAACATTACATACATGGCTCTATCTAATAGACGAGTCTTCTTTTTACTTGACCATTTTTTAACATTAGGCACCAGTTTGGGGACATTCTCAATAAGAGGAGTCTCTAGTGTGCGCCATCTATCATCATTACTAATTAATTAAAAAAAAATTATACCTAAAATATATGAGACATTCAACATATAATTATAAGATAAACATACAAGGCCTAATACTTTTAAAATATAGGAAAATTTATATATAAACCACTCGATTCTTATGTATTTATATATCTAACACTTAAACTTCAATTTTTAAATGCATGTCACCTTTACCTATGCATCAAAAGGTGTATTTCACCTTTTAAAAGTAAAATGGCGGTATTTTTTATGTGATATGAAAAGGTTGGGCGTTACAAATGTAAATACATAGGAAGTGGGCAGTCTATATGTAAATGGCCTTAAAATATAACATATAATGAAAAATCACCTCATAATATAATGTTGAAGCCATGTTACACACAATTAAGTCGAGAACAATTACTCTCACCATTGGATTTCTACAGCTGCCAAACTTGAAGAGGCATATGTTTATATATCAGACGGAGGACTCAGCCTTCTATTTACTATTTTAAAACTGATGGAGGACTCTGCTTTGTATTCACTACTTCAAAACGTTAATGTGCTTTGGCATTCCTAAAGCTGCCAAACATAAGAGCCACTTTCTATTTGATGGTGGAATCTGATTTATATTTACTTTTTAAGAACATGGAGTCTGATGCCACAGAAACAATTCTGCTCTTTTTTATAATGGTCAAATCAGTTTTGGAAGATTTACATACATACCACTTCATTCCTACGAATTTACACATCTAACAATCTTTACATACATGCCATCATCCATATGGATGAAAAGGTGTATTCCACTTTTTAAAGGTTAAAAAAGTCTTATTTTTGCTGTGATATGAAAGATTTGGTATATATGAAAAAAGTAAAAGTTAGGTGTTAGATAGGTAAATACATACGAATTGGGTGACATGTACCTAAATGCCGCTTAAAATTTTGTCATCACATGAAGGTGCTATGATAGGCTCTAAAAGCTAAACTCAGAAAAGGATGGAGAATAAAATATAAAGTAAAAAATATTCTAATGCTAAAAATCAAAAACAAAAGCAAGATTTTCTTCTCTCACATACATGCTTCCACTAATTTACTCTCTAGCATTGTTTATCCTTTCAAAAATTACCAATCACATGAAAAAGCTATAATAAGCTCTAAAAGGAAACTCAGCAAAAAGCAAACATAATAAACTATAAAATAAAAAAAATATTATAATGAAAAACGAATGAGATGTTGCTAATAAATTAATCTATAGAAGAAACCAATTTTTTTTATCAAAATTATATCATTAGTAAACATTATATCTATGGGGAGGAGGAAGGCATACCAACAAGATTTTATTACGGGTCCCCTCCAGTTGCATGAAAGAAGCCTCAAACATCATTTCTAAATCCTCCACATTGTTCTCATCTAAAGGAAAACTAACAGAACTTGAACTGCCTCCAACTTGAGAGTTTAACCTTACATATTTTGGAGCAGGGACTGTGCTGATTGAAGTTGCAGAGGCCAATGATGCTTCAAGTTGCCGATTCTGCATTTGCTTTCTTGTCAGATAAAACTGAGGCATATCTTCGTTATTATCCAATAGATGCTCAATTTCATCCCTAACCTGGTAATAGTGAAATTATTCCATAAACACCACTTAAATTATAAAAATTTGATGCACTAAAAACATTGCAAGAGCATGTTATGGCATTCAAAAAAATATATAAATTTGCAGTAAAATAGCATGTGGAATTATGAGCTGTTGGGAGTCACTTTTGATTTTAGTTATTTTATTTTTTATTTTCTGTTTTGTTTTGTTTTTATGTTTGCTTTAAATAAATCACGTTTAGTATGTTATAAACTATAATATGTTTAGTTGTTTTTAAAAACACTCGAAATAATTTTTATATGCTTTGAGTGTTTTTAAAAATAAGTTATATTTGAAATAAGAAAGGCATAATTACATAAAGAAAACCAGAAACATTCATATTTACAAATTAACCACCCAGATGATTTTTTGTACTACCGTACCAATGCATTTACGTGTGCCACAATCAAATTATGGATAATTTGATAAAAATGAAAAGTATGGGTTCGTGTTCTACCATGAATATCAATATTTGAGTGAGAATTTGAAAAATGGATGAAAGAGGGTGGTTGATTTGTAAATGGCAAGTTTCGGGTGGTCTATATATAATTGCCCCTATAAAAATGAAAAAAATGTACTAAATAAAAATGTTTACAAATTAAAGATAAAAACAATAAAAAAAAAAACCAAATAACAAAAGTGATCCGAGACAAGCCCTTAATAACGTCACTTTTTGAAAATTCAGAAACCAAAACAAAAAAATAAAAAACGAAGGTGATCCTAAACAAACCCTTATTAACGTACCTTTTGAACACGAGAAAGCAGACGAGTAAGGTTACTTTTTAAGCTTCGAACACGTTCAAGATTTTTGTTGCTTGCATACTTGGTCAGCTCATCCAATGCAAGATATAAATTTCTTACCAGATCAGTAACGCTAGATTCTAAAGAGGTGCACACAATTCTCAATGCAACATCCAGCACCTGCAACTCAAATGGGAGCACAAGTTCATCTTTGTCATTCTCGTTGTGCAACCATTGTCCTGCAGTTGAGGACAATTTTTTGCCTGATTCATCTGCGTTGCGAATCTCATGTAACTTTGATGGAGGGTTAAGACAAAAATGTCGTCTAAGTTGATCCACAAAAGGGAGAACTTCATTACACAAGGGATTCAACAGCAGCACTTCATCAGCTGTAATTATAACCTTTATAAAGTCTAAATTAACAACCATAGCCTTCTCCCTGACTGAAATATGATAAATAAAACCGAAAATTATTCAGCCAACAGAAATTCAATAAAAATAATGGACTGGAATAAAACTATAGATTAGATGAATTTTACATCAAGTATAATAATGTCACAACGGGCTTTCAAGTTTTTACTATTGCGTTAATAATCACTTCAATGAGCGCCATTCTTTGTGCTAAGCATATAACAGAAGAGGAAAACATTATGAGATTGAATCCTGATGCCCAAAATAAGAAACACACTGTGACAAGAAATAAGAAGATTTACACACATACCACTCATTTCCTATGTATTTACATATCTAACACCTAAAATTCAATTTTTACGTACACACCATCATAACCATGCATGAAAAGGTGTATTTCACTTTTTCGAAAGTTAAAATAGTGGTATTTTTTATGTGATACGAAAGGCTTGGGTGTTATAAATGTAAAAAACAAAGTTTGGTGTCATATATATGTAAATACATAGGAATTGGGTAGCATGTATACAAGTGCCCCAAAGAAATATAAGTAGAATGCACATGCAAGCTTATGTGATCAACTTTTCATCTAAACATACAGAGGTGCTACTGATCAAACAGAGGATTTGAAAACTGTTCTTGATCAACTTTCATATATTTTTGGTAGCGTTTAAACTGTTCACCGATCTTGCATTAATGATGACAAGCCCACATAAAAGTTCCTTTACTTTGCACAGTTTAAAACTTAAGCAAAACAGAACAAATTTATAAATTTTAGGTAATTTGGATTATTTTAATATATGAAAATCATAATTTTATTCAAAAGTAATGTGAAAATCATCTATAAAAAAACATGTGTATGGTGGTAGTTCTTACAATGAAAAGCCGGACTTGATCTTATATTTTTTAAATATGCATGTGCTTGTTGCTGATCGATTGACCCTTTATACCATGTAACCTCTGTTTCTATTTTTAAAAATTTTCACTTCCCTTACCTCCACCTACTGATAATCATATTCTTTTTTATCATTGAATCTGAACGAAATTGGTGATGATCGCCTGGTGGTTCGTTCTAATTTGTCATGAGATAAAGCGCCGTAAAACTTAGCTACCAAGAAGTTCTATCATTGAGTCAGCATTTATATTTTTTGACTTTTTTGGCCAAATACATTCTAGGAGATCTATAACTGTGTTAATTTAGAGCCATTAACCTAGCTAGCACACAATTCTCATGTGTTTACATATCTCACACCTAAAATTTCATATTTACGTACATAGCACTCAAATCTTTAATAACACATCAAAAATAGCACTATTACCACTTTTTAAAAATGAAATATACCTTTTTCATGCATAATAAGTGTAAAGAACCAAAGCGCTATATATGTGAAATTGTAAATATCAAAGCTTAGGCATGAAATATGCAAATATATAAGAATTGTGTGCTACCTATGTAAATTTAGCTGTTTTTTAACTATTTTTGTTGTGCAATGTATGATTTGATATTTGACGGCCAGAGTACATAGATATTTGTAAGTAATACTCACTCATTGCACCCAAGTATGGCTATAAAACGAGCAACTATTTATTGAAAAAATTCTAATTTGAATATATACTGGGGGAAATTGAATTGCAGTACAGGCTCAAATTACTGCGCAAATTGCTGCAGACCAACTTTCAATAATTATCTAGTTTTTTTAAACAAATCAATATTATCTTCCCAAAAATTTGGCAATGAATGTCTCTCAGAAAAATCTGAAAGACAAACACAATTATTGCTCTTCAGGCAAACTGTTATACAGGCATATACTAAGAAGACTCAAGCTGAGTGTATATGATGACGGTTTAGAACCCCTAAAGCTAAGATTCTTTTTCAAAATTTTAAAACCAACAAAATAATGTCAGGAGTTTTGGTATCAGATTTGTAAAAGTGGGATTATTGCTAAACAAACTGTAAAAAATCGTTTAGTGGAATTGTGTGAGAAGGTTAAACAACATGATGAGGAGACATAGCAAGAGCATATAATCCTAAAACAATGAACATAGCCAGGTTTTACAGCAGCATAAATATAAGCCGGCCGATCATGTATTAAAATGAGCCATTCAAATAACACAATCCTACATAAATGATAAAAAAACTACAATCCTAAGAAACAGTTATTTGTAGCAATCTCATCAAAAGAGAATGGGGATCTCACACACCAATGATACGAGAGGAGTGAGCGAACAATGGGCCGAGAATCCTGAGATCACGAGCAGGGATGGACGCACACCGCATAATCGAGCTTTTATCGAGTTCAATGATCTCAGATTTCCCCGACTGATCGAACAGCATCCAGAGTCGGGAACCCGCCTTCTTCTTCGCTCCCTTAGCTCCCGCAGAGGTACTTGGGGTCTCCGACACCACGAGGAGGGGTAATGGGGTTACTACAGGCTGAAGCTTCGTTCTCCTGGAAGATTTGAGCTTTCTGCGAATGAATGAAGCCACATTCTTCTTCCCGGATCGTCTCACCATATTCTTGTTCGTCGATGCAGAAAACGCGATCCCAAAATGAGTTTATAAAGAGAAACAAAAAACCTAGGAGAGAGAGAGGACGCAAGAGAAGAGGAAGGAAGAGTTCCATCTTCTCTCTTCTCCACCTCCTTTCCCTTCCTCCCTCCTCCTTTCCGCGCTCGCTCGCCGTTCTGTATACGGGCGGGAATGCGTCCGCAATGGCTTTGCGCGCGCGGCTGCCGCTTAAAACATCTGATTTGGATAGATTTAATATTTAATTTTAAAATTTTAATCAGTTTTAATATTCATTAAATAAAACAAAAAATATTAGGATAATGGAATTATGTTATTTTAAAAGAAAATAAACTGAGCATATAATATATTTAACTTAATTTAATTTGAAAATTTTAGTTTTTAAAAGATTTATGTTTTAATTATTTTAAGCAAGATGTTGAATTTCAATTTGATCCAATTGAATTATATTTTTAATTCATTTTGGATTGGTTTTAGAAAGACTGTTTGTTTGATTTTTTTGGATTTCATATTTCAGTTTATTTGATTTAACTAATTTATAGACAGAACTATTCAAACTAACACGTTGTACATCTCTGATCTTATAATTTGATTTAAATTTATATTGGACCGTAATGCTATAACTCTAAGAATATATGTACTATATAAAAAGAGTGCAATGCACCATGGCATATACTATGAACATTGTGACACTACACTCTCTAGAAATAAGCTTTTTAATAAAGAGCATGAGATCTTAACACTACATATATTGGTGCTAAGATGTTATTCCCATCACGATTAGGCATGACAGGGCACAAAAAATTTCAGAACGTAGTGTGTTAAGGTGCTGCAAAGACAATATTAAAGCGAAAATATGCTAACTTTTTGAGAATGTGTTGTTAACCTAAAAGATCAACAAGTTAAACTTGGCACGTAGAAGCACACCCAACTTTATTCACTATTTTAGTTGAAGAAAGGAAACAAGATTGTAGTTGGCATGATTTATCTCGTTGATTTCTCTATTGGAGATAAATTCTAGGAACAATTATATTGTGACGTGATACCTATAAATGTTTGTCACATCCTACTAGATTATCCTTGACAACATGACCATTATACACATCATGATTACCACAAATACACGTATTTATTTATTAAGGATGTGAAGTGCATCATACATATTGATACAATCTGAATATGATGCCACAAATTATCTTTCTGTAAGCCTTGAGAGCAACACATATATGACTAGCATTGGTGGTTCTAAAAGATAGTGAGTCCGAGGAGCCTATGCAAGGCAAAGGATAGCCCTTGCTAATAGAGATTCAGAATGCCCGAGTCAATAGTCCACCTTCTAGGTTGCTGCCACTATGGGAGAACCAGCATGTCATAGGCCTCATTCCAAGATCAGTGCTCTCTAACCAACCAACATACATGATGCGACCAGTCAAATAGGAGTTACAATAACAAGCTAATAATTCCAAAAATACTATGGTTATCAAGGAAGATGACATGTTATGGATTTGACTAAAGAAATAATTTTCTATAGTAATTCCAAAAATACTATGGTTATCGAGAAAGATGACATGTTATGCATTACATACATATCACACAATTCTTATATATTTACATATCTAACACCCAAAGTTTTTTGTTTTTTTCTAACACCCAAGGTTTGATATTTACCCTTTTAGTAACTCAGTATAAGAAACCTATGCATGGAAAGGTGTATTTCACCTTTCAAAATATTGATTGTGGTACTTTACTGTGATGTTAAATATTTGAGTGGTATGCATGTAAATATCAATTTTTAGGTGTTATATATGTAAATACATAATAATTGTGTGATATGTATGTAAATACTCCCCAAGAAAAATGAATCTTGGCAAAGAATTTTGCAATGAACAAACAAATGCGAGAAGCAAGTTCCCTTAGGAACCAAGCAGCTTCTTCCATCTGGCATATTGTAGCAGGACCAAGAAGATGAGGAAACAAAATGCCGTTGATCCGACGACGAATGTGGTGAAAAGGTTGTCGATGTTAAACAATGAGCATGGAATGCTCATACCAAATAGTCCAATAATCATCGAGTCGACTCCCATCGCGAAAGAGAAGATGCCCAAAAACAGCTGAAGTTTAATCAGTTCATTTCTTTGATTGTCCAGTTGAAAATTCACATAATCTTCTGTGTCATCAATGTATTCCCTCATCTGTTGATCAAAAAGATGGCATATGAATGAAGGACCAGCTATTTTACTTGTAATTATACAGAAAAGAATAGCGGCATTTACTAACATACCATAACACATAATTCGTAAGTATATTCATATTTACGTGCATACCACTCAAATCTTTAACATCATGTCAAAAATATCACAATTATTACATTTTAAAATGTGAAAAAATATATCTTTTCACACATATATTCAAGACACAAATGTTCCACAAGTGTAAATATCAAACTATGGGCACTGGATACATATGAATTGTGTGGTATGGCATGCAAATTTCGCATAAGGACAATGTTTAGCCTATCTAGTTAATAATGACGTAGCCTATAAGGAACATCTAGATTGTGTTTAAATGAGAAAAAAAGGCGTCCCGTAAAGCGATTTGTGGCTTTTACATTGGTAAGCATCATTATAAACTTTCAAATGCTTTTTTACTCTGCTTTGATTTTATAGAATTTATCAGGAAAGACTAATTTTCAGGCTGAAAGATTGATAGTGAGATCTTAAATAAACTTATTAATCTCATGGCATATCTAAAGCATAGATTATGATGCATAATGTATCAGCAAATATCAAAGAACATCATCAAATATACCCTAGAAATCATGAATCACAAATCTATGATTTGATGCTTCAACTATGTTACACTAAATCTATTCCCAAGTGATCAAAATCATCGCTAGAAATTTTTTTGATACGATTGATAGGGATAAATTTGGTTTGCAGGTTATGATTTGCTCTTGTTTAGCTCGATGATAAATGAGTTGCCAATGAAAATTAAATGAAATTGAGCTGGGTTCATGTTCAGCTTTTAAAGAACATGGCTAAACAAAACTCCGGCTTATATAGTTAGGCTAGTTTAAATCTTCCCATGTCCAACAATGCCGCTTTATAACAAATTTTGTAGCGAAAAAAAAGGCCAACAGGCAGCCAAAGCACATCAATCTTGAATCTTAAACATATTAAACAAGACATGCTTATATGGCATAGAAATCAACTGCCATTTGGACTACACTTTATATGATTTGTAAAGTTTATACAACCATTTTTTTTAAGGGTGGGAAGAGATGAGAACCGAATTTAGGGGCATTTATATACAGTACACCAAATTCCTATGTATTTACATATCAAAAACCTAAACTAAGTTTTTATGTTTATTCCACCCAATTCTTTCATAGCAAATCAAAAATACCAGTATTTTAAAATTCAAAAAGTGAAATACATATTTTCATGCAGAGATAAGGTGGTAAGCATGTAAAAATTGAAGTTTAGGCGCTAGATATATTAATACATTAGAACTAAGTGGCATGTATGTACCTCTTCCTATAATTTATTAGAAGTTCATAGTCAGTGTGTTCGAGCAAAAGCCCTCGACAAGAGAAGAAAACTCCTAACCACTGCCTCTATTCTTAGCGGTGAATGCAACTTGAAGTGTTAAAGGACGAAAAGAGAAGATTTTTCTACATCTATTGTGTATTTATTAACCTCAGTCTTCTTACTTTTTCAAAGCGCTCTATTTCCACAGCTGCCAAACATTACATACATGGCTCTATCTAATAGACGAGTCTATTTTTTACTTGACCATTTTTTAACATTAGGCACCGGTTTGGGGACATTCTCAATAAGAGGAGTCTCCAGTGTGGGCCATCTGTCATCATTACTAATTAATTTTAAAAAATAATACCTAAAATATATGAGACAATCATCTTATAATTATAAGATAAACATATAAGGCCGAATACTTCTAAAATATAGAAAAATTTATATATAAACCACTCGATTCTTATGTATTTATATATCTAACCCTTAAACTTCAATTTTTAAATACATGCCACCTTACCTATGCATCAAAAGGCGTATTTCACCTTTTAAAAGTAAAAATGGCGGTATTTTTTATGTGATATGAAAAGGTTAGGTGTTACAAATGTAAATACATAGGAAGTGGGCAGTCTATATGTAAATGGCCTTAAAATATAACATATAATGAAAATTCACCTCATAATATAATGTTGAAGACATGTTACACACAATTAAGTCCAACACAATTACTTTCACCATTGGATTTCTACAGCTGCCAAACTTGAAGATGCATATGTTTATATATCAGACGGAGGACTCAGCCTTCTATTTACTATTTTAAAACTGATGGAGGACTCTGCTTTTTATTTACTAGTTCAAAACGTTAACGTGCTTTGGCATTCCTAAAGCTGCCAAACATAAGAGCCACTTTCTATTTGATGGTGGAATCTGATTTATATTTACTTTTTAAGAACATGGACTCTGATGCCACAGAAACAATTCTGCTCTTTTTTATAGTGGTCAAATCAGTTATGGAAGATTTACATACATACCACTCAATTCCTATATATTTACACATCTAACAATCTTTACATACATGCCATCATCCGTATGGATGAAAAGGTGTATTCCACTTTTTAAAGATTAAAAAAGTCTTATTTTTGATGTGATATGAAAGATTTGGTATATATGAAAAAAGTAAAACTTAGGTGTTAAATAGGTAAATGCATAAGAATTGGGTGACTGCCGCTTAAAATTTTGCCATCACATGAAGGTGCTATTGATAGGCTCTAAAAGCTAAACTCAGAAAAGGATAGAGAATAAAATATAAAGTAAAAAATATTCTAATCCTAAAAATAAAAAACAAAAAGCAAGATTTTCTTCTCTCACATACATGTTTCCACTAGTTTACTCTCTAGCATTGTTTATCCTTTCAAAAATTACCAACCACATGACAAAGCTATAATACGCTCTAAAAGGAAACTCAGCAAAAAGCAAACATAATAAACTATAAAATAAAGAAATATTATGATGAAAAACGAATGAGATGTTGCTAATAAATTAATTTATAGAAGAAATCAAATTTTTTTATCAAAATTATGTCATTAGTATTGCCAAACTAGATAAATAAAAAGAGAAAATTGCCAAAATAGTCCCATGATTGTTTACATGGAGCCAGTTTAATTCCAAGGTCTATAAAAGTGTCAAATTCACCCTGCACTCTTTAAATTGGGTTGACATATTAAATGAATTTAGAGACTAAATTAAGATTTTTATAAACTCTGAGAATAAAAAGACCCGAAACAAGACATTTTTCTCGAAAAAAATAAAAAACACATAAAACTTCAAAACTATTAAACATTATATCTATGGGGAGGAGGAAGGCATACCGACAAGATTTTATTACGGGTCCCCTCTAGTTGCATGAAAGAAGCCTCAAACATCATTTCTAAATCCTCCACATTGTTCTCATCTAAAGGAAAACTAACAGAACGTGAACTGCCTCCAACTTGAGAGTTTAACCTTACATATTTTGGAGCTGGGACTGTGCTGATTGAAGTTGCAGAGGCCAATGATGCTTGAAGTTGCCGATTCTGCATTTGCTTTCTTGTCAGGTAAAACTGAGGCATATCTTCGTTATTATCCAATAGATGCTCAATTTCATCCCTAACCTGGTAATAGTGAAATTATTCCATAAACACCACTTAAATTATAACAATTCGATGCACTAAAAACATTGCAAGAGCATGCTGTGGCATTCAAAAAACATATAAATTTGCAGTAAAATAGCATGTGGACTTATGAGCTGTTGGGGATCACTTTTGATTTTAATTTTTTATTTTTTATTTTTGTTTTGTTTAGTTTTTATTTTTACTTTAAATAAATCATGTTTAGTATGTTATAAATAATAATATGTTTAGTTGTTTTTAAAAATACTTGAAACAACTTTTCTATGTTTTGACTGTTTTTAAAAATAAGTTAATTTGAATTTGAAATAAAGAAGGCATAATTACATACAAACCACCTGAGACATTCATATTTACAAAATTAACCACCCAGGTAATTTTTTTGAACTACCGAACCAATGTATCTACGTGTGTCACAATCAAACTATTGATAATTTGATAAGAATGAAAAATATGAGTTGGGGTTTTACTAGGAATTTCGATATTTGAGTGAGAATTTAAAAAATGGATGAAATAGAGTGGTTGATTTGTAAATAGCAAATTTCGGGTGGTCGATATATAATTGCCCCTAAAAAATTGAAAAAAAAAATGTACTAAAAAAAAAGAAAAACTATAACAAAAAAAGAAATAAACAAATAGCAAAAGTGTTCCGAAACAAACCCTTAATAACATCACCTTTTGAAAAATCAGAAACAAAAGAAAAAAGACAACAAACGAAAGTGATCCTAAACAAGCCCTTATTAACGTACCTTTTGAACACAAGAAAGCAGACGAGTAAGGTTACTTTTTAAGCTTCGAACACGTTCAAGATTTTTGTTGCTTACATACTTGGTCAGCTCATCCAGTGCAAGATATAAATTTTTTACAAGATCAGTAACGCTAGATTCTAAAGAGGTGCACACAATTCCCAATGCAACATCCAGCACCTGCAACTCAAATGGGAGCACAAGTTCATCTTCGTCGTTCTCGTTGTGCAACCGTTGTCCTGCAGTTGAGGACAATTTTCTGCCTGATTCATCTGCGTTGCGAATCTCATGTAACTTTGATGGAGGGTTAAGACAAAAATGTCGTCTAAGTTGATCCACAAAAGGGAGAACTTCATTACACAAGGGATTCAACAGCAGCACTTCATCAGCTGTAATTATAACCTTTATAAAGTCTAAATTAACAACCATAGCCTTCTCCCTCACTGAAAAATGATAAATAAAACAGAAAAATATTCAGCCAGCAGAAATTCAATAAAAATAATGGAATTGGAATAAAACTATAGATTAGAAGAATTTTACATCAAGTATAATAATGTCACAACGGGCTTTCAAGTTTTTACTATTGCGTTAATAATCACTTCAATGAGCGCCATTCATTGTGCTAAGCATATAACAGAAGAGGAAAACATTATGAGATTGAATCCTGATGCCCAAAATAAGAAACACACTGTGACAAAAAATAAGAAGATTTACATACATACCACTCATTTCCTATGTATTTACATATCTAACACCTAAAATTCAATTTTTACGTACATAACATCATAACCATGAATGAAAAGGTGTATTTCACTTTTTTGAAAGTTAAAATAGTGGTATTTTTTATGTGATACGAAACGCTTGGGTTTATAAATGTAAAAAACAATGCTTAGTGTCATATATATGTAAATACATAGGAATTGGGTAGCATGTATACAAGTGCCCCAAAGAAATATACGTAGAATGCACATGCAAGCTTATGTGATCAACTTTTCCTCTAAACATACAGAGGTGCTACTGATCAAACAGAGGATTTGAAAATTGTTCTTGATCAATTTTCATATATTTTTGGTGGCGTTTAAACTTTTCACTTATCTTGCATTAATGATGACATACCCACATAAAAGTTCTTTTACTTTGCACAGCTTAAAACTTAAGCAAAAAAGAACAAATTTATAAAATTTAGGTAATTTGGATGATTTTACTTCATAAAAATCACAATTTTATTCTAAAGTAATGTGAAAATAATCTACAAAAAAAATGTGTATGGAGCTAGTTCTTACAATGAAAAAACAGACTTGATCTTATATTTTTGAAATATGTATGTGCCTGTTGCTGATCGATTGACCCTTTATACCATGTACCCTCTGTTTCTATTTCTAAAATTTTTCACTTCACTTATATTCACTTACCGTAATCATATT
This sequence comes from Papilionanthe hookeriana x Papilionanthe teres, assembly GCA_022702705.1. NCBI lineage: Eukaryota > Viridiplantae > Streptophyta > Magnoliopsida > Asparagales > Orchidaceae > Papilionanthe > Papilionanthe hookeriana x Papilionanthe teres. The sequence goes on from CM040425.1 coordinate 88,808,300, forward strand.
CTTTTTTATCATTGAATCTAAATAAAATTGGTGATGATCGCCTGGTGGTTCGTTATAATTTGTCATGAGAAAAAGCGCCGTAAAACTTAGCTACCAAGAAGTTCTATCATTGGGTCAGCATTTATATTTTTTGACTTTTTTGGCCACATACATTGTAGGAGATCTATAACTGTGTTAATTTAGAGCCATTTACCTGGCTAGCACACAATTCTCTGTGTTTACATATCTCAAACCTAAACTTCATATTTACATACATAGCACTCCAAAATAGCACTATTGCCACTCTTTAAAAATGAAATGCAGCTTTTTCATGCATAATAAGTTTAAAGCACCAAAGTGCTATGTATGTAAAATCGTAAATATCAAAGTATAGGCATGAGAGATGAAAATACATAAGAAATGTGTGCTACCTTTGTAAATTTTGCTGTATTTGAACTATTTTTGTTGTGTAATGTACGATTTGATCTTTGATGGCCAGAGTACATAGATAGTTGTAAGTAATACTCACTCATTGCACCCAAGTATGGCTATAAAAGGAGCAACTATTTATTGTAAAAATTCTAATTTGAATATATACTGGGGGAAATTTAATTAAAGTACAGGCGCAAATTACTGCGCAAATTGCTGCAGACCAACTTTCAATAATTATCTAGTTTTGTTAAGCAAATCAATATTATCTTCCCAAAAATTTGGCAATGAATGTCCACTGCCATGAAAACTCAGAAAAATCTGAGAGACAAACACGATTATTGCTCTTCAGGCAAACTTTTATACACGCATATACTAAGAAGACTCAAGCTGAGTGTATATGATGACGGTTTAGAACCCCTAGAGCTAATTCTGTGAGAAATTTAAACAATATGATGAGTAGACATAGCAAGAGCATATAATCCTAAAACAATGAACATAACCAGGTTTTACAGCAGCATGAATATAAGCCGGCCGAGCATGTATTAAAATGAGCCATTCAGATAACACATAATCCTACATAAATGATAACAAATCTAAAATCCAAAGAAACAGTTATTTGTAGCAATCTCATCAAAAGAGAATGGGGATCTCACTCACCGATAATACGAGAGGAGTGAGCGAACAATGGGCCGAGAATCCTGAGATCACGAGCAGGGATGGACGCACGCCGCATAATCGAGCTCTTATCGAGTTCAATGATCTCAGATTTCCCCGACTGATCGAACAGCATCCAGAGTCGGGAACCCGCCTTCTTCTTCGCTCCCTTAGCTCCCGCAGACGTACTCGTGGTCTCCGGCAACACGGGGAGGGGTAACGGGGTTACTACAGGCTGAAGCTTCGCTCTCCTGGAAGATTTGAGCTTTCTGCTAATGAATGAAGCGACATTATTCTTCCCGGATCGTCTCACCATATTCTTGTTCGTCGATGCAGAAAACGCGACCCCAAAAAGAGTTTATAAAGAGAAACAAAAACCCTAGGAGAGAGAGAGGAGACAAGAGAAGAGGTAGGAAGAGTTCCATCTCTCTCTTCTCCATCTTCTTTCCCTTCCTCCCTCCTCCTCCTCGCGCCCGCTCGCCGTTCGGTATACGGTGGGGGATACGTCAGCAATGTCTTTGCGCGCGCGGCTGCCGCTTAAAACAATTAATAGGGATAATTAAAATGTTGGAAAACATCTCTGATTTGGATTGATTTAATATTTAATTTTAAAATTTTAATCAGTTTTAATATTCATTAAATAAATAAAAAAAATTAGGATTATGGAATTATATTATTTTAAAAGAAAATAAACTGAGCATATAATATATTTAACTTAATTTAATTTAAAAAATTTAGTTTTTAAAAGATGGTGGGAAGTTGAAAAAGAAAATAAATAAAATTTTTAATTTTGAAATAGATCATTATGTTTTAATTATTTTAAGCAAGATGTTGAATTTCAATTTGATCCAACTGAATTATATTTTTGATTCATTTTGGATTGGTTTTAGAAAGACTGTTTGTTTGATTTTTTTGGATTTCGATTCCAGTTTATTTTATTTGACTAATTTATAGATAGAACTATCCAAACTAACTCGTTGTACACCTCTGATTTTATAATTTGATTTAAATTTATATTGTGTTGGTTTAAAACATATCTGATCAATATAAATATTAGAAAAAAAGTGCACTTACGTTCGCATCCCTAACTCCTGACTCCCCTCCAAGGTCTGAACCTTGCAAAATGTGTCATAAAATGTTCCTCCCTTTATGATGAAGGATTTTTTTGTGGTGAAAATAGGAAAATGTACTTAAAAATACTAATTATATTTTTGTCCCTTTGCACTAAAAGGAAAAGTAAAAAAAGTGTCTTCTTTATCCTCTTTTGTCAAGATCTTCTTTGTATGGTCTAAAATAAGGTGCTTAACCCTCTTGGTTTAGGCAATTGTTCCCTATATAACGGACAATCTCATTAAATATTTTTGGTTTGAACAGTAGCACCACGGTGTTGCACTTTGTAATGTCACGACCACGGGTTACATTTTGTTGTATTCAAACTTGCTTAATAGAGAACATAGTGTCACATTCCTAGCCATGAACGTTGTGGTTCTAAGTGAGCTGCTTATAAGAGTCTAAAAGCCAAGAGCACAGCACCATGACATGAGCGTATTGCACCGTAATGCTACAACTCTAAGAATATATGCACTATATATAAAGAGTGCAATGCACCATGGCATATACTATGAACATTGTGACATTACACTCTCTAGAAATAAGCTTTTTAATAAAGAGCAGGAGATCTTAACGCTACATATATTGGTGCTAAGATGTTATTCCCATCATGATTAGGCATGACAAGGCACAAAAAATTTCAGAACCACTGGCATTATACCATTTCACTTCATTTTTTCAAAGTGAGTTAATTTTCAGCACGTAGTGTGTCAAGGTGCTGCAAAGACAATATTAAAGCGGCAGTACGCTCAATTTTTGAGACAATCCTTAAGATGATTAAAGGGATGATCAAGGTAATCCCTTGATATATATAATGCATAAAAAATTGATGCCAACATATTTGTAATAATTTTGTCATATATTGTTTATTTATTTTTATGAGGAGATTAAGGTGTTGCGTCTCTAGTAGCACTTAAAACCCCATAGAATATTGGTTCAAAAGGCCAGTATTTGGATTTATTGCTATTTTAAGCATTTTACATTAGCAATAACATTATCATAATTGTTTTCTGTAAGATTTTCTTACTATTGTCTCAATTTGAACCTTATGATTCCTGCAAGTAGAGTCTTGGTATTGTCATGAATAGAGTTGGACCCAATATTTAGGAAAGTGGAGAAAGTGTGGATCAGTAAAATAAAGAGAAGCAAAATGCTTTAAAGATTTAAACTTTATCAATCTCACACAACTTATCCAAAATATTTGCAAACACCCAAAGAACTCCCCCATATGTGGTAAAGAGCTCTTCATTCTTATTTTACTCATCTCAAATTTAGAGCCATCCAAGGAAAATCTTAACTCATCTACAAAATTGAAGACAAGTTTTACCCATCCAAGAATGTAATTCATTTATAGGAGGTTAAACTCATCCAAAAAAATAATAATATTATTCTCAATTGGAAAGTTCAACCAATATAATTTTTTTTAAAATTTATTTTATTAAATAAAAGAGTAGACAGGCAAAAACAACCAAAAAGGTGGATTTAAAAACTAAAAAATCAGTTGCACATTGATGACTTAAATTAATGGTTAAAAATTTATATCCTAAATAAGTAATTGATTAAATATGAAAAAAATAGTCTAAATTAAATTTAAAATCACATTGATCTCAGCTTATAATCACTTTAAAAAGTTATGAGACAATTCCTAGTAGCTGACCCTAGGTTGACTGCCAGTTGTTTTTAATAAAGTTGCCTTTTATACTTCCTAGTTTAAGTTTCTTTATTAAAAAACAATATACTTATTTAATGAACATAAGAAAATAAATAATTTGCATGACTCTCGAAGTAATGTTATTTAAAATTTTTTAGATATTTGGTAACTCTTATCAAACAAAAAATTTGCTTTAACACAATGTCACTAAAATTAAGTTTAAAACTCGACCAATTTTAATCATCATGCATAAGTCATTTTGTGTCTCTTAGACATAATCCGACACAAAAATCTGATTAGAGTAAGATTTCTATGGATTGGAGAGCAAATTTCTTCTAGCTTGGAAGCCTATATGGTACCACAAATATTAAAACTTTGATTAAAAATGAGGATTAACAATATGACAACTTGTCTAAGGATACATCAAAGGTACAAACTGAATAAGAATTGGAAGAGTATTAATAAAATTATATATCTTTAATATCAACATACTCAAGTATTAATTACTCAACACTTTCTTTCAGCTCAACATCCTTAAAGTATACTCGACTCAGTGGCTCATAGAAGTAAGGATTTCATTCAAATTTTAACTAGAGTGTTGACTTACTTTACAGAAAATTTATGATTTTTTTTGAAAGGTTATATGATCATAAAAATTATGAAATCATTTGATATTTTATTCACTTTATCTAAAGTATTAACCATATGTTATATTTATGGTAATATCATGATACTAACATATAGGGCCGATCCAACTATGATAATTTTTTATAATATAATTGTTAGCACCAAAAGAGTAAATGCTTTGATGCTAATTTAAGTTCATCTTTAAGATGAGTTTGAGTCTGCTGCTATAAGATGATTTTGAGTTTGTCACTCTCATTCTCTTTTTTTGAATTAGGACACACCATATATTTTGACATTTACCCTATTCATAGAGATAGTTTAAATATTTCGTTGTATTAATATTCAATTGGCATGCCAATCTCTTAGGCAATTGTAGCCTAATTAACTAAAGCTAGAAATCCGACCTCAACGATTGGCCTAGTTTGAGTATGACTTAATTTATTGATGACTATGAATCTACTTTTTAACATAGCAAATACAATAGGATACAACTTTTCCTCATTCAATCCTTAATCATCTTCAAACATTCAATTTTTATTTAATAAGGTTTGACCATTATTGAACATACATTAGAACTCTTCCTATGTTGATCCTAATTGTCTAATAGGCCCAACTATTAGTTTAAATGTTATCTCTTTATTTCACTTTATTAGCCACATACTTGTTATTCTTGTGATACTTTTAGCTTAACCCATGAACCTGAGTTAAACCCATGGTCAAATTAGACCAACATATCTTTGACGTTGGATCTAGTTGGTGAAACTCCTTTAATAAGATTTATACTACTAAACCATTGTTGAACTGATTTCAATTGATCATTGGAGTAAACTAAACCCTAATGCTCCTAGCTAGACTAAATTAGACAACCAATTAAATCAATATGATACTAAACTTTATTATTAAGAAAGTTGCCCTTAGCCAACCATTTGAATCAGTTATATAGGTTATAATAATCTAATAAACTTAAATGAAGCTTTACTTTATTATGACTAGACAAGTTAACCTAACCAGACTCAAATGACCCATCAGACCCCTTAAGGCTCATAGAACAAGGTTAACATTATAGAAACTATTTCAATTGATTAATCCTATTTGGTTTAAGCTTAATTGAGATGAAATGAACTTTTTTTAATATTTCATGTAGCTTAATAAGTCAAGAGCATACTTTTAGGAAGATTTAAATAAAAACTCATTAATTCCTATGTATTTACACATCTAACACAAACTTCAATTTCTACCTATATGCCATTAAGGCTGTCAAAACGGCTAGTTGTTCGCGAACAACATGTTATTCGTTCGCTAAGCAAACAAGCTGTACACAAATAGTTTTTTTGTTTTCGATATCTAAACGAGCCGAACACAAACAAAATTTTGTTCTTTCGTGTTCGACTCATTTTTGGCTTGAAATATAATATGTATGTATGTATGTATGTATGTATGTATGTATGTATGTATGTATATGTATGTATGACACACACACACATATATATTGTATGTATGTATGTATATGTATATGTATATGTGTGTGTGTGTGTGCACGCGTGCGCGCGATATATATATATATATATATATATATATATATATATATATATATATATATATATATATATATATTGTATGTTTGTATGTATGTATGTATATATATAATTAGTATTATTTTAATATAGTGTAATTGATCACAACGCTATAAAGATTTATAATCATTTAAAATTACTAATTAAAAATATAATAAAAATATATTAAACTCTATTTAAATAAATATTTAATTATAAATAACAAAATTTAAATCTTGTCGTACTCTTACGACTGTGTGATTAGAGTTGTCAAAATAGCTCATTGATTATGAAAAACTCGTGTTCGGCTCGATAAGCAAGCGATCCAAACACAAAGAAATTTTTTGAGTTTGATATATAAATGAGTCGAACATGAACAATGATATTTTTTAACAAGCCGAGTTTGGACTCGCTCAAGCTCGGCTCGATTCTACTCCTAACGGCTGAATGCATGATGTCAAAATAGTTTTGTTTGCAAACAACTCGTGTTCGGCTCGCTAAGCAAACGAGCTGAACACAAATAAATTTTTTGTGTTTGAAATATAAACGAGCAGAACACAAACATTGGTATTTTTTAGTGAGCCGAACACGAGCTGAGACCAGGCTGGCTCGTGTTCAGCATGTTTACACCCCTATATGCCACCTTAGCTACGCAAAAAAGCAGTATTTCCTATGTGATATGAAGGATTTGTGTGGTATAATGTAAAATATAAAGTATAGATGTTAGACATGTATATATATATATATATATATATATATATATATATATATATATATATATATATATATATATATATATATATATATATATATATATATATATATATAAAGAATTGGGTGGTATGCATGTAAAGACCCCTATTTTTTAATAGATATAGTAATCTTAACTTTACAAACTTTGGTGCCTAGAAGTTTCTTACAATTACCAAACTCTTAAGGTTGGAAAGGTAATTAATGAATTATTTTCTTATCACATCAACATCATCATCAATGAAAAACAACTCATCAACGAAAGATTATATTACTAAATTGACTTTCTTGCTCTATACTTCACAAATTAATTAGACTGTATGGAGCTACATTGCAATCACAAAATTAATTATCAAATCTTTTGCTTTTGGCACCATGATCGCTATTTAATAAAGCATTGTTATCCATATACAATATACATATAACTGTTGCCTCGCCGCAACCACCTCATAACTACCGATGATCGGCCACCATTATTGTCATCGTCGAACCACATCGCATGACCGCCGCCACAACCTGATCATTGATTCCCAACCGTATTCATCAGAATATTGTAGCTCGGTCTCCACTATCATAGACATCACTAGCGTCACCGGACCACTGTCGTCTGATCGCTATCATGGTCAAACCAATGTCATCATTAGATTGTTTTTAGCTAGTTGCCACTACCACTATGTTGGACACCTAATGTCAAGCAATCATGTCGAAATCATAGTCATTGGGATGTCGTCGCTACTACTAATCAGTTGCCATTGAGCTATTATCTTTGTTGTTAGGCCTCCATTGTTGGACCACCATCGCGATGTCAAAGCAACAACTTCAGGCTATCATCGCCACTAATTATTTATTTCTAAAAATTTTAATGTATCATAGATACTTGTCTAGAGTTTAGGGAGTTTTAAAAATTCCTATGTTTTCTTGGGCATTTCAAATCCTTCCCCTTATTTCAACAAATATTTAAAATAATAAAAAATAAAGTTAACTTAAATTGTGTCTAGATACCTTAAAATATATTAGAAATGCTTAGAGAACTTAGATTTGTTTTTATCCATCATCAATAGTTTTGATGGCAATTCTTGGGGTCATTTTCTTAAACTATAATTATCTAGTAAATTATTGGTCATTAAATCTTATAATATTCTAAGGCTAACTTTAGAATTAGGTGTAAATCATATAAGCTTATAATATCTTCAAAATATTAGATATTATTCTTCTCATTATCATAATTCATATAAATATATCAATCTTGAAAAAAATGCCCAACGGATGAACATTGAGACTTGGGACTTTATGAGACCATATTTCTCCCTTGGGTGAACCATATTTACCCTTATTGTCCTTTAATTATATTAATCTCCTTAGATATAGTATCAAAGACTTTAAATCTTAGTAGGCATAAGCAATATATAGAAATTTGAGATGATATTTTCTAACTTAGGGTGGGCTATGCTAATCCCTCTTAAGATCGTTATAACCCCTAATGATGAAACCCAAATATTATACAATATAGTATAGAAATCACTTAAATCATTTTATTTTTCAATTGAAACAAAACTTTGCTATTATACTTGAATGCTCTCATTTCTCATATATGACAAAATTAATTAGACCTTAATTTAAATAACCACCATACTAACTTAGCACATATTAGATATTTTGATAGGCTTAACTTTAAACATATAAGGAAGTGATCATAATTAGGATTTTATTTCTTTATTGATTGATAGAGTTATGTAATGATGGGCTAATAATATTATTAAGTTGTAAGTATATGTATTAAGATACAAGTACCTTTTTTTTTTGGGTGCAATACTATGTATCTTATAGAAGACATTGATTACTTGTTTAACATATATTATGTTAGGACAAAAGAAAAAATTATAACAAATATATGAAATTTTGGATGATTGATGCACTATCAATTTTTTAGTATATATTTAGTGTAAGAAAGCTACTTGTTAATTGTACGTAGTGATGTTTATTGTTGTGATCTACTCATCCATAACTGTTGTCTGTCGTATTTTTATTATGTCATTAATGTTATCTTAAAAATTTATCCTATGAAAGAAAATTATTTAAGAAAAATTTTTATAAAAAATGATGCTCGTTGTATTGATTATTTTTTTTTGTTAATCATAATAGTCCGCCATCTAAAGGTATGTTCATACTTGAGATCACAAAAAGTAATACACAATAATATAGCGGACAACTCGCTTGTAGCGCTAGCTTGGATCCCATGAGCCAACCCATTCAAGTACCGCCACTATTTAGCGGACAACTCGCTTTGAGAGATTCGAACCCCATACCAAAGGGCACTTACACCGCCGAAGCAGAAGCTCTGCCAACCAACCTGGGTACGCATCTCTCTCTCTCTATATATATATATCTATATATCTAATAATTTCGTATATTGTCTAATAATTAATTTGTAATAAACTTCTATCTTCAAGATAATAATTGAATGGGAAATTTAAATACATACAAAACAATTCTTATACATTTGCATGTCTAACATCTAAACTCTAATTTATAATACTTTGTTATCATAAACTTGTGTATATAAATATGAAAGTTTAATTGTTAGATATCTAAATATATAATAATTGGTTGGTATGTATGTGTTGAATCCCTTGACAATGCCCAAAGAGATTTGTGAAAGAGATGGAAGAAAGTAGGGGGATTTTTATAGAGAGACAGGGTTTGTCTATTTTGGCTTTTTGAACCGTGTTTTAGGAAAAATTATTGCGTCCGGACAGCGTACGCAAAGTTACGTCCGGACTCCAATTACAGGACGACGCGTGTTCGTGTCGGTCTCATCCTTCAAAACACAAAAATACAACCTGCGGGTTGTATTAGAATATTCCATATACTACCATAATACAACCGACAAATTTAATCACGCGGCCCGACCCGACCTAATTTTTTCTACAGAAATAAAGCTGTAGTTGTATTCAAATATTTCGAGGTTGTATTGGAATATTCCCGGTTTTATTGTGGTAGTATTCCGGTAATACAATACAACCGCGGTTGTATTGGAATATTCCCGGTTGTATTATGGTTTTATTGTGGTAGTATTCCGGAATATTCCCTGTTGTATTATGGTTTTATTGTGGTAGTATTCCGGTAATACAATACAACCGCGGAATATTTGAATACAACCGCGGTTGTATTCGAATATTCCGCGGTTGTATTGGAATATTCCCGGTTGTATTATGGTAGTATCCGGAATATGCCAATAAAACCCGCGGGTTGTATTTTTGTGTTTTGAAGGATGAGGCCGACACGAACACGTGTCGTCGTATAATTGGAGTCCGGACACAACTTTGCGTACGCTGTCCGGACGCAATAATTTTTCGTGTTTTAGGTCCTCCAACACCACGTCCTGCAGTTTTGGATTTTCTCATTCCAAATTTACGCATTACGTGAACTTTAGTCGTTGTTTGACATGCGATAAATTCACGTCATTTATTACGCACATACCACATAATTCTTATTTATTTACATATACCACAACTAAACTTTACTATGTGCCCAAGCATAGGTCTAAGGAATTAAATAAAGAGCTACATTAGAAGTTGTGTGATACGGTGCTGGAGTCGACTTATCATTGACGAGATCCTTGTCGTGGGCTTCAAACGACCAATAAATAGTTACATATATGATGATGGACTTGAGTTTTATTTCTGTTGAACTTAAAGAACAGTTTATTGAGCTTAGTGATGTAGCAATGAGCTATCGACGAACTCAAAGAATAGTTATTTACATAACCATATGTGGGGTATCTTATAACAACTATGATGGATTTAAATACATAACCACTTTATTATCTTCCTTTAGTCTCTCTAAGAGGGAAAAAGTATTATACTAAGAATTCTGATACAAAACTGTATCAGGACTTCAATCACTATCTGCCAAGTATATAGTTCGACCTCACTTGGTAAAAAAAAACTAAATAGTTTAATAAATTGTAGGATCAGACTATATACATGATAGACAGTGATTATAGTCCTGATGTAGTTTTGCATTAGAAATTCTGATATAATATTTCTTTAGGACTATTGATAGTCTAATATTTTTTCATCTAAAAGGAAATTTGGTTGGATACTTTTATGAGAATTTAAGTTAGATTTAATCTAAATCTAGTTAAACACAATAAATAAAATAGATAAAGCTGTCGGAAAGTTAAATCTAATTTTTACTTCAGCCGATATTAAATTTAGATTCACTAAATATACTTATGAGTTGAATATAACGAATTTAGCATTGAAAAAATATAATTTAAATAATTTTATGTGAAATATTTTAAATAAATTTAACTGAATTTAATTTTAATTGAATATTTTGAATTTAATAATATTTAGATTTAATAAATTCGGATTTATGAATTTAATAAATTCTATTTAGCTTAAAAGGTGGTTGCAGCCAAACACCTCTAAAGGAAATGGTAACAGTTTCAGTCGATTCGTCTAGATCGCCGAAGGGCCCTTCGATCCCGATATCTTTGATCTAGGGTTAAGACTGGGAGACCAGTTCTGCTCCCGATTGGAGTTGGATTTGAGCAAATTTCTTAGATCTCTTCCATCTCACAAACCGAATCAAGCGCTTGAGCTAGGGTTTCTCGACTTTCTGATCTTCTTAGAGTTTCTTTGCTAGGAATCATGAACGATCCGTCGCAGATGCTTAACCGGAACTTTGGGATATGGCAGCCGCAGCAACAAGCACAGCTGCCACCGCTCCCACCGCATGCACCGCAGCCAGCAACTGCCTCCGTGACGGAGGAGCCGATGGGGTTTCAAAACCCTAGACCGGTTTTCGCTCCCACCGGAGCGAAACCAGTGAGAGCCAACTGGATTAGCAACAAGCGGAATAAGGCTTCTGCGGTAGCGGGAGCTGGAGCTGCTCCCGGCGTTTTACCCGCCGGCGGCGGTGCTGCCGGCATCTCCGGGTACAGACCTCCGACTTTAACGGAGCTACAGTATCAGAATCGATTAAAAGCTAGGCGCTTCTACCCAAAGAAAAAATTTAGTCGATTCGCCCCATTTGCCCCACGAAACACCACTTCTTTCATTATTCGTGCTAAGAAATCAGGCGGGATTGCTTCGCTGGTTTCGCCTTGCCCTGTGACGCCGGCGATCCTCCCTACTCCAACCTTCTCCCCCTCTAGAGAGGGACTGGTTGATATGGCAAAGGAAGAGTGGGGCGTGGATGGATATGGATCCATGAAGGGTTTGATACGTCTCCGCTCCCCAACTGCTGGTGGCAGCCGGAATAACGTTGGGGTTGAAGATGACGATGATGATGAGGATGGATCAAGCGAGAGTGATGTTGAGGAGCACGTGGAGGTTGAAAGACGGCTAGACCATGACCTCAGTAGATTTGAGATAGTGTACCCGAGCTTTGTTGAAGAGCAAGGCGGCACTACTTCTTCAGCTTACTTGCTGGAAAACCGAGTTGATGATCAGGACTCTCACATTGCTCAGCTGGAAGAGGAAAACCTCACACTGAAAGAGAGGCTTTTTTTGATGGAGAGGGAGATGGGTGAGCTTAGGAGGAGGCTAATGCTGTTGGAGACTGACTATAGATTGCACAATGAAAGGAATATCGACAACAACAATGAACAGCAGGGTGACCATGATGATAATTTGAATGTGAAGGAGGCGTCGGATAATGAAGGCGGAGGTGATGTGTGCTCAGAGAAGAGCGTTGGAGACTATGAAGAGAGCTGCGGAATTGCCCAGCAGGAGTGAAGGGAGTTTACTCGACCCCCTCTGTTCTTCCTGTACATATTTTCAGTTGACATCACGTTCAAACTTTCATGCTTTAATTAATGTTTTTGTTACTCTTTTCTTTAGCTTTCGATCTCTAGTGTTAGACTGGTAATTTGTAGTGATGCTCTTATGACAAGCAGCTTATGTTTAGGTCAGAAATAATGTCTTCTTATCATCGTCGTCATCTTTTCTTTCATCTAAAGACCATACCTTCGATATTAGATGTTTTGTATTTAGTCTCAAAAAGTTTCTGTGAAGGCTGCTGAGTCCTATAATGATTCATAACATCACTATAATTCCATTATTAAGGGTTTTTCTGGTAACTGATTTAGGTTGAATTGAACTTAGATATTGGGGACAGCAAAAATGACAACTTTTAAATTTTAATTTTAGTAAATCTAATGTCTTGTTAATTTTCTCTCATGTTTGCGTTAAATCTAGGATTTACATCCTTGTGTTGATAGGATTTAGTAAATCCAGATTTACAGAATTTACTAAATCAATTATTAAACAGCACCTCAGGCAAGTTATATTTAATGCATGGTAGCAGCTTAACTTTCTTAGATGATTTGTAAAGCACCATGAAAGGGCTAATGTGGCCCTCCTTGCTGGAAACTTTTTTTTGGCATTTATTGCAGTGTGTTTTCATCTTGCATAAATCCATGAAAGTTGTTTTATTTTCTATTAAATTCGCTAAAAAATTATATATATATATATATATATATATATATATATATATATATATATATATATATATAGATATAGATACATAGATGGAGATATTGTTTAGAAATCTAGCTTTTTCTGCTGTGTTTTAGTCTGATGATTATTGTTAGTCATTTCAAATCCTGCAAAAAGTTTTAGGGTGTGCTTTGTCGCCGTTTGATTATTTGCTGTTAAAACAGTTTATATGTTGGGAATTAATTGGATTATTTTGGTGGGAAGAATTACATTAAATGCATATGCGCGTGCTTCATGCTTTGGTTCAGGTCTCTGTTTGCATTTATAATGTGTCATTCAGGTATATGTATATATATCCGTGAAAAGATTAGTGACTTATTGAGTATAATAAAATATTTTATAAACTATCGTACAAACTTTCACTTAAAATTCTACATATATGCTGCATATTTGATCAGATTATTGCTCTTTAAAAAGATAATTTCTACAATCTGTCAGTGTTGGGGATGATAGTCTTGTCCCCTGTTTGTTACTGTTTTTTCTTCCCCAAAAATAATACAGATGTCAATAACATGGTCCATTAGATGAAGAAATATTACATGCGAACAGTGTAAGTGCGGATTTGGTGATATTATGGTAGTATTCGCCATAATACCACCACAATATCCTCACGATTTTTTTATCTTAGTATTTGGAAATAAATATGTCAAAAAAAAAGTGAATGTATCATTCTAAATATTAAGAATCGCAGTTGCTTGATAAAAGTTAAAAAGAATATTGACTTTATTAGCTTTGCTATAATAATAATTGGCCAAATATTTTTGTTTATTTATTTATTTATTTATGTAATTTTGCAAAGTTGCTCTTGCTATGCATATATTTTCATTCTCAAGTTTTTACCACTAGTAATATTAGTATTGACGACCTCTCTTTTCACCCTTTTATGTATTTTTTGACATTCTTCATTGCCAATTTAATTACACTTTTTTTGAGATTTTTGTGATCGAGTTTGATAAAATGATTGTGATAGTAGATGTTGGATTGAATAAAGTGTTTAACATCAACTTTGGTTGCATTCATAGATCTTTTTAATATTTGAATGATGTTATATCATTTGATCTCATTATCCTTTGAGCAATCAAAGCAATTTCTCAAAGGGTTTACGTATTTGAAGGGGACATAAAGCTAATTCAAACTTTGGTCCAACATTATTGGAATATGCTTGAATTTATGTTGAGAGTATGTTGAAACAATACTTGCACCTTGTTTGTGTATGAATTGAATGAAGTCCGCATACAGTTATTACTTTTTCTATTGAAAATTATGTATTTGTCAGCATTCTCGAGTTTTATGGAGGAAGAAAGGGCTAGTTGATTGGATATTTGTTAACTTTGGATTTTGAAGGGGTGATAAATCATAGTAATTTCCTCAAAGATCTCTTAGATCTTATCTATAAGAATATATTCTGGTAAAAATAAGCTTGCTAGAATTATAAATGATGAATCGCTTTTGTGAGGCTAAGCTAATGATATTAGTCTCTACCATCAATATAAAAATGGAATGTGATGTTGCATTCCTCTTGAATAAGATATCTATATTTATTTAATTCTAATATCTTATTAATGTGTCTATTATTCTAGAAAGATGTAAATAAGAGGGCAATGGGAATGATATAAAGTTAGTTGAATTCTTCATGTTTCATTAATGCAAGATTTATGATTTGAAGGTGATGTTACTATTGGCGTTTATAATGTAGACGAATGTAATTTTGTGGACTATGAGGATGTATATATGAACTTATATGATACAGATAAAGGTGGTCTCATGAATGCTTCAGTATTAAAGTATCTATTTATTGATACACATTGACTCTAGATCGTGAATTGAGTGGACGATAGCAAGAAAAAAAAATCTTCAAAATATAATTCAATCATCATCAAAGTTATTTAAATAAGGTTGGTTTGCAAAATAGATTGAAGCATTGTGTTTGTAGCATTGAAAGTACCAGGAAGTGGCTTCTACAAGTTCTGACTCATTCAATGTGGTAAAAGCCGGACAAAGGAGGGTCTATTTGGGCAGCTGTACGTTATTAAAAAATTAGGCTGCAGTTGTTATAAGAAGCTGTTGTGTATAAAGTTTTTTTTGTTTGTTTTTTGTAGTTTTAAAACAGCTATGCTGCAACTGTTTCTGGATAAATGATTATTTTGTCCCGTACTATATTGTTGTTTACAACAGAACTGTTCATACCCGTACGTTCCATACTTGAAAGCAAATATTCAGTTTCTTAACATTATAAAATTAAAATAAACACCTCATTAAACAGTGTGCAACATGAATACCAAAATTAAAAAAATAGTCAACTAAAATAATAATTAATAATGTGATAATATTATTTTTAAAATGTAAATGATGTATATCATGAGATAAGTCATACTCTAGATAAACTTAGTATGCTTAATTACTCTCGATGGTGGAATCTTCTAGCCTATCTGTTTACCTAAAATAGTTACAATTTTCTATGATTCTCGTTGGACACACATAAAATTATCTTCTGTAGTTATGTGGATGTCTCGAAGTAAGTAGGGAACATTATAGTCCCCTGCAGCAATGCAATACTTTGGAGGTACTGAAAATCATCGCACTCATCTTTCCTGAAGGCTTAAAAACACACACCCTTAGATATAACACTGGTAAAATTTTATAATATAATAATCAATTAAAGTTTTATGCAACTGTTAGGTGTCAGAGAACAAGGTATATAAACCAATGAATTTGTCAGTATAAAAAGATAGCTGACCTTATAAAAAATGGATTTTTGGTTGTCTCTAACTTATAATACCGAGCTCGTGTGTGCCACTTATGCATATCACAAAAAAGAAAAAAAACCATCCAAAAAACCTCTAAAATCATAGCACTGAAAAATGAGAGGAACTTGATTTTCTTTATTGGGATTTCACATGTGACACCAACCAATAGAGACATACAGGCAATCCAGATAAACTCATAAGGTCGAACGTCTCATCATATACCCACCAATAACTTGGAGCTACCGACATCCACCTCAACGTAAAATATTATGAACGGACATGATATGTCCGTGTAGATCAAGGGCATTCACATTCTATCATGATGATATTGATAGTATTGGGGTGATATTGAAGTGCAATATCACCCCAATATTACCTGAATATCACGGTCCGCACATACGAATGTCACACGTAATATTCACTCCACCTCAATACCCGCAGCCAGTGCCCCTTTTCCATGCGCCAAACAATCATCAATCTTATTTCCTCCGCATAAAAGAGAAAGGGCATTTACATGCATATGTGCCACCTAATTTTTATCTATTTACATATCTAATATTTGAAGTTCAAATTTTACATTTATATCTCTCAAATCTTTCATGTCCCATCAAAACTTTCATTATTTTAAAGTTTAAGTGTTAGCTATATAAATACATAAGTACTGAATGATATGCATGTAAATTTTTCAAAAGTGAAAGAAAACTGCTACTCTCTCTATTTAGTGACCTCAAAATAATAACTTTGATTTGTTGTTCCTAACTTCATGCAAAGGTGTATTACAAAAAAATAAATTAACCATACATTTTCTTCTAAGGTGGCAGAGAAATCTTAAGTATTTGCCCATATTATTCCAATGTGATGAGAAAATCTAATTTTTGTCTCTTGCAGATATGAAGAAAGCTTATGTCAGCTCTGTCATGTGCAGTGAGACTATGATGTTGCAAAATACTGATCACACATATTTCTTTTAGCAAGTTGAGAAGATGTAGCACTTCCCACAATGCATTCTACATGGAGGAGATGATATAAGGTTGCCAAAAATTTTTCTGAACAGTCTAAGATCAGACATATTGAACATAATATTGGATATATAACTGAGCAACATGGGGGCTCAATAGCTCTTTAAGTTGAATGAATAAAAATTGTGATGAAGTTAATAATTGATTAATGAAAGATGTTAGAACCATGCACTGCAAATTTGGCTGTCTTTCTGAATGTTAGGTGAAAATAAAATGAAAATTCAAAACATAATATATATTGCTTTGAGTGAATTGCAATGATCGAAATTATGCATTTATATTGACTTATGGGGGACTTGGTAACTCACCAATAAACATAAGAAGAACACTCGTCATGTTTGAAACTCATAGAGGCTTGAAGAGATGAATACAACAGCCATCTACAAGCAAGAATGAACATAATGGATTAAGGGTCTTCGTGGGATTGGCGGTGGATTGAAAAGCTTGTTAATGAGCATGAAAGTTTATTGAACTTTGAAAATCTAGCTAGTCATAGATTAAATGAAAGAAGATTAGCAATGGATCAACCACACATAATGAAAACTTAGAACGACTCATACGCCAACAAATTTGCAACACAAGCCTATAAATGTATAAAATGCGTTGTTTTTAAGGAGTTCAAAATAAAACTTTGCATGTATTAGGATGTCCAAATAGATAAGGTCATGCTTGTGCTTCATGAGACACATCAACTTGAGTATATCACTTTGCAAGTCGAGGGAGCTATCTTCTAAATTATGAAGTTTTTTAAAATGCTCAAATCTTTGAAGTTAAATATGCATTTATGTCCTCCGATCAAAGTGCTAAATGCTAGATCATACGGTTCGAAAATACTATGCTAGCACAAAACAAAACTAAGCAAAAGTGTGATATATTTTGTTAAACATTAAGTTTTTTTTATTAATTTTTTTTTTTCAAAAGTAAATGTAAAACCTTTAAATGATGCACGCTCTCAAGTTGACTTTGCATATAAGGCAAGGTCGTACGTTTTACATTAATTAGTTTGATCTTCATTCTCATAAAGATTGAACTTGACAAGCTAAGCCTCCTCTCATCTAGTATGATTATCGTTTTTATAAGGACTACATTAATAAAATTTGAGCATGTCCTTGACTTGTCTGATTCTCCTTCTTATGAGAACTAAAGTTGATAAGGTTAATTCTATCTTCAACCAATTTGATCCTCCTTAAACGGACTAGAGTTGATAGAACTACTGCCCTAACATAAATCATGTGGTAAACCTTGATCAAATCATAAATTTAAATGATGTAAATAACAAATTTTTCGATGATGACCATGTTGAAGTTGAATCTCAACTTGAGTTATCCACTTTTAAAATGAAGCTTTCAAATTATAAATGCAATCAGTTCAAACATTTATGATGATGACTGTATTGAATGTGAATCTTAACCGGAAAGATTTACTCTTTAAATAAAAATATTTGAATTACAACTCTAAATAATTTAACAATGATTCCCCAATAATAATTCGTTAAGTTTACCCTTAAAATAAAAACTTTGAATTACAATTCTAAATAATAGAATAATTGTATACCAATGATAGTCATATTAAAAGTGTATATTAATTGTATGGATCTATTCTAAAAATTAAGTTAAAATTCTTAAGTGTTAAATGCTACTATTTCAAATATTCTCTCAAATGATTATCATGTTGAACACAATTTCAACGAGTGAAATCCATTTTCAAAATTAAAATTTTAAATTCTATACTTAAGATATTCATTTTAAATTTTATCATTTAAAACTTAATTGCAAGCATTCATCATGGTTGAAAATTTTATCCTTAACCAAGCTCATAAGAAATGAATGGTATATTAAATATATTATTGCATTCGCACTTTAACAATCTTATGTTAATAAGGATGTGGCCTGAGTCTTCTATTAGTATGATTTGGCCAATCAATTCTACAAAAAAAGTGGTTACAACTAGAGCGTTCTGATAGGATGGTTTGGCCAGACATACTCTAATATATTATAATCATAGGTTTAACTCATAAGTTCCCTAATAACTTCTTGGTTTTTTGTGTTGAGTTTTATGATATACCTAATAGAACACAATTAATATCGATTTGAATTTATTTATTTCAATTAGATAAATATGCAACTCATGTTTATAAGATCCTTTCAGGCAAAGCAACCATGGCTATTGAGAAAGACCGTTCAATTAGGTTGGGATGACTGTCTCCTTTGATTAATTAGATCATGGAACATGATAATTCAGAATAATGGAATCATGAGATCTTAATTTATCATTCTCTCTGCCATCTACTTTAAATGGTGATAATTTCTATTATCACAAATCAAATCTACTGATATTATATGATAAGTAATCAACACTCTAATGAGTAGATATAATTTAAAATATTATCTCGTTACCAGGAGGGATGATTAATCAAAAGAGCTTTCACTTATGAGAAACTTTAAATCTTAAATTTAAACCTCTCGCAAAATGAGGACAAATTCTTTATGTATTATCTTATCTATAATCTCATATACCTCATAAAATTATAGCCGAAACTCTCACGTAAAACTCTCAGGCCAAGGCACAAATTTTGGAGCCCACGCTACTATAATCCCACTTTGTGATAAATTTGAGACTAAAAAGTGAGAGTGGTGTTTTGATTATTCATTTTCTTTAGGGTTGAAAGCAATAATTCATAATATGAATATATGGATAAATTTTATCTTATCAGAGTAAGTGTCTAATGTATCTCTAATTAAATTGTTGTTGATATAATGACCTTATATTCGAGTTTTCATCATATTAAAAATTTGGCAAATTTTGGAGAATTTAAAATTTAAAGAAGAAATTATATTTGTATTCAATGAGGAAGAATTTTCATGTTAGAATAAATAAATTTAGAAAAGACGTTTGATAAGCTCTTTACATTGCTGAGAAAATGTTCATATTTCTTGAGAGTATGAATTTGGAAAATTAATCATGTTTGATATTAGGAGTTATAGATCATGAGTCTATTAAATCAAAAGTCTAAAAAAGCCCAATGTTTCTATTAAGCATATAATCAATGAGAAACTTCTTAGAATTGATCTGAATTTAAAGTTGAAGATGACAATATCTTAAGTAAAGAGGGTTATGTATTGATTTGTCCTATAAAAAGACTTAGTAGTGTCATTAGCAAGTCGCCACATATGTAATAGGGTCTCTAAAGGCATTGTTTCAAAAATTATCTTCATATTTGATTATCTATATAGGAAAAAAATTAAGAACAATAATTGATCTCCGTTTTGACATTTTAAGAATACTTCAAGAATGTTTACTTCTCTTTATGTGGTTACATATGATGTCTTGAATATTCATGTCAATTAGTATTAAGTTTTGATTATATATTTTTAAATGCAAGATATGAGATATATTGCTCATGAAAATGGACTAATTCACTAATATATATATATATATATATATATAAGCAATGGGAATTTATTTAAAAAATAATAATCGGATAATTTTAAAAATTAAAAGAGAGCTAGACCCCACCCCCAAGTTGCCCAATGAATGAACCTGAGCCATTTTTTTTTATTTTAAAACTTTATAGGAAATTTACATACATATCACATATCTAATACTTAAAGTTTGCTATTTATATTTATAACACATTGGTGCTATAAACATATGCATGAAAAAGTGTATTTCACTTTTATAAAGTTAGTAAGAGTTATTTTTAACTTTTCTTCTGTGATGCAAAATATTTGAGTGTTATTCATAAAAATATGAAAGTTTAGTGGTTAAGTATGTGAATGTATAAGTAATGTATGGTATTTATGTAAATGCTCCAAACTTGAATTGATATATTTATTTTTTAATAAAATGTAATAATTATGCATAAAATTTAAAAATTTGTTTAAAAAATTTTGAAAATATGAAAAATATTATTCAATTCAATAATTTTTAAAATTTTTAATGATTTAGAATTTATAATTTAATATATTTAGATTTATAATTTAATTTATAATTATATAAACTATCTCTAGAACTATTTAGGATATTTTAATTAATTTTGTCTTATGAAGAGAAATTTAAACTTAATTTAATTTACTTTATAATGAGCATAATATAAATTTAAACTAATATTTTATTTATTGCATCTTCTTCAAAATAGTAATTATTAATTTGAGGCCAAATTTAACTAAAATATTTTGAACTGAAAATTTTTCTTTTTCTTTATTTAATACAAAAAAAAATGTAAAACTAAATAATAGTTTTGTAATTATTTAAGAAATTATATTATTTTATATAATAAAATTTGCAGAGAATTAGGGAAATAAAAAAGCAAGCACTAGAATTAGAAACTAATAAAATTAATTTTTGTGAAGGGAAATTTATAATTATTTAATTTAATTTAAAATGAGCATAATATAATTTTAAATGATATCTTATTTATTGCACCTTCTTCAAAATAAATAGTTTTAATTTAAGGCAAAATTTAATTAGAACATATTGAACTAAAATTTTCTCTTTATTTTTTACTTAATATAAAGAAAAATATAAAAATAAAAAAATAGCTTTGTAAATATTGATAAAAAAGCAAGCACTAGAAAAAAAGAACTCTAAATATTCTTTAGAATTTGAAACTCATAAAATTCAATGCATGCTAACAGATTAAGCTCAAATAAAACTAAACAAAAGATAACCAATATTAAAAGTTAGTATATACCAAACACTGCATCTACTGAAGAAAAAAAGTCAGCACAACAGAGGACTAAAGCAATGTAGTGCTCCTCCATTAACAACATAGTTATATTAAGATATATAATTTATTCACTTAATGCTCGTCGATTTCTTCATCATTATAGACAGTGTAAATCTTACTTTGCAGCCTTGTTGCTCTCATATCAAATAAGTATTAGAAGTAGAAAAAGAAAAGAAAAATGAATTCATATTTTATATATATTTTTTAAATTTTATGTGCAAGTAGTCTATTATGTCCTACTTGGTGACAATAATAGCACAATCTTCATAACGATCTACATTTTCATCCATTGTATTATGAATTACACTTGGTCTATTCGTTCGTCTACTAACTGGAGCTGAATACAAATCTATTACTTCATTTTGTGAATTGAAGTATAGCCAAAATTCATGATAAGGGATTGCATAAAGAACTCCTTCATATGCATGTGTACATATGAAAAAGTATGATATATTCGCCTTGCTCTAAGTACAACAATAACATGTGGATATAGTTTATGATAAATTATAAAAACGATTACAATCACATTTACAATATCCACTTCCATCAAGATCAACTCGAAATGATTCAGACGAGTTATCATGGACTCTTTACTCATGAGGATTTATCAAGTTAATTCTAGTAATCGTCAAGCTTCTCTTTCAAATCCTTAAAACAATTCTTTAGTTTTGTGAACAAATTTAAATTAATTGGCTAATAATAATTGTTATGCAACTTCTACTTGCTTGCTAATAATAATAATAATATAAATGACAGAGATTAGTGCTTGTATATGCAATGCAAATGGTTGTCCAATTAAAAACTCCATTAAAAAAATTAGATATATTGGTGCTCATCATTCCATCATGAAAACTATGATCATAGCATAGAATTTATTTTGTGACATTTCATTCAGTCAACCAATCATATTTTCTTATAATAAAAATATGACATTTACATCTTAAAAATATTTAATTTATCTATATTTCAAGCAAAACTTTTTTTATTTTTGCATAACAAGTTTTCGAAAATTCTATGACAAAAGCAATTATGATGTGCAGCCCCCGAAATAATCTCCACACAAACACAAATCAAGCTAGAGTGGTTATCTGACATTATATAAAGTTTTTTGTTGATATCAAACGCTTTTAGCGCAATTATGAAAATTACTAAAAAAGACTTCTATGAATCATTTGACTTAGGGGCAGCATATAAGCGTGGCGGCATTTTTGAAAACGCCGCCTAACCGTTTGGTTTGTGTGTTTTTGAAAACGCTACATGTCGCGTTTGGGTTTTTTATACTAAACGCAGGTCGTGGGTCGACCTCTGCAGTCGACCTGTGAGCCGCGTTTCAGAATAAGCTGCTTATCTTCCTGAAACACACAGGCTGCCCCAAACAGATCATTAGTCTCAACACTAATAAATGCAGTTGTAATATATCATTATTAGTATCTATTGTCTATATCCATAATAGTTATAAGTGTATCTTTATGCAATTCTAATAAAAAGATAGCATCAAACTTTATCCTAAGCAAGAATGATAACAACTTGAAAGTGTGTCGGCCGCTTAACAGAAGGGTTTTGGGGGTTTAATTTAATTTATATATATATATTGATTTTTGAAAATAAAATTTTAAATTTTAAAATATGAGAATGAGAAAGGACGGATCTCATTCGTTTAGCAGTTTGAATGAACGAGCGCAATATCGCGAGTAACGCATTTATTCCGAAGAATAAACACCCTACTCGACAATATCGCTCGATCAAATAAACCACAAAATTCATGACATCCGTTCTGGTCTGCGAACCTTTATGTGGACCGACAAATTCCCCTATTTCATACAAATGAATTAAATAGGGTTTATATTATATGGGGTCTTTAAAACTCCCTATAGAGGCAAGCCCCTATAGTTAATTACCCCTCAAACGACCGAAGTCACTTGAGAGAACTCTCGATTTAGATCTCGATTTAGATCGCGGGTTTCTATCTTCATGAATTCAAAAGGTAGGGTTTTCAACGAAATGAGGTAGTAGGAAATCCAATAGGTGAAAAGTACAAGAAGGAACAGTTATTTCTGGAGTCAAAGAAAGAAGGGTAGGGGATGTCACAGATCTCGAGGAGGACCTCGAGGACATCCCAGACTATCCTATGGTTGGGCTTTAAATTTTGGAAAGGGATTTATTTTAATTTCAATCCTGCAAATTAATTATAGGAATTACGTTTGCATAATGTCCTGATTATGCAAACTACCTGAAAGACAGAAGGGCTTACGTCGTATCAGACGACAACCTCGGAAACCTAAGCGAGTTAGGGCTTATATCGCACAGGAGGGCTGCACAAAGGCCTAAAAAAAAATGTGAGGGTTTATGTCGCGCTGGGCGGACTACCTCGAAATCCTAAGGCTTGTTATTTAAGCTAAAAAGGGGGTTTTGCTGATGTCGACACAGGTTTTGCTGAAGAAGATGGTCGTGCTGCCCACCGTGCTCCAAGCTCCACGTCGTAGCAAGGATCGCAGTTTAGGTTTAAAGTCTTAAGTTAAAGTGAGCATACAAGTCGTTTATTTCGTTTTTATTATCATTTTTATTGCAACAGTGAGTGTGTGCAACAGTGACAGGTGTAGCAAAAGAAAGCAGTAAACAGAAGCATGCTATAGTGAATAACATAAAACACCTATCACAAACAGAGTATGCTAAGCTAAGCAGGAATAACATGCTACGACGAGTAAAACATGCTAAGCAAGTATGTATACTGAAAGTAAGCAGGCTAGACTAGCAGGAGTATATGCTGAAAAGTAAGCATGCTAAACAGGTATAAACTGAAAGTAAACAGGCTAGACTAGCAGGAGTATGTACTGAAAAGTAAAGCAGGTATAACAGTAAAGAAAGTAAAGACTGTGTCACAGGAGTACCGTATGCTCTGCTCATCCGCGGCGCACTGTTACTTATTTATTATTATTTTCATATATTTTCTTATTTCCTGCAGAAGAGTCGTTAGCGCAGGAAAAAACAAGAGTAAAAGTAGTGGGTAAGAACTTAGCTCAACAGGAGTACTACGGTACGTACAAAGGGAGCAAAGTGCGAAAACCTAACGGTAAAACAAAAGAAAGACGACAGAAGAGCGAATAAAACCGTGAAAGAAAGCCAGAGAATCGAGAAAGAAAGAAAAGAACGTCCGTAGAAAACTCCGAGAAAAGTCACGAACGAAAAACAAAACGAAGTCGTAGAAAACCGCAAAGAACACCGGAAGAAACTCACAGATGGCCCGCTAAACTCACGGCAAACCGTAAGAAAGCCATGGGGCATCTGGAAAGAAAGACCCGTAAGTACGGTGGTGTTTCAGACTCAGAGCTGTGCTAATATCCGGACTTGAGTGCTGACTACTAGACAGACTTTCTGCAGAAGGTAGGCCTAATCCGACTCGAATAGCCAACCGTGGACCTTTATAAATTTTCATACATTTCATTTTTGGTTTGCATGCAAGTAAAAAGCCGTAGATAAGTAGGCCGTGTAGTAGTGGAGGTAGTTTTTATATTTTTCAAACATATGTTATTTTTTTGTTTTAAAGTATTTTAGTCCACAGGTTAACTATTCTAATAGGACTAGGACTACGAATATCCTTAGACTGTCGGCAGTAGAAACCCCAAGGACGGGCGAACGGTTCCGTGGTTCCTGCTTTACTCTCTACAGAGTCTCTGAGTCAGGCGGCCCCATTCTATGATTCTCGTAATTTTTTTTCTTTTTGCAGTCTCATCAATGTCCTCACCGCACTTACAGCCTTGCTTGATGGCCATATGTGCACACCTACACGTCCCCTGTAGGCGTGCTTTGAGCCAAGAAACAAGGTGAAAACTAGGGACGAGAGGTCAAGGAAAGAAAGAGGGAAAGCGGTTCACCTAACACAAATTCGTAAAAGAAAGTGAACTGGTTTCCAATAATCAAAAGTAAGTAAATCACCCTACACTTCCCGACCGCCTTCACATATCCTAGAAAAAGGACCTAAAGGCACCACGACGCTCTCGAAGAGGATGGGGACTAGACCCCTAGGGAACACACCCCTATTTCCCAAACAAAAGCTGTACAAACATGAAGAAAGGATAAAGCCACTGACCGAGCCCTAGACTCTAGACTACTGCTCGGGGTTCCTTCAAACTCCAAGCTCCCACGTTGATTTTTTAATTCCTGAAACACAAACTCCCCCGGTACGTTCTCCTACGGGCTCGAGACTCAAGCTATAACAATAGGAGAATCAATAATCTTTTAATACATAAGAAAGAGAATGGACAAGCCATAAGCCACCAAACTAGCATCAATTCCATCAAATAAAACCTCCAAGACATATTTCAAATATCATGCTCGATTTATTCCCCACAAGTAAGCTAAGAAGCTCTCCCAAATTCATTAAATCAATTCCAGCTCACCACAAATACATAAGATTAAATTCACTGGGTAAACAAATAATTCAGCCCCTCTCTAGCCTAAAAGAAGCACAAACCCGAGCCCAGGAGAGACCCAAACCCGAGCCATTCAAAGGCTGCACCGGGGGAGGCTGCAGGAACAGCAGGGACCAAAACCGAGCCCCAACATCAAGTGCAAAGGGAGCAGCTGCAAGAGCAGCAAAACAGAAAACCGAGCCCCCAAATCAAGAGCAAAGGGAGCAGCTGCAAGAGCAGCAAAACAGAAAACCGAGCCCCCAAATCAAGAGCAAAGGGAGCAGTACTGCAAGAGCAGCAAAACAGAAAACCGAACCCCCAAAGTAGGTGCACAGGGAGCAGCTGCAAGAGCAACAAAACAGAAAACCTAGCCCCCAAATCAAGTGCAAAGGTGCTAGCTGCAAGAGCAGCAAAACAGAAAACCGAGCCCCCAAAACAAGTGCAAAGGGGCTAGCTGCAAGAGCAGCAAAAAGAAAACCGAACCCCAAAGTAGGTGCGCGAGGAGCGACCCTCACGTACTAAAACGAGAGAAATAAAAGGGCTCCCAAACATGTATATCAAAGCTAAACAAATTCCTCCACACCTTCCATACATCAACACATAGAGCCGGCGCACGTTTAAGATGAGGATACACATGAGGCTCCTCAAAATGAAATTATAACTTCCCTACAGCATGCCATTTTGATAAAGAAAGCCACAAGGAGCAAAGCCAAGCCCCCATACATAAATATCAACGCTAAAAAAAAGTTACTCCATGATTCGTGCTAGAAAGAAGGTGAGAAGAGGGGCTTAGAATGCATACCCCAACATGCTAGAAGAAATCAACACTTTGCTTCATAACATATTTTCCATGACTTAAATCATGTAAAAGAGAGAGGGAGGAGCTGATGTCATGCCCTATTTCCACCTCTTTAAGCAAATAACCAACATTTTACATGGAACACGCTCAAAATCTCTACTCCTACTCATGCTTCAATCAATAAAGTACTCCGAAATATCCATATGATTCCATACTAGCATGCCACTATGTAAAAGAAGTGAGAAAACACCATTTCAAGCAATCAAGCAAGCCATTTCATGACACATAAACATCCAGCCATAACTGTAATAGGTAAAGCCGAACCAAAAGTAAGGCCACGAACACCCTGGGCCAAACCGAGAGGGAGAGAAAGGGAGGAAGAGAGTACCAGCTAGCGTAGAGCACGCAGGAAAAGCAAAAGAAAATGAGGCTCCAATCCAACACCAACTTCTCAAGAGGAATCGGCCAACCAACCCTAAATTCATCCAAAAACGGGGCCTTTATAGGCAGAGGAGGGAAAGGAAAGCCGCTCCTTACTGTGCGGCTTATTTTTTAGGTCGTGTTTTATTTTGAAGAGGGGTCGCCTAACAGAAATCTGTCGGCGAATTTTTAATTTAATTAAAATAAATAATTTGAAAAGTAGTATTTGATTTTGAAAATAATTTTAAATTTGAAGGTTTTAAGATATGAGATTAAACCGATCTCACATCCCAAATAGTTTATATAAACGAGCACCGCACCACAAACCGTGTACCTATCCCTAAGGATAGACACACCGCTTGATGGTGGGGCTCGATTAAATAAACTAGAAGATTAGTGACATCCGTTCGGTCCGTGAACCAATTTTATAAGCCGACAAGTTTCCCTCGCTTAATATGAAAACATTAAACGAGGTTTATATTACTCGGGTTCTTTAAAATTCCCTATAAGGGCAAGCCCCTATAGTTAATTACATCTTAAGTGACGGGAATCACCTAAGAAAACTCTCGATAATAATCAATGATTCTGCTCTCAAGAATTTCAAAGTTTAAGGTTTTCAAAGATTGAATTTTGGAATTTCAATAGGGAATGGATCAAATTTGGAACTTTTTGTTTTGTGAATCCAAAGGAAGAGAGGTAGGAGAAATCACTGATTCGAAGTGAACTTCGATAATTTCCCGACTATCCTATCGTTTGGCTTGAATTTAGGAAAGTCCTAATGTTTATTTAGTATTTCAATCTTGCCAATTTTAATTAATTAGGGCTTATATTTGTATGATAAAATCAAACAAATAGCCTAGAAAATGTGAGGGTTTATTGTCGTATCGGACGACTACCTCGAAATCCTAAGACCGGTTAGGGCTTAATTTGCAATGCAAATGCCTAACGAAGAGTCGAGGATTTATGTTGCACTAGTGCAAGCTACCTCGAAATCCTATGGCTTTGTTGTTTTAATTCTAAGAAGATTTTGCTGAAGTAGACTCGAGTTTCGTTGATGACGATGGTCGTGTCGCCCACCATGCTCCGAGCTCCTTGTTGTTGCAGAGGTTTAGTTTTAGAAATCATAAATCGGGAGTTGAGAAAAGTGTTTTGGTTTAGAGAAAATCTTAATTTCCAAGTGTTTTTTATGTTTTATTTAAAACAAATCTTAAAGTTGATTATAACGACACCGGTTAAGATCCCACGGTTCCATCCTTCCGGCATCATTATTTTTATCGGATTCACTTAGTCCGGATGAATTTGCTAAACTCAACCGAATGAGTTCCACACTTTCATTTAGACCGTGGAAATCCCGTTAGCAACACGTAGGTTACATCATCCGAGGTATTCCCGATCATCCAACGAGACGTTTTAATTTAGTTGCAATTGTAGTTTTGTGTTCCGTTTGTGATTAAATTTTGAGTTGTTTTATATTTTGAAATGTTGTGCAGTGAATTTTATCTTGCAATGACTTTTAACTTAGTTTTGGTTTCGGCTTTAGGGACTATCCTAAAGGTGTGGGTTTTCATGCAACTGCTTGTTTTATCATGCAAGAAAAGTAAAATGCATTTCGCAATAAAGTAAATTGCAAGAAAGTAAATTGCAGAAAGTAAATTGCAATAAAATAAAAGCGTACTCGGAGGGTCTTCCCGTCATCCCAAGCCGCACTTAAAACACAATTAGAATGTTTAAGCAAGTTCCTAGGTAAAGCTAAGGGAAAGGTTATGGTTTTCTACCAAATTCCTAATCCTATAGCTAGTCATCTCCTATGACGTCTAGGTTCTTTGGTTTTAGTTTAAGGACGATTTTCTTCATCAAAGAACAATTAAGTCCAATTGTTCTTATAAATATCCTATCATATCGAGGAAGTGCTTAAGAAGAATCTTAAACATCTTTTCAATATTTCCGAGATTGTTTTAAGTCCAAATGAATTTAATTATATAAATGAATCGATCGTCCGAGGTTTTCAAGTCTTGTTAATTTGCTCGAGTGAACTAGGACATTTGAATATCCTATGAGTGAAGTGACACTTCATTTAATGTTTTATTTAGGAGCTATAATAACTAAAGCTTTCAAGGGTAAGTTAGTATTCAAATGATTTGGTTTAAGTTAAAGAGTTTAAATTTGGAATAGTGTTCAAGTTGTTTTATATTTAATTTCTTTTATGTCTTAGGTGATGTTATATTTAATTTAACTTAATTTAATTGAGTTTTAATTTAGTTTAACATAGTTCAATTTAATTTGACTTGGTGTTTAATTAATTTGATTTGATTTAACTTTAATTTAATTATTTAATTTAATTTAATTTAATTTTAATTATTTAATTTAATTTAATTTAATTATTAAATTTAATCTTAATTTAATTTAATTGTTTAATTTAATTTAATTTAATTATTTAATTTAATTTAATTTAATTGTTTGATTTAATTTAATTTAATTTTAATTAATTTAATTTAATTGTTTAATTATTTAATTTAATTTAATTTAATTATTAAATTTAATCTTAATTTAATTTAATTGTTTAATTTAATCTAATTTAATTATTTAATTTAATTTAATTTAATTATTAAATTTAATCTTAATTTAATTTATCTTTAATTTATTTTATTTTTAATTTTAATCGAAATTAAGTCTTTTAATATTTTAAATTTGAATTATCATTTTAATTAAAAAATTGAGTATTAGTTGATATAATTAATTTAGGGATTTTTAAATTAAAGAATAAATCTCTTCCTAATAAATATCCCTTATTTTAATAATTCCAATTTTATTATTCTTCCAAATTTAATCTATTATTTAATTAAAGTTTAATCATTTTAAAATTATTTAATGGGTTTCTACCCTTTAATTATTTAAATTTCAATCATCCAAATCAGATTAGGATCAAATATTTTACTTGTTGATTTTTTATTAAACCTAAAGTTTTAATTAAGGATTAAAGATTTTAATTACCATTTTACCCTTTAAGCTTAATAATCTCATAACTCACTAAATTGAACTCAAATGAACTTGAAATTTTTATGTGACTTTACTCATATGTCAATAAAGACATGAGAGGAGAAAATGTGATTTTTCTGTATTTAATTTATTTATATAATTATTTTTGGTAGAAAATAGAGATTTTCAAGGAAAATTTGATAACATGACCAAGGGAAAAGTTTCTGTCCTTAAGAAAATTAGGGGACATTCCTAATGACCAGAGAAGCACTTGGACCAATTTTGGTGATTTTTTGAATTATATTATTTTTATTATAATTATTTTGAGTTTTGGAGTGTTAATTAATTTAAAAATAAAATAAATGTTGAAAAATGGATTTTATATTTTTCAAAAATCTCTCTGATATCAAGGAAACCAGAGAATCAAATTTTGCAATTTTCTGATTTTTCTATGATTTATTGTAATTATTTTAGTAAAAATGTTAGAAAATACATTTTTTTAATTTTAAAATTACCCTAGGGCTTTAAAATTTAATATCTCACTAAATAGACTTAGGAAAAATGTGGGATTTGTTCCTAAGTGATTAAAATTCAAAATGTGACATTTTGATGAATTTTATTATTTTTGTGATTTTTATTATTTTTTAATTATTAAAAATATTAAAATATTATTAAAAATCAACTTTTTCAGAAAATTGAAATTTTAATTTTCTTAGATTCCCCTGATATCAGAGAGGCTCCAAAACCAATTTGGTGAATTTTTAAAAAAAAATTTAAAAGTTATGAATTTTTAAAGTTTAAAATGGCTAAGTGGCTTAATTAACCCAATTAGTGGGGCTAACCAAGTCCAATTGACCTCAAATTTTTATGGTGGATTCCTCTGATCCTAAAGGTCAGTGGAGAATTGATTTCAAGTCAATTTGATGCCTGGTTAACTCTAATTAATTAAAGACCTATTTTAGGTGTTTAAGCCAATTAGGGTTAATCCGAGTGAATTAACTCAAGTCCTATTTTTCCTAGAGTTCTCTCGGTCATAAGGAACATCACCAAATATTTCTAGAATTTATTTCACAACATGCTAATTTTTGGAATTAAAATACTCAAAACAACAACATGCATTTGAAAAATAAATAACTTTTCACGGAGATGGCCTCTCGACCTTGGAAAATTCGGGGAATGTTCCCAAGTTCGGAGGCTTCAAAAGTCCTATGGTCTCATGCCATGGTGAATTGTATACATGCATGGAGAATCAAATGTATGCAGAGAGTAAATAAATTATAAAAAATAAAATACTTAATTAAATTAAATGATTTCTTTTCCACATTATTCTCCTCTCGTTCACCGAGCAAGAGGGTATTTTTATTTTATTTTTGTGATTTTTCTACACGTAGATATGAATTTTTGAAGTTTAGGGAATTAAATAAATAGAAAAATACCCTAATTTTCTATTTATCCACGCGGCGCCGCGTCAACCTCGGCAGCCTCCGAACGCACACGCGTCGCGCTCCCATTCGACGCCGCCACCCGAGTCGGCAGCCCGGGCCCCGCGGTTCTCGTACCGTCTCCCGGTCCGACGCAATCCCGGCCGTCCGTGCGCGCGTGTATCGAATGGACGGCATCCGTTCATCGTCCCCAAGTGTTCTCACCCGAGAGCCGTCCACACTAAATCCCTAAGATCTCACTCGATTCTCAATGGATTTTCATGTTCTTATGCTTCTATGGATTCGTCTCGAAGAGACGAACACATCTATACGGCTAACATGCATCGAAACTAAGGCATTTGAAATGGAGAATCTCCGAAGCTCGGGATGAATAGTTAACTCATACCTTAGCTCGTAGAAGTGTGGCTTCAATCCGAGAGTTGTCGCACCTTCGATCGGGTCCCAGCAAGCTCCGCATGAAGTCTCCCGGTCTCGGTGAATCGCTCAGCTATGAAAGTGACCACACCCGATCACAAAGCTTGGAGGCCGGAGCAACCGGGTGGCCCTGGAGATGGGGCTTTCGGTGGGAAACTTCTCCTCTTGGTCCAGTGAAGGTGTAGGACCAGTCAATTCGAGGATTGGCTCACCGTGGCAAAGTGTCCCGGTTTTGGGTGGAATTTCAGCTGAGAAATCGGGCTCTGTTGGTGGGGATTAGGGCAAATCGACACCTGGGATCAACCGCTCTAAGGATGGTGAAGGGTTTGGAACAATTTTGGCGAGTTTCGGCAAGGTTTGTGCTTGGCTCTCCTCATGGCCGAGAGGGGTGGAGTTTAAATAGAGCTGGGCGGGGGCCTCCCGTGAGAGTTAGGGCTCGGGATCAGCCGCTCCGGTGAGGAGAAGATCGCCCATGGTGACCACTAGGGATGGGGCAGCTCAGCAAGTGAGAATTTCAATGTTGGCTCACATGTGAGCTCTCGGCCATGGTGTTTTCCGGCGGCCCGGTGGCCGGCCGGCCGAGCATGGGTCACCCTCAAGGTCAGGTGGGTCGTGGCTGGAGGTTTGTGCAATCAATCGGCCATGGACATGTGTAAAGGCTTTGATCCAAAGTGGAATGGGGCATGGCTAGATTTGGACCTAAATGGGTCAACCCACCCATTTGGGCTAGGTGCACCACCCAAGGCCTGGTTTAGGCCGAGGAGAAAGTGATTTGGATCAGCTTCGATTAGTGGGGTCAAGTCACAATCCAAGTACAATTAGTGCTTAAGCATGGTTTAAGTGGAATCATGTAAGTGGTTAACCACCTTTAGGAGTTAAGGAAAGAGCCTCCTCCTTTTGCCCAAAATGGCATGGTGACATGTAAAGAGGCTCTCATGGCTTGCATATGGCTTATGCATGGCTCCATGGCTCCATTTGGCTTGGGAAAAGTAAAGTCAATTTCATGGAAATGGATTTAAGGAAAATTTTGGTATTTAGGGGTGATTTGGCATGAGGCTTGATTTGGAATTATTTGATGATGAATTTAGGACTTAGGGATGATTTTAATTGAAAGTATGATGAGGGGAAATGTCATATGGGCCTTGGAAGAATTTTGGGCTTTTTTGAAAGGGTTTTAGATGGGCTTTTAAGATGGATTAGGAAAGTGGGCTCTTGAATTTTAAAATGGATTTTGGGATGAAATTTTGTAAAGAGGTTGGGCCAAATAATTATTGGGTTTAGCTCATGGATGTGTCATGAGTGACTTGAAGCAAATTTGGGGTAGTTTGGACTTGAATTGGGTTGGATTCGAATTCTTTTGCGAATGGGCCAATGTAGGTCAAATTGGGCTAACTTGGGCCAATGTTGGGCTAGGGTTGAAATTGATGTAAAATAAATATTAAGAAATGTTTATGGGAGTGTTTCAAAGAGGTTTTGGCTTTGGTTGGGTTTTAATTTTGAGGTTTGGGCCTATTTGGGTTAGATTCGGGTTTAGGTCAAAATCGGGCTTTTGATTTTGGGTTGAATTTGAGTGGGGTTTGGGTCAAAATCTTGGGCAAATCATGCTAGTGTTTTGTTTATGAGGATGTTAAGGAAGGTTTAGAAAAGATTTGGGGTTAATTGGAGTTGAATTGGGTTAGTTTGGGCTAAGTTTGGGTCATGGGTCCAAATTTGGGCCTTAAGGCCCAAAGTGAAATCGATCCAAATGTCAATCAAATTGGACTTGGATTTGGTCTAAATTGGTATTGGGAATGTTGAATTGAAGTTTAGAATTGAATTGGACCAAGATTGGGGTCAATTGGGTATGTTTGGTTTGACATCGGGTCCACTTTGGGTTAAAATGGGTCAATTTGGGGTTTTGACAAAAGTAGGGTAAATTGACAAAATTGGCCCATGGTGTAGTTGGACAAAATGAAATTGGGAATATTTGGGATTTTCTGGAATTTTCTGGGAATTTTCTGAATTTTTGGATTTTTAGGCCAAGAAGGGTATTTTGGGTATTTGGAGGGTATTGGGGGTTTTCTTGGAATTTTTGGTATTTTTGGGTATGGATGATCAATTTGAGTGATGTGGAGGTGTTTGGGATTGATTTTGGAAAATTTTAGGTAATTTGGAGATTTTGCAAAAATTTGGGTAATTCGAGTGTTTTGGGTAGGTTTAGTAGGTGTAGGGTCCTGGGGTCAAAAATTGAAAATTTGGGAAATTGAAGATTGGGTGAATTTGGGTGGGGTGAAATCATTTTGGTTGAGCCATGAAGCCATTTCAAGCCCATATGAGCCATGAAAGGACTCATTTGAGGCATTCACTATGTTGCTCCTAACCCTCTCGCCCAAGGGCTTAGGGGTTAAGCGACCATCCATGTGAATCACCTACATGAGTCAGGAGGTCAAGTTGGGTATGGGTGTGGTTTTAGGAAGTGTGTGGAAATGTAGTGTGTAAGTGTAGTGTATGTCGCCCCTTCATCGACCGAGCCACCTGTGGCGCTCCTAAGGCCAAAGAGTCCCATAGAACTCATCCTTTAAACTTCCATATTCGATTTCAACCCTCTAGGTGATTAGGGGTCTATAGTCAAGTTTGGGGAGTTTGCAGGGAGTTTAGAAGTGGTTTGAATTTCTAAAAGGCGGGTCCCAATTCTAGTCCTCTAAGATAGTCAAAGGAAAAGCCTAAGGCTAGATCCTAAGCACTAAAAAGAAGAAAAGGAAGACCTCATCAAAAATGAGGTCAACAAATGGACCCCCAATAGGTGTGGTGAGCCGACGGAGCACACCGCGCGTATTGGTGTCGACCGAAGCGATCAACAAAACCAACACGGATGTCCAAGTGATGAACTTAGGACGAAGTAGAAGAGTTTCGCCGGGGAGTGTCAAGTATATCTCCGGAACCGGAGATTCTCGAACTCTCGCCGGGGAAAGGAAAAGGAGGTAAATCCCAAATCACATGATCCGAGGGAATTTCGATTTAGATTTTATTTTGCTTCAATTTATGTTTTGATGTGTGAGTTTAAATTTTAGTTTGGAGTTTCAATTTAGATTAAGTTTGTCAAAATTAATTTGAAGGATTTGATTTGAAATGAAAATTGGAATTTTGAGGTTTTAGATGTAACATCTCCAACCTCGAAAGAAAATTGAATTGATTAGATTGAATCGTTGCAATGAGAAGATATCTCAGAGCAAAGTGGTGTTGGATGTAAAATCCTTAACCTCAAGAGTTTGATTTTGATGTATTTCATTGCGATAAGGAAATGATCCTAAAGCAATGCAGTCTTGGATGTAAAATCCTCGACCCAAAAGGTTCGAATTTGATGTATTTCAAAGGCAATAGGAAAGAATCCTAAAGCAATGCGAGCTTGGATGTAAAATCCTCGACCCAAAAGTTTGAATTTTGATGTATTTCAAAGTGCAATAGAAGAGAATCCTAGCAAGATGCAGTCTTGGATGTAAAATCCTCGACTCAAAAGTTTGAATTTTGATGTATTTCAAAGGCGACAGAAGAGAATCCTAAAGCAAGTGCAGTCTTGGATGTAAAATCCTCGACCCAAAAGTTTTGAATTTTGATGTATTTCAAGTGCAACAGAAGAGAATCCTAAAGCAAGCGATACTTGGATGTAAAATCCTCGACCCAAAAGTTTGAATTTTGATGTATTTCAGGCAATAGAAGAGAATCCTAAAGCAATGGCAGTCTCGATGTAAAATCCTCGACTCAAAAGTTTGAGTTTTGATGTATTTCAAGGCAATAGAAGAGAATCCTAAAGCAGTACAGTACTTGGATGTAAAATCCTCGACCCAAAAGTTTTGAATTTTGATGTATTTCAAAGGTGCAATAGGAAGAGAATCCTAAAGCAAAGGTAGTCTTCGGATGTAAAATCCTCGACCAAAAAGTTTTGAATTTTGATGTATTTCGAAAGCTAGCAATAGGAAGAGAATCCTAGCAAAGTCGATGCAGTCTTCGGATGTAAAATCCTCGACCCAAAAGGTTTGAATTTTGAATTTTCGATTGAGATTTCGATTCGAGATCTAGAAGATCGGATTCGAGATTCGATAGAGATTTAGAATCCTGGAAAGATTGAATTTGAATTTGGAAGGATGAGTTCGAACTCGATTGAAATTTGATTTAAGATTTGATTTGAAATTTGGAAGATCAAGTTCGAAACTCGATCGAGATTGGATTTGGAATTTGATCGAGGATTCGATTTGGAATTTGTAAAGATGAAATTTGATTTGAAGTTTGGAAGGATGGAATTTGAGATTTGTGTTGATTTCGTTTATCTTTTAATGGTTCAAATTTTATTTTGTTGTTTATTTAATGTTCATGTGAACTTGGTGTTTGTCATTTTTCAGATTTTTTTTTAGAAAGTTTTCTTTTATTCTCTTTTTTTCTTTTCTCGTTCTTTGTTCGAAGTTCATTTAACTTTAATGGCGTTTCCCAATCAATTTGCACAAAAGAGGTGAAGGCCAAAAACGTGACATGGTCACTTTCATTCCAATCATGTTGAAAATACGTCGTACAACTCGATCCGGAATATATTTCATACAATCCATGTAGACTCAAAACGGATCGTGTATGATCTTTGTTGATCCATCAAAAGAATCATCCGTCAAAAAATCCATGTCCGAATAGTGAGGTACATGGTCAATAACATCACCTTCCAAGCCATCCTCGGCAAGGATGCCGACCGGATGTACATCGGAGGTGTGATATTTCCCATGTAACTCACAGCTCGTAAGGCCGAGGTTCTCTAGCCTCCGGATCCGGTCGGAAATGGTAAGGTATTTTGTCGTCGTCCATCCTCCCGAAAGTAACCGAGATTCGCTCCACCGGCACCCCGGTATGCAATGCTTTGCGATATCTCGCTCCGTTACCTTGCGCATCATGACGGAACCCACCGGTAGAAGGTATCTTTATCGGCCTCGAACTCACCCCGGCCTCGCTATCCGGAGGTCGTATCCGAACATGATGTTGCACTCATTCAAGAAAGAGACCGTGCAGTAAGGTCCGACGAAGTCGTGGTGATCAATATGTGGGGGTATGCAACACTCTGTTTGTAGATGTTGATAATGCAACTATCGGGTATGCAACCGTCTGCGCATCCCTCCATGTTATCAATCTTTTCACCATTCTCTCGATAACTAATGGCATCGGATCTACTCGCCCATGACGAAGTATCCCCGGTGGGTTTCCTTCCCGTCTTCAAAGAAGTTGTAGCAAGATCCGCATTGTATCGTGATTCTTCCTTTCCCCGGCATCCATCTCCGGGGTTCCGAGTATGTATTTTCCTCGGCGGCTCGCTCGGCCCATTCTTTTCGTATCCCGGATACAGTCCACGATTTGTCGTTGTTCATACTCCGAGAATACGTCTGCGTGTAGCTCGAGGCCTTCTAGTATGTTGATTCTTCTTCCTTTAATTCTCTCGAAGTATTCGAAAGTTTTCTTTTCAACATTCCGCATCCTCTCCAACTTCGTATTCCGGAATGATCCGCAGATGGCGAGGCCTTGTGACATATTGTGGGATATATGGTTCAATCCCTTCACGTTCCCCCGCATACCTCGGCTCCTCGTGGATGATGCCCGTCGGACATCCCCCGGGTCGCTTCGCAACAAGGTCATGCACCGCTGGTGGTTCTATCCGATGGCGTGGTAGCCTTCTTCTTCGATCTTCCGGAGATTTCCCCGGTTCTTTCCGTTATTCTAGGAGCCGGCCTCCTTTTTCGGTGTTCTCGGTGAACCGGTGTCCTCGAAATGTGATGTGCCGGCATCAGCAATTGTCTCGTCGCGCCGGTCCGCGACTAGTTTTGTTAACATCTTACGGATACGGCGATTCTTATTCCTTCGTTGCGTGGTCGCGAGAGTAGCTCTCCGAACTTCGAATCTCCGCGGCGCGCGCGCCGACAAGCTCGCCCTCCGCCGTAGCGACTACGGACTTCATTTTCTTGTCTTCTTCGGTGTTTGCCTTTCTTTTCTTGTTGTTGGATTGGTGGCTCGGGCCTCCCACTTTCATCACCGTCTCGTCCGGCAGTTCTTCCTGCTAACTCGGGACCCGCTCACTTTCCTCGTATCGTAGGCTCCGCCGGTGCGAAATCCGAGTCAATCTCGATTATCGCTCCATCTTTCACCCTCTTTTCATCGAGTGCAAGGCTTACGCCATTCTTAAAGTTCAAGACCAACCGCCCGTTCGACATTTCCCCGCGAAAAGACAAGGAAAAGGATCGTGGGTCAGTACTAAGAACAAGAACATTAAGAAAATGTTTATTAAAGATACATTTTTTATTATTCTTATATTTTGAAATTTAACAGGAATGAAGTAGGATAAGATCCGGAAAGAGATCTTGATTTGAAAAAGGAAACAAGGAAAACTTAATTATCATGATTTTATTTATTTTAGCACATTTTATTATTTTTTGGGTTCGGACCCAATCATAAGTAATTACTTCACCCGTGTTTCTTAGGGATGAAGAATTCATTCCTTCGAAACATCAGTAGCGTAATATTTTTTCAAGTATCGTCCGTTGATCGGAAGCATATGTCGTTCTCCCCGGCAATTCACTAACCGGTAGGAACCTCCCGAGTATACCGCTTCAACCACAAACGGTCCTTCCCAAGTGGGTTCAAATTTTCCTCCTATCTTGCGGTGTGCAAGAATAGTCTCTTGAGAACGAGAACTAAGTCACCAACTTCGAAGGTTCTTCGGCGGACCAGCTTGTCATGGGCTCGAACCATCTTAGCTCGGTATAGTTCTAAATTCGTTGCGCCGCAAGTCTTTTCCCTTCCAAGCTTTCTAATTCTTCGAGTCGTAGTCCGGCGTTTTCTTCGTCGTGATCTTGTTTCGCAACTCGCAATTCCGAGTGAAGGAAGCCGAACCTCTAAAGGTAACACCGCTCGGACCCATACACCGAGCGTAAGGTGTAGCTCGAGTAGGGGTTCGAAAGTTGTCCGAGTAGGCCCATAAGGCTTCTAACAATTTCTCGTGCCAATTTCTCTTATTATCGTCCAGGGTTTTCTTTAAGATTCGAACGAGAGTTTTATTAAAAGCCTCGCCGAGACCGTTTGCTCTCGGGTAGTAAATTGTCGAGTATCGCCAGCCGATTCCGTGTCTCCCGACAAAATTGTTGATTTGTGTGCTTCGAATGCCGACCCATTATCCGAGATGATCCTCGCGCGGCACTCCGAAACGGTAGACAACTCGGTTCTCGAAAACCGTAAGCACGTGGTGTGCTTTCACTTCTCAAGTGGAACCGTTCCGCCCACTTGGAAAAGTAATCCGTAGCCGCAAGAATGAAACGATGTCCTTTTGAAGATGGTGGTTCTATCGGACCCACTATATCCGTGCCCCAACATTCAAATGGCCACGACGCAATTGTCGGGTGTAGCACATTTGGAGGTCGGTGTAGAACCACTCCGCGCACTCGGCATTGGTGACGCCTCTCGGCGATTTTCATGCAGTCGGTCATCATCGAGGGCCGCAGTATCCTAGTCTTTTAATTTTCATCTTCATCTTTGACCCGACCGGTGAGCGCCACGCAGTCCCGAATGCACCTCTTTAACAATTTCACGGGCCTCGTACCCGCTTAGGCACCTTAGCCACATTCGATCAAAAGACCTTCCGTATAATGTGTTGTTTATTAATGCGTAAGACAGAGTTCTTTTCGATCCGATGGGCCAGCCGACCTATCGTCCGGTAGCTTTCCCGTTTGCAGTGTAGTTCATCAATGGCCGTCGCCAATCTTCTCGTGTTTTCCGTCACTACCGCAATCGATTCTTTTTCTTTCGCGATTTGTGTATTGTGTCTATGTCAAGCCGTGATAGGACTCCGACGTCCGTGAACCGACACTTCCACCGATTCATCTTGCAAACGAGCAAATTCTTTTGCGAGACTGGCTAAAGCATCTCGCTAAAGCATTCTCTTTTCTAGGAATCTTGTAGATCGTCACATTTGGAATCGTTCCAACAATCATATGGCATACCGGAAGTACTTGTTCGAGTCTTGGTTTAAAAATTCCGTATTGTCCGGCGATCCGTTGAATGATTAACCGTGAATCCCCGTAGATGTCGATGTCCGTTATCCCCATTCGAATGGTTAATTCCAATCCCGTTATGAGGGCTTCGTATTCTCGCTTCGTTGTTCGTACACGGTTCCGTCAAGTGGTAGGAGTATCTTAACATCCCCCGCTCCGTGTTATAAAGATTAGCCCGATTCCCGCCTTACCGGCACTATCACTTGCGATTCTTCGTCTTTGTGTGCCGAAGATGCTCCGTCGAAATACAATTCCCAACGTCGATCATCGTGGTCTTCTAGGCTCATTATTTGTTCATCCTGCGGATCGTCATCGAGAGGAGATTCGGCCGCAAAGGGTGTGCCGCGAGGAAGTCCGCTAAGACTTGTCCCTTTACGCACGCAGCAGGCACGAAAGTTATATCGAATTGCAATAATATCATCGACCATCCGGCAAGTCCGCCGGAAAGTGTTGGACGAGTCATCAAGTATCGCAATGGATTAAACTTCGAGATCGAGTCGACCTTATGAGAAAGCATGTAATGCCCGAGCTTTGAGCGGCGAAGATCGTGGCCAAACAATGCTTTTCAATTGCGGGATACCTTACCTCCGTCGGAAGTAAACGACGGCTTAAGTAGTAAAGAGCATTTTCTTTACCCTCATCATCGACCCGGCTAACAGTGCTCCGAGAGAGTCGTCTAAAGCCGCGGTGTAAAGTATCGCCGGTCTACCCGAGACCGGGGCCGCTAAGACAGGAGGTGTCATTAAATATTGTTTAATGTCTTCGAAGGCCTTCCGGCATTTCTCTTCCCAAATAAATTTGGCGTCCTTTTTAACTAGTGCCGAGAAAGGCCGACACCTACCCGATGTGTTCGAGATAAAGCGTCGAAGATATGCCGCCTTCCTCGAAAAGATCGTAGTTGTTTTAAGGTTTTCGGGAGGCGGCATTTCTAAGATGGCTTTAATCTTCTCCGGTCGATTTCAATTCCACGATGTCGGACAACGAATCCTAAGAATTTCCCGGAGGTGACGCCGAAGGCGCATTTTAAGGATTCATCTTAAGGTTAAATTGTCTTAATCGTTCGAAAACAATTCTCAAATCATACAGTGGTTTTCCTTTACTTTGCTTTCGATGACGACATCGTCCACGTAGCACTCGACTTGATCGTGGATGAGATCATCAAAAATTCTTGTCATTGCTCTTTGGTAAGTTGCTCCCGCGTTCTTCGGTCCGAATGGCATCACCGTGTAAGCAAAATACTCCGATCGGCGTTCGAATGCCGTAAGCTTTTCATCTTCCGGAGCCATTTTTATCCGGTTGTATCCCGAAGATCCATCCATGAATGAGAATATTTCATGTGTCGAAGCAATATCGATCATCGCTCCGGAATCGGTAGAGGGAATTCATCTTTTCGGACATGCCTTGTTTAA
Source organism: Papilionanthe hookeriana x Papilionanthe teres (assembly GCA_022702705.1). Lineage (NCBI taxonomy): Eukaryota > Viridiplantae > Streptophyta > Magnoliopsida > Asparagales > Orchidaceae > Papilionanthe > Papilionanthe hookeriana x Papilionanthe teres. Next base: position 88,849,977 of record CM040425.1, read on the forward strand.
ATCTCCGAAGTCCACACAAATTCCGATCCGACCATTCTTCTTCTCGACCGGCACTACGTTGGCTAGCCGTGTCGGGTATTGTTCTTCACGGACAAATTTAGCGTCTATTAGCTTTTTAACTTCGGCTATGACTTGTTGTTCGATTTCTAGACGCATTCTTCTCGGGACCTTGTTCGACCGGAACGTAGCAGGATCTACTCCTAGCTTATGGATCGCAACCTCCGGAGCTAATCCCGGCATTTCATCGTAGTTCCAAGCAAAACAGTCCTTAAATTCCATTAACAATTTGATTATTTCTTCGGAGTCTTCTTTGTCGAGTAAGGAGCTAACAAAGGTAGGTCTAGCTCTTCGCTAGTACCTAAGTTAATTTCCATTAATTCATCTATCGTGGATTTAATTTCTTCTTCGAATTCGGTGGAGCGTCTCCACTTAGTAAATCTTCGAGTTCGTCCGTAGTTTCCATGCAATTTTCATCGGACTTGCAAGTGACAACCAAGCAAAATTCGCATCGTCAACCGACCCTACCGTGCCGAATCCGAGTCCATACTTTGAATCGGGAGGACGGCCGAGTTATTCCATAACTTTTCAAAATGTTGTGATCGGCTCTTGTCCATTGTCGAGGTAAGAAACCACGTCGAATTAAATTTTGAACACAGGGAGAGTACCACTCAAAAGGTAATTCCATTAATTCGATGAAGTGACATCTTCGAATTGTACATTATTTTCGCTTTGGAGGAAGAAGCACCACGGTAGAATTCTGATCGGCTCAGCACCGTCACTACGTACCTTTCGACCTCCATACCCTCGATCTTATTAGGATGGATCGGAGTTAGGGTCATAGTATGTACGTAGTGGTTAATCTTCTCGTACATTGATTTGTATTCTTCGTTCTTTTCATCTTCGAGGGAGATCTTCGAATTGCGGCTTCTTCGACTTATTGTTGTCGCTTCTTGCTCGATTTCTTTTTCCTCTTCGTAACTATCTTCCCAATCAACATTGATGGTTGGTTTCTTCCGTCCAATCGTCCTAGTGTCTCTACCACGGCCTCGTCCCCGGCCTCGACCTCGGATGCGAGTTGTGGAGAAACCTTCACCATCTCGCCGAAGGGGTGGTGAGTGATCGTTGGACTAGAACTTCGTGTTCTTCGTTGTCCCGAACTTTCTTTGCTTCATTCGTTATGGTATCTCTCGAGAAGATTGTTTTCTTCGGCGGTGCATAATAAGCCGCATCTTCATGGATTCCAATTTCATGTACGGAGAATGGTTGTAAGTCTCCTTCGATGCATCGTTCCCCTCCATCGTAATATTCGATGCACCGATGTGCAGATGATGGTACCATCCCGTTTTCATGTATCCATGGTCGGCCCAAGAAAGCGTTGAACGACGTTTCGAATCGATTATATGAAATTTTGCGGTTGTCTTTGCTAAATCACCGGTCTTCATCGTAGCGTTATCGACCCGAGGGCTCTTTCTCCTTTCCGGTCGAATCCTCTTAATAACATTTTGTCGGCCTCGAGCTCACGAGCATCAATTTCCAAGTATGCTAGTGTTCGAAGACTCATTATATTGATTGATGCTCCCGGATCCACCAATACTCTGGAGAGCGTAAACTTCCCAATTAGTAATCGAAATGTACAACGGTCGGTTAGTGATCCGTCGTCCCAAGTAGTAGGTCATTGTCCGTGAAGGTAACACCTCGTTGTTCCTTTAACGAGCAAACCTCATCTAAGGAATCTCCGGCCATTCGAGCTAAGCAAATTTCCGGATCAAGTAAGGCCTCGATCAGAGCTTCTCTCATCTCCTTTGATAAGATGAGAGCATCGTAAATGCTCGCTCGGCCGGTAGTTTCCTAAGATGGGCTAGCACGTCGTAGTCCACTTTGTTCTCCCGTGTCTCGGCTTCTTCTCGAATGGGTATGTCTTCCGCCGGGGTTGGTTCTTCTTGAACAACCACCCGCTTTCCTTTGTCTTTTGGACCCATTCTCGGAGGTAGAACTCTTCCACTTCTCAAGTCGACTTCGTAATTTCTTCCGAATCTAGTATCGAGTTTGCTCGGTGTCTCCTCCCGAATCGGAATGACTCGGCTCTTCCGGATTATCTTCCAAATCCGAAGGCTCTAACTCTATCGTAACCGGAGCTCCTCGAAACTCGCGGATAGATCCGTTGCTTGTCGAACTCTCGTAGCCTCCTCGATGGATGCCTTCTTCGTCATTTTGATCGTCGAGATCATGTATGATTCGAGAATTGTTGTTGGTATCGAAATCGACGCCCGGATTGTCGCTAGTTACGTAATCGTTAGAAACAAATCAAAACGTAGCCAACGCCATCACCCTTATCATTATATGATCCCACCGAAGTGAGCAGATAATCATACAAAATCGCAGGTTCGAGGGATTTCTCCCCCGAATCGGAAACAACTATCCTAGGATAAGCAGCCCCTAGTCTAGCCTTAGGAATCTCGGTCCCCTCTTCTTCGTCAATTTTCTTCTTCTCTTCGATTTTCTCCCGTCGAGGTGGCTCTTCTATCGCAAGTGATAGTACCGGCTTAACAGTGTCTCGAACTCGAATCGAAGCTCGCACCGAAGCGGTTCGGATGTTGTCTAAAATCTTCTTCGAAGATCTCGTCCAGGCGGTAGTCCATCCATCGTCGCCTGCATAGGGATCTATCTGAATGACGGGATCGGCTGAGATAACATCGACGGAACCTCCTTTCCGGGGTTCCTTCATGTACTCCTTCGGATTGTTATATTTCCTTTCCGAAGGTTGTCGTCGAGCCAACTTTTCAAGGTAATGCAGCTCTTCTATCTTGTGCCCAAGCATCCGATGGTAGGGGCAAAAGTCGGGATCACCTTTCTTGTTGACTTCCTCTGGTCTTTTGGCTCGGCAGCTGGAAATCTGGAGTTTTCATTAAGCTACGGAACATCTTTGGCATCGCTTCATTTTTGAACGGATATTCTCTCGCTCGAAGCTCCCTCAATGTACGTTGCGGACGAGACGGTTGTTCATACCGCGGAGACGACCGATAGCCGGACCGGGGTTGCCGGTAATTTTGTTGTGGTTGTCGCGGCCGTTCGCGTGGTATTTGCATCGGTTGTTTGCCTTTGTCAACCGCCGCAACGATCCCGCATTTCTTTTCGAAAGTCTTCACCGCTTCGCTCGTCCGTCTTGTCGGCAAAACTTAATTGCTTCGCCTCTTCTTGCAAGCTTCCGGCCTTGCTTAACAACTTCTCAAAAGTCTTAATAGTGAATCCTCGAGGAGAAGTGCTATCGGGCCGTGAATGCTTTTAAGCAAGATGCCGACCGCATGTTGTTCTCGCAATTGTGGTTCACACTTCATACTTAAATTTCTCCATCGAAGTATGTAATCCACTAGAGTTTCATTCGGCCTTTGTTTCTCTACCACTAAATCACCTATAGTGATGTGGTGCCGAGCTCCGGCAAATCGCTTAATGAAGAGGCTCTCTAGCTCCGAGAATGTCTTTACGCATCCGTCGGGCAATCTCGCATACCCGCCGAAGGCGATTCCCGACTGATCGCTAACGAACCGTCGGAAGAGTAGCGCATCGCTCCCGCCGCATTGCAACAACCGGCACGAAAGTGTGCAACATGCCGTCGGGGTTCCCGGTTCCGTCGAAGGTTTTAAACCGCAGGTGGTACGAAGCCCTTCGGGTATCGGGATGTCGTCGAATTCTTCCGGTAAGGTCTACCCGTCCGAATAGATGTCCCGTTCTTCGATCGTGCTAGTGGCTTCTCGCACTCGCCGTTCTACCAAGTTCTTGATATCCTTTTCGAGGATCATACTTTGTGTTGTATCCTTTTTCACTGGTCATCCCCATCGACGGATGTAATCTCCTTTCCTCCGTCTACGATGTGAATGACTTCTGGGGGTGTCTCTCTATGTGGTCGTACTCGACTTTGGAGAGTGGCTAGAGCTATGGCCATCTCTTCCATCCTCTTCGCCATTCGAGCGATCGTGTCGTCCTTTTCCCGAAGCCGTCTCTTCATCGCTCCGGCTCCTCTCTTCGCGGCCGCAGGAGCACCTCGAGAAGATGATGAAGCTCGTGTCTCAACCATGTTGATTTCTCGCATATTCGTTGTCCATGAATTCCGATGAGTCGATCTCATCTCCGAACTTTTCTTCTCTTTCTTTCGCCAACCGTCGGATGTCGGTTCTCAACTTTTCCATGGCATCTTCTAGCGGAGCTTTCGTGTATCTTTGTGGTTGTCATGCGATGGTTGCCGGTCCTTTTTCACGAGTCCCCTTCATCGCAAGAGCACTTTCTTCGCATTCCAGCCTCCGGCGAGACTTTCTTCTCGGCCGTCGTTTCGGCCTCAATCGCCCCGTAGTGGGACGCCACACCATCCTTCTAGCAGCAGAAGGTCTATGACCAGCATGGTCTATCGGCCAAATGCCGGAAGGTGGTATCCTCCCTAATCCGTAACCCCGATACTACGACAGCGGCTAGCCTTCATTCTCTTGCTCGGCTTTTCTATCATGACGGCGGGTTCTACTCGGGGCCCAAGACGGGATTCGACCGGCACCCGCCCTATCCTTCGTAGAATTTCCGACACGGGCAATTTTCCTTCTTCGCTAGCTTTTCTACCAAAGTTTGCAATCGAGCAAACGGCGTAGTTCCGATTCTTTTCTCGCGGCTATCGTCGTAGTATGCGGGCCGTGGTAATGTGGCAACGAATCTTTCGAACATTCTCTTCATCCTCTCGCGGCGAGAGGGGATGGAACCTCGCTTCCTCCCAAAAGTGGTATGTAGTCGAGCAATGGTGTATATTCCGGCAATCGTGTATATTCCGGCAACTCCGGAATTTCCTCCAGAAGGCAACCTCGGCAGCTTCCGGCTTCCCCGGCGATCCTTCTATTTCTATTTCTTCTTCGGGTCTTTGTCGGCCGAAGGAATCTTCGAACCGGACCCGATTTCGAAGACGAAGGTCTTACAGAAGATCCGTACCCTCCACGGTAACGATGTTTACCATAGTTCCGGATTTCTTTCCCTTCGATTCGGCGTAAGTCGGGGTAGGTGCGAAAACAACTAGACCAGCTGGGGGTAGTGAGAATGACTCCTCCCGCGGACAAGCAAGATTCTCCTAGTCGGGACCCTTCGCAGGGAGGAAACTCTCGGATCGACCTAAGGTCGAACTCGCCAGCTGGTTCCTCGCCTTCGCATACCTTGTTCGTCGCTGCAAAGAGGAGACGTCGGTGACTTCGACGTTCGTGTTTTCAAATCCCCGTCCAAATCGGATGACCCCATTGTCGGCAGCTTCATCCTTATAGACAGCGAAGTCCAGTCCGTTGGTGAAGGAGAAAACCGCTTCGGGCTTCCATTTCTGCAAGGTCGATTCCGTCTGTCGGTCCCAAGTTATGCTTCTTTTCTTCAGGACGAAAAGAAAGGAATTGAAAAGAGTCCGAACTCATTCTTTGTTCATGTATTTATAAAAAGAATCATTTGTTAAAAGAATCACTTATTAGAGGGTTTGTTTATTTAGAACTGAACGTTCAAAGGTGTGTAGAAGGTAAGGAAACCGATTCGGAAAGGAAAAGAAAGTCTTAAGCAAGACTTCCCGACTCGAAGGATCACTCCTAAACTAACACCTATCGGGGTCCACCCCACCTCGTAAATGAGGTAAAAGGATCTCGAACCTCTCTCGTTTAGGGGTGTCTAAACAAGCGGCTCCTAAATCCGAGAGAATGTTGGCTATACTTGTTCAAGATAGAAATGAACATAGTATTCCAACGGAAAGAGGGGTAGCTCGATCCATTAGTGACATGGATACACTACCGATTTTTGAAAGCGTAATTATTCGATTATAATGGAGAGAGGAATAATCCCCAACTGAGTCGCCGTAAATCCCGTGCGGCTTATTTTTAGGTCGTGTTTTATTTTCAAGAGGGGTCGCCTAACGTAAATCAGTCGGCGAATTTTTAATTTAATTAAAATAAATAATTTGAAAAGTAGTATTTGATTTTGAAAATAATTTTAAATTCGAAGGTTTTAAGATATGAGATTAAACCGATCTCACATCCCAAATAGTTTATATAAACGAGCACCGCACCACAAACCGTGTACCTATCCCTAAGGATAGACACACCGCTCGATGGTGGGGCTTCGATTAAATAAACTAGAAGATTAGTGACATCCGTTTGGTCCGTGAACCAATTTTATAAGCCGACAAGTTTCCCTCGCTAATATGAAAACATTAAACAGTGGTTTATATTACTCGGGTTCTTTAAAATTCCCTATAAGGGCAAGCCCCTATAGCTAATTACATCTTAAGTGACGGAATCACCTAAGAAAACTCTCGATAATAATCAATGATTCTCGCTCTCAAGAATTTCAAAGTTTAAGGTTTTCAAAGATTGAATTTTGGAATTTCAATAGTGGAATGGATCAAATTTGGAACTTTTTGTTTTGTGAATCCAAAGGAAGAAAGGTAGGAGAAATCACCGATTCGAAGTGAACTTCGATAATTTCCCGACTATCCTATCGTTTCGCTTCGAATTTAGGAAAGTCCTAATGTTTATTTAGTATTTCAATCTCGCCAATTTTAATTAATTAGTGGCTTATATTTGTATGATAAAATCAAACAAATAAACTCTAGAAAATGTGAGGGTTTATTGTCGTATCGGACGACTACCTCGAAATCCTAAGACCTGCTAGGGCTTAATTTGCAATGCAAATGCCTAACGAAGAGTCGAGGATTTATGTCGCACTGTGCAAGCTACCTCGAAATCCTATGGCTTTGTTGTTTTAATTCTAAGAAGATTTTGTCAAGTAGACTCAGTGTTTTGCACGATGACGATGGTCGTGCCGCCCACCATGCTCCGAGCTCCTTGTTGTCGCAGAGGTTTAGTTTTAGAAATCATAAATCGGGAGTCGAGAAAAGTGTTTTGGCTTAGAGAAAATCTTAATTTCCAAGTGTTTTTTATGTTTTATTTAAAACAAATCTTAAAGTTGATTATAACGACACCGGCTAAGATCCCACTGTTCCATCCTTCCGCATCATTATTTTTATCGGATTCACTTAGTCCGTATGAATTTGCTAAACTCAACCGAATGAGTTCCACACTTTCATTTAGACCGCGGGAAATCCCGTTAGCAACACGTAGGTTACATCATCCGAGGTATTCCCGATCATCCAACGAGACGTTTTAATTTAGTTGTAATCGTAGTTTTGTGTTCCGTTTGTGATTAAATTTCGAGTTGTTTTATATTTTGAAATGTCGTGGCGGTGAATTTTATCTCGCAACGACTTTTAACTTAGTTTTGGTTTCAGCTTTAGGACTATCCTAAAGGTGTGGGTTTTCATGCAACAGTTGTTTTATCATGCAAGAAAAGTAAAATGCATTTCGTAATAAAGTAAATTGCAAGAAAGTAAATTGCAAGAAAGTAAATCGCAATAAAATAAAAGCGTACTCGGAGGGTCTTCCCGTCATCCCAAGCCGCACTTAAAACACAATTAGAATGTTTAAGCAAGTTCCTAGTAAAGCTAAGGGAAAGGTTATGGTTTTCTACCAAATTCCTAATCCTATAGCCTAGTCATCTCCTACGACGTCTAGGTTCTTTCGGTTTTGGTTTAAGGACGATTTTCTTCATCAAAGAACAATTAAGTCCAATCGTTCTTATAAATATCCTATCATATCGAGGAAGTGCTTAAGAAGAATCTTAAACATCTTTTCAATATTTCCAGGATTGTTTTAAGTCCAAATGAATTTAATTATATAAATGAATCGATCGTCCGAGGTTTTCAAGTCTTGTTAATTTGCTCGTTGAACTGTGACATTCGAATATCCTATGAGTGAAGTGACACTTCATTTAATGTTTTATTTAGGAGCTATAATAACTAAAGCTTTCAAGGGTAAGTTAGTATTCAAATGATTTGGTTTAAGTTAAAGAGTTTAAATTCGGAATAGTTGTTCAAGTTGTTTTATATTTAATTTCTTTTATGTCTTAGGTGATGTTATATTTAATTTAACTTAATTTAATTGAGTTTTAATTTAGTTTAACATAGTTCAATTTAATTTGACTTCGGTGTTTAATTAATTTGATTTGATTTAACTTTAATTTAATTATTTAATTTAATTTAATTTAATTTTAATTATTTAATTTAATTTAATTTAATTATTAAATTTAATCTTAATTTAATTTAATTGTTTAATTTAATTTAATTTAATTATTTAATTTAATTTAATTTAATTGTTTGATTTAATTTAATTTAATTTTAATTAATTTAATTTAATTGTTTAATTATTTAATTTAATTTAATTTAATTATTAAATTTAATCTTAATTTAATTTAATTGTTTAATTTAATCTAATTTAATTATTTAATTTAATTTAATTTAATTATTAAATTTAATCTTAATTTAATTTATCTTTAATTTATTTTATTTTTAATTTTAATTGAAATTAAGTCTTTTAATATTTTAAATTTGAATTATCATTTTAATTAAAAAATTGAGTATTAGTTGATATAATTAATTTAGGGATTTTTAAATTAAAGAATAAATCTCTTCCTAATAAATATCCCTTATTTTAATAATTCCAATTTTATTATTCTTCCAAATTTAATATATTATTTAATTAAAGTTTAATCATTTTAAAATTATTTAATGGGTTTCTACCCTTTAATTATTTAAATTTCAATCATCCAAATCAGATTAGGATCAAATATTTTACTTGTTGATTTTTTATTAAACCTAAAGTTTTAATTAAGGATTAAAGATTTTAATTACCATTTTACCCTTTAAGCTTAATAATCTCATAACTCACTAAATTGAACTCAAATGAACTTGAAATTTTTATGTGACTTTACTCATATGTCAATAAAGACATGAGAGGAGAAAATGTGATTTTTCTGTATTTAATTTATTTATATAATTATTTTTGGTAGAAAATAGAGATTTTCAAGGAAAATTTGATAACATGACCAAGGGAAAAGTTTCTGTCCTTAAGAAAATTAGGGGACATTCCTAATGACCAGAGAAGCACTTGGACCAATTTTGGTGATTTTTTGAATTATATTATTTTTATTATAATTATTTTGAGTTTTGGAGTGTTAATTAATTTAAAAATAAAATAAATGTTGAAAAATGGATTTTATATTTTTCAAAAATCTCTCTGATATCAAGGAAACCAGAGAATCAAATTTTGCAATTTTCTGATTTTTCTATGATTTATTGTAATTATTTTAGTAAAAATGTTAGAAAATACATTTTTTTAATTTTAAAATTACCCTAGGGCTTTAAAATTTAATATCTCACTAAATAGACTTAGGAAAAATGTGGGATTTGTTCCTAAGTGATTAAAATTCAAAATGTGACATTTTGATGAATTTTATTATTTTTGTGATTTTTATTATTTTTTAATTATTAAAAATATTAAAATATTATTAAAAATCAACTTTTTCAGAAAATTGAAATTTTAATTTTCTTAGATTCCCCTGATATCAGAGAGGCTCCAAAACCAATTTGGTGAATTTTTAAAAAAAATTTTAAAAGTTATGAATTTTTAAAGTTTAAAATGGCTAAGTCGGCTTAATTAACCCAATTAGTGGGGCTAACCAAGTCCAATTGACTTCAAATTTTTATGGTGGATTCCTCTGATCCTAAAGGTCAGTGGAGAATTGATTTCAAGTCAATTTGATGCCTGGTTAACTCTAATTAATTAAAGACCTATTTTAGGTGTTTAAGCCAATTAGGGTTAATCTGAGTGAATTAACTCAAGTCCTATTTTTCCTAGAGTTCTCTGGTCATAAGCGAACATCACCAAATATTTCTAGAATTTATTTCACAACATGCTAATTTTTGGAATTAAAATACTCAAAACAACAACATGCATTTGAAAAATAAATAACTTTTCACAGAGATGGCCTCTCGACCTCGGAAAATTCAGGGAATGTTCCCAAGTTCAGAGGCTTCAAAAGCTCCTATGGTCTCATGCCATGGTGAATTGTATACATGCATGGAGAATCAAATGTATGCAGAGAGTAAATAAATTATAAAAAATAAAATACTTAATTAAATTAAATGATTTCTTTTCCACATTATTCTCCTCTCGTTCACCGAGCAAGAGGGTATTTTTATTTTATTTTTGTGATTTTTCTACACAGAGATATGAATTTTTGAAGTTTAGGGAATTAAATAAATAGAAAAATACCCTAATTTTCTATTTATCCACGCGGCGCCGCGTCAACCTCGGCAGCTCCGAACGCACACGCGTCGCGCTCCCATTCGACGCCGCCACCCGAGTCGCGCAGCCCGGGCCCCGCGGTTCTCGTACCGTCTCCTCGGTCCGACGCAATCCCGGCCGTCCGTGCGCGCGTGTATCGAATGGACGGCATCCGTTCATCGTCCCCAAGTGTTCTCACCCGAGAGCCGTCCACACTAAATCCCTAAGATCTCACTCGATTCTCAATGGATTTTCATGTTCTTATGCTTCTATGGATTCGTCTTCAAGAGACGAACACATCTATACGGCTAACATGCATCGAAACTAAGGCATTTGAAATGGAGAATCTCCGATGCTCGGGATGAATAGTTAACTCATACCTTAGCTCGTAGAAGTGTGGCTTCAATCCGAGAGTTGTTGCACCTTCGATCGGGTCCCAGCGAAGCTCCGCATGAAGTCTCCCGGTCTCGGTGAATCGCCTAGCTATGAAAGTGACCACAGCCCGATCACAAAGCTCGGAGGCCGGAGCAACTCGGGTGGCTCCGGAGATGGGGCTTTCAGTGGGAAACTTCTCCTCTTGGTCCAGCTGAAGGTGTAGGACCAGTCAACTTGAGGATTGGCTCACCGTGGCAAAGTGTCCCGGTTTCGGTGGAATTTCGCCGAGAAATCGGGCTCGTCGGTGTGGATTAGGGCAAATCGACACCTGGGATCAACCGCTCTAAGGATGGTGAAGGGTTTGGAACAATTTTGCGCAGTTTCGGCAAGGTTTGTGCTTGGCTCTCCTCATGGCCGAGAGGGGTGGAGTTTGAACAGAGCTGGCCGGGGGCCTCCTGTGGAGAGTTAGGGCGTCGGATCACCGCTTCGCGTGAGGAGAAGATCGCCCATGGTGACCACTGGGGATTGGGCGACTCGACAAGTGAGAATTTCAATGTTGGCTCACATGCGAGCTCTCGGCCATGGTGTTTTCCGGCGGCCTCGGTGGCCGGCCGGCCAGCATGGGTCACCCTCAAGGTCAGGTGGGTCGTGGCCGGAGGTTTGTGCAATCAATCGGCCATGGACATGTGTAAAGGCTTTGATCCAAAGTGGAATGGGGCATGGCTAGATTTGGACCTAAATGGGTCAACCCACCCATTTGGGCTAGGTGCACCACCCAAGGCCTGGTTTAGGCCGAGGAGAAAGTGATTTGGATCAGCTTGATTAGTGGGGTCAAGTCACAATCCAAGTACAATTAGAGCTTAAGCATGGTTTAGTGGAATCATGTAAGTGGTTAACCACCTTTAGAGTTAAGGAAAGAGCCTCCTCCTTTTGCCCAAAATGGCATGGTGACATGTAAAGAGGCTCTCATGGCTTGCATATGGCTTATGCATGGCTCCATGGCTCCATTTGGCTTGGGAAAAGTAAAGTCAATTTCATGGAAATGGATTTAAGGAAAATTTTGGTATTTAGGGGTGATTTGGCATGAGGCTTGATTTGGAATTATTTGATGATGAATTTAGGACTTAGGGATGATTTTAATTGAAAGTATGATGAGGGGAAATGTCATATGGGCCTTGGAAGAATTTTGGGCTTTTTTGAAAGGGTTTTAGATGGGCTTTTAAGATGGATTAGAAAGTGGGCTCTTGAATTTTAAAATGGATTTTGGGATGAAATTTTGTAAAGAGGTTGGGCCAAATAATTATTGGGTTTAGCTCATGGATGTGTCATGAGTGACTTGAAGCAAATTTGGGGTAGTTTGGACTTGAATTGGGTTGGATTCGAATTCTTTCGTGAATGGGCCAATGTAGGTCAAATTGGGCTAACTTGGGCCAATGTTGGGCTAGGGTTGAAATTGATGTAAAATAAATATTAAGAAATGTTTATGGGAGTGTTTCAAAGAGGTTTTGGCTTTGGTTGGGTTTTAATTTTGAGGTTTGGGCCTATTTGGGTTAGATTTGGGTTTAGGTCAAAATCGGGCTTTTGATTTTGGGTCGAATTCGAGTGGGGTTTGGGTCAAAATCTTGGGCAAATCATGCTAGTGTTTTGTTTATGAGGATGTTAAGGAAGGTTTAGAAAAGATTTGGGGTTAATTGGAGTTGAATTGGGTTAGTTTGGGCTAAGTTTGGGTCATGGGTCCAAATTTCGGGCCTTAAGGCCCAAAGTGAAATTGGATCCAAATGTCAATCAAATTGACTTGGATTTGGTCTAAATTGGTATCGGGAATGTTGAATTGAAGTTTAGAATTGAATTGGACCAAGATTGGGGTCAATTGGGTATGTTTGGTTTGACATCGGGTCCACTTTGGGTTAAAACGGTCAATTTGGGGGTTTTGACAAAAGTAGGGTAAATTGACAAAATTGGCCCATGGTGTAGTTGGACAAAATGAAATTGGGAATATTTGGGATTTTCTGGAATTTTCTGGGAATTTTCTGAATTTTTGGATTTTTAGGCCAAGAAGGGTATTTTGGGTATTTGGAGGGTATTGGGGGGTTTTCTTGGAATTTTTGGTATTTTTGGGTATGGATGATCAATTTGAGTGATGTGGAGGTGTTTGGGATTGATTTTGGAAAATTTTAGGTAATTTGGAGATTTTGCAAAAATTTGGGTAATTCAAGGTTTTGTGGTAGCTTAAGTAGTGTAGAGGCCCTGGGTCAAAAATCGAAAATTTGGGAAATTGAAGATTGGGTGAATTTGGGTGGGGTGAAATCATTTTGGTTGAGCCATGAAGCCATTTCAAGCCCATATGAGCCATGAAAGGACTCATTCGAGGCATTCACTACGTTGCTCCTAACCCTCTCACCGAGCGGCTTAGTGGGTTAAGGACCATCCATGTGAATCACCTACATGAGTCGGAGGTCAAGTTGGGTATGGGTGTGGTTTTAGGAAGTGTGTGGAAATGTAGTGTGTAAGTGTAGTGTATGTCAGCCCCTTCATCGTACTCAGCCACCTGGTAGCGCTCCTAAGGCCAAAGAGTCCTATAGAACTCATCCTTTAAACTTCCATATTCGATTTCAACCCTCTAGGTGATTAGGGGTCTATAGTCAAGTTTGGGGAGTTTGCAGGGAGTTTAGAAGTGGTTTGAATTTCTAAAAGGCGGGTCCCAATTCTAGTCCTCTAAGATAGTCAAAGGAAAAGCCTAAGGCTAGATCCTAAGCACTAAAAAGAAGAAAAGGAAGACCTCATCAAAAATGAGGTCAACACTTACCTGTAGAGTCGGACGCAAGTGGGGGAAGGGCAGGAAGAAGGCAACAAAGCGTCTCAGCCAAGAGCCGAAGCTCGGCAGCAGGAGCAGGGATCGAGCAACAGATCACGCGAGGTGACCCTCGCGTAGGATAATACTCGAGAAGGTATGGGGAGAACCACGCGAGGCTCGAGAGAGCAACGACTACAAGGAAGAGGCGCGCTCGAGCGCGGAGAAGCAGAGAACGGGAGCCTTCATCGAACGAGCGAGAGAGGCAGCCAACCGATCGAATGGGTAGGGATTAGGGCTTAGGATATAATAAATAAATTTAAAAAATATATATATTATTAATTTTATTAAAATCAAGCCCAAAATCGCAATTTCCGCTTCGGCATGCGATCCTCGCAAATTAAATATCAATTTTAGGTGGAAACGACGTTCCGGACGCAACGGCGTAGTCCGTTTTGTCATCCGAGATCATTCGGGCAACCTCGTCGACAATCGCGTCGAAAGTGCGTCAAATCTGACATTTTCTGAAATTCTGACTCGACGTCGCTCGTTCTGGCATTCTGAACCCGATCTTGATCCGTTGCGGAGAATTCGAAGACGCCGAGGCCGTGGCTCGAGGAATTTGTGCTCCGGTGGTGCGAAAATGTGCACGAGGCTATCCTAAGGTCCAGCTGGTCCTATAGAAACCTCAATTCGGAGTCCCAACACCAATTCCAAACTATCCGTCGTGAGCTGCAGGTCAGGAATTTCGTCCGGGATTCCAAAAGAGTGTCGAAGTGGTTTCGAGCATTCTAAAACGAGGTAGGCCCATTGCTAAGAATCTAAGATCGTCGGGGAAGCTCCTAAAGCTAGAACCCTAAATCCTAGGAGAAAAAACTAAACCTCAACAAAAGTGAGGTCAACAAAGTAAAAGCCCAAAATCTTAAAATGAACTTATAAAATGATGAAATAAAGCAAATCCAATGCTAATAACTGTGTCAAACATTACATTTTTTTGTTGCTTCCATAAAATGACACAAACTTGTCAACTACCAAAGTTTGTCTTAGTTTCCTTTATTATTATATGCCAAGCTCTTATACAAGAGATTGAACATTAAATTTAGCTTATATACACTTAATTATTTCTCTTAAATTCATATTTATTTGATGGCATATGCTTGGATTGGTAAGATATTAAATAAATTTAGAAGTGCATTGTAGGTGATTTCTCTGCATAATCAAATGATTAGATATATAATAAATTTAGAATTATTATTATTATTTTGATAACTTTTCCTTTTCAAAATTTGTTCTCTGCCATTATTAAGTTAATTAGTGGTATTTATAGTTGTTAATTTAAGAAATAATAATTTATTACTATTTCAGTGAGCTTTAATATTGTGAGTGAAAGTCCATAAATAAGTTGCTTATAGGGTCAATTGTGGTACCCAAATGTTAGATTTGAGCTTAATTTTTTCCTCCTAGTCGCAATATTATAATTTTATTTAATGTTAGAAGCTTTTCTTTTAATTTTTATGATTTATCACTAATGGTTGTGTTATATGATTTAACTAGTGATTCCATTTTAATGTAGTTATTACAATACATTAAACTCATAAAAAAAGCCCAAATTGATGTAATATGATTCAAATACAAACCAACGTCAAAATAATTTTGTTCGAGAGAAATTTTAATAAGTTTCCTCGCATATTTGAGCTGACATTTACGCATTTTTCTTTAAAAAAATAAAGGGCAAGAATATTGCCTAATTATAATCATTATGAAGAATATAAAGTCAAATTTCCTAAGAAAATTTGTAAATTGTAAATGTTATAATCCAGACATTTTATGTATAAAAATGTGTAACACCTTGGTAACTTATGTATATGGGTAAATTATATCACTTCAAACTATAAACATAATAAAACATTAACTTTAAATACCATAATTTTCACAATTCATTAATAAAGACATATATATTTATTTAAAAATATTAATAAAATATTAAGTAAAATTTTACCCTCAACCACTATTCACTCCACAAAATACTCAAAAGTAACTTACATCTTCATGTTCATGAACCTATAAAACAAATTAGTTTCTCCATGAATCACCATATAATATTTACAAAAATTACAAAGAGAAAAACTGTCACATATTTACAAAAACTTCCAACCAGTGAGATTTTCCATATCATCTCCACCACCATGATTAAGACTGGTTAATTACAAACTTACCAATAAAAATAAAAAAAAAAGCTCAAATATGGTCTCTTCCATCAACTCTTCAATTATATAGCAACACACCTCTGCAATAATATGCTCCATCTCTAATCTATAATTTATCCACATTGAACTGCCCATATCTTTCCTCACAATCTCATTTATTGTGGACTGAACCTGTGAATTCACAGCATAACTCATAATGGTCTTTGAGACTTCCTTAATTGTGAAATCTTTCAGAAATGGCTGTACAATGGTGGGTTTGAGGAAAGATAACCAGGGGGAGAAGATCTGGAATCGCCTCACTCTTATTTCTGAGAGGACCTCATTTACACAGTCCAGGAGGAGTTTTGGGTCTTCTGGATATGAACTCTGTAATGATCTTATTTCATCTGAAAGTGAAGGCAAACTTTCTAGACTCATCTCTGAATCAAAATTATTGCTTTCCAGCACAGTTTTTACAAATTTAGTCATCATCTCCATGTCATAAGAACAAATTCTTTGATGAGAAATCAGACAATCGGATGTGGTTATCAAAACTTCAGAAACTTCATGGAAGTTGAGATGAATTGGTTGCAAAGGTTTGTGTAATTCATCTGTAGTGAATGAATCTGTAAGTGTTTCCAACTTGAGTTGAAGGAAGAAGAGAGAACTTGAGAACCAATAAATAAATAAAAAAAAAAAAAAAAAAAAAGTTTAGGGGCCATTTGAGATAACTTTTGTTGTTTATTATTATTATTATTTTTTGCTGTTTTGTTTTTGTTTTGATTTGAAATAAAACATATTATTTAAGTATTTTCAAAAACATGCTAGTTTGATTTTAGAAACAAAAAATAAAATCACGTAAAAAACACATGAAACAAACATATTCCAAAAAACAAAAGAGAAACAAAAACGAAAATAAAAAATAAAATTTGATGCCAAATAAGCCCTTACTAAATTCTAAATTATACCTAATTTAATACTTGGATGGTCTGGACTTGTATCTTCTTCTAATAAAAAGGGTTCAAGCACGGATACTGGACTCGGCCTTTCGGGTTTTTCGACCATGAACTCAGAAGAGTCTACGTGCTTTATGATTAAAGAGTTTGGAGATATTGGTGCAGTGGAAATCAGCATTCTTGGTTTCTCATTTGGAGTGCCCTGGGAAACAAAAAATTTAGTGAGTTGTTGCTGCCATTAGTTACATTAACATTAATGAAATCAAAGCTTATAAACTGAAGGAAAGCATAGAAAAAGCAGCTCGCTGAAGACATACTTGCTCAGAACATCCACCCGTGCAACTTTCACATGAAGAACAACCATCTGGTATGTACAAAGTGTTGCACTTTGCAGAATTTACATGTACATATTTTACGTTTTCCACATCAACAATCTCCTCTCTTCCTGTCAAAGATACAGAAAATCTTACCATCGAGAACAAAAGTAAATGAAGCATCAGTAATGGATATTATACCTTCAGTGTTAGGTTGATCTCCATCACAAGTTTCTTCATTTGAACTCTGCTCAGGAGTTAAATTGGCAGAGGAATCATCAATCAATAGTAGCTTTAGCTGGTTGCAATCTGATGGAGAGATCAATTCCTCCAAAGGGTTGGAGATCTGGTTGTTCATCGAGTTAGCAGCGCTACAATCAGTACTAATCATCTCAGAAAAATATTTCTCTGATTCTTCGTTGAAGGATTCTGCATGAAGGAGAGAAACTGGTGATAATCCTTGTATTTTGTACCGGGTAGCTTCAGCTTCAACTTTCTGTTGACATTCTTTTGAGTTAGTTCTTGATTCTGCTTTGCTATTAGACGGAACAGCTTGGGTTGTAAATTCTTTTCTGTTACCTTCTTCGGGTTTCATTCTGTATTTCTTAGTTGAACCTTTACAACCAACCGGAATTCTGCTGAAGCTATCTTTGGAAATCAAATGCTGCTCCTTTCTGCTATCGCTGATTATGTATTTCAACTTCCTCTTAATTTCTCTAAATGAAAAATGAGATTTCTCATGCTTCTTGCTGTAACAGGATTGAGGAGACGAGCATGGGCTGTTTTGGGTTGAATCATCATGATTCTTTGGTAGGTGTGGCGTTAGAACAACAATTTTACTCATTTCCTTCGAACTGTTTCTAATTTTTGATGCAGTTTCCTCATGAAATTTGTCTTTTTTCTTTAAAAAAAAGTGTTTCTTTGGCTTCTGGATCGTTTGATTGCTAAAAATTTTCCCATTTTGATCAGAAATTTCATTTTTTTCCTTGGAGTGATCGCTTCCTTCCAAGTAATGAACTGCTTCCACTTTAGAAGAGTCTGCAATATGTGGTTTCAGAAGCTGTTGAATATGGCTGAACACAAGTGAGTTTGGATGCTGAACGAGCTTCAGAAACAACTCTTTGTTTGAATTCAGTATCTCCAACGCATCCATAAACTCTTGGGAGTGTATAACTCCATTTCCAACCAGCTGCTTTGTCTCATCAATCTTCTGACTTAAGAAGGCTTCAGCTTCACCAACCAGTGCTTCCAGAAGCATAGAGTTCTTATAGGCAAGCTGTGAAACAGATTCATCAAAATTTGTATTTTTTTGTTGGCCATTAGATCTCAAGGGACCAAATAAATCAACCCCAAGCAGATTAGAACAATTACTCACAGAATAGAACTCCGTCATCAATGCAGCCAAATCTAAAATGAGGTTGGAACCTTCATAAGCGGATTCCACTAAGTGACTGAATCGATGATCTGAATCAGTCTTGTGGTTTTTAATCATCTTTTGATTGGATTTTACGTTCCAGACAGAAGCCATTGAGGTTTTCTCTATAGACATTTCTTCCTCTATAAGTGATTTGACACTTGGCAAGCGAGAGAGAACCATTGTATCTCTACAGCCATCAAACTGTATGGTAACAAATATGACCATGTAATCAGCAATTGTATTATTTTTCTTTTCTGTTAATACAATCAAGTTCTTGTAAATAAACAAAAGTAACATAAAGAAAGTAGAAGAATGCGAAACGAAAAGGAAAAACTAATATGAGGAATTTAACTAAACAGAATGACGAAGATGGATTTAAATAGAAGTTTTAAGTCTTACCTTTTTATCATGTTCATATTTTCTTTCCAAAGTATCCTCCGTGAGATTATTGCCACATAAGTGAGTTCCTGCACGAGTTAATTGGCATCTGATTAATATGGTGATAAATAGAGTTGAAAAATATCCTATACAAATGATGCAGGATAAAAATTACATATCTATCACTTAAATTTTCATATTATATTTACATACATAATACTCAAATTAATTAATACTACATCAGAAATATCACTATTACTAATTTTTTAAAAATAAAATATACATTTTTCATGCATAGGACCGAGACACCAAAGTGATATAAAAGTAAATATCAAGCTTTAGGTGTTAGAAATGTAAATACATGGGATTTGTGCAGTATGTATGTAAATTATTAGAATTATTAGCCAAATTATTATGATAATTACCGCTGCAGTTATTTTTAGCTTTTATTTGCTTTTTGTTTTCGTTTTTCATATTTATGTATTTACTAGTTGGTTAATTTCTGAATTTATGTCCTTCATTTTATTTGTGTCTTGTAATATATATTTATAACCCTTTTCATATCAATGACAGTATCCTGCATTATTCTCAAAGTTAACATGGTATCAAAGCCATGTTTTGAATCCCAGAAGTTGCCTAGCCACTGTCCTTGTTTCTGCAGGTTTTTGGCTTTAAACCCTAAACCCTAAACCCTATCACCAGCGAAAGTGGGACTCTCTCTCCACTGCAGATCCTGTCCCAAGGATTTTTGCAGCCGGCCTTTCTAAAGACCTTCTGTAGCATCCGAACCTCATTTGGTTCGTGGAATTTCCAAGGTACAACTACTGATTCTTCCCGTTCTCCTCGCACCCCCTACCCTTCCTCCTACAGCCGGAATCCTTCTATGTCTTGGCAACTCAACATAACCTTCAGCTTCGTCGTAATCATGGCAGACTCCACCACCGATCCACCTCCTAATGTTGTGCTTGAGTCCACTGAAGGATCAACACCTACCTCAATCCCTCCGCAGACTAGAGGACCAGAAAATCATATGAACTTCCTAATCACCACAGATAAACTTAACGGTCATAATTTTCTTAAATGGTCTCAAGTTGTGTACTTGTTCGTCAAGGGATGCGGGAAATTCAACTATCTCACAGGTATGACTCGTGAACCTCCAAAAACAGACCCGATGTATGCAGTTCGGGGAGTCGAGAATTACATGGTCATGTCGTGGTTGATTAACTCCAAGTAGACCATGATTTTTCATTCATATGTATTTCTTCTTCTATCAATGCTCTATGAACTGTAATTCGGGATACCTGCTCGGATATGGGTAACTCCAGTCAACTTTATGAGGTCCTAAAATGATCCACGAGGCGAGACAGTTAAGGATGGAATACGATATCTATTATGACTATACATGAGACTCTTCAGAAGACCTTTCTTTCTTTCAAAAAATTGTAGAAAAAGATCGCGTGTTCCAATTCTGACGGGCCTTAAAAATGATATTGACGCATATACTTGGCCGGGATCCCCTGCCTTCCCCTCGGGCTGCATTCACGAAGATTCGATATGAAGAGAACCGAAGTCTTGTCATGCTCGACACTTCCGCTTTAGTCGAGTCATCTGCCATGATCACTAATAGTATTGAACACTCATCCATACTATCTCGAGCCACTGGCTCCACTTGTGACTACTGTCACAGACCCGACCATTGGAAACTCCACGATAAAGCGACATACAAACCTTCAGCCAAATCCTCCCATACTAAGGGACACAATACGGCATCTGAATCTGTTAGGCACAACCAACTCGCACTGGGAACATTTTGAAATCATCAAACTCTCTTAAGAGTTGGATGGATCAATTAATCAAGTGGCTCGATCCAATTAACTCTCTTGTGACCCATCCGCCTCTCACGTCCGTGAAGGTACCATTCTTATGGCGCTCACCTCTTTTGTTTCTTCTAGTCTATGGATCAGTGATTCTGGTGCCATGGACCACATGACTAAATCTTCTTAAATCTTCTTGATTTATTATCCATGCTCCGAGAAAGATACTGTTAAAATTACTGATGACCTCTGTAATTTTATTGTCGATGAAGGGTCGATTGTATTAACAGCTGGTCTAACTCTGGAATATGTGTCACATGTACCTCTGTTGAAGTGTAACATTTTATCTATCAGTAAGTTGACTTATGACATTGATTGCATTGCTCATTTTTCTTCTGATGTTTGTCTCTTTCAGAATCGTTGTTCGGGGAGGATGATTGGAACTGCTAAAAGGGTAGTATGGCTCTACTTATTCCAAGAGATAGACACGAAGAATGATGGCATGTCTTCCAGTAGTTGCAGTTTGTCTAGATCTATTAAATATCCTATTATGTTGTTACATTGTCGCTTGGGTCATCCAGGTTTTCAATACTTAAAACTATTGTATCCATCGAAGTTTGCAAATAAAATTCTTGTTAGCTTCAAATGTGAGATTTGTCAATTAGCTAAGCATCATCGTGCTCCATATCCACCCCACTCCTACATGCCTTCCGTGGGGATTCTCTTGCACTTCCAGCTATACAAATAAATAATAGTTCCTCACTTTAATTGACGATCACACTCGAATGACCTGAATACATATCTTAAAAGATAAATGTGAATCTAATGTCATCTTTAAAAACTTTCACTCCATCTTGACACAATTTAAAACGTCAATTCAAGTCCTTCGAGTTGAGATGACCATGAAATTTTTAACTCTATATTAGGTGAATTATTGGTAAGTAAGGGCATCATCCATCATAACTCATGTACATGTACTTAATAAAATGGGATAGTCGAGAGAAAAAACTGACATCTTCTCTAAGTGGCTCGTTCCATTATGATTCAATCTAACATCCCGAAAAGGTTTTGGAATGATAAAACGCTCATTGTCACTTATCTCATCAATAGAGTCCCTACAAAAATTTATAACCTTAGAACTCCATTAGCCATATTGATGTAATGTTTCCCTACCAATCGGTGCTTCACCATCCTTGATCCCAAAATTTTCGTTTGCATGACCTTTGTTCGGAATGTTGCACCTACTAGTACTAAAATTGATCCAAGGTCAATAAAATGTGTTTTCATACAATGCTCTGCCGCTCAAAAAGGCTATTGGTGTCTTGATCCTATCAGAGATAAACTCTATGTGAGTGTCGATTTCTCCTTCATTGAAATTGTCCCATTCTTTCTCATCACTGCCTCATATAAGGGGGAGTTAGATTTCTTTGACATTGTTCCTTATCCAACTCCTAGGGATACTTTTCCAACCACTATATTAAAGGAGCCCTCTGTCCTTTGGATCCATCACCTGCAAAAGAATCAGAACCTCCTCACACTCTTCGTGTCTATACTTGGCCCATTTGTCTCGATGCTCCTACTCTAGAGCCCGCTACCACTTTGCAGGACTTGGATTCCACTCCGGGAGACATCCCCAACACTAACCATACTCTGGATGAGGAGGTGAGCTCTTCTATCGAGGTATGTGATCAGGCAAGTTCTCTTTATTCTATGACAAAAAATATTTCTTTCCACAATGTATCGCCAACCTACAAAGCATTTGTTATCGCCCTTACGAATAATCACCTACCATTCACTATTTAGGCAGCATTGGCAGACTCCTCTTAGAGAGCTGCAGTTATGGATGAGATGAATACCCTTCAACGGAATTATATGTAGGACGTTGTGGATTTTTCTTCGAGTGAGAAAGCAGTGGGGTGCCGCTGGATTTTTCGCACCAAGTTCAACTCCAATGGATTCTTTGAACGCAACAAGACACGGTTGATCGCCAAAGACTACTCACAAACATACAGAGTTTCTTATGAAAAGAGATTTGCTCCAATTGCTAAATTAAACATCATTCGAGTCCTGGTATCCCTTGTGAATTTGGATTGGCGCTTCAGGTCAAGAATGCTTTCCTAAATGTGGATCTCACAGAGGACGTGTACATGTGCCTCCCTCCAGGCTTTGTCTCCACTTCTTCCTGGGGACAATGTGTCAACTACAAAGTCCCTCTACGGACTGAAGCTCTTCTAGTGGCATTCCTCCAACGGCCAAATTGTTATCCTTATCATCTATGCTGACGATATTTCACTCACAGGTGATGATCGACCAACATTAGAGTCTCTGAAACGCATTTTTACTACTTCATTTGAAATGCAGGACTTGGGGTCACTTTGGTATTTCTTAGACATGGAAGTTGCTCGGTCATCTCGGGATATTTGTCTGTCTCAGCACATGTATATGTTTGATCTATTGACAGAGATTAACCTTCTCCTTTGCAAACCAGTGGCAGTCTCATTGAATCCCAATGAGAAGTTAGTTAATGTTCCCAATGTGGTTTCGATGAACAAGACACACTACCAACGACTTGTGGGAAAACTCATTTATCTCGACCGTACTTGCCCCACAATTTGCCACGTAGTAGGTATTGTGAGTCAATTCATGCATGATCCCTATAAGCACAATCACCGAGTCGTCCACAGGATCATTCACTATATAAAAGACACACTGGACTCAGGTTTGTGTTTCTCGCGCCACACCTCTCATTTTTTTGTTATTTATACGAACGAGGATTAGTTCGGGTCCGTCCAAGATCAACAATCTAACTCAGGATATTGCTTATTCGTGTAGGGAAATCTTGTCACGTGCAATATCCTGAGCACGATGACAAGATTTCTGTACATTGTTTTATTATTTATACTTTTATTTGCTTTCTTGCTTCTCTGTTTCCATATTTATGTATTTTCTAGTTAGTCTATTTTTAAATTTATGTCATTCCTTATACTTGGGTCTTGTAATATGTATTTATATCCTTTTTGATATCCATGAAAGTATCCTGCATTACTCTCAAAGTTAACATAAATTTCCCTAAAAAGTAATGTACAAAAAATTTTAAACTGGTACGCCTTGAACTTTTATGTTACAAATGTCAAAATAGCCAATATTCTTTCAACTTTCTTATAAGTTTCTGTTTCATGATTTACTTTCTTAGAAGTTTCTAATAAGTCGGTAAATCATTTACTGGTGGTCGGAAGTTGTTATGTGCGTTGAAAATATGTTTCTTTCTCATATAAACAATTAATAATCATAAAACAGGGGCATTTGGGGCAGCATGTAGTTTTATATAATAACCTTTTAAAAGATGGCTTGGTAATTTCCGAAAAATACTTCATAATCAGACAGTTCATTATATTGATTAAACTGAGATTCGCAGAGCAATGAAGATTAAGTGTCTATACGAGTCGATTTTGAGTGAGCTCAATGTTTGGTCTTATGCAACTCATTCAAAAATTACTTTTTAAAATCGGTTCGCGTTCAAATGGCTCATGAATAGCATAATTGTGTTTGGCTCCATTCAAATTCATATGTTCGTTTACAACTAAAATTTAGCTTGAGTGATTTAAGATAATAATAAACTTTAGTATTTTTAATATACAACATAATATATCAATGTAGAATGCTTATAAAAAATATGATTTATTTAATTACTTAATTAATTTGAGCCAAACATGGTTGAACAAAAGTTTATTCTTGTTTAGCTCGTTTATCTTCATGTTAGCTCGCTTGCTTAATGAATGAATTAAACACGAGTGACTTAGCTTGTTGAACATGAGATATTCACGAATGACAAGCCCTTTTGACAACCTAGTAAATATATTGTAAAGCAAAAGAAAGAAAAATCATCAAGATGAGACAAGCTCCTAAAATGAAACAACTAATTAAAGGTCGTCTTCTTTTAAAAAGAAAGCTCATTTACGACAACACTATTCATCCTACATCATTTTAAATTCAAGGATTGTAAAAGAAGTGCAAATTAAGGAGCATGAACAGTCCAACTTTTAATCAAGAAAACAATTTGATTGAAGCTGTTAACCCAACAAAAAAATTCTTGAGGCATTCACATGCAAAACTGGAAAGTTTACCTAACAGCGGAGGGATTGATCTAAAAGAACAAGTGTATTATTTATACTTTGATGATTAAGAAGAAACAGTTATTTATCAGTGAAGGGATCAATCACTAAAGAAAACATGTCCTATTAAAACTTTCAAAATTAACAGGACAACTACAAGTTAAAAGTAAAAAATTTCTCTCACCACAATTTCTCACACTCCCGCGCTTTCGAGCTGAAAGTAATTTACGAAGGTTGTAGCTCTGGCGAAACTCAAATATGCTAACGAAACTCTGTATCCAGCTTGCATTATCCTTCTCAGGAATGGAAGACCTTCTCTGTGCCTTCTTTCCCATATCCTTCTCTTGATTTAGCTTTGAGAAATTGACCTCAACCAGTGGAGATCCGTCAAAGAAAACAGAAAACTGAAAGAAAAATGTGAAGAAAAATTCATATTTGATATGCCTGACTCCCCACAAGAACACAAATGGAATTGGTGTTGCACATCAGCTTACTGAAGCTAAGAGATTTGTTAGATTTTTTTAGATGAAAGAACAAAAAATCTTCCTAAAATTAGCATTGGTAATACTTCCTGATCAGTGTAAATATGTTTTCTCACGGCAGGATAGCCTTTTAAATTTTTAGGAAAATAAAAGTTTAAATCCTATTGAATTAACGGAGAGTTATTCATTTATAGCACTTCCATGCATTTTCTTGTAGATTTCACTCCATATGTGGATTACTTTAACAAATTAATTATAAAGGCCATTTACATACATACCACCCATAAACCACCTACATAATGAATTCAATTGCATTTCTAGAACTAGAATTAAGAAGCATAATGAAGAGATTTGCTGCAGATTACATGCATGCATGAAATTAAGAAGCATGTTCCATGCTACCATTAAAGAAGAACAACACTGTTATAAGTCAGTTTCAGAGGAAAAGAACTCTAAAAAATTTAACATTACGATAAAGCTAGAGAATCAGAACTTTTTCTTTCACTCTGATAAAGAAAGGAATCAATACTTTTCTTCCACAGTAAACCCAACTTTCAGCTTTTTTCTACCACTTAGCCATTACAAACCTAGAAAAGGAAGAAAGCTGCAGGGACCGATCAATCGTCCTGCATGCAATCAACTCCAAATCCAAGAATTCTCAACTCATAAATTAACTCAGGAAAAAGCAAGAAATTCAAATCTTATTCGTTGTTTTTGCTGATTTCTAATGAATTATGCAACCGAACTGATAATCCCCAAAATAAAAAACGAAACCCCGACATAAACATGTAGAAAAAATTAAGAAAAAAATAAAACTCAGGAAGAAGTTACCTAAGCCTTCTTTCTCTTCAAAAGCACAATGCATGTTACCCGCAAGAAATTGGGAGAAAGCCGAGAAGCAATCCAATCCCAAATTTTCTCCAACCACCGTCGGAGAAAGACTCAACACTATGGTAGCTCAAAATAAGAGAATACAGCCACCATTAAAGAAGAAGAAGAAGAAGAAGAGAGAAGAGGGGGGAGTGGCAGTTAAGCTAGGAAAGCAGTGCTCCTCAATACTGCTACACATTCCGAGCTCTCCCTCTAACAATTCGTGGGGTTAACGCGAGGGTTTAATGGAGGAGGAGAGAGGGGATTGGGGTTTACTCCATTGCTGAGGGGCATTTTGGGGAGGGAGATACGGAGAAGGTAGTTGTCATTGTGCGTATTGACTTTTGAACGTGGGATAACGGTCGATTTCGGACAGCGACGAACTGCTCCGGAAGCGTTGGTGGATACAAAAGAACACCAAACAGCGTAGCCCACGAATCAGATTCATTACTAGATAAGTTGAGGGGTAATAATATAAAAAAAAAGAATGTTTGGAAGAACTAGCAAAAAAAAAAATAATTATAAATTTACCGAGAGGGTTAAAAGTGCAAAGGTGATGGGGAAGGGAGATGCAAAAAATAATTTAATCATATTTATTAAATCTTTTTTAAGAATATGACGCCACATTACTTCTCTGCACGGATTTTAAGGAGTGTAAAGAATAAGCCTTATAATTGTTTGCATTAATATTCTTAATGTGCTATTTCCCAAAATAAATAAATAAATAAATTAATTAATAAATAAATTTTAAATTCACATCATTACTTTAAAATTTTATTATAATTTATTTACAATAATACATATATATTAATTGATTATATTTATTTATTTTATGAATTTCATTTTTTTTAATTTATATGTAATTTTTGGAAAATTGAAATTTATATGGTAGGAAAATTCGAGATAACGTGGAATTACACAGACTTAGGTTGACTACCGTAATTCTAATTGGCAAAAATGAAAAGTTACATATGAAAATAAGTCAATAGAGTTCTTTTAAAGTTGATTAATAATGTAGACCTAATATATATGTATATAATGGGAGATATGTGGCTGGGATATGATATGATTTAAATGCCAATGAGTTGATGTTGACAACTCCGACGCACTATATCGTTTGGTTGTTCTTATTGATATGGTATGATATAATAATGTTTGATTTACTTTGATTGGTACAAAAAAAATCACATAATATGCTATAATAGTTAAAAGACTTCACTTTTTAGAGTATATGTGTGATAATGAGTCTCTGTTATAACATATGTAAATATATATATTCAATGGTAACTTTCATTTTAATATTACACTTTTAGATATAATGATTCTATGTTGTGATATTGATATAATGGTTCTATGTTGTGATATTATGGATGATAAAAGTAACTCCTTTCATATAAATATTGGGCAACTTCTCGTTACATATTCAACCTAATATGTATTGTTGTGGTAGAATGGTGATATCATATCAAAAAAAAAAAATTATTACACACACTTACAATCTTCTATAACTGGATTGCTCGATGCTAGCATACCATAGAAGAGCCTTGCATCTCCGCTCAAACTTCACTTATGTGATCTCATATTTATAATGATTATCCATGGCCCTAAATGCACCATGTTGGCATTTTTATTCTCACACTATGTACTTACATGGCACCAATGCATAAAAATAGTTGATAAAGCCACACCTCTTCTCTAATAGCCTTATATCTATAAGATCTCATTCTACATTCAGTAGTACCTAGCTTTCAACTATTCCAATGAGTTAGGTTCATGTGATTTTTCAAAATAGATTTTTATATTTATTGATCTAATAAATACCTTTCAATACAATAATATATAAATATGACATACGTAAATGACTTATTATGTGAAATTTTGTTTAATGATGGATACAAACTCAATTGTTGGCATGCTACCAAGAAAAAAGCACTCAGTACAGAAAGAGGTTGAATAGTAAACAATTCAGAATGAAGAGAGGAATGAGGTTAGACTCATATTATTTGTATTACTTTTTATCATTTTGTCATTTTTTTATAGTATACATATATCCCTTTATTTATAGATGAGATTATATCCTAATCAATTGCATATAAGGAAAGATTATAATAATCAAAATATACTAACATACCTAATATATACTTAGGCACATCACACAGTGCATGCAGAATTGTAATGTTCCTTGTTGCTTGAATAATGCTGCAATTCACCTTGCAACATGTAACCATGTGATTCATCGAACTAAGGTCAGGTGGGGTGTTGAGTTGGCTAATACTTGATTAGTTGTTAAGCTAGCTGTCAAATGCACTCTCTATCTTATAATTGGGAAGAATTCCTAGATAGTTTAAGGAATTTACGAGCTAGCATGAATCTAGAGACAGTTTGATAGGCCATTTGGATTTGTGTATTCAAGTTGAGTGAACTGTCGACAGGCTGATGCTTAAGTAGGTTTGACCTAATTTGACCCTCAAACTAACTTTGTGGGTTGATGACTTTGACTCAACAAATCACTTTACCTATGCATCAAAAATAATATTTCACATTTTAAAACGTTAAAATAATGATATTTTTGATGCGATATAAAAGATTTTGAGCAGTATAAATGTAAAAATTAAAATTTAGATGTTAGATATATAAATACAAAAGAAGGAGAATTGTTATGGTATATATATGTAAAAGGCACTTTACATTTATTATTATTATTATTATTTTAAAATTGACTAAAATTTTCAACTAACAAATTAAAATGATTTAAATAATGGAGTTAATCAATCAAACATAACCAAACTTTAACAGTACGACGTATAGCCCGACGTCGACTCGCCAATAATGGCAACGGAGATTAGCTGCGTTGGTTGGCGCAATCTCAGCAACCCGTCTCAGCTGCATCTTAAGCTTTCTTACCTAATTAGTCCTCATAACAACATTATCAACGAATCATTAGTCAATTAATTAGACCACAACTGACGAGCCATTGGTCCACGTCAGACTCTCTCATTGTCATTATGGACGTGGTGGTTAAGATGGTGATTAGATTATCTTAATTTCACCTAATTAATTAGTAGGAGAGCTTGAATCCTTAATTATATATCTTTGGGTTCTTCTGATCAGGGAATAATGATCAGATGAAAGAAGTTGAACGGCTCATGATTCCCTTAACATTTGGTCTAAGTTCTCAGTACATAATTGGAATATTTACGTATCTAATACCTAACTTCAATTTTTATGTCCATGTGGCTTTATATATTTTACGTGGAAAGGTAAAAATGTTATATTTTTGATGTGATATGAAAGATTTGGACGGTGTAAATTAGTGTAAAAAGATGAACTTTGGGTATTAGATATGTAAATACATGGGATTTGAGGGGTTATTTAGATGGTGCTTACAAAGAAGATGGTAGACGTCCTAATTATGTCTTAATTGGACTTCAATGTTTATGGTGGCCCAATGATATCTATCTCCAATAAGAGAAGTTGCAAAGCCTAATCTCTGATCATTGATAGACAAGGAATATAAAGTGGAATCCACAAATATTTTTTTATTAGTCAAAGTGGTTCAACCCCAATGATGTCCAAAATATTATCGTGCATGATGAGGTTTCATATCAGCATCATACTTAAAAAATAGAAAAAGAGCCACTTTAGTATTTCTCACGGCTTTCTTTGAGAGTATCTCAGAGTTTTAAGAGTAATTTATTGATTGTTTGGTTTGTTAATGAACAAAGGTTATTAATGAATTCT
Organism: Papilionanthe hookeriana x Papilionanthe teres; assembly: GCA_022702705.1. Lineage (NCBI taxonomy): Eukaryota > Viridiplantae > Streptophyta > Magnoliopsida > Asparagales > Orchidaceae > Papilionanthe > Papilionanthe hookeriana x Papilionanthe teres. Next base: position 88,879,591 of record CM040425.1, read on the forward strand.
CGAGCTCTCCTTAATATATGATAAATTTGATGAGTCCCTTCATCAATTTATCGCTCACTTCCTATTAGAGATTGTGGATATTCTAAACATAAATTTTATCATAATTTAGGCGGTAATCATTCGGAATATCTGAGTAGACCCATGAGATACACACTAAACTTGATGCAACCAATGACATGAGCCAAGTAAATTGAATTTGTTAATAAGCATTTTAATATGGAAAAAATATAACTATATTATCCAAATTTCAACCTTGAAAATATGAGAGATTAAGATATCTATGTGAACAATTGGGCATGTGATATGACAATTAAGCCAACTTTACCAATAAATCAAATAACCTCATTAATGAGGCTGATAAGAAGTCTTCTTCTTTGAAATGTGATTAAGAAATGTAACAACTTATGATCATTTTAAATGGGAGAAGTAACATTCACAATACAAGTATGTGATTTTTACTTTTTTTGTGTATTATCTACCAAAATTATAGATGCAATTAGTAAGGAGAATTAACTCCATTGACCACCTCAAATAGATGTGTTTTGACTAATGACACATTTAAATATTTTACTTTTCATAAAGTTTATAGTTAAAACATTAAATATTGTTGTGAAATCCATAATCATGTTGAGGAGTTTATTTGTGCAAGAAAGCTCAAAGAATTTCTAGTCATCGAACTTAGCATCCTATTCCAATGACTGAAGATAAAAAAATAAAAAATAAATAAATAAATAAATAAATAAATGAATCCATTCTAACACAAGTAATTCAAAGGGTGAGTATAATCTTAGAGTGTTATCAAAAACTAATATTTAAAATATCTTAAGAAGATTAAGTCTTGATCCAAAAGGGGAGGATCGCCTCCAAACATTTAATACTTTATGAATTTGCTTTGATAAAATAAACAAAAATTCACCCATTGAATTGTATTTTGTTCTTTTCTTTTTGTGTTGAAGAAAATTTGATGATTGCATAATTCGAGTAGAATTTATAAATTTAATTTGATGAAATGTACAAAAGTATAATTTAACTCCCACATAGGGCAACATCAACTTTTGCTTGCCGTAGAGAATATTAACCAATAAGAACTCTCATTCTATTAAGGAAGTTTTATTGCAAACCACTTGTATGATACTAGGCACAAAATATGCTTAAGATAACCAAAATCTTTGGGTGGATGGGTGAGTGTTGAAAGTGAGAAAGTTCCTCACTAGAAGACATAGTCTTTGAGGCATTAACATAAGCCACAACCATAATAAGGGCCTTCCTTAATATAAAGCAAAGTTGTGGTTATTGAGGAATTAATTTATTTCATTTATTTGAGCAAATAATATTGTTTAATCTTGAAGCAGAGGACATGAGACATTTGCTTAGGCCATGACCTTAAACAAACTCCTAACTCTTAAAATAACCTAAGTTACTATCACTAAGGTAGTAACTTTAAGCATGAATTTGAATTGACATATTTGCTCAATTTTGGTTGAAGTTAAGATTGCAAGTAAATAAAAAAGCAGAGGAGGGGGTCGTAAATTGTAATATTTAGATGAATCTATTCATTCCTTTATTGGACGAATATTTCAAAGCTTCTCTTTTTTCATCTAAATAATCTATTTCTAAAGATCAATCAGTTTAGAAATACACTAGTAAAAAGAAGCTCATACATTATGTAAAGAAATTACTAAAAAAAAATATAATTTTATCATTTATCTTACATCAACAATGTATTTAAATATCTTATCTAAGAATGAATGATGTATATGATTAAAGATTAGGCCAAGACCTTGTAATGCGAGATTACCACTTTAAACTCAATATTGAATAAGTAACGTATAAAAGGGGATTGAGCCTAGAGGTTAATGTTGAATATCACCGCAACTATCTAGATAGATAACAAGTAGATGATAGAGTGAAAATTATGATAAACTTTATAATGTGAGACTTAAATTCTTTTTATGACGAGCAGACTTAATATTTAGTTTTTATAATATTTTAATACATAAGGTACTTAATTGTTGGTTAGATTTAAATGCTTTTAGATATTTTATGTGACATATTATGATATATAAATTGATTTTAGTACAATCATCTAGCTATTATGAAATTGAATTATTCAATGCTAATTGGTGAGGCGTGGCATCAGCCACATTGAAAATACCAAGATCTCTTGATCAAATCTTATTGTTTATTTATTTCTGGGCGATAACACAACTTATTCGGGAGCTATGCCCTGATGCACCAAGAGCTTAATTTATCTTCAACTCTGGAATTTAAACTTATGGATAAAGCCAATTATTGGTATTTATACTCAATTTTTTTGCCCATGTAATGTTGGACTAGACTTAACATTATCCCATATCTTAACAGAAATTAAATTCATAAAAAAAGTAATTTTGCAAATAAATAAGTCTTTGCACATGAAAATTTTAACATGATAATAATAGGTCCAAATCAAGAAGACTTTCATGGCCTACCTACCATTTAAAAGTGCACTCACAGGATATTGTATAAAATTACAATGAATATTACTGTATAATTAACAAACAATTTAAATAACGAAAAGTAAGCAATTTCGCACTTGGGCAGTAAAAATATATCCTTACAGGCCATAAAGAGATATCCACAAAATTCCACAAAATTCTTATTTATTATACACATCACAACAAAAATATCATCATTACTAACTTATTAAAAATGAAATATACATTTTCATGTGTAAGTTTACGAGACAAATACATTACTTCAAATATCAAACTTTAGATGTTAGATATATAAATGCATAAAAATTGGGTATATTTATGTAAATATTCCATAAAATTATTGTTTTGAAAAATAACACATGTAAATTTATGAAATTATGAGGATAAAGTTATCTCATAATAGCATACTCAGTAGATATATATTACTTTGCTCTATAATAAAAGAGTGGAATTGACGAAAGAAAATAGATTCATTCTCTGTATCCTTTATATTATCTCTTATTTCTCATTATTTATTAACATACACCACACATTTTTTTACTCCATCTAGACCGATACTTTTAAAATTTATGAGCATCTCCATCGACTTAAATGTGGTGTGATAAAAGTAGAAGCTCTGCTATAATCTTTTCTGAATCTAACATGTAGTGCAAAACTAATTAGATGGTGGATGGGAGCCCCGCCTTTTTGCAGGACCACCAGAAGTGACCTTTTCTGTAGGGTACACAAAATGGCCTTTAAGGAGATTGGCCGTATTGATTCTTGTTTCCTATGCCCACATACATAATCAAAGCTTTAGAAGGGACAACGATTCTAATGGTAGTCTCTACAGCGCACATGCCACAAAAGCAATCACATGAAGATGCCCAAATTATATGATGTCCTTCACTACAAACAATATTTTCTGCATGTATCATTGATACAAATTCATTGAATTATGTTGAAGTTTTATGCATGTTAACCAGATTTTCAATTTATTTGAAAGAAACTGTACTATAAAAAGTAAAAATAAAAAATCACCCTAAACCTCCATACGGGTGGTGTTAATATTCTATACTTGGTACATGAACAAATTATATGGAGGCAATTTACAGCATTTAAAGGTTGATTTTTTTCCTAATATGTCAATTCAATATTGCATAATTTTAAAATAAATGAAATAAAATAAGGGAAAAAATCATTTTTTTACAACAAAAAAAGAATTTCAGCCTAGAGAGAGAGAGAGAGGAGAGAGGGAGAGAGAGAGAGGAGATTGTTGTGGGATAATCGTCGCAGCTAGAAGAACATCAAAGAAAAGAAAGGAAAAAACACAACAAGAAGAACACAAGCAATTTACGTGGTTCGATCCAAACGGATCTACATCCACGAGAGGGAAAACATCGTCGGTCTTACTATAATATTTACGAGAGAATACATAGATTTTAAGATGAGCTCTCATCTTCTTGGATCTTCTTTCTCCCAAGGCGCCTAGATGCACTCCTCACTCGCCATGTGCTTAATCTATCTCTCTTGCTTTCTTGGACGAATTTTTCTCAGGCTCTCACATACACCAATTGTTATCCAAGGCCTCACCCACCCATCTCTATAAATAATAGAAGGCGCTAAAGATAAGGCCTAGGGATGCACAAAGATACAGAAAACCCGCTTAGTCTTAAATGTAATTGTGAGTCACTAATAACAATTCTCGCACCTCGACTCTCGATTCGAAGCTGCGAAAAGATGATTCCTCCACTGCCACTCCGAGGGGCCCTCAGCCATGCGGTAAAGTTCACTAAGTCCAAACAATGTTTGAACTTAGCCTATGTACGCGCTTGGTGAGCATGTCGACGGGGTTCTCCTCGATCAGATCTTCTCTACCACTATCGAGCCTTTGGCGACGATGTCCCTCACAAAATGAAGCTTCACATCGATGTGCTTGGACCTTTCATGAAAGACTCGATTCACAGTGAGATGAATAAGTACTTTGATTGTCGCAGAACACGATTACCACCTTTTGAGAGTATCCCAAGCTCTTCGACCATGCGCTTTTAGCCACATGACTTCCTTGATAGCTTCGATTATGGCGATGTACTCGACTCACGTAGTTGAGAGAGCTACAACGGATTGAAGATGAGACTTCAACTGACAACAGATGCGAAGACGGTGAAAATGAATCCGGTCGATGATTTACGGTGTCGATGCTTCAAGCATAATCGAATCCACGTAACCAACTAACTTTTCTTCGTTGCCTTCTCGTCTTTTAAAGAGTAGCCCCAAGTCCGTAGTATGCTTAAGTATCTCGGAATCCACTTTAGTGCTTCCAGTGAGTCACGCCTTGATTAGCCATGAACCTCGCTAACAACATTGACGGCGTAGAGCTAGATCGCAGTCCGTCGCACACCATACCATACATGATGCTTACCAACCCCATCGGCATGAGGGACACACTCCATGTATTCTTTCTCGCTCGATCTCGGGTGCTTGAGAGTTCGATAATTTGAAGTGCCGACCGATCGGTGTTGCAACTCGCTTTGCCTTGTGCATATTGAACCTCGCGGAACTTTCCGAATATAAGATTTACGAGATAAGAATAAGTTCGCCCCTTTTCCGTCTCTCTTGATCTCCATTCCTAGGATCTTTGTAGCGAGTCCTGAGTCTTTCATATCGAATTCGAATTGAGCATACCTTTGATCTTCCGGACTTCCTCCTCGCTACGCTTGCTACTAACATATCATCTACATATAAGAGCAAGTACGTACTTATTTCATTCGTCCTGCCACTTCATATATACACAATTGTCGTAGTCGCTTCGACAAAGCTCGATCTTCAAGCATAAACTCATCAAATCGTTTGTACCATTGTCTGAGGGCTTTGTTTCAATCCGTACTAAAGCTTTCTTGACAGTAAGCTTTGTCCTTGGTCTCCGGTGTCGTCGTATCCATCCTGGTGATCCATGTAGATGGTTTCTTCGAGCTCTCCGTGTAGAAAGGCAGTTTTAGCATCTAGCCTGCTCTAATTCCAAATTGAATTGAACCGCTAGTGCTAAAATCATCCTAATGGAGCAATGCTTTACCACGGGAGAGAAAATTTCGTTGAAGTCGATTCCTTCTACCTGAGTGAATCCCTTCGCAACGAGTCTGGCTTTATATCTGATCTTTTCAATACCTGGTGTGCCTTCCTTTTCTTAAAGGTCCACTTGCAACCAACTACACGTTTGTTTGTTGGTCGATCCACAAGTTCCCAAGTCTTGTTCTTCATCGGAGAGTCATTTCCTCGTTCATGGCGTCAACCCATCTATTTCTTTCCTTGCTCTTTAAAGCTTCATCATAGTTGTTCGGTTCGACCTTCTTCATTTCTTCAGCAACACTCAAGGCGTAGAAGATCGTATCCGCACGACCGTATCTCTCTGCAGCGGTCCGATAGTTCTTCTTTGTCGTCTCTTGTCGGCCCGTAATCATCCGATCCGTTTTCCGGCTCGTCTCTGCTTGGTCTTCCGTCACTTCATTCGATTGTTCACAACGAGTCCTTTGATCGATCAAAGTCTGTAGTTGTTGCGGCTCCACCTCAATTGAAGAACCCTCCTTGGCGGCACTCGTTTTTGGTAACGTAGCTTCGCAAATTTGCCATTTTGGATTCATCGAATGTCACGTCTCTCGTCGATGATGCATTTTTGTTGATCTAGACACCAAAGTTTGTAACCCTTGGTTCCGAGTGGATATCCAATGAAAATGCACTTCAAAGCTTCTTGCTTCGAATCTTATCGCCGTCCGACATGAGCGTAAGCGATACATCCAAAAACTTTCGAGTTATCGTAGTTACTCGGTTTCCCGTACCACATCTCCAGCGAGTCTTCATATTGATAGCGATCGATGGACATCCGTTGATAAGGTGGCAGGCGGTTGACACGCCTTCACCCAGAAACTTTTGGGTAGTCCCGCATTCGAGTAGCATACATCTCACTCTCTCTAGAGAGTCCCGTTCATCCTCTCGCCTAGTGCCATTCCGTTGAGGAGTATTCCGGACTGTCTTGTGTCTTAGTGATGCCATTCTTTCCGCATAGTTCCTCAAGCTGTTCGAACGATACTCTAAACCATTATCGGTTCTCGAGTGTTTCGGCTTTGCTCCTGTCTTGTTTTCGGTGAGAGTTAACTGGGTCCTCGAACCGCCGAAAAGCTTCATCTTTAGTTTTAAGGATGAAGACCCATACCTTCCGGTGTAGTCGTCGATGATAGACATGAAGTATCTCCCTCCTCCATGAGTCCGAGTCCTGTTCGGTCCCCACAAATCATCGTGTACGTAATCAGTGGCTTCTTTGATGTATGATTTCCGTAGAGAACTTCACCTCGGTAGCCTTCCCTGAACACACTCGTTCACGTAATTCTAATTCGTCGACTCGATCTCCGCATAACGTATCTCGCTGGACAGCCTCTTGTAAGCCTCTTTCACTTACGTGCCCGTCTCATATGCCATAATCCGGTCCCGTCTCGGTCTCTCGATCGAACCGCATTCGAGTAGTTGCCGATGACGCTCTTCCAATTGAGAGAGTATAACCCATTCTTTCGACCCCTTTCATGACAATGAGAGAACCTTTGACTACTCGATGCAACCATTCTCTCGCCTCGAACGTGTATCCGCTCGACTCCGCAGTACCTAAAGAGATCGATTTCTTTTGAGCTCGTGAACATACCCGACGTGTTGAAGTATCCGCTCGCCTCCGTCGAACATCTTTATTCCGATCGTTCCGCCGCCAGTACCTCGCAAGCTTTATTATCTCCAAGTAGAACGTACCCGCCGTTTGCCGACTGCGGTGTCTCGAACCAATCTTTGCGAGGGCACATGTGGAAGGAGCACCCGGAATCGATGATCCACTCCTTCGCCGGATTCCGATTCGATATCACCAAAGCTTCGCCGAATCATAGCCATCCGAGGCTACACTTGCTTCTTCGGAATCTTTAGGCTTCTCCGAAAGCTTTTCTTTCTATCCGGACAGTTCCTCCCGAAGTGACCTTCTTTGTGGCAATGGTAACACTTGTTAGATCTCTTGAAGACCGACTTCGCTCTTCTTTCGGATTTTGATCCGTTCGATCGCTTTTGGAACTTTTCTTGCTCGGTCTTCCTCTAACTCGTCGACCGTCTCCACCGGCCTCTTCTTTCATGTCGTGCTTCTTCGAAGTTCCTCGGCTCGATCGAGATTGAACCTCTTCCAAGGTAATAGTCTGTACCCTACCATAGAGCATCGCATCCCTGAAATGCTCGTAGTTCTTAGGAATAGAGTTTAACAGCAGTAACGCTTTATCCTCGTCGTCCATCTTGACATCAATGTTCTCGAGATCATCTATTATCTTGTCGAACTCGTCAATCTGTTCCGAACCGACTTGTCTTCGTGCATTTTGAATGAGTATAAACGCTGCCGTAAAAAGTCCGTTAGCCAAAGATTTAGTCATATAAAGTACCTCGAGTTTAGCTCAAAGTGATTGTGCGCTTGTCTCCTCGACACCTCCCTCGGCGACTTTGTCGCCCAAACTTAGGATTATCGGACCGTGAGCCCCGTCCGAGATGACGTTCTTCTCCTTCTCGGTCAGGTCGACCGACAGTGCTGTCGGACCTTGCAAGGCTTCTGCAACGCCTTGTTGAACCAATAGAGCTCTCATCTTTACTCTCCACAAGCCGAAGTCGTTTTTCCCCGTGAATTTCTCGATATCAAATTTAGCGGAACCCATTGTCTCCGCCAAACAGCTCTTCACGCCAAGATCTTCCAACTGAACCACCTAACACCTTGTGGTCCCTGCAATTAGCCAAGAAAAGGTCCGTCGAGCACCAAGAAACCACACCTTGCCGCTCGCGGCCCCGCCCTCCACTGGTCGCGTTTGCTCTTGTAGACTCGCTCCCGTCACTTTCGTGCGAGCTCGCCTCTTGCCCTCGCGTTCCAGAACCGAACGAACCTCGCAGAACTGTTGGCTCTGCTCGCCAACCGTCGAAGCTGCTCGTTGCACAAACTACCGTTGCGAAACCTGGAACCGAAATCACCTGGCCAGAATCGCCTAGCCGAATTCCCCGCGCCTGTCGCGAGCCTTCGCGAGCCTTGTCGTCGTTTCTGCTGCGATCCAAGATGCCAGAGACCCACGCAGAACCGTTCGGCCTTATCGCCGGCCTTGCCTGGTTCACCCGAACGGAAATCCTGCTCTACCACTGGCCTCGCCTGCTGCGCGCCGAACCCTTGCGCTTCCGCCTCCAGCTCCTTGCTGCGGTTCTTGATCGCCAAAGGTCACCTTTGGCGAGATCTTCCAAGAAGAACCAGATTCTTCCCTAGCAAGGTTGCAGAGTGCCGAGTTCCTCCCTTCTTCTTGATTCCAGCCGAACACCCCTCAGCAGGCTGTAGACTAAGGAGTCCCGAACTCCTTCCTGCTGAATGCCGAATTCAGCCTGCCGCACTCCCAAGAACCTGGAAGCCGAATGAGGGCAACAGTGAAATGCCCTTGCCTTGCTGATTCTTGAATGCCGAATGCCTCTAGCCGAGAAGTGTCGATTGTTTCCCACAGACGGCGCCAATTGTTGTGGGATAATCGTCGCAGCTAGAAGAACATCAAAGAAAAGAAAGGAAAAAACACAACAAGAAGAACACAAGCAATTTACGTGGTTCGATCCAAACGGATCTACATCCACGGGAGGGAAACATCGTCGATCTTACTATAATATTTACAAGAGAATACATAGCTTTAAGATGAGCCCTCATCTTCTTGGATCTTCTTTCTCCCAAGACCCCTTAGATGCACTCCTCACCTTGGCCACAAGCTAATCTATCTCTCTTGCTTTCTTGGACAGAATTTTTCTCTAGGCTCTCACATACACCAATTGTTATCCAAGGCCTCACCCACCCATCTCTATAAATAATAGAAGGGGCCTAAAGATAAGGCCTAAGGGCCCTTAGTCTTAAATGTAATTGTGAGTCACTAATAACAGAGATCAAACCTTGAAAGATGGTGTACAGTAGATCATTGTATGTTGTGTTGTAATTAGGAATTGTAACTGTATCACTGAAGTTTTGGTGTGAGGCAGAAGGGAGTAATAAGAAGCGCTGAGCTACACGAAATGTGAAACGATATGCAAATAATGGGTCTTCATGAAAAGATTATGGAACTTATTATAATGCGTGCAAGCATTAATTAAAATCTTATTAGCCCACTAATAAGACACCACCAAAAGGTGGCTTTCACTCAGCACTCAATAAGCTGCAGATAAGCTCGGCGTAAATGCCTTCATCATCTTAGTACCTAGAATCCCGAAGCTGAAATAAGTACAAAATGTGAAAGATATGGGCTACGTTTCCCGAACGTTAAGCTGTTGCTATTGAACAAAGTCATTTTAAGATGGGAAATTTACGTACATACCACACAATTATTATGAAATTACATATCTAACACCCATACTTTGATATTTACATTTATATCATCTCGGTGTTATAAACCTATGCGTCAAAAATGTATTTGACTTTTTAAAAGTTAGTAAAGGTGATTATTTTATTTTATTTTAAAGATTTGGATGATATGAATGTAAATATTGAAGTTAAGGTGTTAGATATGTAAATACATGAGAATTATGAGGTATGTATGTAAGTGCAACATTTAAGATCTAAGTGTGACAGTACTAAAATTGATGTTGACAGGAAGGAATCAAAAACGAGAAGCTGTTGATTAAAAATACAACATCCAAGGTAGACTAATTCAAGTATTAAAATAAAATTTATTGGAAGATGACACATCCAGAATCATAGAGGAAGAGAGTGATAAGAGGCTTAGCAAATATTTATAATGGTAAAATATACTGAAAAACAGAATTAATAGAGATTTAATACTCAAGCTAATGATATATATGAATTAAGAAGTTTGATAGCATCTGAGAGGATTGAGTAACAGGACCTTGATAATTTGGCAAATATGAAATACATTATTACCTTCATTAATCAGGATAAATCTTGTAAAGGAAATTGGATAGAAAGGTAGGAGGATGAATTTATGTTAGCCAATTTCGCCTCAAAGTATATCCATGTAATTACTTTCTCTTCTTTTTCTTTTCCTCGCTTTAACTAGAATCCGCATGGTTTCTTCTCTGGCTTCCTTTTCCAATTGGCACTCCTTACCTGCCATTACAACAGAGTTGGGTGTAACCATTAGGCCATTAATGGATTGGCTGTAAGTTCATGAAGAGAAAATGGTACATGTGGTGATAAAAACTGATGAGATCTACAAAGAAGAATTGCCTATGATGAATAAACATTATTTGAAAAAAATGGAATATAAATACAAATATTTAGTTCAGTAAATGAATGTTTTATATTTGTTATTTTTAGAATGATAATGAATTGATTTTGCTTCAAAATTGGTATGGAATAAAATGGGTGATTAAGCTCAACAGAGTATGGGAATTAAAAAAAAAAAAAGCACAATCTTTTATAAAATGGAAAAACTGCTGAACACATTGTGGGCTTCGAAAAATCAATGCCCCAGACTCTCTTCATTATTGAGAGCTTTGTAATTTGGTGTTTCGATTTAAATTTTTAGAAGACAAATTGGATTGTAGATAAGACATTAAAGAGAGATTTCGCCTTTTGAGATGACTTTTTGATATGGGGTGATTGTTTTCTATTGACACAATGCCCTGTGTCTAATTATCCCTCCTAATAACAATAGAGCACTATTAATTAAGGCTAATTATTAAGTGTTAAATATTCAATGTATAGTAGCAGTAAACATAGGATTATAGATTATAAAATTTATCACCTAAAGTTTAAAACAGTGGAGGAACTTGTGGAGAACCCGATCAAGATCCCATGATTACATCATTTCGAGTCTTCGTGATCTCTAATTTACTTAGAGGAGGTAGTCGATCCAACCTGGCTGAAAGATTCTTATCAACAACCATGGGTGCGTCGTCCAAGCGACCCTTATAAATCTGGGATGAATATTTGTCTAAAGAGATAAATTTAAGTCTACATTAGCTAAAAAAAAGTTTATACTAATCAATTGTACCCTTATGGATCACAACACAACTGATAACAAATCGTTGAGGAACATACATGCTGCAACTGTTATTATTTGGCGGCAAACTACTTGGTCAAAGAGCTCTATTTGTAACTGTTATTTTGAGGTGTCATTTGATGGCAAATTCACCTAGACAAAGAACTCAAGTCACGTCCTTGCTGGTGTAAGCTTGTTTTGAGTGTGAATACAATGATATACTCAATATGAGATTAGCTTTTTGTGAGCTAATGCCAATCAAAGTTTGTCACACTTGACAAACAGTTGAGGAGGGTGGACCGATTTTGCTCGTAGCTTTTAAGTGGCTGAATTTTAACATAAATATTTTAATTTGTTTTCTTTAATTTTTTTTAAAGGGTTGATTTAATTTGAGTGTTTTGATTTATTATTTTGAGAACATGATTTGAAAATTGATTAAAAAGTTGACCTCTCCGGCTGAGATTTTCAGTCACACGATCATCATCAAAGATTTGATTGCTTGATTTGAACCTTGTTGAGTTTACATCTTATCTGGAAAGAATTGGGCTTAAGATTGACATATGATTATACGCGAACCTTGTCAACTTTGTCCTGCTTACAGAGAATCATATTCATGAATTATCATTTGAATTTATTCAAATTTTCTTTTGAACTTAATTTTAAAAAACAGGCCCTTCCAATTGAAATCTTCATTCAACTCAGTCATCAACAGGGATTAAATAGCTTTGAACATTGACTCTGTCTTGCTTATAGAGGAGAGGATCAGGTTTATAACCTAAATTATTTGAATTTATTCAAGTATTCTTTTGAACTTAATTTTAAAAATAAATCCCTCCGTTAAATTTGAAAATATGAAAAATTTACATTTGAAGGTCATTTGAAATTTGTTAGTTTACTATTTGTTAAAATGTAAATCTTGTCGACTCCATTCATTATAAAGAGAATGACTGAACTATGTGATTTGGACTTGCAAGATTTATACTTATGATTTGGACATTTATTTCAAATTTACTAGACTTGTTAACTCCAATTCTTAAGAGGAGAATGATCAGAGTACTCTGGTGGGATTTACATCCAGGTTCTGTAAACAAAGTGGCCGTAACGTTAAGTCGCACAACATTCTTGGATCATTTTAAATTTTAAAACTGATCTATTTGGTGGAGCACATGCTGTTGACATGGATGTCTTTTTGCATGAGCGCCGTCTAGCGGGATCACGCAAGGCGTGAACAGGAATCTCCCGGTCCAGGCAAACTAGGGGCCAATAGACCCATCTGAAGTGTGGTAATGTCTCCCATTCGTTGGAGGGCCACTCCATAGAAACCCTGGTATTATATTTGACGTTCCTTCGTGTTTTAGGTTAGTTTTGCATGCATTTTTGTTCAAGATAGCCCTCGGCATCTGTGTTTCACTACTAAGGTTGTATTCGAAGGCGAGATGATGCTTCGGTTGTAACTCTTCTGAAGTGATGACCGTCTCCCAAGGATCGAATGGTGCTCCGGATATAGTTCAATCCCGTGGGGACATTTATCCTCAATTTCTCTTCTTGAGCAACCTTTCTTTCACCTCCACCCTCACCGTATTTGCTGGTGTCATTGGAAAACAACCCCATTACTGGTTTTTCTACAACCCACAATTCCGTACCACCTTATTCACAAGAAGCTTAATAAAGAGGAGAAATACCTGAAGGCCACAGAGCTTTTCTTTCTTTAATATACTCAAATAAGTCTTACATTACACCATCTACACATTTAAATAGACCTCATGATGGCAAGAGGCATACTTGTAATATAGCACACAGGGCATAAAGGTACATATAATATGCGCTGAATCAAACATAAATGCCACGGATAGGACTCGACAAGCCTTAGCTCGAGAGACTTCCATCTAGCGGCACTGAAGAGCTGCAAACAAAGAGAGCATCGAAGAATGGAGGAGCAGCTGAGCTGCCACAAGTACGGTTGTTTACCCCCCTTCAAACTGAGGATCACAGGAACGAAGAATCAGTTTGGTGGTTGAGAGGTGATGGCGAGTCTTTGGTAAGGATTTGGTGAGAATATCGACAATTTGATCTCCATTTGTTGGAGAGTGATGTTGTTGAGTTTAAGGTGATCTGTTATGACGTGATAGTCAACTTCTATATACTTTGTGCGTGCGTGCAACACGGGATTGCGAGTCAAAGCGATAGCAGTTGGACTGTTGTTGTCGATCGTCGTTGTAGGAGGGACTTTTCTAGTGAGATCCTGAAGTAACATTCTTGGCCAGAGAATTTCTATAGTGGTGGTAGCAATTGCATGATATTTTGCTCTGCGGATGATTTGCCTATAGTTGGTTGCTTCTTAGCTGACTAGGAAATTAAATTCATGCTAAGAAAAATGCAAAAGCCGATGATTGATTTTCGTTAGTGTTGTCGCTGGCCCAATTTGCATCTGCATAGGCTTGAAATTGTAGAGGTCCATACGTTATGGGAAGACCATGTGAGGGAGTCCCTTTGAGATACCTTAGAGGAAGTTTGAGGAGTTGATGATAATGGTGGTGAGATTGTTCATATATTGACTCGACAAGTTAACTAATGTCGGGTTTGGTGACAGTGAGGTATTGAAGTGAGCCTATGAGTTGGTGATAATGTTCAGAGTCTTGCAAAGTTTTGGATCTGCGTTGTGCTTGAGTGAATTTGTAGGCAAAGGTGTAAGGACAGGATTGGAATCGACCATTCCTGCACTTGTGAGAAGATCAGTTAGATATGCGTGTTGAAGTAATAAGTAGAAACTTTTAATTATTTCTATTTGTAAGCCTAAAAAATGTGAAAGTTGGCGTAGTTGTTTTAGATTAAATTGGTTGCCAAGGTGTGAATGAGAGATGTATGACAGTGGGTGAGTTTCCTGTTATAAGTATATCATCAACATACACAAGTAGATAAATTCTATTATTGAAATAGTAAAAAGCAATGACGGATCAACAGTGCTAAGTAGACATTTTTTTAGTAATTGCAGAAAGTAGAGTACCATTCTGAGGAGCCTGTTTGAGGCCATAAATGACTTTGTGGAGGGTGGCATGTAAACAATGTCATCTAATTTTCTATGTAAAAAAATATTTGAAATTTCAAGTTCCCCCTCCTTTTACCTTCGCAACCTTCCTTACAGCCACCCCAACCTCCTGTCGCCCTTCCCAGACTCCCTCACAGCCACCTAATCTCCTGTCCAGCTGCTAGACAACCCTACAACCCCCACCGCCCCTTGCTGCAGCTAACCTTCCCACCTCCCTTTCGGCTTCCCCGTTGTTGTCTAGCTGCAAGTCAGCTTTCCTATAGTTGTTGCTCGACCACTCAACCAACAATACCACTTAGTTTTCCCCTCCTCTAGCTACAACCACCACCTTCGAACCTTGCCCTAGTGGGATATTTGTGATTGTCATTGTTTTTCCTATTTCAGTTGATTGTTTATGACTGCCTGTTTAAATTTCAGCGAAAATATCATTATTCTGTTGTGACATGGGTTAACCTTGGTATCACATTTGAATGTTTAATTTCATATTTGACCATTTTAGACAACATTGCATGTTTTAAAATAATTTGTATGATTTTAAAGTATAAATTGAATCAAAATTGAATTAAAAATAAAATATATAAGATTTGAAGTTATATGAATTTACTTTACTTAAATGAATATGTTGATGTATGCATAAGTTCGCTTTTAGTCTTTTTAAATACCATCTTTTGTTCGCTTGTAAATGTGTTGTGAATTAAGTGGAGAAATTAGCATGTTAAGTCTTTATTTTAGCATTTAAAAATGACATTCATGTTTTAAGCTCAAATGATATTTTATATCAAATTGTCAGTCCCTAAGATTAGCCCTAATTTATGATGTTTTATAATAAAATCAAGCTTAGCCCCCAATTTATGTTTTCAAGTAGATCACATAAAGATTTATTTGCATCAAGACTTGGATTTTTATTTAATCACTTTCAAATACAATCAAATTTGAGACTTTAATTCATAATTTATTTTTTTCTTTATTTTCATTTTTATGTCATCTTCCCAACGTCTTCTCCATTTAGAGGGCTGCATCGGGGGTGTATATATGCCCAATTGTCTATAAGATGCGTTCGCTAGTAACATGAGACACTGCAGCCGGAGTGAATCTTCTACTCTCTGTCTAAAGTCAAAAGTACGTCTTTGATTATCCTGCATCAAAAAATGTGAGCACAATATCCTTGTACCACCTTCTACTATGTCACGATCCGGCCCGATGCTTGGAATTAACCAAGACGGGTATGGACGGTCTTGATTAATTGATTAAGTGTTCTAAGTGTTCTAAAAACAACTATATCTTCAACATATCAAACATGTTTTGCTCCAATAAAAAACATAAACAAAATAAAAAAAAATAAAAAGTTAAAATAAAATAAAAGTGATCCCAAATGGTCCCTATGTTTCCATGTCATGAAAAAACAACAATATTACAAAGTTCAACAGATCATTGTGATTCTATTAATTCACAGGTTAAAAGCAATAGGAGCATTTTTCTTAAATCAGAAAGTCTACAATAATCTTCTCACCTGTTAGCAAATACCTAAGATGCATAGATAGCCAAATAAATTTATATAATGAATTAATATCCAAATATGCCCTCACATATAAAAAATTAGTAAGTTTATTGGATGAAGTACTTTAGGTCAACTGAATTATAAGTCTTACTAAGAACGCCGGTTTCTTTCTTCACTAGGATACAAAGACTTCCGTCACTTTCATCGTCTGATTCAATGAGTATCTGCTCCTGTATTCCAAACATCAATCTGTTCTCAGACTTGGAAAAGCAGAGCAATTCGTAGATGAGTTCATATCTGTAATTTGCAGTGTAAGACATTTGGACAAAATTGAAAAGACTAGTAAGGAAGATAATTCTAAGTTCATAATTCTCATTAATGTATATCCTAATTATAGGATGGATTGCTGGCAAAAGCAACTTCTCACAATCCACATTTCATGGTAAACATGCAAGTTAAATAATTGGAAAGAATGGATTAATATGTTATCGGTAAAAGCTGTCAAAAACTGAGAGTTACCTTTAGTGTCATTGGAACTTCTCTCCTAACAATTGCATATTTACTAGAATTTGTCAATTTTGGTTTTAAGACCTTTAGAGGCTCGTTAAAAACTGCATCCCTTCTCATATGACTGAGCGAAGAACTTGCAGGCCTGATTTCAACAATGATTATGAAAGCGTGCAAGAAATTTAGGATGTCAGTAATAGTCGGATTGAAGCAACAAATAAGATAATGTTTTGCGGACAAGTGAAGGAGCTTAAAGATTAAAAGTGGTGTTTGACCAAGTCCACTATTCGCTAAGAACTTTAAGACATCAGGAAATTAAAGCAAAAATTTGGCTTTACTCACATTCTTCAGATTATCTAAAGAAGGCTTGCGAAACTTAAAGATAACATTCAAGTAGCTGATATAAACACGTAACAAAATATTCTAGGGAAATTTGCATACATATCACACAATTCTTATGTATTTACATATCGAACACCTGAAGTTTGATATTTACATTTATAACAATTTGGTGTTATAAACTTAAGCAGGAAAAGGTGTATGTCTCTTTTAAAACGTCAGTAATAGTAGCATTTTTTTATTTGATGTTAGAGAATTGGGTGGTATGCATGTAAATATCAAAGTTTAGGTGAGATATGGAAATATAGACCAGTGTGGTATGTATGTAAATGGCCCTGTTTTAGGGCTTGCATAGCGGATACTCGTTCAGCCAACATCATAATTGAAAACGACCATATGTAATTTATTTTGAACCACATAATTCAAAAGAACAGGAAAAAAAAAAAAGATCAACAGATTGACCACATAATTGAAATGGACAGAATTGTTCATCTACCGGATATTATACAAAGCAGAAAGGGCCCAGGGGTAGATCCGACCACTATTTTGAGAGCAAGCAAACTTATTATCTAAATAAAATAATATTAGAAAAAGAAATGCAGAATTCAAAATAATAACTTGTATTTTATTATGATCAATGAACTGAGCAATGATTGGAAAGGTTTTAACCTATTTTGCATTTGTTGATAAAATTACATAATAATTTTATTAGAAATTAGGTCAAACGTTTCTTTCTGAATATAAGATACTAAGCAATTATTGTTCAATGTCAATTGTACTATACAATTGATGATTGATAACTCTTATTACAGAAAATGCTCTCTCCGTTATAACAATAGCTACGAGTAAAATTAATGCTAATCTGTTAAGCCTAAAAACTAATAAATAAACATCAACCATTTCCAGTATAATTATTTTTGCAAGATCATCAATCCCGCTTAAGGATGGCTCTTCACTACCACATTTATAAATTATATACGTAGATAGCTAATTCTCGAGTCAAAATTCAACCATAAGAAAATAACATGGATATAATTTACAGGGTGAATTTGTTTCATTTATCAAAAGCATAGAATAAATCATTTAAATCATTGTGTATATACTAAGGCGTCCTCTGGAAGCGACGCATTATATTACTTGAATATAGTAAGAAATGTGCAAGAGCCGCTGCACCGAGGCCCAAATGTAGTGTTGAAATAAGCAAGAGTTCACACAATATGAATATATGTGGGCAAAAAGTTAATCTAAGACACTAATATTAAAATAAAAAACTGATAATATGGGTACCATCATTGGTAAATTAATAAACTTAATAAATAATATGATTCATAGGAAGATAAATATATCATGAATTCAAAAAACTAAATAGATTAGAGAAAATACTAAAGAGATTGATAGCGATCTCACGAGAAAATTTGTCAACTTTTCTACCAAGACAAGTTCAAGATTACTACACCGCTAAGTCTAGTTTAAAGTGTTTAGAGTTGCAAAGGTTTATGGGACTCTAAATTTCTAATACAAAAATAAAAAATGAAACTAAATTTGTTGGAGTATCTCAGAGGCGAAATGTTCATACTCCTGTGATATCGGTCTAGTAATTCATTAAATTTTTTCTTGGGCGTTTCCCTGACACAGGCGCTACTAGTGTCCCTGGGCGCTACCAACTCCCCTAGGCGCTAAACTACACCCCGATTCGGAGCACTTCCACCCGCAGGATCGAAGCCCCGTGAGACTTCACGGGAGTGGGAACCCGCGAGAATTCGCAAAAGCGGGAGAACCCGTACGAGTGTAGGGAGCCCGCAAACCTTTGTGGGAACGAGCAGGCGAGTATGATCGCGAATATGCACGATCCAAATGGGCACCAATAGTAGAATTTGGATTATTTGGATTTTTTCCAGGTTCCCCACTCTCTTCCTTCGTGTAGAAGCTTCCTTTAAGAGCTATAAATTGCTGTATTTGCGTATGAGGTAGTCACATTAGAGTTGTGTTTGAGTTTAGCTTCAAATCTCCTGTGTGAAGACTTTTTTCCTTTTGTGAGTTGTATCTGAGGAGGTGGTGATGCTCCGACTATATCCCCTCCGATGTGGTGATTGTATCTTCCCCTTTTATCCTCCCCAACCTATCTCTTTCACTCCCCTTAACCGCCGACCACTTCAAACTTCTCCTAAACAACAAACGATCGCTGCCGACCACCCACAACTCTTCCCACTTGCTGTCCCCTTTAGTTCCACACCTTCCTTTCGATACCACCCATCTTCTATGGTTGTCATCACCCATTCCAATAAACCCAATCCCTCTAGCCGACCTCCACCACCCATTAGGATACATTTAGAAGTGTTGTTGCTGTCGTTTCATTTTGTGAGCTATTATTTTCATTTGAGTCACGATGTAATCTTATTTTAATGTTAATGAAAGATTGTTTTTGGTGCTTCTACTGTTTCCCCTACTATTTCCGTTATCATTTGGTATCAGAGTTAACTCAACCCTAGTCCTATCCTAGGGTTCCACTGCATCTAACATGGTATCAGAGCGAAGGATCTAACCCTAGCCGCTGACTCTTTCTGCAGTTTTTTTTTCTACTGCCGACCTTTCTCCTTGATAGAGATTGCATTATGGTCGGCTGACATATCTTCTCCCACCTGTAGGCTTTCTTCCATGAAGAAATTTTTTTCTTTCCCAGCAGTTGGTTTTCTCTCAGTTGCTTCTGTGGGGAAGTATCCCATGAAAAGTTGTCCCGTGAGATAATGTCTCCTGTCAGAAAACTATTCATCAATTCTTTCACCAGCCGATTGTCTCCCATCTATTGCATATTTGCCAGCCACTGGCACCTTTTCCAGCCACTGGAGGTCTCTGCCGTTGGCCAGATTCAACGCCGCCTCTTTGCAAAACCGCCACTCTATTTGCACGCAGTCTTTTCCAGGCGCTAGAGGTCCCTGTCGCCAACCTGAATTTTCTCCAGTCGGCCTGCTCTCTCGGGTGGTGTTTCCAGATTTTTTTTTGTGTGCAGCAGCTAGTGCATCCCCTATCCAGTCTTCAGGATTTTCCTATTTTTCGGCAACCCAACATCACATTTGGCTCAGTTGGAATCATGGGGGATTTTCCACTACAGAGCCTTCTCCCGATGATGTACTTGAGTCCACCAAAGGGTTTGACAAAGATCTCAATTCCTCTGAAGAACGGAGGACTAGAAAATCACATGAACTCCCTAATTACCACTCATAAACTGAACGGATCTAATTTTCTCCAATAGTGCCAAGCCATGTCTTTGTTCGTTGAGGGACGTGAGAAATTTGGTTATCTCATGGGAATGATTCGTGAACCTACTAAAACTGACCCAATGTATGACGCATAGGAAGTGGAGAATTCCATGGTTATCTCATGGCTGATTAACTTCATGGAGACTGCTATTGACCATTCAAATATGTTTCTTCTTTTTGCTAGTGTCCTATGGACTACAATTCAAGGCACTTACACGGATGTAGGGAACTCCAACTAACTTTATGTGGTTTCTAAGAAGATTTGCGAGGCAAAACAGGGATCGAGGACAATGACCCAATACTACAATGATTTAGTGGCCAATTTGATGGAATGCAATCTCTATTATGACACGTGGGAATCACCGATAGATCTTTCCTTTTTTTAGAAAAGTGTAGGAAAAGATCGCATGTTCTAATATCTAGCGGGCCTTAAAAAGACCTTGATGAAGTTCAGGGCTGTACCCTGGCCAATATCCCATTTCTTCCGCTCGTGTTGCATTCACAAAAATTCGACGCAAAGAGAGACAAAGAATTGTCATGTTCGGATCATCCACTTCAATCAAATTATCTTCCTCGGTCAATAATAGTATTCAACACTCGTTAAATCATCCTCGAGCCACTAGGTCCACTTGTGATTACTATCACAAACCCAAACATACTCGAGACAAGTGTTGGAAACTCCATGGGAAAGTGGCACAAAAACCTTCGGGCAAGTCTTCCGCTGCCAAGGGTCACACCATAGCGTCTGAATCTACTTAAGTACAATCAGCTCGAGAATCACCTAACTCACTTAAGAGTCAAATGGAGCATTTAATCAAGCTGCTTGGATCTAGTTAGTTCACTTCCGACCCATCAACCTCCAACATTTGTCAAGGTATCACTCCTATGGCTCTCACTTTTTTTTCTAGTACATGGATCATTGATTCAGGTGTCAGGGACCACATGACTGGATGCTCTCAAGCTTTCTCGATATATTATCCATGCACTGGAAAGGATACAATTAAAATTCATGATGGCTCCTGTAACTCTATTGCTGGTAAAGGGTCAGTTGTGTTAACAACTAATTTAACTCCGGAATCTGTGGTACAAATCTCTCTGTTAAGGTGTTACCTATTATCCTTTGTAAGCTGATAAATGACATCGATTGCATTGCTTATTTTTCACCTAATGTTTGTTTATTTCAGGGTCGTCATTCGGGAAGGATGATTGAAACTGCTAAATGAGTATTCGGGCTCTACTTATTCCAAGAGAAATGAACGGAGAATAAGGATACTTCTCTTAGTAGCTGAAGTTTTTCTTGATCAATTGAATATCTTATTATATTGTTGTACTATCGTTTGAGTCATCCCAATTTCTAAAACAATTGTATCCGTCGATGTTTACTAATAAAAATCTTGCTAACTTCAAATGTGAAATGTGTCAATTAGCTAAACATCATCGCGTTCCCTATCCAACCCACCCTACACGGCCTCTGCTCTTTTTTCTCTTATTCACAATGACTTTTGGGGACCCTCTCACACTCTCAGCTACACTAATAAACTGTGGTTCCTTAACTTAATTGATGATCATACTCGACTGTCGTGAGTTTATATCTTTAGAGATAAATCTGAAATTGTTGTCATATTTTGACCTCATTTTTGGTCACGTAGGACTTGCATGGGCATTGCCCCTTGGTCCGGTGCAGCCAAATTGGCCCGAAATTTCCTCAGTGTGGTCTCGCAAGACCTAGGTGTGACCACGCATAGGTATAACTGGAGTGACCACTCCGCATGGGCACTCCACTCGAAACACCAATGATTCGTAGCCTTCGTCCACGGATCAAACCACAAACCATCACGCCATCTCGTCGGCGGCGATCCGTGGCTCTTTAACGGCCCGATTCATCTTTGTCGTCGATGCACTACCAAATTGGATGGCCATGAACCCTCTGTCACCACCTTCCTAGCCTATAAAATCTTCGACGCTCTCAGGGACATCCCCAACTCTTCGACACTTACCTCGGATGATCAGAACAGAGGAAGAAAGAAAGCATTCCTCTGGTGAGCCTCCTCCTCTGGTCAACCTCCTCCTTCTGGTAAGCTTTCTATTTACTTGCTTTTAATTTAAGTAATTTTAATTCCTATGTTTTAAGTTGATTTTAAGCTAGATTAATCAACTCAATAGCTTTGAATTATGCTTGGGTTTGGGCTTGACTCAAGTCGACCCAAACACAACCTAAACCTAACCTCCCTAAATCTAGTCTAACCTAGACTAATCCTCAAACCCACCTAACCCAATCCCTAAACCAAACTTAACATTAGACATAACCCAACTTAGGTCTAACCCACACCCAACCTTAGACCTAACTGAACTTAGGTCTAACCCAAACTCAATGTTAAAACTAATCCAACCTAGGTTTAACGTAACTTAAACTTAACATTAAACCTATCCCAACCTAGGTCAAACTCAAACACAAACTTAGAACTAACCCAACTTAGATCTAACCCAAACCCTAAACCTAACCCTGGTCTGACCCAACCTAGACCTGACCCAACCCAGGTCTAACCCTAACCAAAACCTTAGACCCGACCCAATCTAGGTCTAACCTAAACTCAACCTTAGACCAAACCCAACCCGCGTCAACAAATCTTAACTTAGGAAATCCAAGTCAACCTTGGTCAAACCCAAACCAACTCGGGTCAACCCAGATTAACCCAAGTCAACCCAAATCAAACCTAAGCCAACCCGGGTCAACCCATCTTAACCCGAGTCAAACTCAAATCAACCCCAAGCCAACTCGTGTCTACCCAATTTAACCCGGGTCAACCTAAATCAAACCCAAGCCAACCTGGGTCAATCCAGTTTAACTCGGGTCAAAACTAAAAAAAACCTAAGCCAACTCGGGTTGGCCGAGTTCAACCCGAGTCAACCCAAACAAAACACAACTTAACCCGAGTTAGCTTAGGTCCAACCCAGACCCAAATTAGCATATTCATTTCATACATTAACTCAATTTTGAGTTAGGTTAAGCTAGAAATTTAGCATACCTCAACCCGACCCTGACCGAAGTCTAATTAAAGGCTAAACTATATGTGTTAATTTATGTATGTTATTTCATGTTTTATTTTGCATGTTATTTCATGTTCAAAAACCAAACAAAAACGATAATACATAAAACAAAAAACAAGGACAAAAACTTCTCAGTTTTCTCCACAAACATCAAAAATCAAACTTCAAACAAAGCAAACTCAATACTTAGAATATGACTGATAAATCTTAGAATTGAAAAAAATCATGAATTAAAATATTGAATTTCAAATAAACATCTAAAACACATCAAGATTTCATTTATATTTTGGGCATTTTCCATGATACATCATCATTGGACTGTATGTCTCATTCTTTGGAACTTAATTCTTTCAATTTGAACCCTCCACTCTAATTATGGAAGTTTGAACTCTGACAATTAGACTTATCAAATTAATCGAGAGTTTTTTTTTGGAGCACATGACTCTAAACATGTAATTAACTATGAGGGTTCACCCTTATAGGGAACAACAACAAACAACAACAACAAAAGCTTAATCCCACTAAGTGGGATCGGCTACATGAATCCTTTTTCTCCATTGTGTCCTATTTAGTGTCATATTTTCATTTAATTATAATAAATTAAGAATATTTTTTATACAATAAGCCCAAGTCTTCCTAGGTCTACTTCTGCCTTTCTTAACAAAAGTCGAATCTAAAACATCTACTCTCCTAATTGGATCATTAGATGGTCGATGTTTAATATGACCAAACCATCTAAGGCGACTCTCTCTAATTTTGTCTATCACTGGAGCTACACTAACCCTTATAGGGAATAAGACCTTAAAGTTAAAATAAATTTTATTTTACACCCGTAAGCTAAGGGAATAGTCCAAGTTCCGCAGATCCATAGATTTTAAAGATTTCTCACATCTGAGTGAGATTCTAAGCTAATATTTCTATCTTTCGAGATAGTATATCGTTATTCGAATGTCATATCTGCTCACTTAGAAATCATTCAAGATCGAGCCACCAACCATAAAAATCTCACCATCACCTTAAAAAACTTTCACTCCTTCATTTTGACCCACTTCAAAATTTCAATTCGTTCGAACCAACAATGGTAGTGAATTTTTTAACTCTATTCTAGGTGAGTTCTTGGTAAGTTATGGCATTTTTCATCATAGTTTGTGTACGAACACACAATAAAATGGAATAGCTGAGAGAAAAAACTGACACATTCTCAAAGTTGTTCGCTCCATTATGTTTCAATCAATACCCTGAAAAAGTTTTGGAATGATGTCGTGCTTACTGTCACCTATCTTATCAATAGAATCCCCATAAAAATTCATAACTTCAGAACTCCATTAGTCATCTTGATATCATGTTTCCCTATCAATCAGTTCTTCACAACTCTTGAACCCAAAATTTTTAAGTGCGCGGCCTTTATCGGAACACTATCTCTAATCGTAGTAAGCTTGATCCCAGGTCTATAAAATGTGTTTTCCTCGGATATCTTGTCACTCAAAGAGGCTATCAACGTCTTGATCCTATCACAAATAATATCTATGTAAGTGTCGATGTCTCCTTTGAAAAACATTCCCTACTTCCCTGTCACTTCCTCAATTGAGAAGGAGTTTGATTTCATGGATAATATTCCTTATTCGGATCCTCTGGATATTTCTCCAACAACTATATCCAAGGAGCCCTCAGTCTCTTTGGATCTTCCACCTACTAGACAACCAGAAGCTCCTTCCATTCTCTGTGTCTATACTCAACGCACTCATGTTCCCGCTCTGGAGCCCGTTATTTGATTACAGGACTTGGAATTCACTCTGAGCGCATCCCCAGAAATACAATTGTGAATGAAGAAGTGAGTTCTATTGAGCTATGCAATCATTTAATCTCTTTTTGTTCAATGGAAAAATATATCTTTTTCCCACAGTGTATCGCCTACCTACGTAGCGTTTGTTGCTGCCCTGACAGATCATCACCTCCCATCAAATATTGAAGCAACATCAGCTTATCCTTCCTGAAAAGCTGCAATAATGGATGAGATGAATGCCCTTTAGCGGAATCATACATGGAAAGTTATGAATCTTCCTCCATGTAAGAATGCTATGGAGTGTGGCTTGATTTGTAGCACCATGTTTAACTTTAATGGATCTTGAAACGCAATAAGGCACGATTAGTCGCCAAAGGATACTCACAAATATATAGAGTGAATTATGAGGAGAAATTTGCTCCAATTGTTAAACTAAACACCATTCCAAGTCCTATTGTCTCTTGTTGTGAATTTGGATTGACCCTTTCTCTAGTTAGATGTTTAGAATGCTTTCTTAAATAGGGATCTCACAGAGGTGTTGTACATGTGCCTCCCTTCAGGCTTTGACACTACTTTCCCTCGGGGGCAAGTGTGACGACTGCGGAAGTCTTTCTACGGACTAAAGCAATCCTCAAAGGACTAGTTTGGCAAGTTCGTAAAGTTGATAATGGGTCATGGTTTCTCTCATGTCCAATCAGATCACTCTCTTCTTTTGACATTCCTTTAGTGGACAATTTGCTATCATTATCGTTTGTGTCAATGATATTATACTCCCGGTTGGTGAACTAACAGCATTGGAGTCTCTCATAGATATCCTTGCTACTTCATTTCAAATGGATTTGAGATCGCTTCGGTACTTTGAAGGCGTGGAAGTTGCTCGGTCATCTTGGGGCATTTGCCTGTCACAACACAAATATGTCCTTGATCTATTAACTGAGAATAACTTTCTCCCATGCAACCAGTGGCTACCCTAATAGAATCAATCAGAAATTAGCTCGTGTTCTCAATGCAGTTCCGGTAAATAAGACTCACTGCCAACGGCTTGTGAGAAAACTCATTTAACTCGCCCCGACATTTGCCACATAATAGGTCTAATAAGCACCATCTCCGATCTGTCCACCGAATCCTTCACTACATAAAAAGCACACCAAACTCAGGTTTGTTTTTATTCCGTCATTCCTCTCGGTCTATTATTGTTATACAGATAAGGATTGGGTCGGGCTAGTCTATGATCAATGATCTACCTCAGGATATTGCTCCTTGTCACGTGGAAAAACAAAAAACAGTCAGTTGTGGCCCGGAGCAGTGTTAAGCCGAGTTTGGCTCCATGTTTTTGGGTATTTGTGAAGCTTTCTGATTACGCCAAATATTTCGTGAATTGCATATGTCATTCTTTACTCCTGCAATTTTGTGATAATAAAGCCGTTATTAGTATTGCCCATAATCCAATCCAACATGATCAGACCAAGCATATAGAGATTGACAAGCACTTCATTAATGAGAAGCTTGATTCAGGGGAGATTTGTATTCCATTATTTTCATCCAATGATCAATTAGCAGATTGACAAGCACTTCATCCAATGATTCTGGTTGCGCAAAATATTCCATGAATTGCGTATGTCATTTTTTACTCATTTCCTGCTATTTTGTGATAATAAAGCCTCTATTAGTATTGCCCATAATCCGATCCAGCATGATCAGACCAAGTATGTAGAGATTGACAAGCACTTCATTAATGAGAAGCTTGATTCAGGGGAGATTTGTATTCCATTATTTTCATCCAATGACCAATTAGCAGATATTCTGGCCAAGAATCTTTCTCGGCCATTGTTTAACTACTTCAAATCCAAGTTGAACATGATGAACATCTAAGCTTCAAATTGAAGGGGAGTATTAGAATTATTAGCCTAATTATTAGGTTAATTACTGTTGCAGTTATTATGAGCTTTTATTTGCTTACTTTTTTTTTTTTCATATTTATGTATTTTCTAGTAGGTCTACTTCTAAAATTTTGTCATTCCTTTTATTTGGATCTTGTAATATATATTTATATCACTTTTCCTATCAATGAAAGTATCATACTCTATTTTAAAATCTAACACAATAACTCAAACATTTATGAAATATCAAAGATTTGAAATTTATTTACACGTCACAATCCCTCTAACGGTAATTTGATTTCTAAATATCACATAATAGTACATGAATGAACATTAACTTGAACAAAGTCTGAATATAAATTTAAAAAATTAATCAAATTGAGAACTATTGCAGGATTTGATTAGTTCATTTTATATCATAAAAAGATTGCCAACCATGCAGTCAAGCAACAGTCATACATCAAAGGCTTTATATAGTGACTTCTTGTTCATAGCTTCAGGGCATCCATAATAAAGTAAGATTTTTTTTCCCTTTTTATTCATTTTTTTCCAACAAGGACATAAAAAAATAGGAATGGAAAACTAGACATGAGTGTAAAAGTGTACATTTCAAAATTTGATATATGGTTGCTTTGACGTCTTTGAGTTGCAATACAGCTTCTAGTCTGCAAGGGGAGATATTTTCAAATATAACAGAAAAAAATGTTGAGCACATTTTCCAATTGATATACTTACATACAGTTTTCAAGTTGATGAATTCTATCGAAAGGAAAGGGATAAAAGTAAACCAAAAAATGAAATGGTCTATTGAAGTTTTGAATGTATGAGTGAAATTCACCTCTCTTGACAAGATTGCATCTGGTAAATTATTGATAACAGACTTCATACTATCTTTTAAAACCTGAAAGATAGTACGAAAAATTAGTATGTATTAACTTTATTCTGCATCATCAAAGTCACCACGTGTGGTGTTACACATGAACACGATATGCTATAGAAGATAATAGCAGTTTCATAAGTCAGATCCACTGGTCAACAACAGATGCAAGGAAAGCAGAATGCTCACAACAAAGAAAACAGAAAGCCACACATACCATAAAGCTTACCAAGACTAAATTTGATGCATGAGATGTTTACCAGAAAGGCTGATAATTATTGTAAGAATATAAGATATATTATGCTGGAATTTAGAGAAAAATATCAAATTAGTTTCTGGACAATTTAAGGGGGGGAGTATTTTAGTCCCAGAGTATTTAATGAAGTCAATCTATTCCTTTTGACTTATCAAAATCAAGTAAAACAAGCCCATTAACTCCTTAAATCTGATCCAAAATAATCCAACAAAAGGAATGTTTTATATCATAATTGAGAATTCAGAAGAGTAAATTAAACACATTGGGTAGCTGGTCCCATACAAATAGTCCAAAGGCCATTTTAACCTTTTCTCCTGTAATTTAATAGCTTAAGCTTTTAGGTCAAATGGCTGCCAAAAGTTTGAGAATGAATAAGAGAGCCACATGTCTAGAACTCGAGCAATACTAGGCCCATTAGTATAATTTCAGAAAGAAAAGGTTATGGTGGAACTTTGCTTAATCCATATAGCCAATTGAAGATATATGGATTACACAAGCCTAGAATTGGGGCTCTGTTAAAATTTCTAAAGAATAGCAGCATTTGCATAAAAGCAGACACTCATTTGAAGATACGAAAATTTTGAATCTCCACATCCAGTATGAGTTCAAGCCTAATATTGAAAACGGAGGAAATATGATTGACTGATAACAGCAAAAATAAAAGTTAGAGAATGAATATTGATGTGGAACCACAAGACACGAGGAATAGGTAGAAAAGAATTAGAAAGCCTCCACAGTTGTTTAAGGATTTTCAAATTAACTGATATAGAATTCCAGCGACAAGACAAAATCGGCAAGGAAGTCACCAGAGATTGAGAGTCGGTTTAATGGAGGCTTCGGCTGTTGTTTTAAGCTGTCTTAATTGTATGTAAGAATCCAGCTGTAACAATCATAATTAGTCACAGGTTCTCAAAATAGTTGAAATGAAACTGGTTCAGCTAGTTGTAATGAAACGTATCTTCATCGAAGAAAGATCAGAGTTGGCAGAGCAGCTATGAAAGAAATATTCCCTGTTCAACGTTATCTTGTCCTCCTTCCACCATTTTTTCCCACCTTCTAGAGTTTGAGCAACTCGAAGGGTCCTAACTGAATAGGTACGCATCAAATACATGGCAGATTTGGAATCCGAGTGACGCGGAAGCTTATCAGGTCGCCGTACCGTAGAGTTGGTACTGTAATTGCTACAGTAGCATGGTTCGGCCCAAGGGTGTTAACCCTTTTCTCTCCTATTTTATTTTTTGTCTTGTCTGGCCCTTCTTTTTCTTGGCACTTTTCTTTCCTACCCCCTTTCTTTATCATTACCTTTTTATTTCAACTCTCTACCTATTCTATCTACTATTCCTCATTATTTATAGATGTTGTTTGCTCAAATTAGGATCAGTTTTTTAGAATTCAGACTTCCATCCAAGCCAATCATCGGGTAACTTCCAGTTTCAGTTACCCAGGGGAGGGGAACGAAGAACCGAAGAAGATGAGCCGAGGGGTCGGGTAGCCAAACAGAAGAGAGGGATCGAGGAGTCGGGAAATTGAAACGAATGGTCCGAAGCCAATGAGGGGAACAGGCTTATAAAATGTCGACGTCGACTTGTGTCGAGCAGGGTAGGGCAGCGACGTGGTGCTCGTGAGATGTGCGGGCACAGAGGAAGAAGAAGCACGAGGAAGGAGCGAGTTGAAGTCGAAAGAAAAAAAGAGCGACGGAATGAATGAGGCGTCGACCGCAGTGGCAGCTCGTGTCGGAAGGAGTCGAAGAGGGGAGGATGACATTTGTAAAAAACAGTTAGCTTGGTTCGCAGTTAAAAGTGACAGAAAAATAAAAAAAACAGCGCAGTTAAAAGTGACATAAAAATAAAAAACAGCAGTAAGAAGCAAGTAATAACACCTGGATATCATTCTCTTAACGCTATTTCACATTATTAAATGTTATTGTAGTAGTTTTGATGTGTTATTATATTATGAGAGTATTCTCGGTATTATAATAATACAATAACACATCAATAACATCTGAATAACACATAATAATACATGATAATGCGGAATAACACGGAGGGAATATTCCCTGTGTTATTGGGCCGACATGGGAATATTCTCCCCGTGTTATTTAGGTGTTATTGTGTGTTATTCATGTATTATTATGTGTTATTGTGTTATGAAAATATTCACTGTGTTATAATAACACAATAAAATGTCAATAACACATCAAAATCACTACAATAACACTTAATATTGAGGAATAACACAGGGGGAATATTCCCCGGTGTTACTCCCGTGTTATCGCGTAGTTTTTTTTATTTTTCTGTCACCTCCACGTAGCGACATTTTATTGGACTCCGCATGTAGCTCTACGGTGGAGTCCTGATGCAATATTTTTTCTGAGATCTGTGGGGTGCTCTCATGCGCTTTTAAGCAGGCGAGGAGCACGACATGCGAACCGATTGCGCGAGCAGAGCGAAGAAGCTTTTCTGCACATTTTATAGGGCTTGACCTAAGCACTAACTTTAGTAAAACTTATTTAATTGACTTAATAATAATAATTAATTTATATATATATATATATATATATATATATATATATAAAATTAAAAAAAATCGAGATTAGATAAAATAAGTTTAATACTTAAGTAATGAAAAACTAATAGGTTATTAAATTAATAAATTAATTAAATTTTATAACATGTTTATTTTAACCATTTAATTTTTAGAAGAGTCGATATCAAAACAAATTAATCTACATCGAAGTAAGTATACATGTTCTTATATTACGATAATGTTTTATTTCTTCTTGATAAATATATTTACCAGTACTATCATCAGTTATATTAAAATTACTTGAAACTCAAAATTTTGAATTATATTGAATTTTTGTTCAAATTATAAGAAAGATTTGTGTGCGCAACATTATTTAAATTTTCATAAATATTAAATGATTTATAAGTATATTAACTACTATGTTATTGTCGATCCCAAGCCCAGATATGAAAGGGGAGGGTTGTGTTAGGTAGTCGACAGCCAACGTATAACTTGTCGAAAAAATCATAACATGAATCCTTTTGATCATTGTGTAAGTGCTAGGGCGTCCCCTACAAACGACGTGTTGTATGACCTGAATATAGTGGAAAGTGTGCATGAGGCGCTATACCGACTCCCTGGTTTAGTGTCAAATAAGCAAAGGTTCCCACATTACGGAGGAATGCAAGTAAAGACGTTAGTCCATGATACTAATATTAGGATATGATCTTGAAATATAAGTACTCTCAATGATAAATTTATAGAATTAGTTGATATTATGATTCATAGAAAGATAAATACTTCATGTATTCAAGAAACAAAATGGGTTGGAGAAAAAGCTAAAAAGATTGATAACTTGGGTTTTAAACTTTGGTTTCTGGTAAGAGTCGCACTATAAAAGGTGTAGGTGTAATTATAAATAAGAGTTTAAAAGATAATATTGTAAATATTAATAGAGTTGGAGATAGATTATAGCAATTAAGCTTATTATTGATACTAAGATTTTTAATATTATAAGTGCTTATGCTCGTCAAGTAGGATTAGATATAGGCTCTAAAGAGAAATTCTAAAATGACTTAGAAGTCTTAGTACACTTGATACACCTTGAAGAAAGAATTTTATTGGAGAAAGCTTAAATGAACATGTTGGTAAAGCGGTAGAAGATTTCAGAAATATTCATGGTGACTATGGTTTTGGAGCAATTAATGAAGAATGTAGAGCCATATTAGATTTTGCTTTAGCGTATAATTTGGTTATTACTAATATTTTATTCATGAAAAGAGATGAACATTTTATTACTTATAAAAACGAATTTAATAAAACCCAATTTGATTATTTTCTTATGAGAAGATGAGATCGTCGAGATTGTAAGGATTGTAAGGTCATTCCAAGTGAGAATTTAAGTATTCAACATCGATTATTAGTTCTAGATTTTAAGATGAAGAGTTGTGAAATAAATCATACTAGGATTCATCATCGTAGAATTAGATGGAGTACCTAAAAGACAAATAAAATTATTTTTATGAGTAAAATTCAAGATTTAAAAATTTAGGATGTTCATGAAAAAAATAAATGTTATGTGAGAAAAAAATAGCATATTCTATTAAATAAGTGGTAAAAGATGTACTTGAAGAATTAAAAAAAAAATTACTATAAATAAAAATAGTTGGTGGTGGAATGATAATATGCAAAAAAGATAAAATATAAGAAGTTATGTTATAAAAATTGGTTTAAATGTAAAAACTTAGAGAACTGGGTAAAATATAAAACGGCTCGCACTTAATCTAAAAGAACAATCCGTGACGCTAAAAAATCTGCTTTTAGTGATTTTATAGCAAGTTAGATACTAAGGTAGCCAAATAAAGTGAAATAAAAGTAGAGATTTAACTCAAGTTAAAGCGTATTAAAGATGAAAATCAAAAAGTGTTTTTCTTAGAAAAAGATATTCAACATATGTGGGTGGTTATTTTGATTAACTTTTTAAAGAATTTTCTGAAAAAAAGAAGTTGAGCAGGTTTTAAAAAAAACTAAGGGTGGAAAGTCTGTAGGACCCGATGCTATCTTAATTGAAGTGCGAAAATATTTAGGAGATTTGGGAGTTGTTTGGCTTACTAAACTTTTTAATATTATTTTAAAAACTAAAAAGATGTCTGAGGAGTTGAGACCGAGTATTTTGGTCCCCATTTTTAAGAATAAAGGGGGTGCACAAGAGTGTATAAATTATAGAGAAATTAAATTATTTTGTCATACTTTAAAATTATGGGAGAGGATAATTGAACATAGGTTAAGACGTATTACCAAGATTTCTCATAATCAATTTGGTTTTATGTCGAGCACGTCTACTATGGAAGCTATACATTTATTGAGAGGTTTGATGGAGAAGTACAAAGATAATAAGGAGGATCTACATTTGATTTTTATTGATTTAGAAAAAAACTTACGATAAGGTTCCAAGAAATATCCTTTGGAGAGTCCTTGAGAAGAAATGTGTGGATATGACTTTTATTCAAGCCATTAAAGATGTATACTAGGGTTGTTACTTGTGTTTGAACTAAATGAGGATTTACCAAATATTTTCCTATTTCTGTTGGTTTACATCACGGATCGGCTTTAAGCCCATATCTTTTTGCTTTAGTTATGGATGATCTTACTGGACATTTACAAGAGGATGTACCTTGCTATATGTTTTTTGCTGATGATATCCTTCTCGTGGATACGACGAGAGAAAATGCACGGGAAAACTTGAATTATGGAGGTCTACATTGGAGTCTAAAGGCCTTCATGTGAGTAGAACTTAAATTGAATACATGGAATGTAATTTTAGCAATAGTAGCTCTAGTGACAGCAGTGTAACTTTGGGTGATTAAATTATTAAAAGTTGTGATCCATTTAGATATCTCGGGTCTATTGTTCAAGGCGATGGTGATATAGATGGAGATGTTAATAGTAGAATTCAAGTTGGTTGGTTGAAGTGAAGGAATGCTTCGGGTCTATTGTGTGATAGAAAAGTATCACTTAGACTGAAAGGTTTTATAAGATGGTGATGAGACCTGCTATGCTCTATGGTGCTGAGTGGTGGCCTTTAAAAGAGAAGCATAATATTAAGTTAAGTGTTGCTGAGATGAGAATGATTAGGTGGATGAGTGAATTTACACTTAGAGACAAAATGCGAAATGAATATATCCATGATAGGGTTGGTGTAGCTCTAGTGAGGGACAAAATTAGAGAGAATTGTCTTTAGATGGTTTGGTCACATTAAATGTTGACCATCTGATGATCCAATTAGGAGAGTAGATGTTTTAGATTCGACTTATGTTAAGAAAGACAGAGGTAGACCTAGGAAGACTTGGGTTTATTGTATAAAAAATGATCTTAATTTATTAGAATTAAATGAAAATATGACACTAAATAGGGCGCAATGGAGGAAGAGAGTTCATGTAGCCGACCCCATTTAGTGGGATTAAGGCTTTGTTGTTGTTGTAGTAGTAGTAGTGATGTTCATAGAATGCTTGTATGTGTCAGTTCCTCATTGCATTGTTAGTTCCTACCAGTTTACTATAGACAGAAGGTTCAAACTCTAGTTATAGGAGTAGAGAGACCACATCATCGGGCGATCATATCTTATAGGCAGCGCCTAACCTCAGGGTCTTACAGCTTGATTTAACCAGAATAACATCCAAGCTGAACATGTCGGAGGGAGAGTTGAGTTGGAGTGGAGAACAGATGGAACCAATATGCATCCCTAAATCCATCCCAGCCAGGAAGTGTTCAAGTGCCACGAATTTGGGCATGTTCAATTAGACTGAACAATTAGGGAGTGATCCATTTCACTTGGCAGGGCGTTCTTAAAAAAATGGGTAATGACACAGTAGACACTGAAGATGGTGAGAACACAAAGGAGAAGGATCGGCTTCCAATTGAGAAGGAAAAGATGCATATAGTTCCTAGTAGAGCCCGTGGGAGAAACCTCGACCAACTTCACGATGAGTGTATAAGACAGTCTTGAGTTCAAGGAACTGACACCAAAGGCATGAAAAACCCAGAAAAAAGAAACTCAGACCATTCAGATCTATAGAATCATTCATGAGTTGCCACTACTAAGGGAGGTCCAACACGTCAAAAAGGGGACTCTTTCATGCTACATCATTAAGATTATATGGAGTTATTCAGATGTTAGATTTAGTTCAGCATGGTACTCATGATCAGATGTCCAGATAGGAGAAATGAATCCCATCCTTGAAATTTATCTTAGGAGCATGATGGGGAAGAAAATTCTTCAATGGGATCCAGGTCTTATCAGTGAAAAAGAAGATGTATCTCCTGAGTGGTTGCTAGTGAGAGTGGTGCAGCCTGCTACAGATTTCATTGCAGAGTTGATTTCGCCTTACATACTTGTTTATCAGCTACATTCTGCTGAGTACGAGGAGTGGAAGAAGCAGACCTAAGGCTTCGAGAGTTACATTGTGGAAATCTACATCTATATGCAGCTCCAACTCAGGATCAACCAAAAAGGGATGCATATTTATTCTATTAGGACACATTATAAAATGACGACGCCTACAAGATCTACCTGTCAGGAGACCACAATGATTTTGAAATCTTCAATTTCGCGGACCTGACTTCGTACAACAAGGACTTCGAAGCTTTGATAAATGAAGTCGAAGCTCCCCCCAACCCCAGGAGATTGACGGAAGCATATCAGGATGCAGTACCGTTGTTGCTACAACACCGCAGTCCAACCCAAAGGAGTTACCGCCCCTTATACCCTTCTTTTTTCCTATTTGATTCCTTGCCATGTCTAGCCCTTCCTTTTCAAGCAGCTTTCTTGTCTTTCTCCTTCCTTTTCCATCACTTTTCTATTTCTACTCCCTAACCATTCTATCTACTAATACTCATTATATATAGGTGTTTGCTTTGGTTATGGTAAATTTTTGCCTTCTAGATTTCATATCTCTGTCCAAACCAGTCGTCGGGGTTGTTTTCCCTTCTAGGGTTGTATCCGAAGGCGAGGATATGCTCCACTATAACTCATCTAAGGTGGTGATCTTCTCTAAAAGTTTGAGGGACGCTCCGACTGTAACTCGATCTCGCGGTAATACCTATCTTCCCCTAATCCCCCTCCACAATCCACCTTCTCCTGTTTTCACCAAAATCAGCTCTATTATCCACTCTTTGCTGTTGTCGCCACTCCTACAGCACTGCCACTTACTGTGGCAAGAACTTCCCTCCCTCCCTCCAGCCTGTTGCCGCTAGCCCTCCAGCCTCCCAGCCATATGTCACCTTCCTATTCCCTGTTGTCCTACTACTGCCGCCCTCCTGCATCCCATCCAGTGTTGCAGCCACGTCATACCAAGCCTCCAACTACACCCCCAAACACCCCTCTACCTGTTGTCCAACCGTCATCCATCACCTTAGCCATTAGCCTAGGGTGTCTTTTGTGTTTGTGTCATAATTTTCCTAATGTCAAGAGTCTTTGTTTATAATCAAATTGAATTTCAACTCCAATTTTTTCGTGGTTTGAGTTAACTTCAGTTTCGTCGAGTGGCTCATAGTGGCTTGCCATCCATCCAAGTTATGATAAAACGTGCTTAAGTTATGTCCATAAATTGTCAAAAAAGTGTCCAAAAAGTTTCCAATATTTTTTATGTGAGTGGATAACATGAGCCAACTGGTGTACCCCAATGACGTTACAAAATTTCAAAATTTGCTCAAAACCCATGTCCAATACAAAAAATGTACAACCCTAAGGAAGTGTCACCCATTCATCGTTCCGAGCCAAATAGGCTAGGAGGTGTAATAGTTTATCATTTGACTCAGGTGCTTGATTAAACTTTATCAAGTTGTTTCCATAGCTAGCACGGTAATAAAAACAAAATTATACAATTAAAAAACAATAACTGAAATTCTGGAGGCTGTAATGTTTGATCAATAAAAGAAGCTCAGTTTTTTATATAGAGAATGGTGAATGTCCTAATGATTTTAGCTTCAATATTGAGAGACATGAATGAATGGATCCTAAGGCTTTTCTGAGCTTTTCACATTTGGTTGCTTGATAAACTTCTCTGTGAACCATTTGTCTTCACCAATATGCCCTACCTCAATGAAGAAATTAAGAGCCCAACAAAGGACAGCAAATTTGAGCATTATTCTCTTAAACCAATAAGATACTAGAAAAACAGTACCTCCATGTTTTTTGAGATGATGAGACATATCTCACGTCTAAATCCAAATAACTGTGCTTCTATTTCCTTCGTAAAAGTTGAAATTTCCGTTGTGGTCTGATCTACTCTATTAAGATCACTTTTCTTCATCATTTCATCAGAAATGATTTTCATGCTTCTATCAAGACGTGTTTTGATATCTTCCTCTTCTTTGAGCTGTCATTTCAATTTCAAGAACACATTAAAATCTTATAAAAACATCAAAGATCACATCCTAAATAAATGGTTCTCACCACTTGCTGCGTGGAACTATCGATAACAGTTGCCTTCTGCCGTATTCCTTCCACTAGAAGATGGATGCATTCAATTGAAGTGATCCAAATAAGATATAGCATAGATTCAGAGCATGAGAGACTAATTATTTGCAATGATTGTAGCATATAGTCAAATGCCATACATGAAAATGATCATAGTTGTGATCACCATTAATTCCTCGACAATATCCAAAGAAATCAAACGCTCTTCACCTTGTAAAAGTGCATTATTACTTACCCTCCAAAGATACTTCTTTGACTGCTCTGTTCACTTGCATGACATCGCTCTGAAGAGAGTCTAGGATCATGCCCAGCTTGTTTAATGAACTTTCCTGAAGCCGTAATCTGCGTTCAAGCTCTTCACTAACTTGGCCTATTCAAGAGTTTTGTGTGAGATAATAATCCAATAACCCTACAGAAGTAACAACTTGACAGGAATTTTGGGACACAAATTGCCTAAAAGCTTGATCTATTGATACTAGAACCAAAGAAAGCTTGATCTATTGATACTAGAAACAAAAGAGTTGATCCACTCATTGCATATAAACTTTAACAGATATCATTAAAAAAGAAAAAAAAACATTTAACAGATATCATCAACTAAAGCTCTGTATACAATACAGAGAAGGAATTACATCTATTATCTGGAGCAGTGGTGCAACTCCACTGTCGCATGGCATTGCTGGATGTCCTTGACAGCTGCAGCTGAGAATCTTCTCGTGTTGGCATGATGGGAGCCAATGAAGATATCCTTTTTGACGCCGTTTCTCTTTCTTGAGAATCAAATTTCTAATACAACGCACAAGAAAACAGATCACAATAGAAATTACATTGAGCAAATTCTCTGCTTGAAACAAAACATTACAAAGATGCAAAAATGACAAAAACAAGATTTATTAAACTGAAAAATGGTAAAGATATTCACCAAAATGCATGTAATCCAAGCATGAAATTAGGTGCAATTTAAAATTGCAAATGGCTGTGCCAAAATTAAAATATACTTTTACGCATGGCCCATCCATCAACTGTAAGTTTACCACAAAGAAGAAGAAAATGCAAAAGACATGAACTGATAGCATCTCTATAGTAAAGAAGTCATTTTCCTTGGAACCAACTAGTTGTTGCAAATCATTGAACTATAAAAAATGATATTATAAAAAACTTTCTAAGTTCTGTACAACTCACCAAAATTAAAATACTATTTGACCATTATTAGTTAAATTCAGACAATTACCTTTGACTATAATGTTATGACATGTTCCCAAAACCATTACATAACTACATTAAGAAGAAAATAACGTCTAAAATCTCAACTTTCTATGAACATTTCACTACTAGTTAATAATACACATTGCCAATACACTCCAAAACAGTCCGGCTGCTCCCACTACAAATCAAGCATCTAAATTGAATAGCAAGCCACCTATATTCTAAGCAATGAAGTAGTTCCACATTGGCCAAGTTCTTCACAATCGTGGGATACTAAGTACTCGGTCATCATAACCCCTAGCTTATGACAAAATTAATTCATATACTAAAATCTTCTACTCTACCTATATAAATAATTAGCCCTCCATCTATAATTGATATACCTGAGAATGAATATGTTAGTGCCAATATCTACTATGCTCAATTAATGCTTGGCATAGTTTAGCTCTCTGTTTATAATCTACTATTGACGTTTCTTCAAGGCGACAGAGTAGATACTTTACAACAAGTAATTCTTTACCTCTCATTTCCCCCTGCTCTCCTTCAAACTTCAACATCTCATGGATCATTCATTTATCAATCCATCTCGTCCGGTGAATACACCTCAGGTGAACCTTTCTCACCAATGGTCGTAAACAACATTCCCTCACCTCTCAAATTTCTTATTGAAAACATTAATAACATCATAACCACCCAACACTCCAACAATAATTATCCTACCTGGAGATCACAGGTCCTAAAATTTTGAGCTAATGGTTATGAAGGCTTCCCCTCGGGCAATATCCCCAAACCCTCCAGGTACAATACTTCTATTGATGGCATGCCCAAATCAAACTCCAATTACACCATATGGCTTCTCATTGATTAAAATCTAATAGACACTTTTTATGCTATCATCAGCCCGTCGCTTCTCCCTTGCTTTCTTAATCCAGGCAAATCAGCGACATCAGGACAATACTTGAAAAGCCATTTCAATCAACCAATCGACCCAAAGATACTCAGCTAATGAGCTACTCTCTCACCATGAGCAACAATACCATGACACAATATTTGAATAGAATTAAAACCATCTTGAACAACAATATAGCAACCAGATCACATGACGATCAGAAAGATATTATCCTATACATGCTCTATAGATTGCCAAATCCTATCAAGCTTTCAAAAAGGTTACAACCAAACTTCGTCCCCTAAGTCAAAATTATCTCTATTCCTTATTGTACACCGAAGCAATCAACCTCACAAATGAACTTAGCAAAAAAATTTACTATCCGTACCCCAATGTTGCACTCTCTGTTCCACACAACAAACCAACCTCGGAACTAGGGTAAGGACATGGACATGCAAAGTAATATTGTGCCAAAAGAGGAACGCTCAACAAGACAAAACTGAGGAGGCAGAACACCTTCCCCCACTGTTAAACGTCAAATATGTTGAAAATCTAGCCACATCATTGCTACTTGCTAGCACTGAACCGATGTCCACTATCAATCTGCACCACGAGCCCTCACAACTCAATCAAAACCCAATGCATCCTCTTGGGTTCTAGTGATAGGTTCCTCCTCTCATCTCACTGCCAAAATAAAAGACATTCAATCTCCCACACCATATGAGCCCCAGTTCAAGTCGTATTCCCCTCCATAACTCAGGCACGGTTATCCTACCCACTCCACATCATAAGCTTCGACTCTCTAACTTTACGGCCCCCATATCTCCCATAATCTTTTATCAGCTCAGCTGAAAATAATCTTCACTAGTTTCTTCATTTCTGTAATTTTAAACTTCCCAGTGATTCCGTTATTCACCCACCAAAAGGCTACTTGGATCTCAGTTATCAAAGCTGTTGAAGTGAAAGCAGTCAAACTTAACTACTTCTGCCATCACTAAAGAAATATGCAGTTATTTATAATATTAAACAAATCATGGAGATTAGATAGTAATATGTCCGTATCTTTTGGTTTTGATCTGCAGTCCCCATCGTAACGAAGAGTCAACAACCGTTAAAGGAACAGAGAAAGAAAGAAAGATCTAGCAAATGAGAAACATACTTTCTCTTTCATTTCTATCAATGTTTTAAGTCTTTATCAGTTGATTCAAATATCATGCTTACCTGATCGTTCCCCAAGTTCTCAAAAGAGTTCTGAGAGATCTGAGACTGAGAAAGCCCCTGAGAAAACGACTGCTGAGATTGAGATCGGAGTTGCGAGGCCTGATTTCTTCCTAACCCGTATGCATCCACTCCAGAATTCATTGTGCTCACTCTCCTGAGAAATATCGATCAACTACTGCGCCTAGGTGTAGAAAACAAGCAGATCGGCAGAGAAGTAAAGAATTGACATAAGAATTCGGAGCAGAACCTGGCGTGAGGCGGAAGCACTGAGATGGATCGCAGATCGCAGGCCTTGTTGATATTAAACTTCATTAGATCAGAGAAAAGACGCGGAGATTTCTTTTCCGACAACTATATGTATGATCTCTAGCGCCAATTTCATCCCAGGAACAGAAGCAGCTGCTCTCAGAGTGAAGCACAGTGGGAAAGTGGGGGACATGTTAATAGGCGGGAGAAATGCCGCGACTGCCCAATATATAGAGCAGAGGAATTCAAGCTCAGTAGACGAGTTCCATTACTACATTTGTGCCCAAAATTTTAATAAACTACAATATTGTCCATAAATTTTAATAATAAATTTCTTTATTTGAAAAATTTTATATAAAAATTTCATATTTTTATATTCATTATTTATATGCAATGAGGAAGTTATTAAAATAATATTTAAATATTACTTAAATTATAAAATTAATACTCGAATTATTTTTTAACATATTAAATATTATAGCATATTAAATATGACAAATAAATATATAAATAAAATAGAATAAAAATGAATGGAAGGAGAACCCAATCCTATCATAAGAAAATGATTATAAAACATGCCCATCAGCAAGAAAAAATATTGCAAAAGAATACAGTTTTGTATCAATACTTCAATCAGGGCCTGACATATATACAGGCAGTCCCTCTTTAAATAAAAAAATTAATTTAATATATGAGGGGTTATCTGTACACATGATAGATTTGATTGATATTCTAATATAAAACTGTACGATGACTCCTAATACAATATTGTTTACATCGGTTAGCATACCTTATTATTTTTATTCTATGGAATGAAATTGTATGTAATACTTGATTGTATAATTTTCAAATTTACTTCAAAATTCAATTTCCTTATCTAAATAATTCGTTAATATATGCCTGGGAAGATTTACATAAATACACTCAATTCTTATGTATTTACATATCTAACACATACTTTTTTTTTTTTTTTTTACATAAATATCTACCTATATATAAAAATGTATATTTTTATCTTTTTAGATTTAAAATAGTGATATTTTTTATATGATATGAAAGAATTGAGCGGTATAAAAATAAAAATTAAAAGTTAAATAGCATTAATCTAATATTTTATTAATTTTACAAAATTATTTTTCTATATTAGAAAATAATTAAGTTATGTGAAAATCATATGAATTTTTCATGAAAATATCAAAAGAAGGATTGAGACTTCATTTGCCAGCTTCTATATTATGATCAGTCGAAAACACCTCACCCAAAAGCAGCAATAAATTTTTGGGGCACTTTCATAGATACCACATAATTTTTTATGTATTTACATATTTAACCCCTAAATATTTATATTTACATACATACTAATCAAACCTTCACATCACATATAAAGATACCATCATCATCATCAAATTTTTAAACGAAAAATATATCTTTTCGGGTATAGGATTATGACATTTCTTATTATAAGTGTTAATATCAAATTTTGGGTGTTAAATATATAAATAGATAAGAATCGTGTGGTATGTGTGTAAGTAAAACTATAAGCCTGTTTATTTAAGGAATAATTACATATAGTGTTGTGAAAAAACGACGACAATGAAGCGAAAAATTGGAACGAGAAAATTGCACTGAAAAACACTGGCAAAGACATTTACGTGGTTCTGAAGAATTACTACGTCCACGATGAGACTGCGAATTTATTGCTGAGGAATTACACGTCAGTCGAGCGTCGACGTATACGAGAAAATCTCTATATTTTTCTTCTCTCTCCTTCCTCTCTTTCTCTCTTCTCTCTCTCTTTCTTGGAGAACTTGGTTGCCCTTTCGCAGCTTGGCTACTTCACTACTCGCATTGCTGCATCCGTCAATGGCCTAAAAGAAGTGCACTTATGTAGAATCGATAAGCAGTGGTGGGCGGGAGGTGACGGTGAGCGGGGATGGCAGGTGAGCGGCAGGTGGAAGAGTGGAGTGAGCGGTCAGTGGGATTCTCAATTGTGAGCTTGGTGTAAACCATGCGCGACCGGTCTCCACATTACCCAACAATTCTCCGACTTGGAGGCCGAGACACTCACCGCACCACTATGCGATCCGCATCATCTGCTAAATGTACCGACCTTTTCCTCAAACATGACATCCTCTACTCTGCAACTCAAGTCCTCGTCTTCATGCCGGAAGACCAACCGAAGTCGAGCACAACTTCGCCGCGAGTAACACCCTCGCTGACATATCACCGTCAACGTTGCTCGTACTACCAATCTCTTTCTAGCGTTGCATCACGTATCAGCTACAACTCCCACTCGCACGAGCACTATCCCGCCCCTCGCTCGGAAGCCTTTTCAATAAGTTCAGCCTCGTATCCTCTTACCGCCATCAAGTCTTACACTTGTACACCCAGCTCGTTGCTGACAACGCCTTTACATCGCGAAGTTTTGCCAACTCCCAAGTCCCGATTCCCAGCGTGGAATCCGTCTCCTCCTCGTCGGCCTCCCACTCGCTCGAAGTTCTCATCTCGCAAGATTTCTTCATGCCTAGTGGTTCTCCACCATTTGTCCGTACAGGTCCGGTTTTCTGCCTGGCGCTCCGCCACTTTTCAAGAAATCGACCTTCTTCGCTTCCCATAATGCACCTCTCGACTCATGTGTCCACGCTCGCAATGCCGCGGATCTCTCGCGCTCTCGCAGCCCAGAGCCGCACTAATGCTCCTTTGGTAAACTTCAGGGTCTTATCCGAGAATACTACTGAATAACCGCCCTTATCGAGCTTCGCCTAACGAGATGAGGTTTTCTTCAACTCGGGAACATGTTCGACCTTTCGCAAGTTCATTCGCTCTCAGTTGAAAGTGCGACATCAACGTCTCCCATCCCCATCACGTCCGGAGCTTTTCCACCGCCCGTACGTACCTTCCCAAAGTTGCCTACAACGTAGTTTCGCATTAACTCACGGTGGGAAGATGTATGGCAAGGAAGCCCTCGAATCTAGATCCAGATCATCAACAAAGCGTGAACTGCGTGCATAGCGCGATCTCGTATTTCTTCGATTCATGACATTAGCGCCATCATTCTTCTTTTTCATAGGATTCGTATGGCTCTTTTATATGGCCTTGCTTATCTCATGAAGAGTTGCTCGTCTTGACCAGACTTCGATTTTCGATCTTCACTCTCGTTTGAGTTCACGTCTTGTGATCTCCCTACTCGGAATCAACAATTAGTCGTCGAACTCGAACCCGAGGCTCATGCAGATCTTTCTCGTGCACTTCTTCGACCAAAATCAAATCACGAATATCATCATATTTTAGTTTAGATTACTCTTATGGAACTGTATCGTCA
This sequence comes from Papilionanthe hookeriana x Papilionanthe teres, assembly GCA_022702705.1. NCBI lineage: Eukaryota > Viridiplantae > Streptophyta > Magnoliopsida > Asparagales > Orchidaceae > Papilionanthe > Papilionanthe hookeriana x Papilionanthe teres. Next base: position 88,923,419 of record CM040425.1, read on the forward strand.
TCACTCATAGCTTCCAATATTGCTTGAGAATGCACAACAATATCGACAAGCACGTATCTCATCATCGAAATCAATTTCAACGAGATGACGATCGATTTAGTGATAAGTATTGAAATCATTCGGGTGTTGAGCAACGGACACACATTCCGCCATCTTGAGTTGAATAACTTTTTCGTCGAATGTCTGTGCTTGTTATTCGCCGATGGCTTTTCATACATACTCCGATAAAGCCGCCATGAGATCCGCAAGTAGTTCTTTCCTCGATGACGTTGTGACATGACCGATCTCGACAGAGTGATCGTATAACCCACTGAAACCCGTCGATCCAACTGATTCGATTCAGCCTCGTCCATCTTTTCCGGTCCGCTTTCCACAGTAACGTGAAGATGAAGCTTCTTCGCATGAGAGTAGTCCTCTATCTGCATCCTCGCATAGCAAAATCCGTGTCATCGAACTTCTCGATCCCCGATGTCATCACTTCGTCTCGCCCGTCGTTTTTCTTAAGATCCGAACCTAAATCTCGATACCGGTTATTGTGAAAAAACGACGACAACGGTCAAAATTGGAATCGAGAAAATGTGCCAAAAACAACTCGAAGCGACACAAAGATTTACGTGGTTCAATAGATTACTTACGTCACGGAGGCTACGAGAGGAATTATATTGCTGAGGAATTACACGCGATTGAGCGCCTCGACGTATACGAGAAAATCTCATTTTTCTTCTCTCCTCTCCTCTCTTTCTCTCTTCTCTCTCTCTCTCTTGGAGAACTTGGCTTGTGCCGTTTGCTTGGCTTAGCTTTTCTACTCGTACGCTTTCATGCATCAAATGCGCAAAGAGCCTATTTATAGGAGATCAAAGAAGAGTGGTAGGTGGGAGGTAAGTGAGCGGTAGAGTGGGGAGGTAGGTGAGCGGTAGGTGGAAGAGTAAGGTGAGCAGTAGGTGGGATTCTTAATTAAGAAGTTAATTAAATCGATGTGGACGGCATTTCACATTACCGTAACATATATGCACCGTAAATCCGATATTTACAAATTAACCGCCAAGAGATTTTTTTTTTTTTTTTTTGCTGCTTAATAAGCTTGCCTGCAAGTTATAATGTAGTTAGAAGCGTATTTTGACGTTCGAGTTACTTCTCATAAGTACGGATTCAGTCTGTAAATTTTTATTGAATTCAACTAAAATATTTGAGATTTCTCAATCCACTATTTTTTATGTGTGCATTTAGATGCTTACCACCGGATTGTTAGATTCACATATCTAACACCTAAGTATAATTTTTTATAATTATATCGTTTAAATCTTTCGTATCTAACGCGTCTTTAGAAAATTCACGGCGGTAGAGTAGCAGATTATTGTCTTAGCGTTGTACGAAAATTCAGCACACACACATATGAAAAATAAACGGTGACGACTCAGAGTTTTTACGTGGAAAACCCGTAAAGGGAAAAACCATGGGGTCTGGCCCAGTTGCGAGAATCCAATATTGATTGATGTTTACAAAAATTCACTATCCCACAGACGGGAGAAAGTAATTATATGTTTCAGACTAACGCTGATCGATCGGCGGCTGTACGATTGGTGATTGAGGATGATTGGCGGAGGTTCACAGTGACGAATGTCGACTGTGACGGAGGTCGACTGTGACGGAGGTCGACGGTGAAGGAGGTCGACGGTGACGGAAGTCGATGGTGACGGAGGTCGACGGTGATGGAGGTCGACGGTGACGGAGGTCAGCGGTGATTGATGAAGGTCGGCGGTAGTCGACGGTGATGCTAAGCTGCAGTTTCTCCTCAAGTCCTCTGGCTCTCTCTCTAGGCTTCTTCTCTTCATGTGAGAGTTAGAGGTCTATTTATAGTGTTTTGGGTGCAATTAATGCAGGTCAGGTTTGATCGGACGGTCAGAGGCGCTCCCGATCGGACGACGTTTAAGAGGTATTAGATGGTCATAACGATGTCAAAATTGAGTGATCTTAGGCTCGTTGGATTCGTCTTATCGAGACGCTTGATTCGAGTATAGGCTTGCTAGTGTCGGCATTTGTTTGAGCTTCCAAATGTGTCTGGAAATCCTTTAAGAATGGGTTAATGACTTGATCTGAGCTTGATTTGACTCGGATTGGACTAGTTTTTATATCATTAGGTTCGTCTCATCGAGCTAGTCAGTTTGACTATAAGTTTGCTGAAATCGGAGCTCTGGATGATTTTTAATCGAGATTTGAACGTTTACTTGCTCGAAAGGATTCTGATTTGAGATTCGTGTCGTCTTGTCAAGATTGAGTCGTAGGATAATGAAAATTTGTTGTTGTTGCATCAGTATCACATAAAAAATATTATCATTTTAACTTGTAATAGGTGACGTACAACATTTTATTAGGGTCTCAATTGAGCTTAGTCAAGTAGAGTATGCCATGGATTAAATTTAGCTTGGCCGAATCATAAATTATTTATGTTCAAATTGAGCTTGAGCGAAGCTTTCACATATATGCTCATATTTGACTTGCTTAAAATTTTGTAGCATTTTTACATATGCATACTACACAATTCTCATGTATTTACATACCTAACACCTAAACATTTTTATTTACATGCATACCACTTTATGTTTAATATCAAAGCAGAAGTATCACCAATAACTTCCTATTTAAAAGTGAAAATGCACATTTTCATGGATATGTTTATGACACCAAAGTGTGATAAGTGTAAACATCAAAATTTAAGTGTTAGATAAATAAATAAGAATTGTGTGTACGTAAATTTCCCTAAAATTTTTAACGAAGATACTTGAATTGCACTTAGTTTATTTATATTAATTAAATAAGCAAAAATAAATAAATTGAATGAGAACTTCAAATTTTTTATAAAGTTATCATTTAATTTTTATTTAAATAATATATTATTAAAGTATAAAATAAATTACTTGTTAAATAACAAATAAGTGTGTTTATGATTCTTAATAAACGAGTTGGAATATGTTCAAATTTAACTAATTTTTAACCTTTTGGTTTATTTACTAATTTAAACAAATATGATCGAGTATGGATCTGTTCATAATACTTGCAGCGGTTTGAAAAAGCAGATGTAAAGTTGTTTCTGTAGAGGATGTTGCAAGAAAGCTGCTATTAGTGAAGCAATATGCCTGTTTGGAATATTAAACTTTAGTTGTTTTTGAAAAAAAAAAAGGATTAATGCCCTTATTTACATGTTCTAGATGTAAGTTAACTGTTTTATAATGAATTCAAACAAAATACCGGAAATAAATTTCAAAGGTTGATAGAAAGTCAGAAGTCCATCATATTACATCAAAAATTACACATCACTTGATAACGAGTAACATGAAAATTAAAATTATGATAGTAATAAGTAACGTCATTGTAATATTACTCTTAGTATCTAAACGATCAAATCTCTTGAAGAAGTTTCTTTCAAAACAACACTTCACACATTGTCACTATCTGAAATGGACTTCTCATAGTCTTTATCTCATCTAAAAATACTGCAATCATCTGGTGATCTATTATCGAAACACCTATAAAATCTTCTCCTATAACTAGCTTCCTGATGTGAGGTGAAAACGCAACATTACAAATCACAGATGCAGTACACAACTCTAGAGGTAATAGAAGTACTTGAACTCATTTCCTGATAATAGAAGGTTTAGCAAACCCATCTTAACTTTTAATCATAAAACGAGCATTGTAAATTACAGTTAAAAAAAAAAAAACACAAACCACAAAGCATATCTCATCACAACTGAAATCATACGCCAGTATCAACAAAAAACACAGTAACAACCAAAAAAAGCCAATATCAGGCAAAATCAAGTGGGAAGTTGTTCATATCATAAATGCAAAGTAAATACTTACATAAAGCATTTATAAAGAGTTCTCTAAGCTATTTCATCTCCTCAACTCCTTCACCATCCCATGCCTGAGAGTCTATTGTTTCTTGATTAATCTCAAGAATTGCTCGTCCTATTTGATATCAAACTCTTCAGGTAGGACATATGATCGATCATCATCTAAAATATCGAATTCGTGATCACGATATGAAGGGGTGGAGTCGTGTCAATTTATGTATTGTCATTGTAGAATAACTCACTTCTTCTCCAGATTACAAATTGTTTAAAATTAAGGGCTCAAATTAAAAGTTCAACATTGGTGCCCTCACAAGAATCGGAGACACGTCTTTGATGATGGCGAGAAAGTTTCAAGTCATAAATGAAGTTGTACATATGTAGCAAGCAGATTAAACAAATTTGAATAACTCTCATCAAAATAGCTCTCAAGAGGTAGCAAAGACCCCAAACTAGAAAACATTAAACCCTCCTTTTGCATATTGCAGGATAACTCGTCACCCATTGCCAAATGAGGGTACAACTAGAGAATAAATCCTAGGATTAATGTAATAAATAATCGCAGACAACAACAATTGATAGTCAATCATAATGAAGCTGGTCAACACCATAGTCTGCTCCACGTAAGCCAAAAGGAAACAAGCATTGCACTTTGTGTGATTAGAGCACACGATTTAATGTATTTAAGTAAATCATAACACACATATTTTAACACAGCTATCATTATTTAGGTTTATGATACCAATGCACCATAAAAATCAAACTTTAGATGTTATATGCGTTACTAGATAACACTTGTGAGGCATGCATTTAAATTTTCATATTATTTCAAACCACCACGCTCATGGACAAATTACTCCAATAGAGACATTAAGCATTGAAACTACTGTATCACCGAAAAAATCTAGAATATCAAAGATTCAAATCACAATATCATCAAAATTTGAACCGACTAAAATATGCAATATTAAAACCATGATATCATTAAAATACACTCCAATAGTAAAAAATATGGATACCGAGATCGCCATCAATCATTCAAAATACCACAAATAATCAAGGCATGCATACTATTCACCTATAGACAATAGTAGATGATAATATGTTAAAAAAAAAAATCTTATAATTCAGTTTTATTCAAAAAAGTTCAAATGAATAACAAAGCTGCAAAGCATATACTTTTCTTGCAAGCTTGAACTTATTTCAAACATATTTGCTCGTCAATTAATTTGTATTACTTGAAAGACTTGTGGAGGGATTAGCTTATTTCTACTTTCAACATTTCTAATCACCATCTAGAATAAGTGACTATAAATTCCTTACACTTTCTTGCTTTGTTGAATTCCTCAACTAGGTTATGAATATGACAGCAATCCTTCATGTCATGACTATGATCCTTTTGGATAGCATAATACCTTGATGGATCTCGAGTATAAGATTATATATATATAGTGGAGGTGATCGATAAAAGAACACATCTCTGATTTCATACACTAGTTCTATATATGATACTCAAAAATGAAGGTAAATGAGTTATTTATTGGCAAATATCAACTTATCTCATGTGTGTGGCTATCGAGCAAGAGAGCCTTGTGCTCAACCCTTTATTGGTAATGATGTGGTCGGTGCTTCTTATGGGAAGTTATAGGTTTTGTTAACTTGAAGTTTCCACGATATTCAACCAAGGTTGATGATGTTGTCGCGAAGTCTCTAGTAACTTACAAATGTTGACTTGAAAATTTTAAAATGATGCATTCTTCTGCATTTATATTGCTAGTGAATATTTTGACTAATATCATTTGTAGCTTTAATTTGGGTGCATATCCAAGTAATTAGTCTCCGACAGGAATAAGTAACCTCCTACTTGGTTTAATGTTTTTCGTAATTAATGTATGGCTGGGTATTGAATATATAATATCGGGTAAAAAGTGTGCATACGGATGCGGTAATGGAGGGTAATGGATCGAGTATATACGGATGTGTATTGTGATGAGTATTGGAGGAGATGCGTGCGGATACGTGCGTTCTCCGCATGGAATAATGGCTCGCATATCCAAGTAATTCGTCTCCGACAGGAATAAGTAACCTCCTACTTGGTTTAATGTTTTTCGTAATTAATTTATGGCTGGATTTCATAAATCAGACCAACAAACCCCCTTAGGGCCGATCTTCTCGCTGCTTCCATGGTTTTTTGATCCACAACTCGCTGTCATCGTTCTTCCTTCAGGTAAAAACTGAAACCTCTGTTTCTCCACACCGACCTCCAGTCTCCTAAAGGATCCTTCCATTGTTTCTCCCATTTGCCCCATACAAGAAAACTCTCGGTCCACGATTTTCTCTTACCGTGCAGCCATCGCCTCTGCAAGGTCCAACTACCTTGCTGTATCCAGCTTTTATTCTGGCTCAACATTCCTTGACGACAAACAGAACCATCAACATCTCTTTCCTACACTACTCGACCCCCTCAATCGTCTCGATTTTCCAGACAAACTTGTTACAATCAGGGACCACTTGCCAACATCAGCCACTGGCCCACTGATTCCTGGTCTGTCTCTGTCAACGCTCGGTACGCTACCACATCTTCTTCAAGATCCTTTCAAATCCATTCCAAACCCAGCGTCATACATGATCTTGATGTCTGCTTCGATCCATGCATCTCCTTATCGCACAGGGTACGCGTTCCGCGATGCAGACGTTGGCCGATTGTCTTTCCAGGCATACTCGCCACGACGAGCAGTGCATGTCCATTGGAGAATCGTTGCAAGCTTAACATCAAGTTAACCAAGTTAGATGCACGTCAAAATCTAGTACTTCGCAGTATTTATGCTTCGCCTTTGAGGTACACCCGTTCATTCCTCTTCTAATACTGGAAATTTAGGTCCGAACCCTTTTCGTTCGGTTAAATTAGAGATTCCAAATTTCTCGAGTTGAATAGTTTTGTGGATTCCATAAGCTTTATGATCCTGACAAATTATCCCTTTTTTCCTTTCATTTAATCGGACCTCTTAAAGAATGGTTATTGGATTGAAAGCAACCAAGGTGTACATACTTTGTCTAAATTCTTGCAACTTCTTCGTTCTTGTTTTGGTCCCTCACAGTATCGAGATCATGGAAGATTATCAAAAAAATTTTGAAAAATTATCTAATCTAATTTTGGATGTTGATAATGCATTCTTAATCTTGCTTGAATCAAGCCTTAAGCCAGAAAATTGAAAGGAGTTCCAAATCCATTGACCTTCTCTTTTCTCCCAAGTTATAGTCCTTATGGGCATAGCAAAGTCATTGACGATAAAATTTGTGATACCAATTTTCACTCATTTTCACACTATGAAAAAAAAAAATTGCTAGCATCATTTCATAGCTCGTTGTTTCACCATTACCTCTATCCAAATCTTCTCAACAATTTAAAGACTAACCAGTAACCACCATGAAAATGGCGGAGAAAAGAGAAAAATGTTTATGTTGTAGTTGTTATGAACATTATCATCGAAACCATGTTTGTAAACCTCACATTGATTTTAGTAAGACCCGGAGATGATGGTCTTTATGCGATGATTCACAATTTTCTATTTTACCTACTTCTGATCTTATTGTGACAAAGATGAACAAACTTCCATTAGTTATAATGCTTGTTGGACAACACTCAACAACCAATATTCATCTTATGGGATCCTTGCCTGACGCTCACAATCAAATTCTTGTTGGTAGTGGCTCTATACATAAAATTTCACACAAGAACGGCTTGTACATCACATTGGGTTACTTGTCACTCTAATTACACATTTTCTTGTTATGGTTGGTAAGGGTGATAGTCTTGTATGCACTACCAAATAAATTTTAAGGTTAGATTATCTATTCGAGGCTATCAATTTCAAGTCGAACTTTTCATTGTGCTAAATTTGTGTTGCTGAGTTGTTATTGGGTATTTAGTGGTTCGAAGACTTGGTTGATGTTTTAACTAATTATAAAGCACTCATTATGAAATTTACTTATACTTACCAACCTATTCAATTACAAGGCACTTTCAACTTTCCATCAATTGCATTCAAATTCATCAGTTAAAAAAATTGCAGGCTACCGAAAGTATTGCATCATGTTTTTAAATTTTCTTTTTATTTCGGATGCAAATTCTTCTTCATATGAATATGATTCTATTAGACCATCTGTACAACATTTGCTAGCTTTTTTATTGTTTATTTCAAACACCCACCAAGCTATCTCCTTATAGAGATGACGATCATCAAATACATACCATTCCCAATACAAAACCAGTGACCATCAAACCATATCGCTATTCTCACTTTCAAAAAAATGAGATTTAACATATGGTCACCAATATGCTTTCATCCGGTTTCATCTGATCTAATGTTAAGTCTTTTTTTCATCTCCACTGGTTTAGTTAAAAAGAAAGATAATAGTTGGCATTTCTGTGCCTATATTGTTCACAAAATCAAATTATGATCTCAAATAGATTTTCGATTCCGACCATCGATGAGCTTTTCCATGAACTACATGGGGCCTTTATTTTTTTAAACTTAATCTGCATTCAGGATATCATCAAAATTCATATGGCTTAATATGATTGTTATAAGACAGCTTTTGGTACTCTTGACTGTCATTATGAATTCCTTATTATGCCATTTAGCTTATCTACTGCTCCAACTACATTTCAAAATATCATGATTATTTTTAAAATCATACATTCGTAAATTTATAATTATTTTCTTTGATGATATTCTTATCTACTGTAAAACATATGATGATCACCTTCATCATCTCACTATAATTCTTCAACTTCTCAAATATAATTCACTTTTTAAGAAATTCTAAATGTACTTTCGGTTTCCATTAGATTGATTATTTTGACCATATTGTCAGAAGTAAGAGTGTTTCCCTGACATTTATACAATTGAGGCAATGATTGATTAGCCTATTACTACTAACTATTAAAAGATTTCATGGATTTTAGGGCTTGGATGGCTACAATCGTTGTTTTGTTCGTAATTTTGCCACTATTGCCTCTCCACTTTAAATTATTACTTCAAAAATACAATTTTCATTGGGCTAGTAATGTCACAATTTCTTTTAATACCTTCAAAGTAGCTCTCTATCAAAATCTGCCAGTTCGAGCACTAACAAAATTTCCAAAACCTTTTTTTATTGAAACTGATGCATGTATAGCACATATTGGAGCAATTTTGCCATAGGAAAAGATACATAATGATTTTTTAAGTAAAAAAACGCAATTCTCGTATACAATGGGCATCCACTTATGTTCATTTTATTCGCGATCATTGAATCAATTGCTAAATGATGTCAATTATCTTTTAATAAATAAGTTTACCATTAAAATAGATAAAAAAAGCATTAGATAAATGATGAATCAAATTATTCAGACTTTTGAGCAACAATGTTTCCATATGAAATTAATTAGCTTTGATTACTCAATAGAGTATAATTCTGGAACCTCAAATAAAGTAGTTGAAGCGCTTTCACGTGTGCATGATGATGCATCTCCTGTGTTACTTTTATACCATTCAAAGTACTCTTCTCAGTGATATTCACCGAGCTACTGCCTCTGATTTAAAACTATCTTCCCTAATCAATAAACTTACCGTGCACATTGATCACATTCCCCATTGTTGTTATAAAGATGATTTTTTTTTAGGGCAAAATTATGGTGCCCCGACACCAAACTTGACTACTTTATTGCAAGCTTTTCATTCTAGCACAATTGGGGGCCATGGACGGGTAAATAAAACTCTTCGCGTCGTACAAATAACTTTTTTTAGCTTGCACAACAATCTGATGTGCGAGAATTTGTTAAAACATGTCCAATTTGCCAACTTACAAAATATCAAATCTTACCCCGGCTGGAATACCTCAACCACTTCATATTCCATCCGTGGTTTGTGAAGATCTTTCTATGGTTTTTATCACAGGGTTGCCAATTCCGGTGGTAAAATTGTTATAATGGTGTTTGTGGAGAGAATTATTAAATATACTAATTTTTCTCCTTTTCATTTCACTGCTTTTAAAGCGACAACTCTTTTTATGATAAATATTTGTAAACTCTTCGGTATTCCTAATTCTATGGTATCCAATGGAGATAAAATGTTTAGTGGCTACTTTTGGTGATAAATATTTGTACAAAATTACGATTCAGCACAACCAATTATCCTCAAACAGATGGTCACATAGAAGTTATTAATCATATCTTATAACAACAGCTTAGATGTTATACAATGGATGCACCATCTACTTGGTTACAGTTTCTACCATGGGTTGAATTATACCTCTGTCCGATTCACTCCATTTCAGCTTATTTATGGCAAATCACCACCAAATATTTCTTCTTACACTCCAAACATTGCCGTCATTGGATATTGTTGATCTTTTAACTACTGCAGATTCAATTCTCCAACAACTCAAGCAAAATCTTCAAGTAACACAAAATCGAATAAAGCAACAAACAGACAAACATCGGCAGTATCTTCAATTCAAACCATGTGATATAGTTTTGGTTAAATTACAGCTTATCGTCAAACTTCAATATGCCAATATACATTCTCTAAATTTTCTCATCATTTTTATGGATCATATGAAATTTTGGAACGCATTGGCACCATCACTTTCAACTTCCACCACATTCCTATATGCATCCGGTCTTCCACATTTCATTGTTGAAAAAGCACTATTAAAATGTCAACTTTCATCCTGCTGCATTACCAACAGAAGAAATTGATAATCATCCCACGTTTAATCAGTTTCAATCCTCCAGTCTCATCAACTTCTTAAGAACTCAATCTATGAACAACAATTGCTCATACAATGGGGAGAATTTACCAATAGAAGATTCAACTTGGGTCCCCCAATGATTTTCACAAGATTTATCCCAATTTCAACCTTGAGGACAAGGTCTTTTTTGTGATGGAGTTGATACAAAAATAAATTATCTGTTCTACTAAGCCAAGTAGGAACAAGGAACCTCCTAGTTGGTTTAATGATTTTTGTAATTTATCAGGCAATACATTTTTAATTTATCTAATTGCAATTAAGTCAATTATCTTCTTAGGCTTTTTGAAAAATTTTCCAAACTTTTATTGGGCTCGGTTTATAAACACATGTAATGGGAGGAAAATGAACTCATGAAAAGAAATAAACTTTATATTTTTTGTATGTTTTTCTATCTTTCCGTTTCTCCTTGTCTTTTCTTTAGTTTTGATAGGATTGACCCATCAACTTGACTGTATCATTTATGATGAATGATCAAATTGTTCATCATACATGCCATCTTAGATGATTTGGCCACATTAAAGATCGGCCATTTGTAGGAGAGTAGATAATTTTAGATTTGACTTGTGTTAAGAAAAAGATCTTGGCATGTTGTATAAAAAAATGATTTCAATTTATTACAATTAAATGAAAATATGACACTTAATAGGACATAATGGAAAAAAATTATTCATGTAGCCAACCCCACTTAGTGGGATAAAGACGTTGTCAAATTGTTGACTCAAAACAACAAATAAAATCAGTAAGGTTCGACTTTCCATTATAAGCTTCTGAAACTATCATCATAAAATTTATAAAATGACGAGCCTTCGCTATCTGGAAAGAGCAGTTTGTTGGCTCAATGAAAAATTTCTTGGGCTGGTAGAGATGAGGAAATTTTGTTTCATTTCTCTTATACGAGTTGAATATTCTTAAGCAGTGCTGGATAAAATGAGAACGATGATGATGTAATAAACTGAAGTTGTGTTATTGGAGAGGACAAATGGAAAAAAAATTTGCAGTTAACCATTTTTTTCAAGAGTCTCATTTCGCCAAGTAACCTGAAAGTGAAAGTTATTCACTTTTCCATTGATCCATTGTTTGATTTGCAGCCTGCCCTCAACACCATACACATTGATCGCACCTAAAAGAATGTTGGATATAATTTTTTTGTGGGCGACTAGAGCTTCAGTAATAAGAACATGTCAAACTAAAGAGAAAAAAAATGAGAGAAAAAGAAAATCTAAAATGAGCACCCTCTAGGATTCATCATATTATTGGAAAGCATATAAATTATTGAATGCAATAGCATCATCTTTTAGCACACTATATATAAGCTACGGTTGAGGAAAATTACTACAAAAATGATAAAATTCAAGAAATCCAAATAATACTACATAACAGAGTTTAACAATTGCTAATCGTAAAAATCCATTGAGAACTCCGGTTGAGTTTTGCACAAAGGATGAGATCAACTGAAGTCAGCTACTTATTTAACTTTATATCTATCAAAATTTGTGAAGTCTTGAATGATTTGAATGATAACTACGAGCCCAGTGTTGACTATCGAGTTAATGTGATTACTTCAAATGCCTGAGTAAAGGTAATGTCTATTAGTTTGGTGGCTTGAACTCGCCAGAAAGATCTTCACAAACCCTTGCGACCTCTTCTCTATGATGAATTGACATTCTTCTTTCTAGCCGACCAGCCATGGGCTTGGCCTATTTTGATCAGGGAGATCAAAGCCTGGCAACCAACTCTATGGTTATAAGCGATGTGAGGACTACGTATCTTGACCAGAATCAAAGTATGCTAGAGCTAATTTTCATCTTTGGTTTAGGAGCAACTTTCCTTGAAACATTTTTTATGAGCAGAAAAAAGGTTCTAAAATCAAATAAAGGAGATGCATGTTTAACAATCAGCCTAATTTGTCCTCTACTTGATACAAGAGAACAAGAAAAACAGGAAAACTGCCTTACAATTGTTAAACAATATCTCAACTGCTAACCATATCATCCAACTGTAAACATTGAAAAGGCCATGATTTCTACCCTCTAATTCAAAACAATACAATTACTTGTTCAAAGCAACTCAAGTTCTAAATTATTACATACGAAAAGCAGCAAAATTCATCAAGAAAACAAGAAACGACGAGAAAATCAAATTCTCTCCCTCCATCATAACCTTAATTTAAAAAGAAAAAAAAAATCAGAACTTACACCTCTTTCTCCTTATCGCCGTAGTGTCTTTTAAGTGCCCTCGGCAAGTACACCGGCAGAAGAAATCCAAACAGATTAAAAGCCCAGAATACAAAATTAGCCACCGCCAATCCTTTACCGACCAACAACCTCAGCGCCGACCACTGTTCACCGCCGGCGATCGCTTCTTTCTTGAACTCAACCATCACCCAATCGATGAGCGCAAACATCCTCAACGAGTTGAAGGAAATCGGCACAAAAGCCCTGATCGGCAGCGCGAAATGATGCGAGAACGTCACACCTTCCATGAATACCTGGCTCGCAAGCAGAAACACGTGCGGCACAGCGGCCTTGATTCCCTCCTTGTCTCCCTCCATTATGCCCTCAAAGATGTAGCCTATCGGAAGGAGAAGGCCGAGAAGAGCTCCGATGCCGACGTAAACGGCTAGAAGACGGTTGCCTGCTCCGAATACAGGAGGTTCGACGGATTGAGAGGGGCGGAGAGGGGGGAAGGCTAAGCGTGAGAGGAAGATGATGTAGGGCAAGGATGAAAATACAATGAAGATGTCACCGGCGGAGACCATGCCGGAGGCGGCCAGGACGATGGAGACGATGAGGGTGTTGAGCTGCCGTAAAGAGAGGAAGTGGTGGTGCGGGTGGTGTTCCGGGATACCGATTGTGCCGTCTTCGCTGCCCTCGGAAGGCATGGCGATGTCTTCGGTACTCGGCCCAATTCCGCCAGACATTGATTGATTTTCAAGTAGGGTTTGTGTATCTTGAATTAGGTTTTGTTGAGCTTTCTTGAGATGGAGGAAGACGAAGAAGGGAAGTAGTCGCAGTGAAGAAGAGAGAAGGAAAGGAGGGGATGGGTTGCGAAGGACATGTGGCGGATGAGGTGGGTTACGTGTCCATGAAACCTTGAAATTGTGACACGTGTAGTGCAGTGTTGCAAAAGTGGTTGATTTAATTATATTTATATCGCTCTAAAGGTTTTACCGCATTCAAAGTATTACTATCTTAATTTAAATTTAGAAAAAAAAAACACTTTTTTTGATATATATACGTGGAATATATGTAAATTTGAAGTTTTATATTATCTTTCTTGATTATTTTAGTGGGAATTCACGTAATAATATTCACGTAATATTATTCTGGTTAAAATTTATTTATAATAATTAAAGGAAAACTGGATTAAACGTGTCTGCATTCACCAAAAAAGAGGTCAACAATGTCTTCATTCATTTATATCGTGTTTGTGATCTTTGTGGTACTTACAATATTTTCTGTTATCCCAAAGAAAAACTCTGGCCCTCATCTGCATTGCTTTCCTGAAGAACTCATTATCCTGAGTGACGTCCACTATTTCTATCATGGACATCATGAGTGGGGTTTCACTGGAGAATCCATAATTATATCGGGGGTGTTCACGATGGTACGAAGATCGGTGATTATGTGCCTTGGTTTGTCGCCTCTAATCCTCATGACGCTGGGTGAAATGATTGTCGGGGTGACCCTCGTAGCGGGGGTAGTTGGAAGGTCGTGCACTTTATTTGGGTTATCCTCTGTTGACTTGTGGTGTTCTCCTTTGGTGTGTATGTTCAACGAGCTTAGGGGCTTTCTCATATGCGATGATATATTTGTTGGCCATTTTCAACAACTCGGCCAAGCTTTGTGGCTCTGTGAGTTCGAGGTTGAAAGGAAACCTCTCCGACCTCACTCTTGTGGTAGCGTGGCCTATGGCCTAGGCCATATCGAGCTTGACGTCTAGCATTTCGCTCTGGAAGCGTGTGATAAATGACTAAAGTTCTCGTTGGCTCTCTAGTTCGGTTGCTATAGGGAACATACACTTTTCTTAGGGCTCAGAGCACAGTAAATTGTGATAAAGAGAGTCTTCTTAACTCCGCAAAATAGGTGATTATTCACACGGGCAATTCATCGAAGCACCTTAATGCGGTTGATCTCAACGTTGTGAAGAGGAGCTTACACTTGAGGGCATCACAAAGTTTCAACAGGCATATGAACGATTCAAACAAGGTGGTCTTTAGGATTCGACCATTCTCTATTTGGCTCTAAGAATGACATTTTGAACTTCTCTAGAGGCTCGGCAACGAAGACCTTTATGGAGGTATTTTCCAGCTGTCGTTGTACCTCGATCTGCACTGGTCGGTTTCTCTCCTCCATGGGGGTTGTATAGACCATCGTCAGACTTTTTCTGCAGATGGGATCACCCTCCTTCCATTGTTCGATGGTGGTTCCTCTTGAGGGGTTGAGTGCTCCCTGCCGTGTTGGCTCTTATCCATGAGCTGGGTCCGTTGCTAGGGCAGCGACCACTCTAAGTACTTCTGTGAACTGCATTGACATCTGGTTGGTGATCTAAGTTCTCAAATCTTGCAGGCTTTGTTGAGCGAATTCTTTCAGGAACTCTCGGGTGCATGTTGCTTCTCATACATTCCTCTGACTAGACTCTCCCTGTTGTTGCTAGGCTCCTCTTCTTGTTGATGATGTGTTTCCACGATCACTGCACCTTAAAGGATGTTAAATCTAAATGTGTGCAGGAAAACACCAAAGGAATAAAACGTTTTGCTTTGAAGTGATTAGCGAGGGAGGGAGGGAGGGAACAATAAAAGAGAGCATCCTGTATTCATGACATGGACCCCAATTTATAGGCATAGGTTATGGCATTATAAAAGTACATATTAGCCCCATCATCATTAACTTTCCATGGAGACTTTTTGGTAATTACAGAGTTCTTCGCATATGATAAGATCATAACTGATTTGATCTATGAGAGTTGTTGATCGTTAGATAAGCCTTGACTCGATCGATATCTAGTCTGAAAGAGTGCTTCCTGTCAATCGTCCTGAAGGTTACTTACCGCCTTGCCAAAGTTTCTCCTTGCACCTTCCGCTGATCGTTAGAACAAGATGCTTTATTTGCCAATATTCAACCAAAAAAATGATCCTCGAAGGAACTGCTCTTCTTGAGCCATTCATATGCCTTGACATTCGTGCTAACATATTTTATATGTAGAGAGTTTATGGGCGTGAGGAGCCACTTAAACAAGAAAATATACGCCTGAGCTAGGCAGTAGCGTTGCCGGCCGAGAGGGAAATTGAGGGAGAAGGGGTCTGTCGTGAAGACTAGGGCACATAACAAGAGGGCTTCACGAAGAGGGGTGTGATCGGTGAGAAGTATTGGGGCTGAAGGGGGGTCTCGTGAGTTTAAGTTTTTTTAAATAAATTCTTTTATTTTATATGTAGTTTTTCAATATTAATTATTCAAAACCCTTGATTTGCGCGTTTTTTTCTTATGCACGAAACTGTAGAAAAATGGGTGTTTTTCCCTAGTAAAATCGATGTTTGGGACGCGCTCGTGTGGTCTGTTTCGTCATCCACGGTCATTTTGACAACTTTGCTAATGGACGAGCCAATTCAAGTTCTATTCACATGCGACACAGCGAATGCAATCTGTCGGTCTAATCAAATTTGTTTGATGAGAAAAATGTCGACTGGCCTTTGCCAAGGCGACGACCAAGGTCACACAGAATGCTCTCGATAGCGAACAACTGAACTCGAGCTGAAGAGTTGCAAGTTTATGTCAAAAGAACATCAAATTTGGCTTTATTTGGATTTCGATTTTGTGATTGATCCTTTGAAAATTAGATTTTAATTTTGATCGAGGTGTATAAGAATGTGTATGTGGTGTGTAGTGTAGTGTATGTGTGGGTCCCGATACTAGTCATCTAGGAGAAACAGTAGAAAAGTCCTACAGCTAGGTCCCAAGTTCTAGGAGAAGAATATTGACCTCACCAAAAAGAGGTCAACAGTGTCTTCATTCATTTGTATCATGCTTGTGATCTTTGTGATACTTACAATATTTTAGGTTATCCCAAAGAAAAACTTTAGCCCTCATCTACATTGCTTTCCTGAAGAACTCCTTATCCTGAGTGACGTCCACTATTTCTATCATGGATATCCTGAGTGGGGTTCCACTGGGGATCCCAGAATTATACAGGGGGTGTTCACGATGGTACGAAGATCGGTGATTATGTGCCTTGGTTTGTCTCATCTGATCCTCATGACGCTGGGTGAAATGATTGTCGGGGTGACCCTCGTAGCGGGGGTAGTTGGACGGTCGTGCACTTTTTTTGGGCTATCCTCTATTGACTTGTGGCGTTCTCCTTTGGTGTGTATGTTCATCGAACTCGGGGGATTTCTCATATGCGATGATATATTTGGTGGCCATTTTCAACAACTCGGCCAAGTTTTGTGGCTCTGTGAGTTCGAGGTTGAAAGGAAACCTCTCCGACCTCACTCCTTGTGGTAGCGTGGCCTATGGCCTAAGCCATATAGAGCTTGACGTCTAGCATTTCGCTCTGGAAGCGTGTGATAAATGACAGAAGTTCTCGTTGGCTCCCTAGTTCAGTTGCTATAGGGAACATACACTTTTCTTAGGGCTCAGGGCACCAATAAACTGTGATAAAAAGAATCTTCTTAGCTCCGCAAAATAGGTGATTATTCGCATGGGCAATCCGTCGAAGCCCCTTAATGCGGTTGATCTCAACGTCGTGAAGAGGAGCTTACACTTGAGGGCATCACAAAGTTTCAACAGGCATATGAACAATTCAAACAAGGTGATCTTTAGGATATGACCGTCCTCTATTTGGCTCTAAGAATGACATTTTGAACTTCTCTAGAGGCTCAGCTCCCAAGACCTTTATGGAGGTATTTTCCGGCTGTCGTTGTAACTCGATCCGCACTGGTCGGTTTCTCTCTTCCATGGGGGTTATATTGACCATCGTCGGACTTTTTCTGCAAGTGGATCACCTTCCTTCTATTGTTGGATGGTGGTTCCTCTTGAGGGGTTGAGTGCTCCCTGCCGTGTTGGCTCTTCTCCATGAGCTGAGTCCGCTGCTAGGGCAGCGACTACTCTAAGTACTTATGTGAACTGCCTTGACATTTGGTTGGTAATCTAAGTTCTCAAATCTTGCAGGCTTTGTTGAGCAAATTCTTTCAGGAACTCTCCGGTGCATGTTGCTTCTCATACATTCCTCTGACTAGACTCTCCCTGTTGTTGCTAGGCTCCTCTTCTTGTTGACGACATGTTTCCATGATCACTGCACGTTAAAGGATGTTAAATCTAAATGTGTCCAGGAAAACACCAAAAGAATAAAACGTTTTGCTTTGAAGTGATTAGCGAGGGAGGGAGGGAGGGAATAATAAAAGAGAGTGTCCTTTATTCATGACATGGACCCCAATTTATAGGCATAGGTTATGACATTTTAAAAGTACATATTAGTCCCATCATCATTAACTTTCCAGGGGTACTTTTTGGTAATTACAGAATTATTCGCATATAATAAGATCATAACTGATTTGATCTACGAGAGTTTTTGATCGTTAGATAAGCCTTAACTCGATCGATATCTAGTTTGAAAGAGTGTTTCCTGTCAATCATCTTGAAGGTAACTCAACGCCCTGCCAGAATTTCTCCTCGCACCTTCTGCTGATCGTTAGAACAAGATGCTTTATTTGCCAATATTCAGCTAAAAATAGAAGTTCATCTCTTGGCGAAGAGCTTCTCTCCATGAAATGCCTTATGGGTAGAATGCAATTGTAAAATCAAATAAGGAAGATTTACATACATACCATTCAATTTCTATGTACTCACATATCTAACACCTCAATTTCAATTTTTACATATATATCACCTTTACATAACAAATATATTTCACTTTATTTAAGCCAAAATGTTTGTATTTTTTATGTTATATAAAAGTTTTGGGCAGTATAAATATAAGAATCAGGTGTTAGATACCCCATCAAATTCATCTAATCCATCTCTGACAATTGCATAATTTATACTCTATCTTGCGAGAGAATATCTGATACGTGCAACGCACCTACCGACAACAAATAAAGAGAGAGAGAACATACATACAGGCGTTCTCTTCTATTATTCGCTATCCATAAATACATTGCACGCACGTAATATTTTCTCGTAGCTAAAATTATCATATCATGATTGTCAAGCAATCTATCTCTAAGGCTGTTGATGCTGTCCACTAAGTAAATAATCTCTTCCATGAAGCAGAAATTATTTTCCCTCTCCGTCTTCACTGTTCTCCAACTCAAACTAACGCAATCATTTGTTCAAATCATCTCTCTATCAATATCAATCCAACTTTTACATAGAAAAAATAGCAAATATTAATAGTAAAAACACAAACCATGAGACAACATATTTTCCCGTTTCATCATTCAAAAAAAGCCTTATATATCTCACTTCTCCTTGCAACCGTAGTGCCTAGTAAAAGCCCTAGGCAAATAAACCGGCAGAAGAAACCCAAACAGATTAAATCCCCAGAACACCAGATTCGCCACCGCCAAGCTCTTGCCGGCAAGCAACCTCTGCGCCGTGTGCCGTTCCCAACGGTCCACCACTTCCTTCTCCAACTCAGCCATCACCCAATCGATGAGGGCAAGCATCCTCAATGCGTTGTACGAAACAGGCACAAACGCCCGAATCGGCAGCGAGAACTGCCTCGAGAAAGTCACACCTTCCATGAATGCCTGACAGGTGAGCAGGAATAGGTGTGGCACAGCGGCCTTGATACCCTCCTTGTCGCCCGCCATTACGCCCTCGATGATGTAGGCGATCGGAAGGAGAAAACCGAGAAGCACGCCGATGGTGATGTGGATGGTGAGGAGGCGATTGCCGGGCGCGAAGAGAGGGGGTTCGAGGGATTGGGAGGAGGGGAGAGGCGGGAAGGCGAAGCGGGAGAGGAAGATGATGTAGGGGAAGGAGAGAAGCACGATGGTGATGTCGATGGAGGAAACCATGCCGGAGGCGGCGAGAACGACGGAAAGGGAGAGAGCGTTGAGCTGCCGGAAAGAGAGGAAGCGGCGGTGAGGAGTGTGGCCGGGGAGGACGACGGTATCGTCATGGCTCTCGGTAGGAAAGGTGATGTCTTTTGCAGTCGGTCCGATTCCGCCTGACATTGATTTGATTTTGGACTGTTGAGTTTTTTCTTGATTGGAGGCGGGATAGAAGGAGAGAAGGAGAGGAGAGAAGAGGGGAATGAGTTGTAGAGAGAGGAAGAGGAGGTTACATGTGGCGAAAAATGTTGATTGCATGGTTTGGAGGGGTGACATTTGACATGTGTAGCGGCCTGGTTTGTGATAGCACAAGTCTGGTAACTTGGAAACGACAAAAATGAGATGTTTTTTCAAAGTGCAAGACCTTGTCTCTCATATATATATATATATATATATATATATATGAGTGAAAGTTGACATGTGTAGCGACCTGGTTTGTGATTGCAAAAGTCCGATAACCTGGAACCGACAAAAATGAGATGCTTTTTCAAAGTGCTAGGACCTTGTCTCTCATATATATATATATATATATATATATATATATATATATATATATATATATAGTATAAATTATTCTTTGTGAACACATCTTGATAGTTAGAATAAGACGAAGGAGGAACGAGGAAGCAGAGAGCAGAAAGAATTCACTGTGGACTGAGCCGTAGGAGACGTCCCTTTATTCGTCCTTTTTACCTCATATTTATAGGGACATATTTCTAAGATTACAGAAAGGTGAAAAAAGTTATGAAATTGTTTTTAATGCAATTGATATTATAATTAATGATACAAATTTTATACCATTTCTGCATTATAATTTGAAGTATAATATGGCGGTAGTCAGCCAGCTTGAATTCAGTCAACTAAGGCCACTGGTTGAGTATGGACTGCACCTTTTGAAGTACATGTCGATTGGCTGAGGCACCAGGTAGAATGGAGATCTCATCCGCCATAGTAAAAGCTGGTCAACCGACGAGCTTGCAATCAAAGGCTCTTGCATTCGTATTGGTCGGTTGGGACTGCAAGTGTGGTCCGCCTATTGAAGCTCTCGCAATAGCGTGTCGGTCAATTCGGATCACACAGTTGCTTATTGGATTGTAGGATGTTTGATTGTCTGACCGCCATCTAGGCCATTCGTTTGCTTTGAGATTTATGTCGATAGTTTTGGTGTATACATATTAGTTACCATAATTTTTCTGCTCCTTGAAAGCCACGACTACGATAAGGACAGAGCAATTATTAGTGTTTAATGGTACTATAATCAAGAAAATCAATTCAATAATTAACTCCCCTTGGATTATGTGCCCAAAGTGCTCAATAAATTAGACTAATTGGCTAGACATTGCATCATTTATCGTTATTCCGCCTTGGATAATTGAGTTGCACCATGACTAATGATTCGAGTTGAGCTATTTTAGACCCCAAAATTCTAGCGAAGGAAGGCTACAAACCCCTGGATTTTGTAAAGAAAGACAAAGTTAAGACAAGGAAATGGTCGAAGCTCGAACCTGTGTCAGAGCAGCAGGCGTCGAGAGTCCATCGCCAGGAGACCGGAGCCCTTGAGCTCAAAAAAGGTGTGAGCACTGAGGGTCAACAAGTCATACTGGCTGAAGATGCTGAGGAGGGTGGAAAGGGTTTAGAGGGAGCGGAGTTCGGCATCATTCCTATATCGCTATAGTAAGAAGGTGGAGGCGCCTCGGTACAAGGGGGAGAGAAGCTTTTCCACACCTTTTCTTTGATGAATATGTTTATGGGTACGTAAAATTATTTATTTACTTATTCGCCATCTTGATGCAGACGATTCCATTGGTTCATAAAAATGCTTGGATGGATGACCACCGAAAGATGTGGCCGAGTCAGCCCCATTGTTGTGGTCCATCCTCAAAGGGTGTTTGCCATGTCTTCAACCTTGACCGTTGAATGGGAGTGCTCACAACTCAATCCTAAGTCTTCATTTGGTCACATTCTACCGGCTTCTGTCTAGACTCCATATGATGCGACAGCAGCTTCATTTCGAGTTTGTGGGATTTCGTTCGAACGTGACTGGCCCCTCGGTAGGGGTGATTAGAGAGTCAGTCGTAGGTACAATGCAGGAGTTACCAATTCCTCCGACAACCCAGAGCTCATAGATGCGGCCTGCAGGCGGAGGTCGCCACGTTGTGAAACGAGCTAATGAGGTGTTGTGCAAGTTGGAGCACTTCACAAGTCAATTGATCTATGCAAGTTCCACTGCAAGGCTAAACCGACTGAAACATATTAGCATGGGTGGGGCGATGAGGTAATCGAAGACCCACTCATTAATAATTTTGTTCTAGACTTGTAATAATGTTATTTGGAAATTAAACGACATTTGTATATATTTGAAAAGACGTTTGGTGAGACACTTGTAATTATGCGACTTTTCGTTTCAAATGTCAGCCTTATGATTTGGGCAAGGGGTTGTTGTTTTCTGCTTTAAGCACTCCTCTTTCTTTCTTTGTGCCTCCAGTTCCACCTTTTTCTTTCTTTTCGTCTTCTAGTATCTTGTTGTTTTTCTTGATAGCTCCAAAATACTCCCCCACCCTCTTTGGCTCTGTCAGGAGTGTTGATCACCCATTTTTGATAGAAAGTGAATTGAAGGAGTTGTAGAATAGATACGTTTTGGATGATAATGTCAATCTTCATAAATTGACGGGAGTGGCCTGAGCAACGTAATTGGTAGGAAACAATCTGATCTTTTATCGAGACCAGTTCAAATATAGCCTCTGGTTGCCTTTATGCAGGGAGCTCCAGAGTGTCTTTAATACATACAAGGTTATTCCGACACAGATACTTTCGAACTTCATAGCCTCCATGATGACCTTCATCCTCTACTATTATCGGGAGCGCATCTCTTATTCGATCGAACTATCCACACATTTCTTTTCGTTCAAGGTTGACAGGGAGGGATTTGTCATGTTCTCGACGAGTAAGTAGTTCCACTTGCTGGGAGTAGAGAATAAAATAAAGGATTGAAATAAGGAAATCTTGGTCAACTTTTGTTTCAGCCCTTGAGCATTTGGACCGAGTCGTTAGAGAAAGTTGTGCACAGGCTGAAGGCCCAACTAAATCACCATTTCTTGGCCATTACCACCTTCGTCGGATCGCCATCACCCATCCAACACCTATGGACCCCTATTATAATTGTCTGATCAATCATGTTATTGTCGCCACTATTATTAATGCTGGATCACTTACTACTATCAAAACATTATCACCCGATCTACACCATCGCTATCACTGGATCACCGTTGCTCTGATAATGCCTCTGTCATGAAATACTGCCATTATCAAACCATCATTATTCAAGCAATGACACTGCTTCCACTATGACCTGGTCAACGTCTAGCTAACATTGCTGGGCCATTGCAGTTGGAACTCCACCACGCAACTGTACACGTTGCCGGACTTCCACTGCTTGACCTCCACCGTCACCACTGTCAGAACACCATAGCCCCACCCCTGCCACCATCTACACATCACTGCTTGGTCTCTGCCAGAATACCATAGTTCAGTCTCCTCTGCCATTGTTATTGCTATCATTGCCAGTCCACCACCGCATGACCGCCAGTGAATTTAACCATCATTTTTGTGCAAGATCATTGATGTTGGGCCACTATCATCATGTTGGATAAACATAGATGGGCTGCTGCCACCCTCATCGGGTCACCACCATCACTATTGTTAGGACACTCATACCGCTGAGTTTGGGACACCGCATTCATGGTGGATCATCGTTATTAGGATGTCTTTACTACCAGACCACAATAATGAATCAACACTAAGCCATTACTTATGCCATCATTTGGACACTGCCACCATCGTTAATCCATTATCGACGCAAGACCACTATTGCATGGCCAACACCATCACTGTCTTCGACTAATACTGATCGAATACCATCACCATAAGGCCACTATTGCTCGACCACAATCATCACCATACAAAGCTACCATTGCTCGATCACCACTATTGTCGGACCACTCTACTCAGCCATCATTATTAGTCGACCACTGCCCAACTAAAACCATTGTTACCATCACCCGACCATTGTCGTTTCCACTGAATTGTTGACACCTGACTAATTCCTTGCTATTGTTGCTATTAGACTACTATCACTAAACCACTGCCTCCTTGTCAGACCACTGTTGTTGGGCTCTCACCCTGCAGTCTCCTACTCGATTTCAAGCCACAGTTGTCATCGCAATACCACTATCATTAGGCCGATGTTGTCTTCCAAAACCATAACATTACCATGATCATCAGATCATCATCTCCTGGCTACCACTATCTTTTATCACTGACGCTTGATTGTAGTCGCTGTTATGGCACACCATCGCCATCATTAGATCATCATCTCCTAGCCTTCCCTATGCCTGATCAACATTATGTACGATTATCGTCACCCAATCATCACTGTCATTAGATCATCATCGCTCGGTCATCACCACCTTCGATATGGTATACCATCATTGTCATATTGTCATTGTTAGATCACTAGTCTTGTTATCACAATTAATATTTATGGATCACTACTACCTAGCGACCACCACCATCAGTGACAATTACCTCAGATCATCACCGCACAACCCTCACTCGTCGGTCTTCCATCATCGTAGTTGGGTCGCTGTCACTTCTTCAACATTTATTATCACTCCTCTAATGAAACCCATTTGGAGTCTCCACATAAATATATCTGGTATTAGCTCTTCTTTTATATGTGTGCGTGGTGGGATTTCATATAATACTAAGACATTAATATATCACTCTACGATCGTGAATTCTCTCGAAACACAACAAGTCTCATAATATTATTGTATTTATAGCATCAGGCTATTCACAAAATTGAGTTTAATAACATAGAATTTAATCTTTAAAATGCATAACTCGGCAAGTTAACAAGCTTACAATCAATTCAAGATTTTATCAATTAATATTGACTTAATCTTTAAAATTAGTTTGAACAAAATGAAACCCAAGCTAGCCTAATTTTGTTTGCATGAGCCTAATGTTTAGGTAAGAACTTGGTCAATTATATGGATTAATTCAATTAAATTACTCCCTTGATTTAGTAAAATCATTAAATAAATAGGAATGAAAAATAATGGCTATTATGATTTAGTTGCTTAAAGTTGCATTAGTTGTCTAAAGTAGTTGAAAATTGATTACTGAACTTAGATAAATCTTATAGTCGCATGCAGTGCTCAAAGAATGTATAATAACCATAGTACTGTTTCTTCGTAATGGAATTCAACATTTTAAGTATAAATTGAAAATCTTAAAAATCACACTTTTATAAACTTCATGACCCATCTTATTCTAGTATATTATGATGAGATCAATTTATATTAATAAGATACTTTAAAAGTTAAATTAATAGGTTGCTTGATGCATACTTTACTATCAATCAAATTAGTTATTTGAACCTCATCTATAGTATTAAGTTGTCTTAATTGAAAATTTCTGAATTTAGAATTAATAATGCTATACATTGCATATCAAACTAAACTATCAATTTTATGAAGTAAAATTAAGCTACATGATTTATGGGATGATTGATAGAAATCAGTTTGAATTGACCCTATTGTATGACCAACTAGAACTTTTGTTAATAGATTTTATTTGTTTAGGTGTGCATTTAATATAAATCATAAATTTTGAGAGAAGGGCTTTTAGCTAGTGTTGAATCTGAATTTTCATGGGAATCCTGCCCAAGGAATATAATGTGAGACATGAGAGAGAAAGAGAGAGAGTGTGTGTGCATAGTAATGAAATATGAAATGGATTCTTGATTAGCAGCTTTTGAAGAAAGTGTCCTATTTATAAGAGGGGTATAAAATGTGTGTAATTACATACTTGCTTCATACTTTAAGGGGAGTGTTATTGGATATTTTATGTGTGTCACATGTATGAACCTATGGTTTGGCTCCATATTATTTGGTCGGCTAATATTAGAGGGCGTTGGCTTGGCGAGGTATGGTTGTCCGATTATGTTGAGTTAAGGTTGTCGATCAGCTTCTGATGGTCTTCAGTTCGACGAACTTCGATTGTTCGGCTTTATTCTGTCGATCATCTGCTCTATTTCAATTGTTGATCGTTGATCCCTCGGTGAATAACTCTGGACAATAAGAGACAAGGCCATTGGGTAGAAAGTGAATCATTGTAATCCAACAGGTAGCCCACTTATTAACCAAATAGTCGTTTAAGATGTTCTTGGAGTATATCATGATCGCTCCACAACCTCTTAATTAAGAGTGTCAGAAGTGTTTGTGAGATGTCTGATGAGTTATTTCTCTTGAGTTGGAATAGAGACTAGAGTTGGACCGATGCCCAATCTTGACCCGATTAATTATGGTCTTCGGTTCAGATGATTCACATCTGGTTGGGTTCGGACCCTGGTTTAATGGATTACACTTTATTAAGCGAGTTTTCTGATCCTCCACTAACAAGTTTTTTAGTCTCTTGTTGGTGGGTCGCTTGGTCTTCTATTGATGGACCTTCTTGGTCATGCATCTTCATATCTTAGTCTATTAGATCTCCTTGAGATTCATGCAGATGCATTTCTAATGTACAATTGAAAATTCAGAGAGCCACCCTTGCGAACCCTTAAGAGAGCTATTAGAAAGAAGAGCTATTAGAAAGAAAAAATATGAGAGAATACAAAGTAATCATCATCTCCTTTTTCTCCATATCTTTTATTCTTAATTTTTTTTTTAAAATTTGAGTATTAGAAAACAAAACAATTGCTTGTTTCTTATGGCAGGTGCCTTAGATCTCAAAGAATTTGATGTGATACTTGGTGTAACTAGCCATCAGATTAAAATGACTAGTTTCTTGCTTGGAGAGGAATAGAGCATATGGTCTCTTAAGTAACAATGAAAGAAACTTCTCCACCTTACATTGATAAAAATTGATTGTAGTAAAAAACTCAAGAGAAGAACTTAAATGAGTGGAAGTGGGCTATTAATCACTAAATCAATATACTTCAATTTATATTTTTAACTTCCATGCGACCTACTTCTATTGCATTTACTACATGTTCTAGGTGCTTTATTGCATATACTAAAATATAAATTTTAGGTACATGGATCGTTACTCCTCAGCCCATTTAAGGGCCCACAAGTGCTTGAAAATGGGCCCAGCATTATGCGCCTTCGAGTTTTGAGTTTAAAAACAAAGTTCTCATTGGCTCATTGGAGTTTGAGTCGCCTTCGATTTAATATTGAGTTTGATTAATATATTTAAATTGAGTTCAATTCGAACTTATTTTTTCAAAGTCAAGCGGGTTTGTTTATTATGAAATAATAATAATAATAATTCTGATTAAATCATACGATATTAATGTAATATATATTTTTAATTTTTTTGTATATATATTCTTAGATTTTAATATAATTTGAGTATCTTTTATCATAATATTTTTTAAATAAATTTACTTATACGAGTTATCGAGTTCAGTGGAGGCTAGTTTGAGCTTTAGCTTGTCAGCACATTGAGCTTAACACATAAGCCAATTATTGAGGGAAGCTGCTATTCACACAAATTGAATGGCTAAAAAATCAATTAATAGTCACTAATTATTCTTGTTATGTATAATTGAACAATATTAAATATTTATATTTTGTTCATTTTTGTTAGTATAAATATAAATTTGTGTATGATTAAAAAATTATATTTTTATTCAAGTTTAAAAACAAATTATAATAAACATTATATATGTGTGTGTGTGTAAGTGTGTATGCGTAACCTAGGTCATGTTGGTTAAGCATCCATAGATATAGCTCTTATGTAATGATATATAAGGGCTGTCACTGGATGGAAAAAGTTACTTTAAAGATAACTTGATGATATTATCTAAGAGTATACATCAATGGAAAGATTTGCCACCTCGATGTCAGCTCTTCGCTACTTGGGGATGTAGTATGTTCCAATGGGTTGTGTTGTTCACTCAATAAAGCAATACGTCTGTTCGGTTCAGAAAGAAACAAAGGAAAATGTGCTATTTCTTTCAAGGAAATCCTCAACGAAAAAAGGACATAATACCCTATTTTCTATCGAATTTGTCATAACCACTGCTTACATTCCATGAAATTGGGCGTCATAAATAAGAACTAATGAATATACCTGCGATCCCATAGAAATGTGTTTGTGGGAATAAAATGATTTGTTGAGACGGAAATACGGATATCATATTTTACCAAGACAACTAGAAGTTTCGACTACTAAGAATCCGAGTGAGGCTAAAAAAGGATACATACCCAACAAAAACAAATTATTTTTTGAGTCCCCATTATAAGTTCTAAACATATATGTAATGATCATCAGTTCATGCTAAACTATATCCTGTTACATTTAATTAAAATTGAGAGGATAATCCAAATGAATTTGACCTGACTTTTTTTGCTTAATCCCGAAGTGACTTTCATCAACTACATAGATTCCTACATGAACCATTATAAATAATTAGTTGGATATATTGAGTTTCTATTTAAAAGCTCTTCAAAAAATATTTTTTGATCATTTTGAATTTAGTCATTTAATTGGTTAAGCTATAAAAACATATACATGCATTAATGTTTATATTATGCATCAACATAATATAAGACTACTATTTCTTTTGTTTTCGGAAAGCCCACATATTATATATCCTACCATATTACATTAAAAAGAAGTATTCATATGATGATCCAGTGTTGAAATAAATTGATAATATATTATTGTATTTGGTCGCTTATTTCTTTGGACATAAAAAGATAAAGAATTCATTGCGATTGTCGGAGAGACTAAGCCCACTAAATGATCAAAAATAGAGGGAAAGTTTAAATCTTTCATAGAAAGGGTACTCTATTTTATATTTGTACCTATTAAAAACTCTAATTATACAATATCTTCCAATAGGTCTATTTGTTAATCTTAATCTACTAAAAAAAATTATAAAGAATATTAAGATAATATTAATATGAAGTATTTAATAACCAATAACTAATAGAGAACTCAACAAGGTATACATATTCCTATTTCGACACAAATATGTTTGAGAATCCCCTTTAATAAATTGGATTCTTCTTTTTCTCATCCTTATCTTGATCAACTTTGTACATTTTCTTTTTAAACAAAAAATGGTGCTTTGAAAGGTAAAGATAGAAAAGGGTTTCTTATGATTTTTCAATTTTAATCAATATTATCCAACAAATGGATTCTTAGTGAAAAATAGAGGATCTGAAGGCACCGTATTCAGAAAGTAAGTTGCACCGTATATGGGTCACATTGTTACAACATTATTGGGATGTATGGTTGCACGTTATTTGGAATGCATCGCTGTATGGTGTATTGGAAGGCGTATTGCTCTGCTAAGTGCTTTAATGTTCCATAATGTACACTGCAATTTCATAATGCACTTTATGACTCTACAAGAGACTTTGATTCAAGGAGTAACTCATAGTCGACGGTGGTAGACCTACCCAATAAGTGGTGGTAAATGGTGGTCGGCGACTACAGTAGCGGGAGGAATTCACCAAATATTTAGTGTAAAAACAAAGCTGAGCTTCGTCTCATTCTTTTCCAAGCTTCAGTCTTCTTCTGGAATTGGCTATAAGCTTGTTAGATTTGAAATTTATTTAACCTTTCAAGTATGCACTTAAAGCTTCTAAATGTAGTTTAACATTTTAAATTTAGTTTGATTTAATTCGAATTTGACCAACTTTAAGTATTATCTGGCTTCGTCTCATTGAGTCGACTAGTTCATTATAAGTTTGTTGAAATCAGAATTCAAGATGATTTTTGATTGAAATTTGAATATTTCTTACTTAAAAAAGTACCTTGAGATTGAAATCACGCCTCGTGATTCATCTTGGATGTGAAAATTTGTTTGTAATGTATCAATATTTATATAAATCAAAATTTTGATATCTTATATACTTATTATTTATTATTTAATTAATTCTAAGTTAAAATAAGCCGAATACGGTCCATCAAAAGTTTTTTTCTCTGGTCATCACATTTATAAATCGAGCTCAAAAATTATTTTCTCGTCCGACTTCATTGTTTAACAAAAGAATCAAACATGACTATTTGATGAGCCAAACACAAAGTTATTCATGAAGGAATAACTTTCATTTGGCAGCCCTCCCTTGATGAAAGAAAAATTTAACTCTTAACCAACAGAGGTATGCCAATGTGATCGCAACCAATTCTTCTTCCATTGAAGAGTTGTTGACACTCAATGCATGGCCAAGTGATGTAGAGGTGTATATAAGATAAGCTTGACAGAGATTAGTGTTTGAGACTTACTGTTGAATAGTATGTTCTTGTTAGGCTTTGTTTGAAGTTATTTGTTCAGTTTCAATTTGTTCGGCTTGAATTTAATTTGAATGTTTTAACAAAGAATATTCTAGATACAATATAACAATAATACAAGTGTTACAACAAATATTATATATTTAATTATTCAAGTCGTTTGAAGAAAAATAAGCCGAAGATATCGAGCCACGTATGCTCGTGCGAGCTGAAGTTGAACAATTTCTTGTAAGTTTCATTTATACGAATAACTTGAATACGAGCTACTTAATAATGAGCTTTTCTGGGCCTGAGATGGAAAGTCCCTACATTAAAAGTATAATTTTCTTATGATTAATTTTGCTAGGTTAGGATCATGAATTTTTTAAATCAAGTTTACTTTGAGAGACATCACTATCTTTAAATGGTAGTTTACTTTATACTCTTCAGCAAGATAATTTTTTTATTTAAACACAATAAGCTTACATTTTGAAATATTAATTAAACATTTCATTTTGTTAACTTTTCAATGCTTATAAAATATAAGTTTAATTTTAACTTAGGTGAGGGTTAGAAGAATAAAAAATAATACATGCGGGATACCATATTTAGATCTACGGTTCAGATGAGCACAAGTACAAAAGAAAAAGAGAAAAAAAAAACACCTACGACAGATAAAAAAAAGTATTGGCTAACTAATCAACATCAATAAGTTATCGCCTCCTAAATCTGCGACATTAAACATCACCTAAGTTATATTTGTCTAAGGTGATAGTTATGGTCTGACAGTTTTTTAATCATCATTATTCAACAATCATTGTTTGACTTTTGTCACGTAATCAATATCACTAGATCATTAATTGGTTATTATCATCTTATACAACCGTAACAATATCTACTATAAGCTCACAATATCAAATTGTTGGCATAGAAATCTTATACTTCTACTAGGGTTTAGATCAATTTGAAATCAAAACCACACCAACGAATACGATTGCATTGATTCAAGAATGTCAGAACAAAATATTCGAATGGAAGCACAATGAATAAATACTCATAAAAACATAGTAGGATTTAACATGAATGACCAGAGAATGATAAAAAATTATGGAGCCACACCACTAAAAATTTAAGTGGACAAGATTTAAGTGTTTCATGAATCAACAATGGTTTGTCTAGCACTTTATGTACCCACTGTATGACATGAACATGTCAAATCTCTTATACCACTATCTCGGAGCCTACTTCAAGCCATAAAAGCTTTTATTTAACTTACATACCAAATGTTCTTTCACTAGAACCTTGTAACCCTACGGTTGAACCATATACAATTCCTCCTATAAATCTACATGTCAGAAAGCTATTTTTACATCAGTATGCTTAAGTGTAGATCTTCCTACATTTCAAAACTCAGCACAACCACGAAAGTTTTCATCTTCACCATCGAAGAAAAAAATTTGTGCATTCCACTTCTTTCTTTAGCTGAAAACCTTCACAACAAGCCTTGCCTTGTAATGCGTGCTACCATCTAACTCCTTTCTCAGTATAAAGACCCACTTGTTGTGTAGTGCTCTTTTACCATTTGCTAATACTGTCAAATCCCAGGTCCGATTTGATTCTAATGCTTGGATTGCTTCATTCGTGGCAAGCTTTTACTCGCTTCAATGTTCAACTTAAGTGTGCTTCTCAAAGCACTCTGTTTCACCAATATTAGTAAGCAATACATAGTGTAATGAAGGAGAATATCTTTTTATCAGTCATATCACTCTACTAGACCTCCTGACTTTAGTAGCAGGTGTCTGAGGAACTTCCTATGCTCCATTTGGTTGAACACTTCTTTTTTCACCACCCTCACGATCACCAGTTTCTTTTACCTCAACATGTTTGGACTCTTCAGAAGCAATCAATGGTTTATCTTAGTTTTTGACTCTATTGATGGTAAAAAAATTGTCGCGAGGTAAGTGGCTAAATATGCAAGTATACGTGTTAAGTAATACACAATTTTATGAGTCAATGTGTCGACCCTACAAGAAAAAGGTTAATATCAATCCCGATAGTGATCTCTAGTTTCCTAACCCACCAAATTAGTTTGCCGTGATCATAATTGCAAGGTTAAAATCCTACGATATAATTAAATCAGAAAAGAGGACAAAACGCAAGATTAAGAAACACTGGAGGCACTAAGTTGGAGTGATCTCAAAGGTTAAGCGGCTCGTTCTCCTGTGATGCAGGTGTAGGGTGTTCTTGTGATTTTCCTAATGATTCCCCTACGTGATATTTGTCAGCCAAGAATTAAAGTGCTTCTTAGATTATGCCTAGGTTATAAAGAGAATAAAAAATCATATTACAGTTAAGTTTCACTTAATCACGCAATATTTCCCAAAATTCTTCATTTCCTCTATCTAGGTAACAAAGCCTTAATGAAAATATGCATATTTCACTAGATGATTTGACTTAACTTATTGTTCCACTAGACAACGGATTGAAGTCCTAGATTATGAATAGTTTTAACATCCTATGGGCTAGAGTAGGAGTAAATGACACTTCAAAAGTTAACCCAACAACTTGCATACATGAAAAGAACAAAATACAATATAAGGAAATCACATGCAAGAAAAAATCATGAAAAACAACTAACCCAACATCACAAAAGTACAAATGAAATTTAATTACGAGACATGGGAGAAAAACCAACAAAAATGTCATTAAAGCCATAGAAAACTAATGCATAAATGAAAAAACAAACTCACAATCAGTTTTCTTCTCCACCACAACAATGATCCTGACCTAAAAATGACTACGATTCAGGTATGATCTCTCTCATAAGAGCAGCACATTCTCTCCTACAAATCCCTCTCAAAACAATAAGAAAATACAAAGTAAACATTTTAAGGCCTTTCCCCCTTCAAGAAAGAGAGAGAAAACGTCTATGGCAATTAAAATACTCTCATATCTAAAAAACCTAGCCTCTAGCCATCCAATGATGCCTTCAATAGATTAAAAGTATGTATTCATAGCCAAGGTTTCTACAAAGTTAAGAAACCCTCCCAAATTTGTACTCAGTAAACTAGCGTGCCTATACCTGTGCCTGACATGAGTGTGGTTGCCTGGGTTTAGACTTGCACAGGTGCATTGCGCATGAGGTGTGCATATGCCATCGACTTTAGAATCTTTCAGAATATTCTGAGTTCATTTAGCCTCCTTATGTTGTCTAGTTAATCGATCCCAATTGAATTATTATACTTTAGATTATATTCAGTGTATTATGTCTCGATTAAATTATAGGTAAGGGGAGTTAATCAATTTCCAAAAAGTATAATTATAATGTTTATATATTCTCATCCTTCGATTGGGTTTGGACTTGTGGTACCTCACATACACTGTTATCATTTATACATTATCCTCAAGTTATTCCTCAAGTAATGCCACATTGATTTACCATCAAGCTCTTAAAGGCTTTTAGGGGTAATCTTGTAATTTTAAAAAGATTTATAAATTGTATTAGATCTTAATTCAAAGATTATGTTTAGTTCAACTATTGATTGAGGGATCAATATTAGTAAATTTATCAATCTTATAATGTCATTCCCTCACTCTTGGATCATCCAAATCATTACACATCTTCCAATGTCAAACAATTCAAATAATTACCATTATGTCATTTTTTATTGAAATCTGATGAAAGGGTTACTATCTAATTACTCTTATGTTTCAATCACTTTATTATATCCTAATTTAATATCTCCTCCCATTGGTTTATCCTAAATATTTATTAAATTGGGGTTAGGACAGGGATTTCCAAAATTATATTCATAACCTTAGGGTTATATCCCATAACTCCCCCATTTCTAATCATATGACTATGAAATTTGACTGAACTCTAACCTACAGGTTGATCAAGACATTAGAGGAAACATTATATGTTTTTATCTTTATTTTATTTTCTAGAATTATTTTAATAAAAAATTATGAATTTTCAAAGTTAATTAATTTAATTACTCAAATTAAGTTTTCTGTCCTTATGAAAATTATGGGTTGTAACCCATGACCAGCGGGCTACATAGAAAAATTTAGTAATTTTATGAATTATATTTAAATTATTATGATTTTTATATTAGTTATGATGAATAAATAAATATATTTTAATTTAAAAAATTCAAAATTTATTTTTTATTGAATTCTCTGACTCCAAGGAAGTCAGAGAAATTGATTTCATATTTTTCTCATTTAAATTTTGTTTATTAGAATTATTTTGGTAAATAATTTATAAAATTATAAGAAAATAATTTTAGTTGTTTAAAATATATTTTAGGCTTTAGAAAATTTATAAAATTGTTTTACAAGTTTTTGACATATTTTGCATTTTTTTAAAATTTTAACTATTATTTAATTATTTTTTTTATTTAAAAATACCAAAAAAATGGATTTTTTATTTTGACATTCATTTTTTTTTCTTAGATGTATCTGACCTTGAGGAGTTCAACAAACTCAATTTCATATTTTTTTTATTTATATTTTATTTTTTAAAATTATTTTAGTAAGTAATCATAAATATCTTGAAAAATAGTTTTAAGTATTAAAAATATATTTTAGAGTCCTTGAAAATTCAAGGAGGCTTTTCTTAAGTTATTATCTTTAATAAGGTAAGACTTAGTGACATATTGATTATTTTTGTGATTTTTTTATTATTTTAATTATTTTTAAATGCTTAAAAATAGATTTTTTATTTTAATTACAATTTTATTTTTCCTTAGTGCTTCTGACCTTAGAGAACTCACCAAAGTTTATTTTATATTTTTTTTATTTATATTTAATTATTATAATTATTTTAAGCCGAAATTAGTGATATTACGAGAAAATACATTAGACGTTCAAAATATATTTTTTGACTTCGAAAATTTTATGGAAGTGTTTTAAAGTGGCTTTCTTTAATTAGAGTGGTTTTTTTAATTTTTTGAAATATATTTATATAGAATTTTTACTTATTTTATTTTATTATTATTTTTAATACTTAAAAAATATAATTCTTATTTTTGTTTGATTTTTTTTTTTCCTAGTTTCTTATCTGTTTTTCTTTTTTGAGTTTAGGGTTTTTTTTATTTTATTTTTACAGTTTTTCTAATTTTGAAGTTTTTATAATTATTTAAATAAGAAAATACCCCTAATTTCCTACTTATCTGACACGGCGCCCTTTTAAAACTCAAATTTTAATATCACATATATAATTCATAAAATTAAACGGTTTGTACCTAAATAGATAAAATTAAAGAACATGTATGCAGAATCTATAAGATTTAAGTGCAAAGTATGTAAATATTCAAGTTTTGAGTGACAATCGTGTAAACTGTAAGATTCGAATTACGTGCACATATGATATTCAAATTTTAATGTCGAACATGTAAATATACAAAACGATAAACGAAGTGCCCGTAAAGTCTTGAAGTTTAGGCATCAAATACGTAAATACATGAGATTCGAGTGGCGTCGAAGTAGGTATCGCACATGTAAATACATGAGAATTAAGTGTCATGTATGCAAACACATAAGAATAAAGTGGTACGTATGAGAGTATACTAAAGATAAGGCATTAGATGTGTATATGCACAAGATTTGGGTGGTATGCATGAAATATATATATATATATATATATAAGACGTGGATCTCTCCTCTTTTTTTAAAGTTAAGACATTATCATGTAAAAATTCTATCTTGTAAAATAGAAGCGAGTGGTATGCATGTAAATCTACCTTTATTATTTGAAAAAGAGCATAGGTGTTAGAAATGTAAATATACAAAAATTGGGTAGTATGCATTAAAAATTAAAAATAAAGAAAGAGGAGAGAGGACTGCCCGGTTTGGAGAGGAGTAAGCTTTCCTTGCCGTGAGGTGGTGGAGAGTGAGGCTTGTTGGCTGGTGGAGAGGAGGAGGCAGTTAAGAGTTCGTTTTTTGGTTGGAGAGGGAGTGGGCTTGCTGTGAGAGAGGATAGAAGGAATTGATGGGGTTCTCACGGGTTTGAGGGAGAGCAGCTCACAATGGGGATTTGGGTTAAGCATAAATTTGAGTGAGTCGCTTTGGTGCATGGTGGACTTTCTATGGCTCAAACGGCTCACCTATAGCTTGGAGAAGACTCCATGACTTACATGTGGCTTAGAAGAAGGATTTAGGAAATTTGGAGATTTAGTGGGGTGTTGGTATAAATCCAAATGTTGGATAACTTAATCATTTATGGCATGGTTTATGATTTAATTTGATTAAATGAATGATAAAGATGAAATTGTCATGTGGGATTTGGGCTTTTCAAAGGCATTTAAGCTTGGGCTTTTAAATTTAGGTAAGGTGGGCTTTTGAAATTTAATCACGATGGGCTCTTAAAATTTAATCATGAAATGAGAGGGTTAATGTCGGGCTTTTGTGAATTTAGGACTTGTTGTGATGAGACTTGGACTTGAATTTAAATTTGGGCTTGATTTTGTCTCATGGGCTCAATTTGGTGAAACTTGGATCTAAGGTCAATTTGGGGTGATTTGGCTTGAGTTTGAATTTGGGTTTGGAAATTGGTGGAATTCATTTTGAATTTGGAATTAGGTGTATCAAGAGTGAATTGGGTGAAAATTTGGGGTTGATTTGATCAATTAGATGCAAATTGAGGGTTTTTGGGAATTTTGGCAAAATTGGGTGTTTGAGCTATTTTGTAGGAATTTGAGGATTTATGGGTATTTTGGTAATTATGGAGAAATTTTGGGTAGAGTGAGCAAGCAAGCCATGAAGCTACCCTAAAGTCATAAGGTCCATAGGAGAACTCATTTTGGACCCTTCATATGCTGGTCGTAGCCATCTTATCCAAAGGTTAAAGGCTTGAGACCACCCACACAAGTTTCCAAAAGGAGTTACGAGGTTAGGCAAGTGTGAGTGATTTGATGAATAGGTTTAAGTGTGTATGTGCAAGATTGACCAAGACCTTACCACCTAGGGCTAACCCTAAGGCTAGGCTATCCTATAGGGACTCATCTTCGAATCCTCACATGTTGATCTTAACCTTCCACGTGTTAGAGTTTTTATGACCATCCATGTAGGGTTTAAAAACATCTATGAGGTTGTTTGAATTTTTATGTGGTGGGTTCTATCTCTAGTCTTCTAGGATAGTCAAGGGGAAAGTCCTATGGCTAGATCCAAAGCACTAAGAGGAAAGAAAGAGCACACCAAAAATGAGGTCAACACCCGATACGGGCACACTGCAACATGTGCCTGTGTGAGCCTATGCAACCTATCCTCTTTATCCTCCAATTTACCTTTTCATGTGCTTTAAGTGGCTTAATCCATGTATTCTGCACAACATGACAAAAATACATTTTGCAAGTATCATATGGTCCTAAAATATGAAATAAAGTATATTGACGTGCCTGAAAATTAAGCAAATTTTAATCATATGAAATCCCTCCAACTTACCTATTACTTGCCCCCAAGTAATCCCAGAGTTTGGTGAAATTTAGAAGAATAAGGGCTGAGAAAATTTCTTTGGAGTTCCTCTACCTTTTGGATAATTTTAAGATAAATAAAAAGTGATTTCCTTCATTGGTTTTAATCTTTGTAAATACATAAATAACACTTACTTTCCCATATTCACTTCCTTCTTAGCATCTTTCATCCTCAGTGTGGTTAAAATTGTTCTGTTAGTCCAAAGCTTTTATGCACTTAATTCCTACTCAAACAAGAGGCTATCCTTTAATTTTTTTCCCCTTATTTTATCGGATCCCTAATCCCCATTAAGAATAGCTTTAGTTGTATAATTTAAGAATGCTTGAACCTAGAAATTGGATTACTAATCTGCTTAACCCCAAGCTTATTCTTCTATGGATTTTTTCACTAATTATTAATTTTCTTTTCATGCAGGCTTATTTTTTGAAATATTTCTTTTTCTTTTCTTAAGCCATTTTTATTTTTCTTTTCTCATTTCTCCTTTTTTTTTCCAAGAGAATTATTATATATGGTGAAGGAGGGGTTTAAGAAATTATAGTTTTCTAGTATTCCTTATGTCATATGTTTTAATTGCCTCAGGAGGTAAGTTTTTAGGGTGTTATAAATCTATTCAAAATCAATTTCTAGTCAAGTTGTTTTAGAAAATTTTAGTTCCCATCATTCATTAGCATGGGTTCCATACAAATTATTTATAAAATACAATATAAACAGAGCAGAGTATTTATTTAAGGCATGACATGGATGAATTTCCCTCCCCTAAGCTTGATTCCTTTCCTACCATCACCACAAAGTAAATGCAAGATGAAAGGCATGAAATAATAAAATCAGAAGTACTCTATCAGAGTAATGTACAAGTAATAGTAAAGCTAGAAACAATCTCATAGAGTGCAAAACGAGTAGTAAAAATGGATCATTTAAATTAGTGCAAATCACAAGCATAGGCAGTAACAAGTGTAAGTAAGTGAACATGCCAAGCATACAAAATCTCAACAAATATATCCATTCATATACATGCTCTTGCATAGCAATCCAACAATAAAACATCTCACAACTAATACCAGAGCTCCACACATCAAGAGTTCCATCAACACACAACATCATTAGATATGACATCTCCATATCCACAAAAATCATGAATCCAACAAATCATAAAAAGAAAACCACCTTGCAAAGATGATAGCTCAGCTGTAATCTCCATCATCTTCCTCCTCATCATTTGCCTCTATCGGAGTAGTATCGCAGGTGCACATTTGGAATGGTAGGGGCATTGGAAAAAATGGCTAGATCAAAGCCTATGCTCCTCCCCTCATGTCGATAAAGCTCGTGCTCAACACAAAAAATTTGTCTGCATGTAGTTGTAGTGTTGTCAGTGCTACTCAGCGTAAAAGTAAGAATGTTAGAATAAAAACATCATCGAATTTAGTATTTTGAAAACTCAGCTTATTTGCCTTGAGCCACTTTTCTATGATATCATGCTCAACAAAGGAGGCATGTATGTAGAAATTGAAATACATTAATATGTAGATACATGGGAACT
This sequence comes from Papilionanthe hookeriana x Papilionanthe teres, assembly GCA_022702705.1. Taxonomy (NCBI): domain Eukaryota; kingdom Viridiplantae; phylum Streptophyta; class Magnoliopsida; order Asparagales; family Orchidaceae; genus Papilionanthe; species Papilionanthe hookeriana x Papilionanthe teres. The sequence continues at coordinate 88,962,423 of CM040425.1, forward strand.
AAAGGGAACGAATCAAATCCCATCAAAGGCAACAGCTAAGACAAAAAGAAAGACTCGAGCACATAAATATATTATTTTAATTTTCATGAACAAATCTGATTGTATTCTCTTTTTGGCCATTTGATTTCGTATTCATCAATAGGCTTGAAGACTTTAATAATTTGTTTGCATAAATTAAGACTCCATAGTTTACATACAAATAAACAAGAGGAAAAATTCAATTACAGCTCAATGTCAAATTTTTAACTTCTCAATTATCTGTGCTATATTGCTCCAAAATTCATCTCATCAAGTCTTTCCACATGCAACGTTTGAATTAAAAATTTTTAAGAGTTAAATTAATGATTTTCCAAATTCTAATTTTATTCAAATCAAATACTTGGAGCAACAGCTACAAATTTCTTTACAATAAATGAAGGATGAAACCATTTTAAGATCGTTAAGATAATTAAAAACTGATAAAGTAATCTTTAAATAAAATAATCAATAAAAACCGTTCGATAAAGTATTTAGAGATTTTAGCCAATATTTATGAATGTACCACTTCTAAAGAATTAGAAATAGATCTCCGTTGCCCTATCTGAGAACTTCATAGCCCTATACGATTAATCACTGTTCGTAGTCATTGTTGCCCCACTGCCATCATCCAACTATTCTTATCTTTATTGTGCCTGAGCATATCACTTAATCATCATTATTTAACAAATATTATTTGGCTTTCATCACATGATCATTATTACCTGGTTAACAATAATTGACTATTATCATCTTATACAACAATATTAATCTCTACTAGAAGCACACAAGATCAAACTAGTGTTCCTAATTTTGAATGTTGCATCTTCTCTAATTGAAGAAGAGAAGATCAAATATTTATAATCTTACTCATATAGTAGATCATATTAATTATGTTAGGCTCCCAAACACATGGTACTAACAAGAGCTATATTAGGAGTAAAAGCTTCAACAATTCAAATATGAATATCATTTTTATTGTGACTTTTAAAAGCTTCAACAATTCGAACTTTGGTGAGGAACGTGTCTTGTATTAGGTGAAGTGATATGTATAAATACATATAAATATAGAGTAGAGTCAAGCGAATTTTCTATGGTCTTGTGCCATTTAAATATGTATGTCAAAATTGAGATTTATATGTTAAATATGTGAATTCATACAAGCTTAGTGGTATGTATGGAAATGTTCCTTGAATAAATTTAGAAGGAAAGAAGCAAATCCCATTAAGACAAAAGCTAAGGAAACAAAAAAAAAAAAAAGACCTGATCATATAAATATATTATTTTAATTTTCTTGAAGAAGGGGGATTGTAATATTCTTTTTTTCTGCTATTGATTTAGTATTTATTAATAGATTTGACACCCGGTATGTTATAGCTGGGCATAAAGATTAAAAAAGAGATTTAAAAAATGACAACATGGGATCTAATAAAATGAGTATGTTGGATCCAAATATGGCCGACAAATCGTGCCAAGGAATTGAGTATTAGACTGAAGAGAGGTGATAGAGAGAATGAGAGAAATGAGAGACAAGAGAGAGAGAAGAGGAGGACTTCTCCCGGTTGGGGGCTCGCAGACCCATTTTATTCCATAAAATTGGAGATTAAAAATGAGGGGTGCTTCCAAAAAACTCCCCCCTTTTACATCATCAAAACCCTCATATTTATAGAAGAAATGAAGGGTAAATGTTACAAAAATTACATATTTGGTTGTGCTTTGAAGAGAGAAGCAAACAACATTTTAGTCCTTTTTATTTCGACCGTTAGATTGTCTCGAGATCGATGCAGACTTCATGCCCATGTTTGTTGACCGAATAAAGTGAGGTAGCCGAGAGAAAGAGCTTCGCTGATCGACTGAAGTGAGGTGGCCGAGAGAGAGAGCTTCGTCGGCCGACTGAAACGATGTGCCGACTACTGGATTACCTCGAAGTTCGTGCAGACCATGTCTGAATATACATAGTAAATGATATAAAAGCTTAGTTAAGGAATCCACACTTTACATGCAAATGTATAAGAGGCCAAATTCAATCATAGCTTAAAGAAAAATTCTAATTTCACAATTAGTTGTGATACAATACTACAACATTGATCTTATCAAGAATTTTTTGCATGCAATATTTGTAATAAAACCTTTCAAAGTTGAATTTATGATCATCCAAAATTGATTTAATTGAGCCAAAGTGTCTTTAAATCAAATACTTGAAGCATAGTTAAAAATTTCATGGCAAAAATCTGGTGAAAATTTTATGAGCCAAAAATCACCAAATTTTAAGGTAATTTAAATAATTAAAGGTTAAAAAAGTGATCATTAAATGAAGTGATCAATGCAAATCTTTCGATAATGTGTTTAGAGAATTTATGACCTCAAATTTATATATTTATATTGATTTTGTAAAGTCACAATTTCAAACGCAAGTATACGTATCGTATCATGTAATACAGGGCTCTAATGGAGTCTCGTTTATCGATCCCACAGAGAAGCGAGATAAGAGGTTCTTAGTCAAATTATAGTCTACAATTATCAGAATTTAGATTGGAAGGTCGATATAAGTGATTTTTCTAACAACTATTTCTAAATGCAGATGATTATCTATAAGAATAATAACTACTCCTAAATGTAAATATTAATTCTAAAGATAACCCTTTTTGGATAAATTAGTTTAGTGAATTTTGAGATAATTAAATCTACTATTCTTATGTAATGAATTAGATAAAGTTTAGGAATGAGATGCATTAAATATTGTATGTGTCAAATAAGAGCATAAATGTTTCTTTACTCTCAAAAGAGTACCCCCTCTTCCAAATATGTAAAGAACATTGACATATCCTAAGTTTAGTCACTAAATCTAAGGCTAAGCTGGGAGGATACCGGCTCTCACTACGGAGCTCCCACTCACCCTTCACCTGAAGGCTAACCTTCGAGTTTAGTTACTAATCTTAGGACCAAATTGGGGATCTCAGCCTGTCACCCTGAAACCTCCAATTCGACGCCCATGAAACCATATTTCCCTATTTATTTACACTTAATCCCCATGAACTACGCAATTCATTCACGGACATTGAATGTGGTTTCACTTTATTGAGAATTACACCGCCCTTTCGGGTCAATGCAATCACAACGAATTTGAACAATACAACGTGCTCTTTTTGTAATGTAAATGAAGCACAAGTAAAAACCATCACATTTATAATTAAACTTCTTTTAGAAAGCATCTCAATATCCTAAACATGAATCCTACTCATTGCAAAAGAAAAGTAAAATATAAATAATGACATAATCTTCTCATGCCACTATTTTCATAGAAGAAGAATGAGTAAGAGAAAGACATCACAAAGCACTAAGAAAACACAACGGAAAACTTCATTTCAAAGCAAATCCACAAAATAAGTGTTTACAAAATTATAAGATAATGAAGAACACAATACCTAGCTTTTTCCCCTTGAAATAAAGATGAAAATCTCTCCTACAAAGTCTCCCGCCGATCCATGCAATGCTAGAACATTCTCTTACAGATTCTCTCAAAATTCCCTCACCAATCTCTCGAAGAAGGTAGAAATCTATATTTCTACTCCTATTCTAAAATCTCTAAGCATTCTCCAGATTTTCCCTAACTTCTCCTTTTCATTTTTGGCCTTAAATTCAGTTTAAAATAGATTAGAGACGAATTTCCCAAGAGGTGCATGAAGAAACTCTCCAAAAAGCATCCAAATTCGATGTATTTGGCCAAAAGGCTCCCAATATCGCATCCAGGCCTTCTCGGGCGACGTCGGCGCTAAATAGGGCACTGCCAGCACCCTATTTTTTGTGCCCTCGGGCTTCTGGCGCCACTGACACCAGTTTGGGCGCCCCTGCGCCCATCCTGTGCAGCTCCACCGTTTCACTCCGTTTGGCTCTGTTTCAGCTCCGATTCACCCCGTTTCAGTTACGTTGCGTTCTTAACAGATAGCTCTACAAAATAAACATAAAAAAACATTTCCTTAAAGTGTAATCTCATTCAAAAATATGAAATAAGTGTAAAAGAGATTAAACATAGAAAAACTTATCGAAAGGTTTCAAGCCAAAATTGGATTTCTTGCTCGTTTTTGCTCCAAATTGCACCGTTTTTGTTTTTTTTCATCAAAAGTCATTTCTTGTACCTAAAACCAAAAAACATACAAAATACCTTCCTTTTAAAGTGTAATATCACAAAAAATGAGCAAAATCATATAACAAAAATAGTATATATTTTTGGTGCATCAGAATCCCCCAAACTTAACTGTTACTTGTCCTCAAGTAACACTTTTACTACATAAAAATATAACTCAAGGCAATGTACTTTTCACCTGTAAGACACTAAAATTTTTCATTCAAAAGAACATATTGGTTAGACTTTTAGAATGAAATTCAGTAACTCAGGTTAACATTACATGTATAAGAATATTCAACAATCAAGTCTAAGGGTTCTAGTCTTCTATTTATTTCAAGATAAACCATAATTTATCACATTAAGAGTGCCTTGAAAGATTATGTGAAAAAGGATTTCATGCAAACTTTATCAGAATGTAGGCCAATACTTTAAATATAAATTCAGAAATGAAATCAAGTTCTCCCTTTAGGGTGACTCAAGTGAAGCCAATTTTTGATTAGACATCTTCTCAAGCTTCTCCTCATAAATATTTTTCTTTCTTTTTCTTTTTATTTTTTTGGATTGTTTTTCAATCCTTCTTTTCTTTTCTTTTCTTTTTCTCTTTTTTTCTCTTTTTTTTAATGATGATTACTATATCTGGAGAGCCTGTAATGATTTTGAACTCACTCTCCTCTTTCTAAAGTTCAAACTTAAAACACATCCTTACTTTATAATTAGGTATGAGCTTTATTATTCATCATAAAGTCACAATCTCTTCTTAACACACAATACTTTAAGTCTCTTAACATTTCAAATATATAGTTTTCTTTACTTTAAATAGTTAACTATAATCAAATTCTTTCATACCAAATATCTTACCCTTATAAAATTAACCTTTATTACTAAAAAATTTCATCCAATACTTCCATAATATTCAACTAAAATAAAAAGTTTTAGTTATCTCAAGCGAGGTTCAACTACCAGAAGTTATGCTAATAATTTTTGAAAATATAACAATTAAGAACAAATAAGAGGTAATATTTTTCTTCCCCCCAAACTTAAATTTTAAAATATTTTGCAATTAATTCCATAAAATGTAGCAGGAAGAAAAAGTAAAGGTAGAATCTACTTACTACTACAACATCCTAACAAATTCATATACATGCATAATTAGGATAGAATAACTGTAGGAGAAAGTAAATCTAACATAAAACATGTTTGTAATAAAATTACACTAAAAGGAAGTATTTTCACATTAAAATTTTATTTTTCTTCATACCCCTAAACTTAATTTTTAACATATATAGCATTCAGTACAGAAAATATAAGCAGGAAGAAAAACAGTTTAGAAATTATATCTACCACAAATTTCTATCAAAACCATTTACAAGTATTCATTAGAAGAGAACAATATGCAGCAAAAAGTAAATCTAAACTACTCATGCCAGAATGAAATTCACTAAATAAAAGTTTAACTAGCATAACATGTATCAACAAGGGAATATAAAAGTGTTCTTCAATTATTATATAAAATTGTAACACAAACATAAACACACATATGATAAATGAGGTTAATTCATCATTTAACTCATCCAATCTCACTACCTTACCTCCAATTTCTAACGGAATCACTACACAAATAAATTAGGTACATTTTAAAATGATTTTATAGATTATAATCCCAAAGATAAGATTATCCCTGATAAATTGGTTTCCGGACACCAATCTCAGGCATCATCTAATCCCTTTAATTAAGCACCTTTAACAGTTACATATTGTAGTGTAAGATCATCCACAAGTTATTCATAAAATAGGTTCGTGAATCCTATCAAATGAAAACAAAGTTAAAGAAAGGAAGTAACAAAATTAAGATGGATCTAACACTGTTCAAATTCATGATACTCCTGTAAAACTCAAGTGCGAGTAAGACCCAAGTCATAGTGGACTCATCAATCCAACTACTACAAGAGAACATACAAGTCTAACCATAATAAGAAGTTAAGGAATCACCTCCCTCATGACACACAAAGATCACATCAGACTACTAACAATCCAAACATCTACCAACAACAATCAAACTGATCAATCCATAATGACACATAAACATCAAGTCAATCCACTAATCCAAACATCAATTAAGTTGATCAATCCACACTAAAGCAAATACAATACAACACTAACAATCATGATTCTCAAACACACTAAATCAAAGGACACTGATAAATTAAGTAATCCTCGATCAATCACCCAATCTTTTTCAGATCCAGGGATTCCTACAAAATCCTTAAATTGTAATTTTTCTTTTAGCTCTTCTTTTTCATATGGATTTATATCATTGTTCCTCATATTTCTTTCTAGATCCAATATTCTTCTATTGATTTTCTGAATTTGCATATTAATATCGTCCTTGAAATTTATAAGAAATAGATCTCTATAAGATAATTCAAGATCTCCCAAATTTTGGATCAGATTCTCTCTAGAAAATTCAGATTCAGGATCAAATTCTTCTATGTCACTCTTCTGTTTAAGTTATCTTTCAATTCTTCCCCTTTATAATTATTAAATGATGGAGGATTTATCTTAGTTGAGGAAATATGTTTTTCTAATTCCTTAAGAATTTCTTCCAATGGTTTTTTAATATCCTTATCCTCTTTTCTCAACTCAAAGTTCTTTTGAAATATAACCTCAAATTCTCTTCCAAGTCTTAATTCAATAATTTTATCATGTTCATCATTCAATTTATGTTTTTCTTGTAATTGAGTCAAATCTAAAGATATAAAGACTGGTTGTGTAGATGAATTCCCTAAATAGATAGGCTTTAAAATTGTATGGGGTACATCCATCTTAAGTTCATGAGATTTTTCAACAAATGGAATTACAAATTCACTATTTTTGGCAGCTTCCATCATTTCACACCTCTCTTGAACATAGATACAGTCTTTTTTAAACAACATTTTCAACTCATCATGAAAGTCCATTTCGATCTCATCTCTTAACTTACTCTCAAAACTTTCTTGGAAATAATCTTTTCTTAGATAATCAATTTCATCCATAAAAAAACATTCATCTTCTTTTCTCTTAGCTAGAAATTTCATAATCTTCAACACATCAAAAGTGACTTCCTAGTCGTTAATATTCATAATCAACTCTTCTTTTTGCACATCTATCATAGTTTGTCTAGTAACAAGGAATAGTTGCTCATTATCGTTCTCTTTAGGTTTGATCTCAGTGTTGCTAGGAAGTGTTCCTTTGGGTATATTGCTAAGTGAATTAGCAATTTCTCCCAGTCGATTCTCTATGTTTCTAATCGTAGCATTTTGACTTTGCAACTGATTTTCCATTTGCAATACCACTTTGTTTATAGACATCTTCTTATCCTCAAATTGTTGATCGATATTAGAGTCCAGTAGATGTGGAGGTCCATAGCTTGTGATCCCCTGATTATTCCAACTTCCATTAGGATTTGTAAGATTATTTTCCCATTGTTGGTTTTCACCATTAGTAGTATGATTACAGTTAAAATTAGGATGATTCTTCCAACATGGGTTGTAAAAGTTAGAATATAGGTTGTTTATGGTATTGAAAGTCTCATATAATAAGTTAGAATCAATCATACGCCCTAATGAACTTTCCTCACTTACAGGAGTAAACTGAGGTTGGTTCATTCCAAATTGGTTCAACTTCCTTGATATTGCAGCAACCTGAGATGCAATAATTGCAATCACATCTGTATCATGAACACTAGCTACATTTTTATGATTTACCCTTGCAGAGGGCCATTGAAATTCATTTGAAGACATTTCTTCAATTAATGCATACACTTCATCAAATATTTTTGACATTAATGAACCACCAGCAGCAGCATCAATAATGGACCTAAGGAATCCTACTAACCCATTATAAAAAGTTTGAATGATTAATCAATTCGGCAGAGCATGATATGGACACTTTCTTAGGAGTTCCTTAAATCTTTCCCAGGCTTCGTATTTTAATTCCCCTTCATATTGACAAAATGAGATAATATCGTTTCTAATTTTAGTAGCCCTTGAAGGTGGGAAATACTTAGCTAGAAATTTCTGAGTTAACTCCTCCCAAGTTTTAATAGAACCAGGTGCTAATGAGTATAACCACATTTTAGCCTTATCCCTTAGTGAGAAAAGAAAAAAGCTTTAACCTAACAGCATCGTCTGGCACGTCGTTACAATGAAATGTAGCACAAACTTCTAGAATATTAGATAAGTGTAAATAGGGATCCTCCGAAGGAGGTCCCCCAAACTCGTTATTCTGCACAAGTTGGATAATTGCTAGATTTAATTCAAACGAGTCAGCTTCTATGATAGCATTTTGTATACTTGAGTGAATTTTATCTATCGTAGGATTTACATAATCCCTCAATGATTTATGATAATTTTTTAAGTTATTATTTTGAAAGTTTTCCATTTTCATTTCTAGTTTTTTGAGTTCTTTATGTTTTTTTATTTTTTTATTTTTTTCAAACTCGGAATCATAAGGTACAAGTCCTGCAGATCCTTTGTTTCGCATACATAACACAACAAACAATACATTAACAATAAAAACAAATAAAACAAAAAATATATTCAACACAAAAAAAAATTTCATAAACAACTTATTTTTCACACAAAGTTTTTTCACAACACTTTTTCATACAACAAAACACTTTTCACAAAAAAACAATTTTACGCACTAAAGTTTTCCAATTCTAAGCCTAATTACTTTAACTAAAAATCTCCTAAAAATCTTACTGAAGCTTCCCTGGGAATGATGCCAAAAACTTGATGCGACTTTTTTTTATATGTAAGAATTTTGACCTCAGATTTATATATTTATATTGATTTTGTAAAGTCACAATTTCAAACGAAAGTATACATATCGTATCAAGTAATACATGGCTCTAATGGAGTCCCGTTTATCGATCTCAAAGAGAAGCGAGATAAGAGGTTCTTAATCAAATTATAGTCTACAATTATCAGACTTTAGATTAGAAGGTCGATATAAGTGCTTTTTCTAACAACTACTCCTAAATGCAGATGATTATATATAAGAATAATAACTACTCCTAAATGCAAATATTAATATTAAAGATAACCCTTTTTGGATAAATTAAATTGGTGAATTTTGAGATAATTAAATCTACTATTTTTATGTGATGAATTGGATAAAGTTTAGGAATGAGATGCATTAAATATTGTATGTGCCAAATAGGAGCATAAATGTTTATTTACCCTCAAAAGAGTACCCCCTCTTCCAAGTATTTAAAGAACATTGACATATCCTAGGTTTAGTCACTAAATTTAAGGCTAGGATGGGAGGATGCCGGCTCTCACTACGGAGCTCCCACTCACCCTTCACCTGATAGCTAACCTTCGAGTTTAGTTACTAATCTTAGGACCAAATTGGTGATCACAGTCTGTCACCCTGAAACCTCCAATTCGACGCCCATGAAACCATATTTTCCTATTTATCTGCACTCAATCCCCATGAACTACGCAATTCATTCACGGACATTGAATGTGGTTTCACTTTGTTGAGAATTACACCGCCCTTTCGGGTCAATGCAATTACAACAAATTTTAACAATACAACGAGCTCTTTTTGTAATGTAAATGAAGCACAAGTAAAAACCATCATATTTATAATTAAACTTCTTTTAGAAAGCATCCCAATATCCTAAACATGAATCCTCCTCATTGCAAAAGAAAAAGTAAAATGGAAACAATGACATAATCTTCTCATGCCACTATTTTCATAGAATAAGAATGAGTAAGAGAAAGACATCACAAAGCACTGTCGGCATATTTTTAGGTTATGTGTTGGATTTTAAAAATGGGTCGCCTACAGAAATTATCGGCGAATTTTAAATTTAATTTGAAAAGTAGTATTTGATTTTGAAAATAATTTTAAGTTCGAAAAATTTTAAGATATGAAATCAAACCGATCTCACATCCCAAATAGTTTATCTAAACGAGCACCGCATCACAAACCGTGTATCTGTTCTGAGGAATAGACGCACTTCTTGATGATGGGACTCGATTAAATAAACTAGAAGATTTGTGACATCCATTTGATCTAAGAACCAATTTTATAAGCCGACAAGTTCCCCTGCCTAATATAAAGGAATTAAACAGGGTTTATATTACCTGGGTTCTTAAAGTTCCCTATAAGGGCAAGCCCCTATAGTTAATTACATCTTAAATGACGCGAATCATTTAAGAAAACTCTCGATAATGATCAGTGGTTTTGCTCTCAAGAATTTCAAAGTTTAAGGTTTTCAAAGGATTGAATTTTGGAATTTCAAAAGGGTTTAGCTCATATTTGGAACAATTTATTTTGGAGTCCAATGGAAGAGAGGTAGGAGAGGTTGGAGATCCAAGAAGAATCTTGGCAACTTCCCAAACTATCCTATTATTTTGCTTCAATTTGGGAGTTTATTTAATGTTTCAATATCGCCAATTTTAATTAATTAGGACTTATGCTTGTATGATATAATCACACAAGTAGCCTCGAAGATGTGAGGGTTTATGTCGTACCGAACAACTATCTCGGAGTCCTAAGATCGGTTAGGGCTTAATTTACATAACATGATCATGCAAATGCCTAACGAAAAGTTGAGGATTTATGTTGCACTAGGAAAACTACCTCGAAATCCTATGGCTTGGTTATTTAATTCTAAGAAAGGTTTTGCTGATGTAGACCCGAGTTTTGTTGATGACGATGGTCGTGCTGCCTACTATGCTCTAAGCTCCTTGTTGTTGCAGAGGTTTAGTTTTAGAAGTCATAAATCAAAGGATGAGAGAAGTGTTTTGGTTTAGAGAAATCTTAAAATCCAAATGTCTTTAATGTTTTATTAAAGAAATCTTAAAGTTGAATATAACAACACCGGTTAAGATCCCACGGTTCCATCCTTCCGGCATCGTTATTTTTATCGGATTCACTTAGTCCAGATGAATTTGCTAAACTCAACTGAATGAGTTCCACACTTTCATTTAGACCGTGGGAAATCCCGTTAGCAACATGTAGGTTACATCATCCGAGGTATTCCCGATCATCCAACAAGACGTTTTAATTTAGTTAAAGTTGTAGTTTTGTTGTTCTGTTTGTGATTAAATTTTTAGTTGTTTTATATTTTGAATTTTGTGGCGGTGGATTTATCTTGTAGTGACTTTTAATTTAGTTTTTGTTTCAGTTCAGGGACTATCCTAAAGGTTTTGGTTTTCATGCAATAGTCTTGTTTAACATGCAAGAAAAGTAAAGCGCAGTGTAGGTAAAGAAAATGCAATAACATAAAAGCGTACCCGGAGGGTCTTCCCGTCATTCCAAGCTACACTTTAAAGCACATATTAAAGCATTTAAATATTTCAACAAGTACCTAGGTAAAGACTAAAGGAAGGGTTTTGGTTGTCTACCGAGATCCTAATCCTATGTCTAGTCATTTCCTATGACGTCTAGGTTCTTGATTTTGGTTAAGGATGATTTTCTTCACCAAGGAACAATTAAGTTCAATTGTTCTTTAAAACTACCCATCGTATCGAGGAAGTTCTTAGACAAATCCTAAACATCTTTTCATTACCTGCTGGACGCTTTTGAGTCCAAGTGAATTTAATTACACAGTGAATTAATCATCCAAGGGTTTAGTTAAGTTTTGTTCCCTTGCTCAGTGAACTAGGATGTTTGATTATCCTATGAGTGAAGTGACATTTCACTTAACGCTTCATTTAATAGTTATAATAATTTAAATCTTTCAGGGGCAAGTTAATTTGTTAAAGATTTTAATGATTTGAAGTTAAAGTTGATGATTTACTTTAATGTGATTTAATTATGAAATTTTAATCAATGATTTTAAGTTTGGAATGGTGTTTCGATTCATTTAAGTTAAACTTTTTATAAATGATATCAATATTTTATGTTAATTTAATTTTTTTAGATTAACTTAGGTCAAAAGAGGTGTTCAAATTATTTATTAAATTTTGATGATTTAATTTGGATTAATTATATTAATTAATTTAATTTTTACATTATGTTTTAAGGTAAGTTGTCTTAAAAGTATTTAAAATTTGCAAATTTGATTTAAGTTTGTTTTGAAATGATTTTAAATTAGTTTCAAATATTTTAATTTACTTTTTAATTATTTAACATTTTAGGCTTTAATCAATTATTAAATTATTTAATGATGTAGGTTTTAATTAAATTAAGAATTATTTACTTTTAATCATTTAATTATTAATTTCACTTATCCTCTTAAGTTTAAGAGTTAAATATTATTAAGTGATTTATTTAGGGATTTTTAAATTAAAGAATCAGTGTCCTCTTAAATTATATCCCCATTTTAAAAATCCAATTTTAATTAATCTTCCAAAATTTAAATTATTTAATTAATTAGAGTTTCATTTTTGGTTTATTAAAGTGATTAATGTGTTCCTACCCTTTGATTTCCCAAAGTTTCAATCATCTAAGAGAAAATTAAAATCAGATATTTTACCCCCATTTTGATTAAACTTAAAGTTTTAATTAAGGGTTAAAATCTTTTAATTACCTTTATGCCCCTTTAAGCTTATTTATTTTATAACTCATTAAATTAAGCTTAAATGAACTTAAAATTTTTATGCCACTTCACTCACATGTCAATTAAGACATTAGAGGAGAAAATGTGATTTTTCTGAACTTAATTTATTTATATAATTATTTTTAATGGAAAATAGGGGTTTCCAAAGAAAATTCACGAACATGACCAACGTAAATTTTGTGTCCTTAAGAAAATTATGGGATGTTCCTAATGACCAAAGGACCCCTTGGACCAATTTTGGTGATTTTTTGAATTATAATTTATTTATTATAATTATTTTAAATTTAGGAGTGTTAATTAATTATAAAATAAAATAAAAGTTGAAAAATGGATTATATATATTTTTAAAAAAATCTCTCTGACCTCAAAAAAGTTAGAGAAACAAATTTTATATTTTTATGATTTTTCTTTGATTTATTAGAATTAATTTAGTAGGAAGGCTATAAAATACATTTTTTTAATTCAAAAAATTGTTTTAAGGCTTTGGAATTAAATATCTTAACCTAGAGACTTAGGAAAAATATTTGATTGGTTCCTAAGTGATTAGGGGACCAAATATGACATTTTTATGATTTTTATTATTTTTGTGATTTTTTTATTTTTTTAATTATTAAAAATATTAAAATATGCTTAAAAATGAAATTTTTTTAGAAAATTCCAATTTTAATTTTCTTAGACTCCTCTGATATCAGAGAAGTCCCAAAATCAATTTGGTGAATTTTTGAAATGTATTTTTGGAGTTATGAATTTTTAAAGTTTAATTTTGATTATGTGGCTTAATTGATCCATTTAATAAGGTTAAACATTTCCAATTGACTTCAAATTTTTATGTGATGGTTCCCCTAATCCTAAAGATCAGTGGAGAATTATTTTTAAGTTATTTTAATATGTGATTAACTCTAATTAATTAAAGTTCAATTTAGAGTGATTAGGCCAAGTAGGATTATCCTTAATGAATTAACTCAAATCATAACTATCCTAGGGTCCTCTGGTCCTAAGGAACTTTACCAAATTTTCCTAGAATTTTCTAAGCAACATGCTAATTTTTGGAATTAAAATATCAAAAACAGATGTCATGAACTTGAAAAATACATAACTTGTCATAGGGATGGCGTCGACCTTAAAAATTCAGGAATGTTCCCCAAGTCAGAGGCTTCAAAAGCCCTATGGTCTCATGCCATGGTGAAATGTCTATGCAAATGGAGAATTGAAATACCAAAATGAGTAAATAATTAATTAAAAATAAAATACTCATCAAATTAACTCAATTCTTTTTACACATTATTCTCCTCTGTTCACTGAGCAAGAGGGTATTTTTCTTTTATTTTTGTGATTTTTCTATGCAAAGATATGAATTTTTTAAGTTCTGGCTATTTAATTAAATCAGAAAATCCTATTTTCCTACTTATCCACGTTGACGCCGCGTCAAC